>OX493348.1:10463474-11663474 GCA_950371115.1 Anania fuscalis | reverse complement strand
TTGGCGATCGCAGTTTGGCCAATGGTGGAGAGGAGACGCTGCTGCCCATCTTCTTATGGCGGTTCTCCTGTAGTCGCCTCTAACGACACCCATAGGAAGAGAAGGGGTGGTCCTATTCTTTTAACGTGCCGGCACCACACGACACATGAATGCCATACGCAATAATAATGACAGAATCATTAAGCTGAGGCACACATAACCTATTATGACCTATGAATATGGTCATATTTATTGATCTTTTAATAAATATTGGACAACATCACATACATGCTCTGATCCTAAAGTAAGTAGCTAAAGCACTTGTGTTATAGAAATCAGAAACAACGACGGTACCACAACAACCAGACCCGATACAATGTAGAAAACTTGGTTTTTCTACCAAACGAACTTCTAGAAAAACGAACTTTTTGACCCGACCGGGAATCGAACCCGGAACCTCAGAGATGGCGACGCCAAGTCCAGTTTGCTCGCCTCTCGGCTACGGAGGTCGTAAAATAACGTATGAAATGCATTTTAAACAATTTTATATATTCATTCCTATTTGGCTTTATTCTGAATTCACATAGACGGAGTCTGCGGGCAGAAGCTAGTATTAATAAATATAAATAGTGGATAAATAACATCCTTGTTATTTGTTAATTTGGTAGTCATACAAGGAAATTTAGATGGAAATCAACGAAACGTTTTGGTACGACTTAATCATGAATGCATAAATTTTGCGTTGCGTTAATCAAACATTGATGTCAATTTCTTTGAAAAATAATTTAACTATGATTACACCTCTCCCTCTCAGTTCAAACAGTCTTCTACCTATCTGAATGTGGTCTAGAAGATATCGCATCTAACAATAGCACTGCCTAAATTGTAATTTCCTGCATGTCTTACTTGCTATTTTTATATATTTAATAGGAGTATTGTCTATTTATGGCAAAAGTTTAAGCCTTCTGTAATATCTTAAATGTACCTACCTACAAAAAAGACAGTGAATAACGAACGCTTATCCCGAAGTTTACCGGATTAGATAGATTGCTGTATTTATAACGGTTTTGAGAAGCTGCTGGAATAGGCTTCCCCCAGTGACTTCCAGATCGACTGGTTGGAAGCGACCTGTACCCAGCGGCTTTCTGCAACCTATACCCAGTGTGTGGACGTCCCACTGCGCTTGCCGGTATGTGGCCTCCATTCCATTTCCTTCATTACCAATGTTAGTTCACTCACCAGTATATCAACGACGCCGTAGAAGCTGTAGTTGGTGGCGGGCTCTGTGTCGTAAGCGAGCCGCAGCTCGTAGTGCGCGGGCCGCACGCGCTTCGGCAGCAGGTAGTCTGCGCGCGCGCACGCGAGCCACAGCACCAGGGTACCGCCCAGCCACATTCTGCGTGCTTACTGAAAACAAATATTCAATTAATCATCATCATCATCATCATCACCAGCCTATATCAGTCCACTGCTGGACACAGGCCTCTCCAAAACGAGGATTTTGTCATAATCGCCACGCTTGGCAGGCGGAGAGGAGACGCTGCTGCCCGTCTTCTTGTGGCGGTTCTCCTGTAGTCGCCTCTTACGACACCCATAGGAAGAGAAGGGGTGGTGAAATTCTTTTAACGTGCCGGCACCACACGGCACTTTATTATTCATTAAATTATTATATATACTTTATCCGATCAGTGAGTCACCGGTAATGACCTACGGAGCCGAAACGTTGAAAATAACAGTAAAATTGGTCCATCGACTCCATGTTACTCAGCGAACTATGGAAAGGTCGTTGCTTGGGATTTCGCTAAAGGATATAAAAATCCGAAATGAGATCATCAGGCAGAGGACTAAAGTAACGGACAATGGACATATTCCAAAAAAAGTAGCAAGCTTAAGTGGCAGTGGGCTGGACACATTTGTCGCAGAACCGATGAAAGGTGGAGTAAACGGGCTTTCACGAGACCACGCCTTGGCAAACGTAGTACATATAGGAAGCCCCCAGCTTGATGGACCGACTACCTTAGGAAAATGGCTGGCAGTGGCTGCATGAAAGAAGCGGAAGATCGTGCTCTTTGGCGTTTTTTGAGGGAGGCTTACGTCCAGAAGCGGACTACAAAAGGCTGAGATGATGATGATGATAATAAATTAACAGCAGGATGATTAGAACATACGAAGTATAAAACAAAGTCACTTCCCGCCATTTGTTCGCTGAGATCTTTTAAACAGGTTATGGATTTCATGCAGTATCAGCCAGTCTCGATTAAAAATCAATAGACTTACAACACCCCTCCACCAATCCGCACTGGGCCAGCGTGGTGGAGTATGGGCCGAACCACCTCATAGTTGAGGTGAGGCACAAATTACGTATAGCGGCGGGTGAGGCCTGTGCCCTGCAGGCCACTGCGTAGTGGCACATAATATAACAACAAAATGTCTTTAGTTACTCTTGTAAAGTAAGTACATTACACTTAAAAAGTAACAAATTTAACTTGCTCTAACAGACTGATAATATAATAAGAAGAGTGTTTTGTGTTGATTGTCAAAAACGCGCATGACACATTCAGCAAACTCGGGGCAAGGTCGCTTCGACCTAACGACGAGCCCGCTGAGTTCTCGGCTCGCATTCAATGTGATTCAACTAAATCCTTATGGAAAAAGGATACTACAAAGTTGAAGATTACTTGAATGACAAGAGTGCATGGACTTAATAACCTGCCTAGCTCGCACTTACACTATCTTGTAATGAAATTATTTATTCTGTATGTAGGCCCTCCTCCGGGCTTATACACGTCCCCAAAATATAACTTAGCCCTACCATCGCTTCGGGATTACATATAGGCATACATGTATTTCCTGTAATAAAATCAGGCTGACAATGGTGACTGAGTTTGTTGCGCCTCTCCTTCTCATCACCAGCCGATATGTAGTCCCGAAGCGGTGGTAGCGAAAAAAAATATTGGGACATGTAAAAGTGCCATTGATGGCTAATTTGCAGAAATAAATGTCTTTGACTTTGATAGGTAGTTAATAATGACGTTCGATACACTAGGTTACTTATACGTTATCTTTACAAATTAAAATGATATAATAGTATTAGTAGTATGCATGTCAATGGATTAATAATTTAATATATTTTACTCGTGCACCGATCAGTTCCGCTGCGGGTAAAAAGCAGTACAAATGGATTTACTATTTGTTAAATTGTATTAACTATAGAGTTTCTATTAACTATATTGACGACCGTCTGGTGTAGTGGTTCGCGCTCCGGACTACAATGCCTGGCGGTTGCGGGTTCGAATCCCGCGAGGGGCAAATGTTAGTGTGATGAGCACGAGCATTTGCACCTAAGTCGTGGATGTTTATAAAAGTATTTAAGTATGTTTATCCGTTATCTAGTCGCCATAGCACAAGCTTTGCTTAGTTTGGGTCTAGATAATTGGTGTGATTGTGGAAACAATTTATTTATTTATTATTTAGCTTTGTCAAGAAATGAATGAGTGATAGAGAGAAGTAATATATCTGCGGTTGGGTCAATGTAGAAAACGAACTTTTCTATATTGGCTCGGGTCTGGGTGTTGTGGTACCGTCGTTGTTTCTGATTTCTAAAACACAATTGCTTTAGCTACTTACCTCAGGATCACAGCAATGTATGTGATGTTATCCAATATTTATTTATTTATTGCCTGCGGTTGTAGACCTCCGAAGCTAGGGGGCTAGCACGCCAGTCTTGGCCATGCTCGAAGTCCCGGGTTCGATTCCCGCTTAAGTAAATGTAGAAGACGAACTTTTTATAGTGTCTCGGGTCTGGGTGTTGTGGCACTGTACTTATTTCTGATTTCTATAACCAAGTGCTTTAGCTACTTATGAAAAGAACAATGTAGGTATGTGATGTTGTCCAATACTATGTATGCAAGCTACGTATGTACGTTGACATTGACAACCGATATGGTATAGCCGTTCACTTATTACAAAGTCTAGTGTATATATGTAACAACAATGAAATCTTAATAAGTTTGTATGCGCTAGCGGCAACGATGTTGAGCGCTGGGCGCAAGATGCGCAGGAGACCATGACGATTACGTGATTGGCTAGTCGTGCGACGCGCCTGCACCGCCGGCCGTGATTGGTTGTAAGCTCCGCGCACACTCGTCTCCGATTCGATGCTCGTCTCGTAAGATGCGCAAAGCGATTCACTTTCTTTCCCCGTGCTCATCATCGGTACCGCGAACTGTTATGGAAGACGAAGCGTGGAATGATGACCTGTCAATGTTGCGGACCGCCGATGCAAACAGCATAGGCCTGTTTGCTGAAGCGTTAAGAGAAAGACTATGCAAGGAATGGACTTCTACCAAAGTTAAAATAATTTTTTTTTTTTTTTTTGTTTTTAGCAATTCCATGCTAGGTTTAATTGAAGATAAATAACACTTGAAAAAAATCATCGACCTCAGGTGGGACTCGAACCCACGTCCCATCGCAAGCCGGGCGATTGCTTTACCAACTAAGCTACCAAGGACGCCGCGTGACACAATGAAATTTCTCAAGTGTTTCTTCTCGCTGTCAAAGCCAGCGTATCTCTGATCAATGTTGTAGCTAAATAAATATTGGACAACATCACATACATTGCTCTGATCCTAAGGTAAGTAGCTATAAAGCACTTGTGTTATAGAAATCAGAAACAATGACGGTACCACAACACCCAGACCCGAGCCAATATAGAAAAGTTCGTTTTCCACATTGATCCGACCGGGGATCGAACCCGGAACCTCAGAGATGGCGGCGCCTTACAACAGTCCGGCATGCTCGCCTCTCGGTTACGGAGGTCGTAAGATTAATAATGAGTACAGCTTCTACCGTCTTATTCAGAGTGCATTTACTAATCCGGGACTAAGGTTAACCCCTGTTCTATACAACGACCGTCTGGTATAGTGGTTCGCGCTCCGGACTACAATGCCCGGCGGTTGCGGGTTCGAATCCCGCGAGGGGCAAATATTAGTGCGATGAGCACGAGCATTTGCACCTAAGTCATGGATGTTTATAAACGTATTTAAGTACCTATGTTTATTCGTTATCTAGTCGCCATAGCACAAGCTTTGCTTAGTTTGGGGCTAGATAATTGGTGTGATTGTGAAAACAATTTATTTATACCCACCCACATGTACGTTAGTACAGTGGGTTAACCTAAGGACTGGCAGATGCACTCTGAATAAGGCAGCTAAAGATAATGAAGATAATACAAGTCTAATCATAGCCGAAACCCACGCTTACTACAGACTGTATTTAAACTCGTGACATCATTTTGCATATTATGCGGGTCACAATTAAGATCTCATTAAATATTGTAATAACAAGTAGTAGGTGCTAAAGATAGTGCCTAGTTATTTCGAATACTGGTTTAAATTAACTCATACGGGTCTATGACAAATAAAAACCTATAAAGATACGGGTCTAAGCCGCTATATGAACTAGATGAGAAGTAGGTCATCCATTATTAACACTTGATAAGTGGAAAATTTACAATGTTTAAGCATTTCTGATCTTAACCAATAGTCAAATATTTGTAAAAATATTTCTATAGGGTGTTGACGGTAGTATACTACTCAGCTATACATATAGCTACAACATTGATCAGAGATACGCTGGCTTTGACAGCGAGAAGAAACCCTTGAGGAATTTCATCTTGTCACGTGACGTCCTCGGTAGCTTAGTTGGTAAAGCACTCGCCCGGCTTGCGATGGGTTGGTTGGTGGTTCGAGTCCCACCTGAGGTCGATGTTTTTTTTTCAAGTGTTATTTATCTTCAATTAAACCTTGCATGGAATTGCTAAATACAAAAAATGACAATGTTTAAGCATTTCTAATCTTAACCAATAGTCAAATATTAGTGTGTCGCGCGTCTACATCGATCCATCGATATACCGTATTGATACAAATTTTCTTGAGCATTTCTATATATAGTTTATAGGGTTCCGTACACAAAGGGTAAAACGGGACCCTATTACTAAGGCTCCGCTGTCCGTCTGTTTATCTGTACGTCTGTCACCAGGCTGTATGTCATGAACCGTGATAGCTAGAGAGTTGAAATTTTCACAGATGATGTATTTTTGTTGCCGCTATAACAACAAATACTAAAAAAAGAGAATACAATAAATATTTAAGGGGGCTCCCACACAACAAACGTGATTTTTTTGCGGTTTTTATAGAAAATGGTACGGAACCCTTCGTGCGCGAGTCCCACTCGCACTTGGGCGGTTTTTTTTTCTCTCTCTTTATTTTCAGGAACTTTTGCCTTAGAGGCATGCCAGTTCCATCGTATCTTAAGGCTATACATCAAGTATTTGTCAATCGCTAGAATCGCGATGCAGTCACGCAGCTGTCAAATGCGCGTTTATATCGCTGCGAAAAGTTGCAGTGCAGTATGTAAGGTCCCATATACACTGCGACTTTTTATATAAGGGGCCTAAGGCCTAACAAATAGGTGCTACAGGCTGGAGTTACCCAACATGTTGAAAGTGCAAGATGTAGCCAGCTCAATTTTTTCTTCAAGGTCAAAATCGAAATGGCGATTATTATTTTTTTCGCCATAAAAAGTAGTTTTAACTCGACGATAAATGTATTAGCAGTAAGATATACATAGTAGCCCTGTATGTCTCTATTAAATGTCACGATGGCTAGCGGTTTAGAAAGCGGATTTTAACACAAACGCACGTTATTGGTTTGGCGAGAGAAGGTACAAAACTTATCTATAGCAGATTATATCTAGGTAATTCTAAATTATCCGACTGACGCCAGGAAAGATGACTCTACAAACACTGCGAAAGGTCCACTTAGTTTTAAATACCTACCACATTTATGAATGTTTTTATGAAAGATCCACTTAGTTTTAACTACACACATTATGAATAGTTGTTTGTCTCGTAAGTATACGTTTTAAAACCATAATTGATTACGATAAGAAAATATTGTACGCTCGCCGGGAAATGCAATCTATTTCTGTTAATAGGGCAGAATTAAGAACTTTTTCACGTCCCAGACGACCTGGTAAAGGTTGCAGGAAGCTGCTGGATGCAGGCTGCTTCCAACCGGCGGATCTGGAAGTCACTGGGGGAGGCCTATGTTCAGTAGTCGACGTCCGTCGGCTGAAATTATGATGATGACACGTCCTAATATATTTTTTACCCTACCACTGCTTTTGGACAATATTGTGGGCTAGCGCCGACAAGAAGCAGCACGAGAAAGCAACTCGTTTACTGTTGCCAGCTTCTATTAAAATAGTTAGTTTATAACAAAGTAATAAGTATGTTAGCGAGCAAGACAATGTATTCCGAATTTTTTCGTCATTTAAATAGTCAGCTCCCGCTACGGACTACAAAGCCTGGCTTGCGGGTTTGAATCCCGCGAGGGGCAAATGTTTGTGTGATGAGCACGAGCACGAGCATTTGTACCTAAGTAATGGACGTTTATAAACGTATTTAAGTATGTTTATTCGTTATCTAGTCGCCATTGTACAAGCTAATATGCTTAGTTTGGGGCTAGCTAATCTGGAAGCAATTTATCGAGGACGAACGCAAAGTCGCGGGCTACAGCTAGTTTATAACGATTAGATACCTATCTATAGATATTTTTTAAGGAAAATGAACCACGACAGCCTTGTCTTGTTTAGCACTTGGATTATACCACGTGTCTCGCAAATCGGAGTGCCTAACTATACATTATTTATGTATGAAGGTGATATTATTATGTAGGTGCGTTCATGTTATCATAACAAGAAATATTCCAACGCATGTATGGTAGGAGAAGTATTTCACATTGTATTACTTACATACAATGTTAAGGCAATTTAGTTTTCATTTGACGCTAAAGTAATATTACTACAATTTATTTTTAAAATAGTCATAACCTACTCTTAAACTGACATGACCTTACCAGGGAGCCAGGAAACTGGGCAATATAAGTAACGTTAACTCTAGGTAGCTACACTAGGTCATTTGACTGTGATGCTGGGGCTTCACCTGCGTGACGCCTAACGTTCAAATAACGGCATGATTAGCGTTCAATAATGTACTAATTAACCGCTAAATGACGTTTTATTTTATCGTCTAGTCGCTTAGTTAGCTTGTGATATGTGGACACTAGTCTTTGAAATAAAATAAAATAAACCGGCCAAGTGCGAGTCGGACTCGCGCACGAAGGGTGCCGTACCATTATCTATAAAAACGGCAAAATAATCACGTTTGTTGTATGGGAGCCCCCTTAAATATTTATTTTATTCTGGTTTTTAGTATTTGTTGTTATAGAGGCAATAGAAAGACATCATCTGTGAATATTTCAACTATCTAGCTACCACGGTTTATGAGATACAGCCTGGTGACAGAGGGATGGACAGACAGACAGACAGACGGACAGCGCCGCGTCAGTAATAGGGTAATTATGTTTTAAAATGTTCGTACACTGAATGACTGTAGTAGTGTAGCCACAACAACGAACTAGAGGCCCGCTAAATCCCTTTACGTCTTGAAAGTTTCTGCAATCCAAGCTTTCGCTTTCTGCTTTAACGTCTAATGTCATTAAAGCTAACTAGCGCGCTTAAACCGACCACACCTGTGTATTATATCAAATAGCGCACTCATTAATGTCATTAAACGCAGGTGAAGCCCAAGCATGAAAGTAATCACTGATAAAATATTAGTACCTATCGGAGAAAGAGGTTGCGTGTAGAGTAATAAAAGGTTTGACCTTTATCGATTTACTTGCCTGCCGTAAATTACTTGCCTATATTAAGAATATTAGAAGCATTGAGATTGTAGGTACAGTACATTATACCTCAATGATTAGAAGATGATATTTTTACCTCTTTCTATAAATCGAATGTTTAAGACGCGAAATTAACTTTGTCTGTCTGTTATGCTTTTATAAAACCACTGAACCAATTTCAATCAAAACAAACTTTGGATAAAGCCATTACATGCCCGAGTTGCTTGCGCTGCTTCTTCTCTGCGCTCATCTACAGCATTATTCAGAAGCAGTGGTAAATGGCAAAATTGGGACGCGTTAAAGTGCTTAATTCAGGTCTATTTGCAGAATAAATTTGTTGGTTTTATTGGCAAAGGCTAGCTGACAACAGAACTTATTGAAGTATAAGGTTTCCCTCGCATAATCAAATCAAAATCGTAATATTTTTTTAACACTTACTACTCAAACCACTAATTCATGCGGGCAGACCATAAGTAGTTAGGTACCTACGTGTTGAAAAATATTTAGTACTCAAACAAATAACCCCATGAGATAAATATACAGTTAAATGTACTTCTACGTTAATAAACGATGAGTATCGTTAAATAATAAAATGGAATACCTCTTCCTTGATGTCATTGAGTAAAGGTTTAATATAAATCACCATCTTTGCACAGAAATAAATAATAAACTCATCAAGCTCAAAAATCTCGTTGGCTCAAGCTCCGATATTTGTTTACAAATCAGACGTCAATATACCTAGTTTGTAATTTTTTTGTCAATGTCAAATATTTGCATGTAAAATTGTATACAAGTAGGTAAATAAGTACAACTGTTTGTCATTCTTCAAAGACATGCAAAAAATATGTTTATGGAACATGATTGACATTAATTTGACACATTTGGATGGTTGGCATCCAAGCTTGGCATAGAGACGAAATAGTTTTGATATAAACTATTTGGTTTTCCAATTTTCAAAAGATCATACTATGTAAGAAAATCATAAGCAAAAATTTTATGTATGTAAAGTTATTGTATGAAGTACTTATTTCTTTCCACAACCTAGTCCTCTTTTTATTGGAGTGAAACGTAGATTTTATACCGTTCAACTACATGAATCTTAGGCCTTAATTTTTCCTTGATTCCCCGTTTTTTACTCGACACTGGTAGAGGGCAATCCGCCCGTAGCCATTAAGACAGTGTTGTCATGTCATCACTGTCAAATAAAATAAAAGCTCCATAAAAACTGGCTTTATTTGCCATTTTGGAGATTATCAAAACAGACAAATAAATTAACGCACCAAGCAAAACGTTCGTCATCTGAAGAAAATTGCTAGTCTTGTAACAAATGGTACATAACCAAAGCAAATGATATAAAAATATAAATATTGGACCACATCACCTGCGTTTCTCTGATCCTAAAGAAGTAGCTCAGCATTTTGTGTAATAGAAATCAGAATCAACGACGGTACCACAACACCCAGACCCAAGACAATATATATTCGTTCGTTTTTCTACATTGACTCAACCGGGGATCGAACCCGGAACCTCAGAGATGGCGACGCCATATAGTCCGGCGTGCTCAACGCTCGGCTACGGAGGTCGTAAAGAGATAAAACAGTTTTATCGATAAGTGATGATGATTCTCCAGACCGTTTTTCGGTCACAGCGACTGCATTACATTTTAGGAGCCTTGTTGGTCAGCTCTGTCGTGTGCCCTCATATGGCTACAGAAACTAATTTTAGTAATAAACGTGCGAGTACATCGACTGCACGTGAGGACACCATTGTTATAATTATAAACAATGGCCACAGGTGGACGAGACCTTATCTCGTCGCGCTTGGCGTTGAGATCTGCTTTGCGACTCTGTTCAAAGTCTTGCACCCTTGTCTGTTTCAACTGCCTCCACTCGGGGAGATTGGTCGCATTTGTCTCCCACGTAGAAGGGTCGATCTTAGACCTCTTCATATGGCGCTTCTGCACATCCTTGTATCGAAGAAATTGGCCGCCATGATTCCGCCTGCCATCTTTAAGCTCAGAATAAAATATCCGTTTAGCTATTCTATTTTCTGACATGCGGGATACATGGCCGCACCACCGGAGCTGACGTTTCATCAAATACGACTCTATACCCCCAACATTTGCCCGTCGAAGTACCTCCGTGTTCCTTATACGATCCGACCAACTGACATGCATAATATTCCTAAGACATTTTAGGTGGAAACTGTCTAGTGTGCGGATGTGTCTACGGTAAAGGACCCAGGATTCCGAAGAGTACTGCTGTACTCCTCGGAATCAAGTCCAAAATCAAGTCATGGGTCCAAGTTGGGTAGCACTATTGCCATATATACGGGTATCTTCGTAGCCAGTTTGATATTGTGAGAGAGGAAGATCTTATGGTGCAGTCTACCAACAGCAGCCGAAGCGGCGCCGATTCTGTGGTTTATCTCTGCATCAAGATCGCACTTTAATATAAGTTCCTAAGTTCTAATTAAATATAAATTGAAAATTCTGTGTATTACAAAGCATACACCCTACTAGTAACGAAGATTTATCTTTTTAAAGAAGGCAGACTCATATTTTATCAAAATAATTTCTCCATTATACACTACAGGAAAAAATCCTCTGTATTCGATAACTGTTTGCCTTAAAATTAAATCCAAAAGCCCCATTCCCGTAAATCAAAGCTCTTAAGCTCTCAGTGGGAAGCTTACAAGTCGTGACATACGACTTACTGCGTGATTTAAAACTTTCGAAATAAGTTTTTTATGTTAATGTTTCGATTTGATATATTTTGAGGAAAATAACTGCAGAAAAATATAACGAGTGTGATTGTGCAAACTCTCAATATACTGATTAAGGATATCACCTTTCTTGAGAATAGGTAAAGGTATTAAGTATTAATCATTTGGAAATAATGACCTTTGTAGAACGTAATTCATGAAATAGGACTTCATATAACATTCACACAGATTTTTATTTTATTAACTATTAAAAAAAACAATAATTTCATTTCTATTTAAACTTACCTAAAATAAAAAATAAACTACTCAAAAATAAACGCATGTCCATGAGGCAAGGAGGCGAGAATGCTTGCAGCGTTTCCTCATAACATAACATTTATATTATATTCGATTTCTAAGAAAAAAGTTTCAAATCAAATCAAAAACACTTTATTGAGCCATCCGTTAATACAACATAAAATTGTTAACAGGACTCGATTTACAAATAGTAGCTTACTTATACTAAAACTTAATACAACAAATAGTAACTTACTTATACCAAAGCTTTCTATAATTGTAGGTTAAGAATAGAATACTTAATCAAGAAATTGTCACTATCGAGCTATTATCAAGACGAAAAAAGGATAGCGTTAAATTAAAATTAAATAGGTAATTTGAATGCACGCGTTGATGTCTTTTCTGCTAACGATTATATTTATCGTTAATTATCTATTTAATTAATTTTATTTCAACAAACGAAACGTTTTAAATGTGTATCGATCTTAGCTATTCTGCGCAAAAAACCGGCTCACTTCTGGCGAGTTTGTACCAGCTGCACTGCACAATGTTTTTTTTTTTTTTAATAAATATTAGACAAATCACATACATTGCTCTGATCCTAAGGTAAGTTGCTAAAGCACTTGTGTTATAGAAATCAGAATCACCGACGGTACCACAACACCCAGACCCGAGCCAATATAGAAAAGTTCGTTTTCTACATTGACCCGACCGGGGATCGAACCCGGAACCTCAGAGATGGCGGCGCCATTTAAAGTCCGGCGTGCTCGCCTCTCGGCTACGGAGGTCGTCCGTGACCATGATAATGACATGTTGTACATGACATAACCGACTGTGGGGGGCTATCCAATAGTTGAGCATATGTATTTAATATTGACTTGATAACATCTTAACTCTTTTACTAATTACTTTAAACCAATTTAAATCGACGACCTGCTGCACGCACGAAAAAGTGTCACGTTCTGCGTGCGAGCGAGAGCGCGGAACAAGCGGTAGAGAGGCACGATCAGCTTAAGCGTTAGGCTTTTGGCACATCTATCCCTCTTCCATTCCATCGGCCGATGCGTCCGAGTAGCATCAATGTTTTCTTATGACGTTATCACGTAAAATTAACGTCCGTAAACTGACTTTACAGTACCATTTTTAGGGTTCCGTACCCAAAGGGTAAAACGGCACCCTATTACTAAGGCTCCGCTGTCCGTCTGTCTGTCTGTCCGTCTGTCACCAGGCTGTATCTCATGAACCGTGATAGCTAGAGAGTTCAAATTTTCACAGATGATATATTTCTGTTGCCGCTATAGCAACAAATACTAAAAACTAGAATAAAATAGATATTTAAGGGGGCTCCGATACAACGAACGTGTTTTTTTTTTGCTTGTTTTTATAGGTAATGGTGCGGAACCCTTTGTGCGCGAGTCCAACTCACACTTGTCCGGTTTCTTTGTGAACGTATTTTGTGCAGTGTATCTCAATAGAGGCCAAGGATATCGATAAAGACTACGGATTAAGTAATACATCCATTTATTTCTTTTTATATTGGTTCTCACTCGGTCAAGGGTGACTTCCCTTTTTCCTGGTGTTAATCAAAAACATAAGCGAACATGACGACCTCCGTAGCCGAGAGGCGAGCACGCCGGACTATATGGCGTTACTCTCTGAGGTTCTGGGATCGAACCCGGTCGGGTCAATGGAGAAAACGAACTTTTCTATATTGTCTCGGGTCTCTGTGTACCATCGTTGTTTGTGATTTCTATAACACAAGTGCTTTATCTACATAATTTAGGATCAGAGCAATGTATGTGATCATAGAAAAAATAAATACTGCGTTGACCAGACATGATGTCATATTGTCTAATATGTCCAATTTGAGTAATCGCTTAGCTAGAGTTAAGGTGAGGACAGACTAGAGCTGATATGGGTAATGTAACAAGTTATAACGCGAGCATTCGTGCAATCAGTCCTGGGAAACAAGAGAACAACGAACCGCTTATCAACGGATTTAGTACACAACGCAACATGCTCGTTGCGAATTGTATTTTTTTAGCAACGGCCACAAAACATGGTATGTGATACAGTTGATAAAAATAGATTGTAACTTAAAAGACAAAAACTGAAAACTTAAACTGTAGCACAAAACGTGCATCTTTGGCTAGATTTCAAAACTAAATGAGGTACAAATAGAAAAAGGAAGATAGTGGGTTCAACAAAAAGAAACAAGAAACAGTAAATAACTTGTAATAGTAAACTAAATTTAAGTATATTTTAGATTATTGTAAAGAAGACCAAAGTAACGGACATAGTCCAAAAATTTAACAACCTTAAGTGGCAGTGGGCTGGCCACATCTGTCGCAGAACCGATGAAAGGTGGAATAAACGGGTTCTCAAGTGGAGAACTGAAGATCAAGCCTTGGCAAACGTAGTGTACGACGCCCCTCAGCCCGATGGACTGACGACCTTAGGAAGATGGCTGGCGGCTGGATCAAAAAAGCGGGAGATCGTGTTCTTTTGTTACGTGTTCGTGATCGCACTTTGGGGGAGGTTTGCGTCCAGCAATAACATGCAAAAGGCTGAATAGATAGAGAAAGAATATCTAAGTCTTTACAGCTTTATATGAGATAGCAGCCCGTCCCGGCTTCGCACGGGGTAGACAATTATCGCTAATAGTTTCGGCAGCGCATTCGACGAAAGACATTTTAAGACTCATTTTTCTACACCTTCGGTTACATTGTTCAAATTTTACCAAGGATCCCTAATTTTTTTCAAAATGAAATGTAGCCTATGTCAAATTGGAAGAATGTAGCATTCTATTGGTGAAAGATTTTTTTAAATCGGCCCAGTACTTTTTGAGCCTATTCATTACAAACATACAAAAATAGGTACAAATCTTTTCTCTTTATAATATTAGTACAGATATAGATTGTATGAGTAGCAAAACGATTGTTACTACGCCTTGTAACGCCAACGCAAAGCGATCACAAAAGCTGTTTTGGTTTGTCGCCAGGAAAAAGACCTTAAGAGATCGAGCGTATCGTGCGTATGCAGTGTCATTTTATAAGGCTGCGTTGATCAACCGAGGCTATGCTTAAAAGGGTCAACTGTGATAGGCATTTATTTATACTCAGTAGGTATTTAATAATTTACACTTTATACACATCCATACTAATATTATACCTTATTATCTTATGTTACCACTCTTATAGCAAATATATTATATTATATTCTATTCTATTCCATTCTAAACGCAAAAGGTTTTACGTATGGATGTATGAATGTGTTGTTACTATTTCACGCAAAAACTATTGAATAGATTTGGATGAAATTTTGCACACATATCGGGTGTAAACAAAGGCTTAACGAAGCCAAATACCACATATTCTACGGATTATTACGATCATTTTTTTCTTTTACACTATACCTGGGAAATGACGGGTTACCGAGTTATTGACAGTCAAAGATACAATTTTTTTTTCAAAGATTTTTACAAAATTGACTTCTGTTTGATAAAACTAAACTTTGGCATTGAAAGGCATAGTCTGTGGCGTGCGCGCTTTACAATGCGGGATAGAAATAAGTTTTTTTTTTTTGATACCCAAAAATCAAAGTCATTTCCCAGCAATATTTATTTTGCATTCTACTTGGTTTTATGTATAGAATTCGTGGTTTAAGGCTTCGTTAAGCATTTTTTTACACCCTGTAGAATATGATCTGGATGAACATATAGGATACTTTTTATTCCGGTCACATGTTCTTATGGGATATTAGTCTTTATTTGAACGTTTTTTGTTACTACCATACCAAATATCCTGTAGTCCACGTAAACGAAGTTGCGGGCACAGCTAGTTTGAAAATAATTGTGTAAATAGCGGACTCGGTGCAAGAAGTATTCCTTATCATTAAGATTGATCTGTTAAAGGATTGAGAATCATAGAACCATTTGCAGCATGTCTTTGTGATGTATATGTACTCGTATAGTCAAAAAACATTTCAATCTATACTAATATTATAAAGAGGAAAGATTTGTACCTATTTTTGTATGTTTGTATGTTTGTAATGAATAGGCTCAAAAAGTACTGGGCCGATTTAAAAAATTCTTTCACCAATAGAATGCTACATTCTTCCAATTTGACATAGGCTACATTTCATTTTAAATAAATTAGGGATCCTTGGTAAAATTTGAACAATGTAACCGAAGGTGTAGAAAAATAAGTCTTAAAATGTCTTTCGTCGAATGCGCTGCCGAAACTATTAGCGATAATTGTCTACCCCGTGCGAAGCCGGGACGGGCTGCTAGTAGGTTATAACTGTGTTACTATAAGGTGTAAACTTATCAGTTAACTCTTTTCTAGGGGATGATTCTACTGCTTAAATAGAACAAATTTTTCTATGGGACCAACTTCAAAATCGCAAAACAAAAAACCATTTCCCCATACAAAACGGAAGACCAGCTGAGATCAGTTTGTATAAATATATGAAATATTTTTTTACGATTTCGAAGTTGGTCTCATACAAAAGTTGTTTTATTTGAGCAGTAGGACCACCTCCTAGAAAAGAGTTAACTGATAAGTTTACACCTTATATATTATACATAGTATTGTGCGAATTTCTAACAGCATAATTACAAAGTTTAGAAGGCTCAAAGTCGAAAAACTATTAAGTGAATATTTGTTTTAAGCTTTATACAAAAGGTATTACAGAAAATTTGATTAAGATTGGACGAATGAGTCATTATTTTTTGCTAAGCAAATACAAAATAATAACGTATTAAACTTAGTTTGTTGAACTTGATTCACTGAAATTTAATATCCTGGACTAGATGATATCAAATAAATGAGCTTCGATCGTCAGATCTTAACTTGGTCAAAATGGGACCATCTCGGGAGTCTACACCATTTCAAACTTTTGAATTCGATCTACATTTGACGAAAAAAATTAACATACATATTCATTCATATTACTTTATAAAAAACATATCTACATACAGCCGAATCTAACCTTCCCCTTTTTTGTAAGTCGGTTAAAAATAAATGTCATTTCTAGTCTACAGGATACGAGCTCCATGTTTAAACATTATCATTATACATAACATAGATAAGTGTATCTATCATTTTTAGGGTTCCGTACCCAAAGGGTAAAACGGGACCCTGTTACTAAGGCTCCGCTGTCCGTCTGTCACCAGGCTGTATCTCATGAACCGTAATAGAAAGACAGTTGGATTTTTTTACAGATGATGTATTTCTGTAGATGATGTATAACAACAAATACAGTAATAAAAACCAGAATAAAAAAATATTTGGGCCCCCCTAAATATTTATTTTATTCTGGTTTTTATTTTATTCTCCCATACAACAAACGTGATTTTTTCGACGTTTTTATAGATAATGGTACGGAACCCTTCGTGCGCGAGTCCGATTCGCACTTAGCCGGTGTTTAATGGGACAGTCATCAGGCCAGTGACTCGATTACGAAACTGAGATTTTGTTTCGATAATGAATCGATTAGCATAATCTAATGCATACGCGAGCCAGCTCCGATGATGTCACGAGATGGTACGGCCACCTATGAATATATAAATGCCAATTTTCAAGCTTAGTCCATTGATTTGAGAAGAATTTGTAGTTATACAGGGCTATTTTTAAGTTACATCACACTCTGTGCGTAGGTCATTACAAGGTTTTATAAAGTAAAATACACCTATTGTTTTGTTTTTTTTTCGAAACTGTCTACAGATACAGTGGTATACTTTTGGCAACCTATTAGTAGGTTTTAAATCAAAGATCCCAGGACCCCCAGACACAACTTATTTTCTCAAAAACCAAATGTATGGGATTAAGTAGATTAGTAACAGATTAGAAACAGTCAACAGCGCGTCGACCTACCCAAAAAGTCAAAAATTCTCCAATAGATTTTCAACTTTAAGCCTGACATATAGGGATCATTTTCAAATGAGAAAATTTGACATTTTAGTAGGTCGACGAGCTGTTGTCCCTACCTTGAGTGACATGCGTATCTGCTAATTTCTTAGAGCATTGAATGCTCTAAAGCTAATTTGCACCGACGGCAAAAAAAAATATTCACATTTCTTAAAGTTTCAATGCTGATTTTTACGTATGTGTAGAGAATTCAGTTGAAATTAATAATCAATACTGACCTGAAAACTAGCAGATACGCTTACACTCAAGGTACAGTCAACAGCACGTCGACCTACTCCAAAAGTCAAAAATTCTTCAATAGATTTTCAACTTTAACCCTGACATATAGAGTTCATTTTCAAATGAGAAAATTTGACATTTTGTGGTAGGTCGACGTGCGGTTGTCCGTACATACTTACTCTACTTAATGCTATACATTTTGTTTGTGAGAAAATAAGTTATGTCTGGGGGGCCTGGGATCTTGCTCGACTGTCGAAACAAAGCAGGATTTTGCTTTAAACAACGAATAAAGCTAGTACCACAAATATGATCGGCGCTAAGTGGTAAGGATTACCCATTCACATTTTTGTACCAAATAGAATAAATTAATTAATGGTCAAAATAAATATTTTTTGATTATGTTTCATAAACTATGCTGACTGATTCCGTGACGAGCATTGATGTTTGCACTGACCAAGAAGTATCAGGTAACCCTGTATTTTGACGTAATGTGGCGTGTTTGATATTGCACGCGACGCGGTCTTGGGATGTAAATAATAGCCGTTATGTACCAAATCAAATTGATACGTTCATGTAGAAAATACACTTCCAATACTAGAATCTAACATTTACCGGAGCAAGATACATCAGTTGTTGTGATAACATAAAAACTTGCATTTTTAAATAGCTCAGTTATTATGCGTTGTTTAGGAAAATCGACGTTTTTGTCACGTTGGTCCAATGAAAATATTGCATTTGAACATTAAAGTAATAAATAAATATTTATTTATTTTATTTAAAACTTTATTGCACAAACTTACAATAAGTGTACAAATGGTGGACTTAAATATATAAATGTATATGTTTTATTTTATTATAGTGTTATTTCCATACTCTTTAAAATTAAAATATAAAAAAAAACATCACATACATTGCTCTGATCCTAAGCTAAGTAACTAAAGCACTTGTTATAGAAATCAGAAGCAACGATGGTACCATATAACACCCAGTCCCCAAACATAGAAAATATCGTTTTCTACGTCGACTTTTCTAGGAATCGACCCGGGACCTCAGAGTTGCGATGCCAAGTCCTTCCTGCTCCAATTTTGTTCAATCAATTTTTAAGGGGTTCCGTACCCAAAGGGTAAAACGGGACCCTATTACTAAGGCTCCGCTGTCCGTCTGTCTGTCTGTCCGTCTGTCACCAGGCTGTATCTCATGAACCGTGATAGCTAGAGAGTTCAAATTTTCACAGATGATGTATTTCTGTTGCCACTATAACAATAAATACTAAAAAACAGAATACAATAAATATTTAAGGGAGCTCCCATACAACAAACGTGATTTTTTTGCCGTTTTTATAGAAAAGTAGCTGACCCGGCAAACGTTGTTTTGCCATATAAATAATTTTTAAAAGAAAAATGTTAAGGGTGTTAAGGAGTCTAAAAAATAGATGTTAGCCGATTCTCAGACCTACTCAATATGCTCACAAAATTTCATGAGAATCGGTCAAGCCGTTTCGGAGGAGTACGGAAACGAACATTGTGACACGAGAATTTTATATATAAGATTTGCCATATAAATAATTTTTCAAAGAAAAATGTTAAGGGTGGACAACCCTTATCACTAAGGGGTATGAAAAATAGATGTTAGCCGATTCTCAGACCTACTCAATATGCTCACAAAATTTCATGAGAATCGGTCAAGCCGTTTCGGAGGAGTACGGGAACGAACATTGTGACACGAGAATTTTATATATAAGTTGGTACGGAACCCTTCGTGCGCGAGTCCGACTTGCACTTGGCCGGTTTTTTTTACTTAATTTTCAAGCAATAGAGTTTATTACTCATTGGGTTGACAATTTGTGGTAACTTGATGTGCTTGTCTGTACTATGTGGCTAGTATACTGGCCTATAAGCGTGTAGAGATCTTTGAGTCTGGGTGTTTGTTCTGGCAAAATCGATTTAATCGATCATTGACATCTTTCAAACGACTAAAAAAATAGAAGGTTCTAAATCGACGGGTATATTCGTTTTTATGTAGATAAGACTTCTATCTTATAATTTTTGTTATAACCAATATTTTTTTTAAATAAATACGTGCGGCCCAACTTATCCAATATAGTTATATACTTAAGTATAGTTAATATAGTTAATTACCAGCATGTAAATATAATAATAATAAAAATCTTTATTTTCTCTTCCACAATCTAAGTCTTAACAATATATAAGTGCTTACAATACCAATGTGCTATCTATACATTGAACATAGATTGCGAGAGACTGGCGTCTATACTAGCACGGAGGCCTGTATTACAGAGCGCCAGTACTCTCCTCTCTCGAAGTGGTCAGGAGGTACATTCCATGTAGCGGTAAGGACGAGCATGCACAAAGAAAAAGATGTCGTAAAAATTATTTCATAATTAAAATTGTATGCATGTGTGTGTGTGTGTGTGTGTGTGTGTGTGTGTGTGTGTGTGTGTGTGTGTGTGTGTGTGTGTGTGTGTGTGTGTGTGTGTGTGTGTGTGTGTGTGTGTGTGTGTTTGTGATTTGCTTCACTATAATTACCTATCTGGATGAATGAGGTTTTCGGTTTCGGAGTAAGACAAACCTTGGAGAAAAGCGAAGACCTTGGACTTGCAATCAAGTTTAGTAGGATATATATAAAAATTGGTGTAAGATTAAGGGGGGGGGGGGGGGCTATACAGCTACACAACCCACTTAGCACATAGCAGTGGGATTTTTTACGTAAGTGTCAACTGTCTCTAGATTAATAACTTAGGTATACTTGGCGTCACGTAAAAAGAGCGGTGGCCAAAATAGGAACTAACATTTTTAGTACTGCTATAAGTGTTCAGTGGAGACAACTAGCGCCACCCTCCAGCGTTCTTTTTATTTGACGAAAATTATAGGCAGACATTCACAACAAGGATGTGAGACATTAGTTGAAGGCCGATTACATCAGTTATCGAAAACAAAACCCAAAATTTCGTCATCGGTAACTCATTGAATGGAATCTTTGAATATCCAATATGTTACCAATGGTCACTCAATAATAACGTTTATAATATGAGCAAAATCAAAATCGTAAAAACCCCAAAAAAAAATTTTAATATGGTAACATTGCAATCCAAAATTTATTAGAAAAAAATATATTTACAAATGAACTTTTCTTGTCCGATCGTGAATAAAATATATTGAATTAAAAAAAATAAATTAACAAAACAACTATGTAATCGAATGATTTGACTAGATATGATAGGTTACTATGACTTAACAGAACGTTAATAGTGTTGCTAAGACAAAATTTAAAATCCCGTTGCCGTAATAAGACAATTGATTTTATCTTTTAACCTGGCCCCCAAGTCTGCTAATTTAAAGTGGCATAATTGAATATCAATTTGATCTCACTGTAATTGCTTTGCACATTTCATATTCTGCTACTAATTAGTTGTAGAATACTAAATGTATGAAACAAATTACACATTTGTTATCCTGGTACTAATTTAAGACTTAAATTTTAAAATTAAGTTGGTAGCAGAATACAAAATGCATCAAAAAATCACAATGAGATCCAATTGATATTCAATAATGCCACTTTTAAATAAGCAGACTTGGGGCCCTGTATGCTCGGAAAAAAATAACAATGGACCCGCGCAAACATTTGTGCGCGACCCGAGCTTAGTGCTTAAAGAGATTATACTTACCTTTAAAGAGATAATTTGTACTTAATACTAAGTTATTAAGTCTAAGTAAATAAATGTTTTTAAGTAGGACTAGACGTTAAAGCGAAGAATTGATAGATAGATAGATAGATACTCTTTATTGCACACCAAACAAAGAAGTTACAGTTGATATTTACAGAAAGATGTACAATTTAGGCGGTCTTATCGCTAAAAAGCTATCTCTTCCAGACAACCTTTAGGCAGAGGACAACTACAAAGAAAGGGGAAAGTGCTGCAAAGTGCTTATTGTGTAATTTTATTTATATACCTACAATGTTAATATCAATAAGTATAAACTACATACACGTACAAAAAATACCTAAAAAATATAAATGCTAAGATAAAAATAAACATACATACATACTTAAATATAATACATATATATACATATACCTATATGCCAGGAAATAGCATGACTAACAACCAGTGATATTCCAGAAACAGCAATTCTCAAACCAGAGACGATTTGTTCTCACAGTGCAAGAAAATGTGCTTTAAGCCGACTTTTAAAAACAGAAATTGATTCAGATTGCCGAATTACTAAGGGTAAGGAGTTCCATAGACGGGTTGACTGAACAGTAAACGACCGCGTATAATAGTTTGTAGTATGGAGAGGAAATTTAAGAAGCAGGCTTTTGGATGACCGCATGTCATGACCCCGTGATGACTGCAGAAATTGCACACTATCCTATCCTATATCCTATCAGGATACAAAGTATTCCAGTCTTCAGACATGGTCCAATGAAAGTATATCCATGGCTACATCATCAAAATCAGTTCAGCAGTTTAGCATCCATACATATAAGACATAACACCAACAGACATAGAACCCAGGACCCTTTTCAATTACCTAAGTTGTCGAAAAATACAACCAAAATAAAAACACAACCTAACAGATGTCTTCATTGTATTATCGCGGCTAAAATGAAAGAATTTTGAAAACATAAACGAAATACCAATAAAGCAAATAAGTCTAGTTATCTGAAAATCATCAATGGAGTGTGGAAAGTGGAAATAACTTCACACGTGATAAAATTCAATTAACCACTCTTGAATCGTATCTGGATATGTGGATTAATTAATTTATTAATCAGGAAAATAATTGCGTTATTAACGCGATTTCGTGGAACACTCGAATCGGTTTCATTTTGGAGATAATCTCAAATTATTATGACCGTATTTAATTAACTTCCCTGAGGGGTATCACAGCTCAAACACAACACAACTTTAACTATGGTACCAAAATCAGTATCAAATAAAAACAATTTTCCTATACAGCCCAAAAACAGAAAAAACAGCGATCATATTTTGTTTTCGACATTTCTTATTCTATGCGCCATTGCTAGCCAATGGCGCTAGCCCACAAATTGTCCCGAGGTAGTGGTAGGATAAAAAATATTATTGGGATGTGTGAAAGTGCCTATAGTGACCTATTTGCAAAAATAAATGATTTAGATTTTTTTGATTATGCTACTTTAATGTCGGTCCAATAGTAAAAGTTATCTTGAGCAGTACAAATACAACTAAAAGGAAAGTTCTATCTATACTAATATTATAAAGAGGAAAGATTTGTACCTATTTTTGTATGTTTGTAATGAATAGGCTCAAAAAGTACTGGGCCGATTTAAAAAATTCTTTCACCAATAGAATGCTACATTCTTCCAATTTGACATAGGCTACATTTCATTTTGAAAAAAATTAGGAATCCTTGGTAAAATTTGAACAATGTAACCGAAGGTGTAGAAAAATGAGTCTTAAAATGTCTTTCGTCGAATGCGCTGCCGAAACTATTAGCGATAATTGTCTACCCCGTGCGAAGCCGGGACGGGCTGCTATCTAATCATAAAGGTACTTATGTAAGGAATATTAACACATTAACATTTTGGTATAGAAATCGCAAAGCTTTAAAGTTATGCAAGCAGAACAAATGTAAGTATGTTAAACTACTTATCAAATTATCAAAATACGTAATCAAATTGTATAAGATCAATAATTTGGAAAACACAGATGATTTTATGGAGTTTAAATGTTTTTGTCAAAGACCACAAAAAATACTAATGTTTTGTTATTAAATAAATAAACCATTTCTACCCACAAAAATGACATCGAAAACATTCTAACTGTAAACTTTTTATATGATCAGAGAAAAGATTGCAAGTCTCGTATAAAAATCTAAATGCAGTTTAACCTAGGTACCTTCTGAGAATCACTTTAAACAAATAATTTAATACACAATATTTAAAATCAAATGCACGAAAAATTTTCACTTATGCGTAAAGTACTGTTAAGTTATTTAAAACCGTACCATTGCAAGTTTACAAAATAAGTATTCAGTGAATTTTAAATTGTTTTCGAACACAAGTCACAACATAAAAATGAAACAAAACAATTACGATATTCGTAATTCGTAATAAAGTTTGACTTACTTATAGACGTTCGGTCCGGTCGGCGCCTCGCGTCGACTGGCTGACCAAACCGCTTTTCATGTAACGTAGGCTGCGTTCACCGCTCACGAGACGATCACGACGCGACCGGTCGACGACCTTAGGGACTCCCTAAACTAGCTTCTTTCGAGCGTCGACGTCGTGGCAGCGTCCAATCAGTGTTGACGCAACGCTTGCGCAGCAGCAATTATTAACGTTGATTGGACACTGCCACGACGTCGACGCTCGATGACGCTAGTCTGGGGGAGACCTTAGTCCGTATTAAGACTAATCCTGACGGTCAGCCAGCATTGACGCGAATGATCTGGGCGTGCGTACGTGCATAGTATAGTAACGTGGTCAATGCTCGCACCGATTACATAGAAATAGAAATCAGTGACTGGCCATAACTACGAGACGCGACGGCCGCCTGACCAGTACTTGACTGATGGTCAGTAAGACTAATACGGCCTTAACATGACGAGATGGCAAGCGTCTTGTGTTCTATGACTCGCAGTCCAAAGCCTGCTATAATTATGGTGCAGAGACGTTCGCAGCTGAAAGAAAAAACTTTTTGTAAATGTGTTTAAATTCGGTGCTTTTTTGTTTTGGGCAGTGTGAAAGTGTGTGCGTGAAGAAGGTTGTCTATCAAAATAAAAGTTAAGCAAGCTTACATGTCACAGAGCCGCTCGCTGTAACGATTAATGGACGCCTCTATCTCAGAGTAGACTTTCAAAGACTGGAGATGATGCTGATGATATAGTGAGGTGAAGTATTGGTAATATTTCCCGTAGAACCGATAACCGATGACGTGTTCTTGAGTGGAGAACACGAGGTGGCAAGAGCAACGTTAGGCGCCCTCCGTCAAGTTGGGGAGATAATATACGCTGCTGCTGATAGCAGATAGATAAAAAATCCGGGGATCGAGCTCACTGGCGTGCATTGGTAAAGGTCTGATTACAACTAGCAGCAGGAAAGTTGAGCGCTGGGTGAATGATGCGCACAAGACCATTATGATTATGTGATTGGCTAGTCCCGCGCCGCGCCTACACCGCCGGCCGGGATTGGTTGTTAGATCCGCGCACACGCGTCTCTGATACGATGCTCGTCTCGTAAGATGCGCAAAGCGATCCCCATTATTTGCCCTAGCGCTCAACATCGATGCCGCGTGCCTCAAATGATTTAGCCTAAAATAATAAAAAAACAAGTCAACTGGCTCTAATACTAACTACGTCTTCGATTTGCATATTTGAGGATAAACAAAACTACAAAACTTAAATTCATTGGATATAAACGAAATTAATTTTATTTCTAACTTATTTGGAAAATTATTTAACATACTTTGATAATACCCAGATCAGAACTACACGTGGGTATATCAGTATAAATAAATAAGGACTTAAATAGAGATTAATTATAATTAGGCAACTGATAAAGTATGATACTTACCTATGCATGTATGTATGTGAATTGTAAATTATAGTTTAATCGTCAAAATAATTATTTTGACGATCGTCTGGTGTAGTGGTTCGCGCTCTGGACTATAAATCCTGGCGGTTGGGGGATAGAATCCCGCAAGGGGCGAATATTTGTTGTGATTCGGACACAAATGCTCATTTAAGGTTATCACCCAAAAAGAACTCCAACTTGCAACCTTCTGACATTGTGTAGCGTCCGGAGTGAAAACCACTACACTAAGGCAGTCGTTATATCGTTTATTTCAAGCTGACTTATGTATGTAAATCTATATTTTAATTTTTATGGTCACTTAAAGTAAGTGACCGTAAAAATAATTGGAAAATGTTCTTCGGTACTTAAAAGAATATAAATAATAATATGGTATTTATTTACCTACAATTATATTTAATAAGCGTCACATAATATTACGGTATCGATATTTCAATTATAGTCGGTAATTTCAATGCACTGCCCAAACAAATATTTATGATAACTACTATACATATAAAATAAATACTTACTATAAAATATTTTAACATGGAATAAATTAAAAATACCTACATAAATCATGTCAACCCTACATTATAATTATACAGTTTGTTTGCTCCCATATAAAAAAATATGCATTTGGCTAAGTTAGGTACACCATTTATAACTCAGAAGACTTGACCATTTTTTTTTATTCGTCTCCGCCCCGAATAGCTAAATAACTTCTAAGGCATCGGTAAAAATAACAAAAAAAAATATCGTAAAACATGGAAAACTTTCTTATGTAATTAATTTACATTTTGATTTTGCTTCAAAATCTTACTCAAATGGTAATTTTGTGAAAGGTTAATAGCCTGTTGACTGTATGGAGTCTTGCTTCAGCATCAATAATCTGAACGTGTAAACCCTCCTAAGAATTCGTTAATAGTATTGTAACATCACTCTTGCTTGCTTGTCTAACCGTTTCGTGTCTCCTCCACGCCGTTGGAAAGTTGGATAAAAACAACTGAATCTAGTCGATAGCCCGCAGCGTCAGTAACAAGAATTTTGTAACTCTATATTTTAATAAAAAAAAGATCAATACTTTAGTCAATATGATTTTGTGTCATTAATACAAACAATTTTTACTGCGGAATTAACATCGAAATCACAAATAAAAGCAAATCAATATTATTTATGTTTATTTGCATGAATACACTAAGCATTAGATTAAGTGTATATTATTGGTATGTAATCACAGTATTCAGCCTTCCCAGGTCACAGGTGTGCAAATCAAAGGTATAAAAAAAAAATAAGAAAAACTTATGGTTCGAATTGATGAACACTGCCGCTTTAATATTGAGACTAACTTTATTTGTTGACCTGTATAATAAAGTACAAAATTAAAATTAAATAATAATATTCCAAAATCAAATTTGAAAAACGCGTAAAAAGTGTCTTATTTTTTGAGGCATCAGTCTTATCTGCCCCCTAATTCAGAACCGTTCGATAACAAAATTGTCAACCAGTAGGTACACCACGTGATACTATATTGACTATAATTTAAAATTAGTGTCACGTGATTGAGCAGTTGGGAATTAATTTTCGTAGGGTTCTGTTTTGGGGGCAGGTTTGCTCGGTATTTAATGGTAGCTATTTACGAAAACCGATGGGGGATTTCGATACGGTTTTCACTAACGTATATTAATGTATTTATTCACGAGGAAGGTTTGATTAAATGATTTATCGCCGTACGAACTAGTGCTACCCGTGTGGAACTAATAATATTAATACTTACTTATCACTCCGTCATATTATTTCCGGTTGTTCTCATCTGGTCACTCAAAGGGCGATGGAGAGAGCAATGCTCGGAGTTTCCCTTCTCGATCGAATCAGAAATGAGACGATCCGAAGGCGAACCAAAGTCACCGACGTAGCTCTCAGAATCGCAAACCTTAAGTGGCAGTGGGCGGGGCACATTGCTCGCAGGACTGATGGCCGTTGGGGCAGAAAGGTCCTTGAATGGCGGCCGCGGGCCGGAAGGCGTAGTGTTTGTAGGCCCCCCACAAGGTGGACCGACGATCTGGTGAAGGTCGCGGGAAGCCGCTGGATGCGGGTGGCACAGGACCGATCTTTGTGGAAATTTTTGGGGGAGGCCTATGTCCAGCAGTGGACGTCTTTCGGCAAATGGATGTATGGATGGATGTTCTCATCTTGCTAACGGAGAGTATTTGCACAGACGTAACCAAGTAGCCAGAATTATCCATCAGCAACTTGCCCTTCAATACGGCCTTGTCGAGTTTGATGTGCCTTGGGTACTATAAATACGCACCTGCGCCAGTTCTTGAAAATGGTCGTGCCACACTCTATTGGGATCGGTATATCGTCACAGACAGGACTACTGTCGCTAATAAGCCTGATATCGTGATAGTAGATCGATCGTCGACGTCATTATCCCGCATGATAAAAATCTTGTGAAAGCCGAGAAAGAAAAATTCAGCAATTACCTTGATTTTTTGTGCCGTGTGGGGACGGCCGTAAAGAATACACTTCCCCACCGCCAACAGAAGGCGTGTCATAAGAGGCGACTTAATCCTGTAGCACGAGACGGGGAGCAGCGTCTGCGTGCGAAATAATATAAAAAAACTGCGCTCGCCAACCCGCCTGCCAAGCGTGGCGAGTATGGCAAAAACCCCCCGATGACAGAAGTCACTGGGGGAGGCCTATGTTCAGCAGTGGACGTCCTGTGGCTGATATGATAATGATGACCTTGATTTGGCTCATGAGGTTGCCGCCATGTGGGATGTTGACTTAACAATCATTGTGTCGTTCGTTTCAGCAAATGGCCTTATAGCGCAGAGTCTCGACCAACATCTCAAGAGGCTCTCGCTAGACAGTTGGGGCAAGGGTCAGATCCAGAAGGCAGCTCTCCTCGATACGGCACGCATAGTCAGGAGGTTCCTCAATCTGCAGCCCAAACCGCGGGTAGCTTTGGGCGTTGCTCAGGCTGCTGGCGAAAGACATTTCCATAATGTTTTTTATTTTCGTTATAAAAAATATTGTAAATAATTAAATTTAAGAATACTAATAAAATGATGAGAATAACTTAGTCTTTACAAACACACGCGCACGGACATACACATACAAACAACTAAATCCTTGTGGTTTATGTAGTTTAACGTAAAATATTTATTTTAACTATACATTGTTTTAGAGTAAAATTGTTAAAAACTATTATTTTGTTACTTACAAGGTTTCTCAGTTATTACAATAGATTAATAAATAAAAAACAATAACTTATTTTCAGTTATAATTTCTAATTTTATTTTAGTTCTTTCAGTCATTTTAAATTACTTAAAAACTAGTATGACATTTTAAATTAGGTAAACTATAGGAATCAAAGTTTCGTTTTCTATGGTAGAATCAGTGGCGAATTTACCAGCAGGCTGAGTAGGCTTGAGCCTAGGGCGGCGGATTTTGGGGGGGCGGCAAATTTTGGGAGTTGTCAACATCGACCCTAACGAAAAAAGCAAGTCTGTTGGAAAAAATGTATCCTAATGATTTAGAAACTGAACTAGTTCAGGAATGCGAACACTTTCAAGGCCAACTTTCTTCGAAAAGAATTTTGATAAACCCAAATTCTGGATCATTGAAAAGTCATCGTTTCTGCGAAATCAGAATTTGGAGAACATTTATCCAAACTTGGATATAGCAGTTCACATGGCTCTGTGTGCACCAGCGACAAATTGTTGGGGTGAGAGAAGCTTTTCTTGCTTAAAGCGGGTGAAAAACTATCTACGATAATCTACATTATGTCAAGAAAAGCTAAATGCCTTAGCTCTTTTGTGCATAGAGTCAGAACTAATGAACAACATTTCATACGACGGAATAATATATAATTGACGATTTTGCGGAAATTAAATCACGCAAAAAGGTCATGTAAAACTTTTATAACTTAATTGATTTTATTGTGATCATCAAACCGATTGTTAACAGATAATTTAATAGGAATATTGTTCGTATTGTTTTTAAACTAGAGGTCCAATAAAAATACAAATTTAACAACATTTACCAAATGTAAATTATTTTGTAATCTGTGTTCATTCATATTGTGTAATTGGTTTTAAGGCAAACTTTAGTCCATCTTATAAGCAATACATGATTGAGCTTTTCTTAGCTCAGAAATAAAATTACTTTTTGTGTAACCTACACTAAGTTGTGGGTTGTAAAAATATCCCCTAGATATACAGGGTGTAAAAAAAGGTTTAACGAAGCCTTAAACCACGAATTCTATACAAAAAACCAAGTATAATGCAAAAAAATAATTGCTGGGAAATGACTTTTATTTTTGGGTATCAAAAAAATAACTTATTTCTAACCCGCAATGTATAGCGCGCACGCCACAGACTATGCATGTGTGTGTGAGCAGATCATGTTTCTTTGTAAAAAAGTTTAGTATTATCAAACAGAAGTCAATTTTGTAAAAATCGTTGAAAAAAAATTGTAACTTTGAGTGTCAATAACTCGGTAACCCGTCATTTCCCAGGTATAGTGTAAAAGAAAAAAAATATCGTAATAACACGTAGAACATGTAGTATTCGGCTTCGTTAAGCCTTTTTTTACACCCGATGTAATATGATCCCTAGTTATACTAGGGATCTATGACTACAGTCATACAAATAACGGAAATAATCTGAAAAAAGAAGACAATAATAGTAGGTACACAAGTAAGTAGTGTTATTCCATGCAAGTTGCAATTTCATTGAAAAAAAATATATATGATTAATTGACTATGACTACACGGAGAAAAGTATTATACAAAAAATAATTATCTTATTAAAAACAGTCATATTCAGTTTCTAATGTTGAATCAGGAATAAAATGTAGCAATAATTATCAAGCTTCAGCAAAAACTTTATTTCTCAAGTTACCAAACTTTACTTACTGAAAATTTAAAAAATTACAAACCGGCTTAGTAAATTTACAATTGATTTATCTTTTTTTGTCAAATATTTATTAAAAATTAGTACAAGTATTCTTATATAGTTTAATATTTGTGATGCGAATACCAATTGTTTAGAAACTGTGCAGTTATTTTTGGAATCCAATGATGTTAAATATCAGTATCTTGCTTACTAGAAATTCGTATGCTGCTGTATGTAAGTATGTATTGATTTCATGGATTACATTATTTAGAAGCTCAGAAAATTTAATAAACTGGTTGAGAATAAATGTTATTAGTTAAGAAAATTTACTGGACAGGTTTAGAATGACTGTAATCAGTTCTTAATTTTTTATAAGATATATATATTTTTTTAAAACAAAGAATCATTTTTTAGTCTTTTAATTCTAAAATATTTTCTTCCACCGTCTTTCGTCCGTGTAGGGTACATAAAGGTAATATACCTACGGAATAGAGGAACAAACGCTAGCTGTCAAACGAAACCGAAATTGGAAAACATTTGTGTGTGTAAAATTGTTTATGTATGCGTGTCAGTGATGTATACAATTACACATTAATATCGATATCGATCATACTTATTAGTTAGTCATAGAATTATTAAAACTAAAATATTTAGAATGGCTGAAAATACGACCATGGGTGAACAAGTGAAGTAATAATATTTAAGGAAAACACAGAAGATATTTAAATCATTTTTTTATCAATGCTTTAAAGGTAGCTACTTATATCATTTCTCACTGCCCTTGGAAAATAGAATTTTGTTTAAATAATTTCTTTAAGTACGCTTTGATACATTTTTCAATTGTGTTTCGTACCTCAATCTTAACAGTATATATGTTTCTATTATACATTTTATAATGAGTTATCTGTGACTAATAAGTGAATCTTGCTCAAAAGAATGGGAAATCAAGGAACCAAAATAATTTTCAAAATCAGTACGACTAATAATATTTAGAACGTTCTTATCAAATTTCTTTTTATCAAAATCAAAATGTGTTTTTATTTTTCTCTAAAATATTTTTCACACTTTATGCGCTGGATGCAGGCCGCTTCCAACCGGCCGATCTGGAAGTCACTGGGGGAGGCCCATTTAGCAGTGGACCTCCTGTGGCTGTAATGATCATGATGATGATGAAGCAAACATTTATTACATCTTCAGAAGGATAGATTAAAAACCTCTATACAATACTTGATACAATATCTCTATAAACTTAGGACGATACTATGCGTCTAAGCTTTGTGTTGACCTGTGAAAAAGAAAAAAAATGAGTAGCTAGCAAAGCTAGCTAGCTAGCGGCGAGCGTAGCTAGCATGCCACAACAGCGGCAGGCGGGCGCTAAAAAATATTTGTTGAAAATTTGTCTCTAAAATTTCTAAAATATATGAAAACAAATATTGGTATAAACCAGGTATATTATTAGTAATATTATGAATTTTAAGTTTCGATCATAAGTATTTTATGTATTTTTACCCAGAGTGATCATCACGATGTAAAATGGTATGAGAAAATATTTTCGGACTTCCAATAATACAAATTAAAAAGTTATGATAGTAAAAGGCACACCCAACTTATAAATATACCTACTTAATTGCTTTTGAAAAACTGTAGGTACATGGTGCTAATTATCAGCAGAAGAATAGTATTGATTTTATTTAAGCTTACCGGAACAAACTTAGTTGGAATTGCAGTTTTCATCAAAAATAGTTTCGCTCCTCGTTTTGTGTCTTGAAAAATTTTTCCTCAAAATGCTTGCTGCATATACATGAATGTTTTTAGGAATCCAGTTTGGACGATCAATTATTTTAAGCCATATATTCCTGGTGAATAAGTAGAAAATCTGAAAGATACATGAATAACCAATGAAAGTACCTACTTTTAATATTATAACAGCTCTTAATAGTCATGTAATTAGAAAATAAATTATTCTATTCTTAAGTAGGTATGTGTAGTAGAAAGTGCCTAATATTCCAGCATTCAAAAACTTATACCTATGTATAGGCTAAATATCTTATGTGGGATTACATTTCCAGATAATTCATAACTAAACTTCATAAAGGTACTTTTAACAACAGTAATTTAAAACAAAATTAATTTTCGTCTACCGCGTGATACCTAGACAGTGGAAACGAAACATCGATAACTTGATGCAGCCCTAGTGTAAAACGAAAATTATTTCTTTACACAAGATATTCGTTAATTCTGCATTAAGAGTATCCAATCTTTGCTTCTTACATAAATAAATGGTTTTAGAAGAGAACTATCATACTAAACACTTAAAATTTTAAGCGCTTAAGCAAAAATAAATCCAAAGTTATGAGGTGTTGACTTGGATTAATTTACCTGAGAAATGAATATTTTGCGGGGTTAAGTCGTTGTGTGGTACCACAATCAATCACTGAACAAGTCAACATATTTATGAAGCACTATTTCTCAATAATATTCACGATGTGAAGTAAAAACAGGAAAATTTACAGAGCCCGAATTCTCAGCGTGCCGCTAAGTGCCGCCAGCTGTCAAACAGTTGCCAAAAAACGGTTCTGCTATGACGCATCACGCATCTCTTTTTATCATACAGTGTTGCTGCTAGTAGCATCTCGCTCGCTCAGCCGTTTGTTCCTCTATTCCTGTATATTAACTTTATGGTAGGGTATCGAAATGCAGAGGTCAGAAGGGGCAGCAAAATTTGAATAGCCTACTGGCGGCAAATGTCTTAATCCGCCACTGGGTAGAATAGTCCAGATACAGCTAGAATCAGAATCAGAAAATCTTTATTGCCAAAAAACTGTGTACATACAATGTGCAGGTGACAATGCAAGAATAAATATAGTCGTAACAGTGTACCCATATCGGGCATGCAATATTCACTAGGTGCATATTCAAGGTTATCAGTTTTTAGTACCAAAATATTCATTTAAATTATAATAAACTTTTATTATCAACCATTTTTTCAGTTCTATTCTAAATTTTGGTAGGTCCAGGGCTTTAATGTCTGTTGGTAGATGGTTGAATATTTTGATACCCATACAAAAAGCACTTCTATGATACATGTGGTTATTACTTCTAGGCACACATAAATCATGTTTATATCTACTACGTAAGTTTGCGCGAGCTAAAGACTTTTTTTCAAAAAAAATTGGGTTCTGTTTGATAAAGGATGTTAATTCCAAAATATAAATACTAGTCAAAGTTAGGTAACCCTTTTCTTTAAAAACGTTTCTGAGAGTTTCATCAGAATACATGTTATAAATAATTCGCAAGCATTTCTTTTGTAAAAGAAATGTTGACTGAATATTTGTGGAGTTTCCTCAAAAATTAATACCATACTAATGAACGGAGCCTCAACTTTTTAGTATTAAATTCCGCTAGATACTAGCTTTTAGTAGGTAATCAAAATAAATGTAAAAGACATGACGTATTTATATTAACAATATTCACACCAATTTATCCCACCAAGCAGTTTTGCAATGGCAATATGGCGATGATATAATATGTGAAACATACCTACTCAAATACTTTAAAAGATAAGCATATTTGTATGATTGTTTGTAATAACAGAAATTATTTTAGTAACGAGTGAACTCTTGTATGAATGTAATATTTTGATTATGTGAAAAACGAAAATACGGATTTTTGCGGATTCTAACAAATTTCGGTGAACATGTCTACAGCTTCCTCATTACTCTAAAACGAATTCTAAGCCTGCCATAGTTTAACGCATAATGAGAGCCATCGAAACGTTCCAGTCATATAATTGCAGCAATCAGATCTTCGTTACTATGAGGTGTTTTTTGTGTGTCAGCCGACGAAACGTGTCTCCAGCTGACACATGCCGTTTAGGCAAACCAGTAAGGCTAGGGTTTCAGAATAAAGTTAGAAATTTAACTAATAATGACAGCAATGATAGCCAAAAAAACTAGCCATCACACTGAAATACTGTTGAAACTACGATCGTAAAACTATGTGCGAGCTGGAGACCCATGTCTCTGGCTTGCACATCTGTATCTTCGTAATTACTCAAGATACGATTATAATTTATACCTCAAAATTCGCGGTCGAATTGCAGCATTCGACTCCAAATATATCAAAACTTAATCTTGAATAGTTTAAGAGCTACGAACCGATAAGTATGTGTAAGCTGGAGACCCATGTCTCCAGCTTACACATGGTGAATTAGAGTAACTGTATAAGTTAGAGTTTCATTTTAAACATGAAATGATTCGTTGTAATAGCAGCACAAACGATGCTTAATTTCAAATCTCTGGGCCTCTTGGTTTCATAATTATAAGCCAAAACCTGTTTTCCCGCCAAAAAATTCAAAATAATGGCTCGGAAGCGGGCAAAGCGCGACGTTGCCATTCCGTGCGCTAAACTATTGCAGTCGAGTTTGAACTCAAGAGCTAGTATTATTTGGAGTAATTTTAATTTGCGCTTTCGATCGTTTTTATTCTTAATACTAAGAATGATAGACTAGGAGCTAGTGACGAAAAGTCTATGTAATTATAAGACTTGCCACCATTTTTAGGAGTCTATTACAAAAATATGACTTGAAACTTTTTCCTAATGTGAGATGACACAGCAGTCAGAATTATTAGAGAGAACTTGGAAATAAAACGACGTAAATATTTTATTAAGTCTATAGATAGTCCCGAGTTAGAGTGATTTTTAAGATGATATTAAGTAAGTACTTATAATACAGAGAAGTTATAATGTGTGAGATTATTACATATTATTTATGTTTTTAATGTTTGTGTTGCTCAGGAAATTCTAAATCATTCATGATCTATTTATAAATCACATAGGAGTTTTTAATAAATGTTAAGAATTTCTATATTCATCAATTTATTCGCACTGAAAACCTAGAAAATAATAATAAATAGGAGAGATTTTAACGTATAGTAGGTACACTTATACCTATTTCTATTGGTAAATTGTTGGCACGTAATCACACGATGTAGGTAAACTTGCCGGTAGAACTTAACTTTTGGTCTGCATGCCCTCCGCTCCGCTCCGAATGATGCTGTGAATTCAGTTACTACCTACGCCACGATGGATAACTAAACCAGCTATTCTCACATGGGGTCGCTTAGCCATCGATTGTCCTATTAAATTAGTAACTTGCAAACCTTTTAATTTGTAAATAGAAAACTAAAGATGATAAATATCGATTGGAAAAATAAACACGTTTTATAATTTGCCTATTGTGATTAAAGAATCAATTCATGGATTATAAGGTAGGTACTGTTTTTTATTGTATGTGTAAATAAATAACAACAAAAATGCTTAGAACCTAAGCTTTAACATTATTTTGAGTTAAATAATAAATATATCAACAATCGAATCCACCCGTTTATTTTCCGGTTCATTAGGAATGTTCCCGAATATTTTCCCATTTTTGGGAATATACCCGGGTGGAATCCCAACGCTAATCCTGATAGATACCACAGATAAGTCAGAGTCTACCATATATAAGGTGTAAGTTAATTAGTGTCAGATATTTTTAGGAGTAACTTAGACTATCACATGGATCACATATAAGATAAATTTAAAATTATAGAACAAACTTTAAAAAATCGAAAAAAATAAAAAGTTTAAAATAAAGAATCTACATCATCCTGTACATGTACCCAAACACCACAAGTAGACTACTCACACAACGCTAGCCGATTCATAATCTCTCCAGAATCACATTCATGCACTCAAATAATCATATTACACTGTTTATCATAATATCATATTACTTGGTGCGTGAATTAAAGTTTGTTCTATAATTTTAAATTTATCTTATATGTGATCCATGTGATAATCTAAGTTACTCCTAAAAATATCTGACACTAATTCACTTACACCTTATATACAGTATCAAACGGAAGTCGCGCTATAATAACCCTTTGTTCTGAATTGCACTAAAGCACTATTAGCACGAATCCATATAAATGCAGCAGGTAGGTAAAGAAACCCTATTTTGTGTAATATTAATTGTGACTATTATATTTGGTCGGTTTTACGCTGAGTGCTTTTAGCGCAATTTAGAACGTAAAAATATTTTAATTTACTTTACTTCAATCGTCGGCCCGGTCCGAGCCGATGACAAAATGGCTTTTCTGTGTAATTAACGAGCGGATGTAAGGTTACCGTATGCCGTTAAAAAACTTATGAGATCGACCATAGATATTATTTTGAACCATTACTTACTTTGTTTAAAAACATTAAAATAGTAAATAAATCAATAGAATAGATTAGTTTGTTTATTGGAATGATATTTTAATGTAAATTAGCGAAATGTGAAAAAACAGATTACATTCTCATCAAAAAATTACAAATATAAAATCATCCGCGTGTGAAATCACTACCACCAAAATTAAATATAAAAACTTATGGAGGAACTATTTTGTCCTTATGTTTAAGGCTCCTTGTCTATCATTCTTAGTATAGAATTAAAAACGATCGAGAGCGCAAATTAAAATGACTCCAAATAATACTAGCTCTTGAGTTCAAACTCGACTACAATAGTGTAGTGCACGGAACGGCAACGTCGCGCTTTGCCCGCTTCCGAGCCATTATTTTGAATTTTTTGGCGGGAAAACAGGTTTTGGCTTATAATTATGAAACCAAGAGGCCCGGAGATTTGAAATTAAACATCGTTTGTGCTGCTATTACAACGAATCATTTCATGTTTAAAATGATACTCTAACTTATACAGTTACTCTAATTCACCATGTGTCAGCTGGAGACATGGGTCTCCAGCTTACACATACTTATCGGTTCGTAGCTCTTAAACTATTCAAGATTAAGTTTTGATATATTTGGAGTCGAATGCTGCAATTCGACCGCGATTTTTGAGGTATAAATTATGATCGTATCTTGAGTAATTACGAAGATACAGATGTGCAAGCCAGAGACATGGGTCTCCAGCTCGCACATAGTTTTACGATCGTAGTTTCAACAGTAATTCAGTGTGATGGCTAGTTTTTTTGGCTATCATTGCTGTCATTATTAGTTAAATTTCTAACTATATTCTAAAACCCTAACCTTCCTGGTTTGCCTAAACGGCATGTGTCAGCTGGAGACACGTTTCGTCGGCTGACACACAAAAAACACCTCATAGTAACGAAGATCTGATTGCTGCAATTATATGACTGGAACGTTTCGATGGCTCTCATTATGCGTTAAACTATGGCAGGCTTAGAATTCGTTTTAGAGTAATGAGGAAGCTGTAGACATGTTCACCAAATTTCGGCTGCCTATATTCCGTCCCAGCTTAATGGCAGTGGTTTTAGTCGTGTAAGGAGTATTTTTTGTTCAGAATTTACTGTTATTTATTTCCGCTGTAACTGATTTATAGCTCATCATCATCATATCAGCCTGTTGCAGTCCACTGCTGGACATAGGCCTCCCCCAAGGAGCGCCACAGCGCACGATCTCCCGCCCTTTGCATCCAGTCGCTGCCGGCTGCCTTCTTCAGGTCATCGGTCCATCTAGCCGGGGGGCGTCCTACACTACGTTTGCGTAAGCGTGGTCTCCATTCGAGAACCTTCCTGCTCCACCTCTCGTCGATTCTGCGACAGACATGGCCAGCCCACTGCCACTTCAGCTTGCTACATTTTTGGACACTATCAGTCACCTTAGTCTTATGACCTTGTTCATATTTATAACATAATTTAATAGGTAGTTGAAAATTATTAGAAAGAATAGCGACCTCCGTAGCGAGAGGCGAGCACGCCGGACTATACATGGCGTCGCCATCTCTGAGTTTCGGGTTCGATCCCCGGTCGGGTCAATGTAGAAAACGAACTTTTCTATATTGTCTCGGGTCTGGATGATGTGGTTCCGTCGTTGTTTCTGATTTCTATAACACAAGTGCTTCAGCTACTTACCTTAGGATCAGAGCATTGTATGTGATGTTGTCCAATATTTATATATTTATATTTAATAAGCACTTTTATGTCTTAGTTTAATTTTATCATCCATTGTTTAACGAGACAAAAGACAGTGTGGAACTAAAATATAAATGTTATTCTTGCATTCATACGTTAATATCCTTCGGTCTAGACGACTGCTCTTTCAACTGAGCTATAGTTTTTTTTAGGGTTCCTTACCTTAAAAGTAAATTTTTTTTAGGATAGGTTTGTTGTTCAGCTGTCTGTATAAGCGTCAAGATCATTTTTGTTAAATACCCATGGAGATATTTGTTGATATTATACCAAAAAGGTAATCTTATAAAACTAATATTTCTAGCCTAAACCGAATTAATTCTAAGTCAACGCAATAAGATACGGTTTTCCAAGCTGTACTTATACGAAGATACTTGTGAGGGATTTAAATTTTGTTTTTAGCAATTACCATGTTAGGTTTATTTATGATTTTTAATACTTGAAAAAAATCGTCCGCCGCAGGTGGGATCCGAACCTGCATCGCTGGTAGTATTCCGCAACATTGATCAGAAAAAATGCTGACTTTGACAAGCGTCTCGGTAGCTTAGTTGAAAAAGCACTCGCCCGCTATGCGATGGTCGTGGGTTCGGATCCCACCTGAGGCTGACGTTTTTTTTTCAAGTATTAAACAACTTCTGAGGGATTCAAAGCCTATAAGGTATTCCCCGTTGACCTAGAACGGCATGGCTATGAAGGCATAATTAGCAAATGTATAACATTAATAAGAATTATGACAAAAAGGAAAATCCGAAAACCGACTGGTTAAAAAAGTGATGGATGTACTCCTTAGATAGGTACCTACTTACTTACATGTTTCTACGGAACCCTTGGTGCGCCAATATGACATACTTTCTTGGCCGTTTTTTTCTAAACCAAGTAAAACGATCGATTAATTAGAAAAAAACTGAAAGAGACCGACTGCCAGTCAGTTGTTTTTGCCATATTAGTTTCTTGTAAATAATCATTTGTATTTCTACCATTCTATTTATATTCAAGTAAAATAAATACATTATATCGATATCTCATAACCTGCGTCGAATCGATTGCTTCTGATTGAAAACTAAAATTATTGCTTTTCACAACATTAAGATTTACGTGTAAATATTTCGGCGCGTGTTTATATAAACTGCGTATTTAAAAATAACTGTGAAAATAGACGACTTAATAGTTAAAACATTCTCTACCAGTCAACTATTGACTTAATTGAATAAGGAAAAGCAATCTCAATAGTGTAGCGCACGGAACAGCAACGTCGCGCTTTGCCTGCTTCCGAGACATTATTTCGATTTTTTTTGCGGGAAAACAGCTTTTTGACTTAATAATTTTTAAACCAGGGCCTCTTGGTCGATTGGAGATTTGAAATTACGTCTGAGCTGCTATCACAATGTATTATTTTATCTTTAAAAAGAAACTATAACTTATACATTTGCAATGTGCAATTATTAGTAAAATTTCATACTATTTTCTGAAACTATCCTCACTGGGTTCCCTTAATGGCATAAATCAGCTCCAGCTTACACAAAAAACACCTCACAACAAAAAAGTAGTTGCTGCTATTTTATGACTGGATCGTTTCGATGGCTCCCGTTATGCCATAAATTATGGCAGGCTTAGAATTCCTCTTAGCGTCTCGAGGAAGCTGGAGACATGGACGTATACTTACTGGCCATACTACTAGCTACTACGATCATAAATATTTTGCATCGATGCAGTAGCGCGTATACATAGCTATTGTTTTGTATTGTGTGTAAGGCATTCCAATTATGCAAATATTAGATAATATAGATCTACGCCTACTCGTAGCCTAAGTTTGTAGAGTAGGTTGTCACGCGAATTAAAGTCATCAGTATCATTTCAGCCGGCGGACGTCCACTGCTGAACATAGGCCTCCCCCAGTGACTTCCAGATTGTCCGGTTTGAAGCGACATGCATCCAGCGGCTTCCTGCAACCTACCAGTCCCCAAGCATGACCAACAATTTCAAGAAAACACGATATGATATGATATAGCGATTTATCGATACTCAACTGCCAAAATATGAACTATTAGCACATGAGTAAAGAAACGGAACAGAGACAAAGCTTCTAAAGAGCTAGCAAAACTTATACCTATTTTGGTAGGGTTGGCACAATTGAATAAATTTAAAATATCAATGTTCTTTTTTTTCACATTTTTTATTAAAATAGGTTATTTTTTTACAAATTACATACTCTAAATATTTTCTTTTATTACTTTTAGTTTTTAATAATTTGTTGTGTCTTTTAATCGAATGATAAATTCTAAATGTAATATAAAGTTTTTTCAAATAATCCAATGGGAAATAATCGCATGGCATATGAAATGTACAATCTTGCAAACGTGCTAATATGTCATTACCACCAATATTAACAATTTGTACATGAAGATCAAAATATTCGCGAAATTTTTGCTCAAGCAATTCAAAAAATGCAATAAAATTTTCAGGAGGTATTATCACACACAGTACAATGTACAACAATATTTACAACACTTTTTAAATACTAAAACAAAAATATTACTACGTATCATGTGAGAAACTCGATAACAAAAACAAAACACGCACGACATTCGAGCGTCGTGTCACGCCTGCACGCCCTGAGATTGACCACTGGCTGATCTAGTTTGAAGCGGTTTCGGCTCATACGTGACAAGCGGCCAGTGGACACGCACACACACGCGTTGCACTTGTAGTGATGTACCTATCACAGCGCATTCGTATGTAGCTTTGTCTCTGTTCCGTTTCTTTACTCATGTGCTATTAGTCCGGTGACGTCACGGTCATGCTCGCTGTTTCGATAAAAGTTTAAGATGGCTAGAAAATATATCATATTTTGACATTTAGGTGTCGATAAATCGCTTTATCATATCATATCGTGTTTTGTTGGTCATGGTAGGGGGCAGGTCGTCTGTCCATCTCGTGGGTGAGGGGATAGAGGCGAACTTTTGTTAGTAAGCAAATTTTAAAATAAAAACACCACAATAAATCTTCGATTTGGTTTATTCTACAAAATGCACAAAATATACTTCGCACAGGATTCACCTGTGCCTATCGCACAAAACATAATATCTCTGTATATTCTTTATTAATCATAGTGATAAAACGAATACCGCTCGCGTGCGATAACTCTTAAACTAAATGTTTGGGCACGTTTTGTATTTGCTCGATTCTTGGGAAAATTTAAGTGAAAAAGCTGCAATTTAGACTTCTTTAACAAATTTTTCACCTTATTCTTAGCTTAATTTTTAAGTAGCAGATAATTTAAAAGCTTTTATATTAGTACAATTTGCAACTAACATTGACATCAAATCTTGGAAGTCGATTATAACCTTCCCAACTGTCGTATAGATTTAAAACTTTGCAAGTATAATTTTCGATAAAAAAAAAAGCACTGAAGGGTGGCGCTACTTGTCTCCACCGAACACTTATAGCAGTACTGAAAATGTTAGTTCCTATTGCGGCCACCGCTCTTTTAACGTAACACCAAGTATGTGTAATTCGGATGACAATACAATAGTTTGATAGCATCGATCTGATCTGATGATAAGAACAAAAGGTAAATGGTAGAACTCTTTAACGGCTACTTTAGTTCTTTCAGGATAGTAAGTTTGGTGACAGCTCACTTGACACTTATAGTGATGCGCCTTAACGAATCTTGAAAAGGTTATTAATTATTACTTAACTTCATTTGTTTTGACGAGCGTCAGACGTTTATAAGCGTCTTTGATAGTTTTTTAAACCATATTAATATCATTATAGTTAGTAAAATGATCTTTTAGAATCAAATCCAATACAAAACGTGTCCAGGAAGTCATCAGGTAAAATACAAAAGGGTCGTGGGTTAAAACAGCGTCGTACGAACGTACGCGCCAAATCAGTTAAACAATAATCAAAACATTCCAAGTTTCACGATCGACTTGAATTCCAGTCAGCTACGATTGATATACGATACACGAGCCTGAGACTCATTTAATTTGATTAATGAAAATCACTAGGTTCTCTTAAATTCGATTTCATAGTAACACCTCTGTTTTCTTTTTTAATTTATTATTTTTACAGTGTTGAATAACTTTAATAAAACACATTTCTTATTGGTTAAGGTCCTTGCAAAATTAGCCTAGTAACTCGTAACTCATAGGTTAATTCCTTATTTCGACACCTTTACAAATGATGGGTTTTGTCTAGCGCACATTAGTTATTTTATTTATAAAATGCACATAGCAATAATTAGAATTCTAGTGCATTGTAGCGAAACGAGAAAACATCAATGCAGACGGCTATTAGACCACTATTATTTTTAACGTAAGCATTTACTAAATGGCAAAAACCAAAAAGTTGTAGAGGCTGTCCCGTGCCTTTTTATGTAACAGTAAACTTAGTACACCTTGATAATTCTGTTGTACTACATAAGAATGTTTAAAGTACTGTTTAACTAAAACTCTTATACTAATTTAAACTCACTAAGTAAAATCTATGAAATAAACAAATAATACTAAGAAAAGGGACACGATTTCAAATAAAAATGAACACCGATTCGATTCAATAAAGAAAATGTTGAAAGTGTGATCGACAAAATGTAGATTTTACTCAATGCGTTTTGTTGTAAAATAAAAAAATACTATATCTATGTATATGTACAAAATGCACAGTAAACGACGATGCTAATACGCATTTTATGTATCGAGACGAGCGAATTTAAAAATTTTATATATTCAATATAACCCTTCGCAGTGAGAAGTACTTTAGATACTAAAATAGTTTTTTTTTTATTTACCTAAGCAATAGCTGTAACAATTTAAGCCGAAGTTTCGGCAAACCGAATATTTTGAAGAATCCTTGGTCTCTTGTTTTTATTGATTCCTCAAACATAAATTTAGAGCGTTGTTTAATTAGATATTTTTCCTATTTTTGCTTTTAGCAAATCTGTACTATTTTACTAGATGGATAAAACTCTTCGAGGATGTTTTTATCTGATTGAAATGAAATTCTTTATTCTGTATCTATATACAGAATAAGCCCTCTTCCGAGATTATGTGCAAACAGCATTTATTTATCTAATGCCAATTCATCTAATCCACAAATTAAACAAATTCGCTCGTCCAGATAACAGCTTATCCTATGCAACCTTATCACCTGTCTTTACATCTAGTTGTATAAGCCTATTTGAACTATATTACATATCATTTTCATTGCTCAATATTACATCTCATTTTCATACTAATTTTATTCGTGTCATTCCTGTTAATTTGAAACGATGATTCGTTTGATAAGCCTAGCAACACGATGATGTATTTTACCGTTATTTAATAACAATTTTAACGGATACCGTTACTTTAAATACCGTTAATCCGTTATTAACGAACAATCCATGGTATTTTCTCTAGGAAAAAATTCTCCGACCTTATTATAAAACAGTAAGGCAACATAAAGGCTGTGCAATTTCTTTTAAACGTAATATAAAGTTATTAACTAACAAACTTTGAATAACTAATGAACAGAATTGCACATCTCTTTTTTCCTTTGCTATACATATTATGTAATTAGACTTACGGCAGAATTGATATAATAATTGTAAATGAATATTTACTTTTTATACAATGTTTATCAGTAAACATGACTTGACAATTCGGAATTGGTGACTTAGGGATAATGACGTCAATATTACATTTTCTTTCTTTGATTTATTTGATAATGATTTTATTTTTGTATATTTTTGAGATATACAGCGTGAGTTATTGAGATGAAAATGATTTCCATATCAGTGCATTCACGGAATTTAATAAAAAGTGATTTTACAAGACCACTTTCGTTTTAGTAACTAAGTAAGTTGTATACTACAATCACTTAAATCCATTTTTGTACCCTGAAATTAAATTTGGGTTAGGAAAATCATTATAAAAAGTGATACTAACCAATTATTGCATCGATCGATAGTGCTCTAACGTTAATATGATATAGTATAACAAACAATGTCACGTGACAATTAGCACGTGTATTACTTGTTGTCTCATGTCGAATTATCGGATACTTAGACGCTTAATTACAAGTTCTTAATTTTTGATGCCTCCGAAAAGAAAATATGGACACGCCTTACAAAATAAATGTATCATTTCATCTCAATATTGAAAAACCGTACTTATATAAATTCTATACTTAATAAGATGGATTCAATTCAATAAATGCCGAGAACATTAAATGAACTAAATTATTCTTAATTTTTACGTGTAAACGTCTTATAAATCGATGAACGTCGGCTGAACGCACAAAATAGGGTCACGGTTCGCGTGCAAGCGAGAGCGCGGAACAAGCGATTGAGATGCACGATCGGCCTAAGCGTTTGGCTTGTGACGCATCTGTCTCTCTTCCACTCCATCGGCCGATGCAGCCGAATAGCATCAATGTTTTCTTATGACGTTATCACGTAAAATTATCGTCCGTAAACCGACTTTACAGACAGCCAATTTTTTATTCCGAAACGCATATCCATGTTATGCTTTCGTAAAGGAAAAAGAGAAGATCACTGCTTTATCCAGCAAGGCGTATCCATGTTATGTTTTCGTAAAGTAAATCCGTCATCCGACATAATCGATCACTGCTCGTGACGACTTAACGTTTCTCCTTCACAAGCCGGCAGCATAAGTCAGTATATTACATAACAACGCACCTCTTGCTGTCCCTGTCCGCGTCTGGGGGTGTGAGCGAGACGGGCGCGGGGATCGTGAGGCCGGCGTCGGGCGAGACGGAAGTAGGGGGGAGGGTGGGGACGGTCTTCAACGACTCGGGGTCGAATGTGTCGGGAGAGGCGACCGGGGCGGTGAGAGGCAAGTCTGTGTTGATGCCGACGATCTGGGGACAAATAGGTATAATTGTTAGTTTGATACACTAGTATGACTTCACCCGATGTGATATAACATCATTATTATAAGGATTATAACTACTTTTTAGAATGACTCGATTGCTCAAATATATAAATAGTCAGATAACTTTCTTAGGCTGATAAAACTGTATCAACTCACAAGAAAATGGGTCCTTTCCTACATACAAACACAAAATTCGAAAATATATCGCGAGTCAACTCCGGACAGCGCCATCTATGAACGCGCAATGGTACTACTTACTAATCGTGGAGGCGCTATAAAAAGTTTATGTACATCTACCTCCGCTGCCCGACATACCCGTAGCGGCACGCGGTGCCACCGAACAAGATCTGAAATCGCTTGCTTAGAGCTCGCTACCTACTGTGCTTGTTCACTCCACACATACGAGTACAAGCGGAAATTCGAACATACCGCGATTCAACTCCGGACAGCGACATCTATGAACGCGCGTAGGTATTACTAAGTGAGGAGGCGCTATCTATATAAAGGGTTAGGTACACTTTATAAACTATTTAATTTGAACAATCAAACACTACTCAGGAAGATTGCTGACAATGTCTGGATGAATAAAATCTTCTTGGAGATCTTGCTCTTTGGCGTTTCTAGGAGGAATGTTACGTCCAGCAGTGGACTGCAATAGGCTGAGATGATGATGATGATGATACTGACCTCAGCAGCCCGACGCACTCGTAGTGGCGTACTAGAAGCAGTGCGATGGAACAAGTTCTGTAATCGCCTGCTTAGAGCTCGCCGCGAGTCAACTCCAGACAGCGCCATCTATGAACGCGCGGTTGTACTACGTACTACTACTAGGCGCGGAGGCGCTTTACAAAGTTTATATACCTCAGCGGCCCGACGCACCCGTAGCGGCGTGCTAGACGCGGTGCGTCGGAACGAGTTCGCGAGTCGGTCCAGCAGCCGCACGCGCTTGCAGTGCGCCGCCGACACCGACACTAGCTCCGACGCCTCCGACGCGAACTCGATATCGATGTCGATGTCGTCCGAGTCCGGTTTGCGTTTGCGGCCGACTACTGTGCCGGTGGGACGGGCTGGCGGCTCGCTAGCTGGAAGGAGAAGAATAAATAAATATTGGACAACATCACATATACAAGGGCTGAAGGAAGAAAACTAAATATTAGACAACATCACATACAAGGTGTAACATAAATTCCCTTATGAGGATTTGCGTTTATTATGTTACACCTTGTATACGATTTGGAAGCGAATTCGATATCGATATCGTCAGAGTCGGTACTCTTATTCTCTAAAAACTAGCAATCAGCAATAATCGCTTAGTAATAACCCTATTGATGTTTAGGGTCAAAATCTATGGGGCAGCACTGGCAGTAGATTGCTTTGTGTTTGTTTTTGCCGTCAATTTGCGATTTTAAAGCCAGAATTTGTAAATTTTTGCGATCGCATTGCCTTTGCAAGATACGAAATCAGGGTACGGTTTGCGTTTGCGACCGACTACTGGGACGGGCTGGGGGCTCGCTAACTGGTAGGAGAAAGAAAATCAGCTTATATTTAACTTGCCATGCGAAATCGAGACACAATTTATAAAAATTCCTTTGCAACACGGTCTTATTGGACTGCTTGGATGTTGACGAGTTGATATAACAACAATAGCCCGTCAAGTTAGTGCAGGAAACTAACGGATGTCGTACTTGACAAACATTAGCAATTACGACAAACGCTAGGTGTAGCAAACGCACCACAACAATAAAATTACGATTGGTGGCTTTCTACTACACTTGGATCATATCCTAGAATCCGTCGATGAAATCTACGATGTTCTGAACGTAAGGCAAAGTCAAAGTAGTAGAAGGGGCATGTTCAACGTTCCCTATCACATTGGTTATCCATAATGGTTTATTGCATTGGGGTCGGAGACCTTATAACCTGAAATACATGCATTAATCGATGATGACCGAACGATGACCGAAGTCGCAACCAGCACCATTTCAGGGTCGCTTGCGCACGGAGTGCCGCTTAGGTACATGGTACAGTAATTAATCTTAAGATAATTATCGCAATGTATTGTATTTATTAACCCCTATTTCTATAAGCTATTTGTACTAACCCATGGACCCATGTAGTCTGAAATAAATAAATTTTGATTTGATTTGATTTATCAGTTCTTCATGATTTAAGGTTGTATAGTGATTTTAGAAGTATTTGTTGGATTATTTTCTGCTCATCACCTGCCGAAGCGGTGGTCGAGCAAAGCTATATTATTGGACATACTGAATTAATGACTTTGACAGTGTTTAACATACCAGGAGTACTGGCGGCCGACTTGGCGCTTCTATTAGCCGTGACGTGGCGGAGAGCCATCTCCTTCAGCGGCTTGTAGGAGCGGCGGCCGCGGATGCTGCGCAGCCCGGACAGGTACGAGCTGTCGTTGAGGGACTGGTCGTCGTGCGATACAAACGAAGATGACTCGGTTATGTCCATCTCCATTGTTGTGTTGTTGCCTGTGAGGAAAAAAGAATGGAATAAATAAATCTACATCTTTATAGCCATAGAACGTCAACACCATCATCATCATTACAGCCTGTCGATTCTGTAAGAAACACGCAATCAACTCGCTCTAAAACTCGCCTAAACGGTGCAAACGAATATACTCTCTTTTTTGCTAAAGTAGGTTCGCGTTACTTTTTTTAATTTTTTATTTGAGATGGGCTTACTCTTGACCCCAATCTTGCTCTAGAGCATAGATGGGATCTACGATGGAGCGAGCTTGCCCAGAAGATGCCTATTCACTCTGGACTTAAAGAGAGTCAGGTTATATGCACTCGGAAATACAGACGCAGGCAGGGAATTCCACTCTTTAGCTGTGCGCATTTTAAAAGATGATGAGAAGCGCTTAGTGCGGATTATGGGTATATCAACTAAGAACGGACGGTAGTCGGCCGTGCGTCTGGATGTCCGATGGAAGAAAGGTGACGGTGGTATGAGCTCATGCAGCTCATGAGCACACTCTCCGAAGTACTTATCGTCGTTGGGCGAGTTCATTGTCGAAGTGAGCGCGGTTTTGTTGACAGAATTGACAGGCTGCTATATGACTACCATCATAATCATTACAGCTATACGACGTCCACTGCATAAACACAGAAAATATTTGTTTTTATTGGTTTATGCCAGGTTAAGGTTTATGCAATGCTGTTTTCGCTTACGGACACGATACCGGAACACTTGTGTTCCAGGGTTTTTCCAGATTTCGTATACTGCGGTTAGATGTTCCAGTGGGATATATGGAATAAACTAAAGAGCACGCGAACGAAGTCGCGGGCAACAGCTAGTACTTTAATAAGTATAGAAATCCATTAGCAGCGCGAAGCGGCGTCTTCGCGGATTTGAACAGAACAGAAACAGTTGCCCTAGCGGATGTGGGATTTGAACCCACAACTGACTATAGTAATCCAGAACACAAATTAAGATCAGACGGTCGACTAGAAACCTTGTATAAGAATTTTGCTTCTACGTGAATTTACGTAGACGAAAATGTTGGCGATTTTTTGCAAAGTGGTAGCTTAGGGGTCAAGTATTTTTACCCCGGGAAAATGCACTTTTCCTATGTGTGTATGTAGGGTTCTTTTTAACAACACAATATTGTTTTCGTCAGCAGCTGACTGAAAATTCAACCATCCTCACCTGTATAATTAGCCATGACCTGGATGATTCGCTGCGGCGTAAGGGCGACACAAAGATCGTTCAAACACCACTTACAAGCGGCAGAATCTAACCGTTCTCACCTGTGTAGTTGGCCATGACGGAGCTAGCGGTGTGGTCGGCCCGGACGCTGCGGCGGTAGGGCGACACATCACTTACCAGCGGCAGAATCTAACCGTTCTCACCTGTGTAGTTGGCCATGACGGTGCTAGCGGTGTGGTCGGCCCGGACGCTGCGGCGGTAGGGCGACACATCACTTACCAGCGGCAGAATCTAACCGTTCTCACCTGTGTAGTTGGCCATGACGGAGCTAGCAGTGTGGTCGGCCCGGACGCTGCGGCGGTAGGGCGACACATCACTTACCAGCGGCAGAATCTAACCGTTCTCACCTGTGTAGTTGGCCATGACGGAGCTAGCGGTGTGGTCGGCCCGGACGCTGCGGCGGTAGGGCGACACATCACTTACCAGCGGCAGAATCTAACCGTTCTCACCTGTGTAGTTGGCCATGACGGAGCTAGCGGTGTGGTCGGCCCGGACGCTGCGGCGGTAGGGCGACACATCACTTACCAGCGGCAGAATCTAACCGTTCTCACCTGTGTAGTTGGCCATGACGGAGCTAGCGGTGTGGTCGGCCCGGACGCTGCGGCGGTAGGGCGACACATCACTTACCAGCGGCAGAATCTAACCGTTCTCACCTGTGTAGTTGGCCATGACGGTGCTAGCGGTGTGGTCGGCCCGGACGCTGCGGCGGTAGGGCGACACATCACTTACCAGCGGCAGAATCTAACCGTTCTCACCTGTGTAGTTGGCCATGACGGAGCTAGCGGTGTGGTCGGCCCGGACGCTGCGGCGGTAGGGCGACACATCACTTACCAGCGGCAGAATCTAACCGTTCTCACCTGTGAAGTTGGCCATGACTGAGCTAGCGGTGTGGTCGGCCCGGACGCTGCGGCGGTAGGGCGACACATCACTTACCAGCGGCAGAATCTAACCGTTCTCACCTGTGTAGTTGGCCATGACGGAGCTAGCGGTGTGGTCGGCCCGGACGCTGCGGCGGTAGGGCGACACATCACTTACCAGCGGCAGAATCTAACCGTTCTCACCTGTGTAGTTGGCCATGACGGAGCTAGCAGTGTGGTCGGCCCGGACGCTGCGGCGGTAGGGCGACACATCACTTACCAGCGGCAGAATCTAACCGTTCTCACCTGTGTAGTTGGCCATGACGGAGCTAGCGGTGTGGTCGGCCCGGACGCTGCGGCGGTAGGGCGACACATCACTTACCAGCGGCAGAATCTAACCGTTCTCACCTGTGTAGTTGGCCATGACGGAGCTAGCGGTGTGGTCGGCCCGGACGCTGCGGCGGTAGGGCGACACATCACTTACCAGCGGCAGAATCTAACCGTTCTCACCTGTGTAGTTGGCCATGACGGAGCTAGCGGTGTGGTCGGCCCGGACGCTGCGGCGGTAGGGCGACACATCACTTACCAGCGGCAGAATCTAACCGTTCTCACCTGTGTAGTTGGCCATGACGGTGCTAGCGGTGTGGTCGGCCCGGAAGCTGCGGCGGTAGGGCGACACATCACTTACCAGCGGCAGAATCTAACCGTTCTCACCTGTGTAGTTGGCCATGACGGAGCTAGCGGTGTGGTCGGCCCGGACGCTGCGGCGGTAGGGCGACACATCACTTACCAGCGGCAGAATCTAACCGTTCTCACCTGTGAAGTTGGCCATGACTGAGCTAGCGGTGTGGTCGGCCCGGACGCTGCGGCGGTAGGGCGACACATCACTTACCAGCGGCAGAATCTAACCGTTCTCACCTGTGTAGTTGGCCATGACGGAGCTAGCGGTGTGGTCGGCCCGGACGCTGCGGCGGTAGGGCGACACATCACTTACCAGCGCCAGAATCTAACCGTTCTCACCTGTGTAGTTGGCCATGACGGAGCTAGCGGTGTGGTCGGCCCGGACGCTGCGGCGGTAGGGCGACACATCATTTACCAGCGGCAGAATCTAACCGTTCTCACCTGTGTAGTTGGCCATGACGGTGCTAGCGGTGTGGTCGGCCCGGACGCTGCGGCGGTAGGGCGACACATCACTTACCAGCGGCAGAATCTAACCGTTCTCACCTGTGTAGTTGGCCATGACGGAGCTAGCGGTGTGGTCGGCCCGGACGCTGCGGCGGTAGGGCGACACATCACTTACCAGCGGCAGAATCTAACCGTTCTCACCTGTGTAGTTGGCCATGACGGAGCTAGCGGTGTGGTCGGCCCGGACGCTGCGGCGGTAGGGCGACACATCACTTACCAGCGGCAGAATCTAACCGTTCTCACCTGTGTAGTTGGCCATGACGGAGCTAGCGGTGTGGTCGGCCCGGACGCTGCGGCGGTAGGGCGACACATCACTTACCAGCGGCAGAATCTAACCGTTCTCACCTGTGTAGTTGGCCATGACGGAGCTAGCGGTGTGGTCGGCCCGGACGCTGCGGCGGTAGGGCGACACATCACTTACCAGCGGCAGAATCTAACCGTTCTCACCTGTGTAGTTGGCCATGACGGAGCTAGCGGTGTGGTCGGCCCGGACGCTGCGGCGGTAGGGCGACACATCACTTACCAGCGGCAGAATCTAACCGTTCTCACCTGTGTAGTTGGCCATGACGGAGCTAGCGGTGTGGTCGGCCCGGACGCTGCGGCGGTAGGGCGACACATCACTTACCAGCGGCAGAATCTAACCGTTCTCACCTGTGTAGTTGGCCATGACGGTGCTAGCGGTGTGGTCGGCCCGGACGCTGCGGCGGTAGGGCGACACATCACTTACCAGCGGCAGAATCTAACCGTTCTCACCTGTGTAGTTGGCCATGACGGAGCTAGCGGTGTGGTCGGCCCGGACGCTGCGGCGGTAGGGCGACACATCACTTACCAGCGGCAGAATCTAACCGTTCTCACCTGTGTAGTTGGCCATGACGGAGCTAGCGGTGTGGTCGGCCCGCACGCTGCGGCGGTAGGGCGACACCTTGACGCGGCTCTTGGAGTAGTTCGTGTCCGGCTTGCGCGGCTCGTCTGCGGGCACACCGGGTCACACTACAACATATCGCTGGCGTAGCCTATGCGCTAACGTATCGAATGTATCTACTTGGGAGTTCAAGACTGATGGAAATCGTTAAAAAACTTTACTGCTACTGTTCTATAGATAGTAGCATTGGGTCACACGTCATACTACAACATATCGCTGGCGTAGCCTACGCACTCACGTATCGAATGTATCTACTTTGGTGTTCAAGACTGTTGGGGATCGTTGAAAAACGTTAGTGCTACTAGTCTATGATTTGGGGTATTGGGCAAACTACAACATATCGATGGCGTAGCCTATACGCGCTAACGTATCGAATGTATCTACTTGAGTGTTGAAGTCTTGTTGGTAATCGTTTCACAACTTTAGTGCTACTAGTCTGTGGTGTGAAGTAATTGGTTCACATTAAAGATATCGCTGACGTATCAAGAATGTTGGCAAATAACCTTAGTGCTTCTAGTCTATGCTTTCTGGCATTGGGTCACATTACAGCGTGTCGCTGACGTAGCCTACGGCACTGTATCTGACTTTGAAGTTTAACAATCTGAATTACAGCGTGTCGCTGACGTAGCCTACAGCACTGTATCTGACTTTGAAGTTTAACAATCTGATTGGTAATCGTTTAAAAGTGTTGCTGCTCAAAGGTACGTTGATGGGTTAAATGTGTCCGAGACGATAAAGTATGAAAGCGATTATATACGCTGCTGCTGACAGAGGATGGAAGAAAATCTAACATAGTCATCATGGTTATACATTATCCCTTTGGACGTCTACTACTGGGCATAGGCCTCCACTATAAAACGACGCGGCGAGAGGCTCTTTACTGGGTCGTGAGTCCACCGCGTTTGGGGCTTATTCACGCTGCGTCTATAGAGGCATAATTTAGCAGAATGAATTTTAGTCTCTAGTTTTTAACTGAAAGATCCTCAAAAGTTACGGAAATAAGTATTAAACTACACTTACCATCGCCATCGATTTCAATAACCACGTCGACTTCCACTGCAGTTTTCTCCCCATTCTCTTTCTCTTCCTGATCTTTTGTCTCACTCTCATGCTTCTTCGGCGATTCTAGAGCGCTCTTCGCGGATTCTTGTGGTTTTTCCTGCGTCTTCTTTATTTCTTGCGGTTTCGGTGAGTCTGAGGAGCGCAACTTACGATCCGTTGTTGGTACATCTTCTTTTAGTTTTAACACCTTATCTTTAGACTGCTGAAATTATACGAAAAGAAATTGATATTGGAGGAACATTTATAAAGGTTTGCAAGCAAACAAAGACATGTTAGTGATCATGCAAATGTTAGTTAGAAAATAAACATAATACTTATTATTTAATCAAACACAGTTAGCACAACAAATTTAATATTAAAAAGGATTATTGAAAATACACAAAAAAAGCTGTAAGAATTGCAATTAGGTCCACCAAGGTCGATAAAATTTTAGTAATTGAATCTACTAGACTGGTAGATAGTGCAATCTGACAATAAATGTGCTAATTGGACGCAATAAGAATAAATTAATACTATCCATCATTTGTTTTATTGAATTTAAATAGTTTTTGTATAGTATTAAATACAATCTTTGTCACTTGGATTTCAGGTAGCAGACACATTACAAGTGCCCCTTTGGAATCTCAAAATTAATTTATTGTATGTAATTAAAATATACATGTGTAAGACTCTAGACTAGACAATCTACAAATAAACCATTAATCTATATATATACAATAAAACTGTAGAGAGGGTAAATTCTGTACATTGAAGATAATTAAAAAGAAATACTACTAGGGGTCTTATATGACCAACAGAAGCCAAAATATGGTTTCTGAAATTTTTGTCTGTCTGTCTGTTGTTCGCCTATCACGCAAAAACTACTGGACGGATTTTGTTGAAACTTTTTTTTAACCGACTTCTAAAAAAGGAGGAGGTTCTCAATTCGTCTGAATGTTGTTTTTTTTATTATATAGCTATTAGTCCTCGGCAACATATAGGCTATAATTTATTTTGAAGGTCTGAATAACTAATGTGGAACACCAGTGACCCGTCTAATTTTTAATAGAATTTATATAGCGCCTAAGGAAAAGTTGGTCAACGTCATCAGCACTTACTGTTGACATAAAGAAAAACGAGGGTCTGGTCTACCTGATGTGGAACCCTAGCAGAAAAGCTAAACTTTGAGAGCTATTAAAATAATGTCTTAGGTAAGGTTGTACAGCATAATGAGCTCATGCTGATAATAGCTTCGACATGTTTATGACATTTATATATGTACTTCACTAGCAAGATTGCTATTCTTTGGAACTACTTTCGCAATTGCGAGAATACGTGGAAACATTCAGTCGAAATTCGGGAGTAAATAGCTCTTTTTTAGGGTTCAAAGAGTAAAACGGGACCCTATTGCTAAGGCTCCGCTGTCCGTCTGTCTGTCTGTCTGTCCGTCTGTCACCAGTCTGTATCTCATGAACCGTGATAGTTAGACAGTTGAAATTTTCACAGATGTTGTATTTCTATTGCCGCTATAACAACAAATGCTAAAAACCAGAAAACAATAAGTATTTAGGGGGCTTCCATACAACAAACGTGATTTAGTGCCGTTTCTGAAGATAATGGTACGGAACCCTTCGTGCGCGAGTCCGACTCTCACTTTGCCGGTTTTGTGTTATAAATAGTGCTTCACACAGTGGCAACACCACTCGATTCCTGTAGTCCACGCAAACGAAGTTGCGGGCACAGCTAGTCATTAATATTTCGGATGTCTCGGAAAATGGGTCAATGTCGTTATTACAATTGTATTTAAATTGCATTCGCTGTGTTTGTATTGTAAATAATAAGTATATGTTCAGGTGTTTTGTCAGTTTTAATATTAATGTGAGTATAACATGCACTTGACATACAGACAATTCGCGAATGTGGAAATTCAGGTAAATTATGTCATTAAAATTTTAGCAATGACTTTTTCTAGACCGAAACTCTCGAGAACTTTAGGAAACGCATTATTCTAAATTAGCTCACATCTGGGTGTACTGGGAATTTAACTTAATTGATATCGGTGCCAGGTTGTATCTCTTGCGTAATTTTTATTGAATTGTTCTTGTAAATAACAAAATAAAAAACTACTAAAGTAGTCGAATAATGATTTCTACATTCGTGTAAACTCTGCTTGCCGCCATTTTCTTAGCTACCGCTCAAACTTAAGTCGTGGCCGAGAGAAAAGGACTTAGTTTAAGAAGATCCGAAGCGTTGCGAGCTATGTCTGCCAGTGTTATTGGGGACGAAACACGTAACACTGTATTAAGGGTACTATTCGATATAGAGTTAAATTTTATGTTAAAAAAGTTATGAAACCCCTTACTAAGGGACCAATTGTCACATTAGTAAAATCACCGCTAAAAGGAAGTTCACTAATAAAATTTAATCGTATATTTCTTTACGCGACTTCCGCTGCGGGCATCGCTGAACGCTCTCTTACATTTTCATGCGTTTGAATTCACCGCTTAACGAATCGCAAAACGCAACGTCACCATAAACGAGTCCCAAAGCATTGTCATAGGTGAGCGACTAACGCGGCATCGTGACACACTAGTGACACTACGAATAGATAAATAAAAAATAGTTCTATATAGAGAAGCGAATCACAGAATAAATATTAGTTAAGGGTATACAGAATTTATACGCGAAATTTCGAAATGCAAAGACTCGAACTGTTTTGGCTTTGCTCTAGCGTGAATCATATTAATTGCGATTACTCAGTGTTTCGAGCACGAAATAAAGTAAGCGTTCTGGCGCCTTCAAAAACTAAAGTAAGCGTTGTAGAACTACTGTTGTGCCCCTTTAGCGTGACTGTGACGCTAACAACTACGCTACAAAATATTGTATGAAAGTCACTAATAGCCGCTTCCTACCCGATTGTGGCATGTCTATTGAGCTTTTTCACGCCATTTGAGTATAAGTACGCCACTAATTTGTATATAAGTCACTCGCCTCGCCTCGCATCGCGTCGCAACTAGCCGCATCTATCCGCTCACGTACAACTAGTAAAGCCTCCACCACCTTAGCTTCTTTCGAGCGTCGACGTCGTAGCAGTGTCCAATCAGCGTTAAGTAAATGACGCTACGCGCACGCTGCCACGACGTAGACGCTTGAAAGACGCTAGTGTCAGGGGGGGGGTGTCTTTAAGACTTACATCGTCCTCGCTCTGCTTGTCGGAGGCGGGGCGCGGCGTCTCTGGCGTCCGAGTGACCTTCGCCTTCGCCCAACAAACCACGCTTGTTAGTTATGGGTTATTGTGTTACTCATACTCATTGTATGGAACTATACCCGCATTGGAATGTACGTATTTGTCAGCTAAAAAGCTGAACTGGTTTTGGAAAAATTTTGACTACAATACTTTGAACCTTATTAACTTTGTCTTACAATCGTAATGCCAGATTTTTCATAAAAATTATGAATCCATACTGGGTAGTCTTAAGGTCTTTTTGTTTATTAGACTCAAATCTAAGTACGTACTGGTAGAAAAAAAACGTGGTTTTTTTCAAATACGATAAAAACATTATTAAAATTTTTCAGCCAATAATAACAAAGGATTACATCTATTTTTTCCAACGAAAAGTATCTCCGTGTTAATTAATAAGCACAGTATCCTGTTTGGGTATAGGTCCATAAATGTTTCGTCATTATGAAAGAAATAATGAATTGAACATCAAATTGGCCCATGGGACTTATTTTTTCTAAAACTAACTTAACCAACACTACACGAACATTATATTATCAAATTTCGAACAAGATCAAAACAAATGACTTCTTTTGTGATGTGACCTGAAATAAGTCCCCAAGACATTTGATATTTTAATATTATCTTTGAAGTGAAATGTCAAAAGATTCAACCAAACCAATTCACAATTCAGTCATGCATCCAACACCGTTTTCAAATCAAAATGAACTCTGCAAACAAGTACCATCTTTGAATTCACTTTAACAATTAAAATTTGGTGATACAACTCATAGTTCGCAGTAAGAAATTGGATTAATTTTCAGAATGTATATCACAAGTCCCAATCACGCATACATCATAAAATGCAAACTTCATATTTTAGTAACAGAACTTCGACTAAATGAAGCGTTTCAGGATACATTAGATACTATTCTACTCAATAAAACTTTTTAACATCAAAAATTATTACTACCTTTTAGTTTTGTCTAATCAAAAATGATATCATCCACGTATATTAGTCGATGTTCTGTACATACAAATGTAGCCTATGATGATGACCAGAACCTTATGCCGTCCAACACACATTCAACCAGGTCGGCTCGGACATCAGTGGGCATTGCGATTTCTTTTATACCTTAATATTATTAGGATTTAGAGCAAGAATATCGATTGACAAAAAGTTAGGCGTGATACAAAATACATTACGTTACTTTTTTTAAGGCAAGATATTCAATTAGAACCTTTTTTATTGAAAGATTTGACAGTATAATTTATTCGCGTTCGATATCAAACGGATTTGTCGGAATTTTAGAGGATCAAATAACGGGAAATATCACAGGAAGCTAAGTGGTTTAGGAATGTCCTAAAATTTCGTACACCGAATTGCCTGGTGGACGAAAAAATTCATCCACGTGAAGAAGCATTTTGTCAAGTCAGCAGTCGGTTTTGTCGTCAGTTCGGAAATAATTTATATCAAATTACCATTGGTTTTGGAGCCGCAAGTAACACATAACCCTGCTCAAATTCATTCATTTCTTGTATGGGACAAACATCAAAATCTAAAAAAAACAAATCAAATTTTAAATGAACAAAATTACTCATCGAAGTTTTTGCAATTTTAGAAGAGTGAGAGAAGATAAAGTGTCTCAAATCTCAATGCCCCCAGACCGCCCACCGACCCCCAGGTACCCAGCGCCGGTACCTGCGATCTCCTCGTAAAGCTGCGACTGGACGCTTCTGGCGTTGGCGGCTCAAACTCCGGGTCCGATGTGTCATCGTACGTCAGTTCCGGGAAGTGCTCGTCGATGACGAGCTCGTCATCATCCTCGAAGTCGTCCACCGCACTCACCGTTCCGTTCTCTTCTGTGCCGTTCGTCCCGTTCATGCTGGATTTGCCGTTTTGTTTCGGCTTCGGTTCCGCTTTTTTCGCGTCTGGTTTCTCTGGCTGGAAGAGCAGTATTGATTACTATATAAACAAATATATTGGACAACATCACATACATTGCTCTGATCCTAAGTAGCTAAAGCACTTGTGCTATAGAAATCAGAAATAAAGCCATTTATAGTCCGGCATGCTCGCCTCTCGGCTACGGAGGTCTTCAACTATGTAGCTACTGTATCGATGTTATTAAGTTAGTTCGATATTTTATCGACTTAATGGTACATTTTACAAAATATTGCTGGTGTTATTTAAAAAACTTGTTTTCTAGAGTTTTATAGATAAACTTTTATGTTATTACTTTTAAACTTTCGCGTTGCATAACCACTTGTCTGTGAGGTAGCAGATTTCTGCCATCATGTCAAAAGGATCGTCTGTTATGTGTCATTTGGAACACAATATTTTAGCTGAGGTTGAGGCATTTTGGGCTTGCTTTTAAAGACAATAGACATTAAATATAGGCCATGAATAACATTAACCACTTTTAATCTATGTACAATTGTACATACACATTAGCATAAAAATGTAGTACATGCAATATACATAGTAGTACTCGACTCGTAATAAAAACGGCAAACCAAACGAGCTACTGATTACCTTCATTCGTTTTATTCACAAAAGTTGCCTTTTTGTTTTAATTTTAATTGCTACACAATTACCAATAACAATAATTCGAGCTTAATAAAACAAATGTATCATCATCATCATCATCATCTCAGCCTGTTGAAATCCACTGCTGAACGTAAGCCTCCCCCAAAGAGCGCTAAAGAGCACGATCTGCCGCTGCCAGCCATCCTAAGGTCGTCAATCCATCGGGCTGGGGAGCGACCTACAGTACGTTTGCCGAGGCGTGGTCTCCACTCGAGAACCCGTTTACTCCACCTTTCATCGGTTCTGCGACAAATCTGGCCGGCCCCCTGCCACTTACAGTTGGTACATTTTTGGACTATTTCTGTTACTTTAGTCCCCTGCCTAACAAATTTATAGAATAGGATAAATACCTTTCCACTCTTATCGTCCTTGCTGCTGTCTTTTTCTTCCTTTTTTTCGGCCGGTGGATCCACTTTTTTCTCTGCTGGTTTATCTTGTTTTTTGTCTGCCTTTTCCGTCTTTTTATCTGATTTCTCGCTTTTTTCAACCGCCTTGTCTACTTTCTCTGCGTTTTTATCTGGTTTTTCCGTTTTCTCAGCAGATTTGTCGTTCTTTTCAGTGTTTTTTTCCGTCTTTTCTGGTTTCTCCACCGGTTTTTCGGTGACCTTCTCCGCCGCTTGTTTTTCCTTTTCGGCGTTGGCAGCCATTTTCTTTTTCATTTCCTTTACTGGAGTGTCTGAACTCTACAAAAAACACACCGTTTCAATTAATTATTTCCCCCCAGACAATGGCACATCTCCTGTCATGCCCTGCGTGTACACCTGCAGACGCGAGGATCACAAGGCCACCGATAGTGCTATATCGGTGGCTGAGTTTTGATCCTCACTAAAAGCCTGAGTCGACACGCAAAGATGAAGAATTAAATGCACAATGTAAGACATATAATTTTAGGGGATTGGTAACTACTGTAAGAAATAATGCACTTCAAAATATGTAAAGTCACACAGTTTATAATTACAAATATTTTTTTACGTTTTAAAAAAGTATGGTTATTTTATTGTCACCACTATAGCTACCTTTTCTTTCTCTTCATTAACCGCACTTTTCCGACTCGTCTTTTGACTCATCTTTGATACCTGAAAAGAAGAGAAAATGCTTAAATTGTTATGTTATGACATATTTTAATGAACTATACATCATCATCATCATCTTCATTATCAGAATACGACAGTCCAGATTAACATTGACAATAGGCGAACTTTTAAAATCTATTATTATCCAAATAGACCTTGGCCGAGTAAATATTTCAAAACAAACTATTGGCTTTGGCACATTTTAATTGTCAGTTGACATAACTCAAAACTAACGTACGCGTACGTGAAACTACTAACTTCAAGCAAATACCGCTTCAAAGGTAAAAAAAAACTGTTCAATTTAACACTTTAAGAAATACTTTTTAAAGGGTAAGCCCAACACAACACATCCATCAAAATCAATGGTGCTCTTGCGACGCCAGAAAGAGTACTGTCCTATTACAATATTTGCCAAAAAAGGGTGTGAGTGAATTTAACAATAAGGAAATAAATAGGAACATATTAACAATAAAATACGTCATGCCCTAAAATGATAACACAGAATATAATAGTTCAAAAGCGATTAGTGCATACCACGACCGGTTTGGGAAACATGATATTATGAGAATTCTACGTTGATGACTCGATTGCATTCCGAAGCGAATGGTATAATGATAGTCTGGCGATAACTGTGAATGTCGTAAAAAATGTTGGATTTCGACTGACAATAGATCCACAAAAAGCGGTGTCAATCAACTTATGAGATTTTAGGTTTCTAGCAAAAGCTCTACAGACTGAGGCCGAGACTGATATATTTTTGTTGTTTTTAAAATTCAGGTCGTGTAACTATTTATAATGGAATGGAATGGAAATCCATTAGCTACTTATAACAGAAATGTAAAAGTAAACAAAGCTTAATTAATGGAATAATGTTTTTTTTTTCACTGTCAATCTTTTAGAACAATCAACCTTTAGAACAAAGATTTACTAATAACTAAATATATCTTGCAATGAAGGCAACATTGCAAGTAATTTGAACTAATCAAAACGAAATTCTAGCTCTTAATATAAAATAATTCTAAGTGGTCTGAAATTAACAATCAGAATTAACTTTGTCACCTCCAATGATTTTCATCAATCTTATAAATAAATAAATATTGGACAACATCACATACATTGTTCTGATCCTAAGGTAAGTAGCTAAAGCACTTGTGTTATAGAAATGAGAAACAACGACGATACTACAACACCCAGACCCGAGACATGGCCGTAATCGTACGATAAGTTGTAGAAAACTTTAGTACACACTTGAGTATTCTAGTACAGCAAGAGAAAGGTACCTGAGCAAGCAATCTATCTTGATAGCCTAAATCGCATCGCCTACGTCTTGCTGCAGGAACGAACCGTTGCGAATCTAAGTGATTCTACAATGATAAATCTGTTCATAATGTTTCTGGTTAACGAAGCTTGAGCTATATTAATTATTCAAATTCAAATCTTTATTTGCATACTAAGTGATGTACATTTGGTGGTAGATATTTATGCAACAGGACTTAAAAAACTTAGTTACCTAAAGGTATAGCAAATGTAGAGAGCAGCTTATAGCCTAGATATTAGTAAATTAAAATGAGCACAATGAGTAGCAAATAGTGTAAACAGGTCGCTAAACCTTTAGAGCCATTTGGGTATATTCTGAAGGCATAATTACTTGTTCGTGATGTATTCATTTACTGAATAAAACCATTTGGATATATGGTAAGATTTATGAGATTTTGTAAAAGTTTTAATGTTAGTTTCCTTTTTAATATGAAGTGTTAGTTTGTTAAATATTTGTATTGCCATATAGTATGGGCTAGTATTTTGTGTAATAAAGTCACCCCCTACTCAATCTGAGTTATTCATGTAGCATTCTTTACCTGTTTACCATTAACTTAAACAGAAATCTTTTCTGGGCGATGCGTCAAAGATAAAACAATAACTACTTAATGTTTTTAGAGTTGTTGTAGATTCTAATTCTGTCATACTTTTTATGGAAAACTTTAAAAGGGAGATTTCATATCAGGTGATATAGTTCGAATACTAATTCGAGTCTATTAAATTAGTTCATCATTATTTAATTAGTGATAGAGAATCAATCTTAGTAAATCAATGTTTAAGTAGGTTTTTGAGCCACAACTAATCAAAATATAAAATCAGAAAAATTTATTAATTAAAATATATAACAACCAAAGCAATATCTTTAACACAAGTTCTAAGATACAGCATCCCTAGATTATATGATGTGGTTAAGATTAGACGACCAAAAACCCGCTAAGGCGGAATTCCGGTCGGCGTGGAATATAATAGGCATAATAGCAAACATGACCACCTGTCCAAACCGGTTGTGAAGGCTCGGCCTTGTCCAGAGATGTGGGAAGCCCTAGAGCATTTTGTGCGAATGATTATGTAATAATTATGTAAAAGCAACCCTCGTACTTTACGTATATTGCATAAAAAACAGGAATAGAGACATATTAGGCTATCATCGTTGATATTTTTAAACTTACGATTGATATTAACCTAAATTAGTATCAGGTTCATGGCCACTAGATTACGAGTAAATTTATGTGATGCATTTTTATTTATAACGCAAGTGATAACAATACCGCTACTCTCCGGAGCGTCTTAAAAAATAAATTTCAACAATCTCACCAATCTAGCCCCAACAAACTATTATTAACTAGCATTAACTATTGCGACAAGATTACGAAATCTTTTAAATAAATCTTGAATCAGAAACCTAAAATTCTTTCACCAATGTCACCACCATTGTCGTTTATAAGCAACTTAGAACACCATTAAAATATAGTCATTGCTTTTTAATTAATAATGCACACATCATATTTTGATCCATGGTATACTGTCAATTTAGAGCCCAAATAAGCTACATTAATAAAGCTACATTTAAAATACTGAACTAAGTCCTGCATGTTGGCGAGACTCGCTATGTCGCACTGACGATTAACCACGTTTCATTTATTGATTACTCATTGTCCCATAATTCCAATTTCATTGCTGATTTTGAAAACAGTAGTTTTGCTTTAATTTGCAAAATTAAAAGGTCATTTAATAGTGCAAGTAAATTCGCTTTTCCAATTGAAACTAAACATTGGAAATCATTTAAGTTGACAACCCGATTGGAGGCGCGCAAACGTAAAATTCAGTTTCATTCCCGGTTCAAGTTTATTCAGAAAACTAGTTTCTAAATTGATTTGGGCATGGCTGTGCTGCACACCTACACACCTAGCAAAATTAAATGTTTGGAGTAACACCCTTATTTTCTGAGGTATGAAAGAAGGATGATAACTCCTTACTCTAGGACCAGGTATTTTATTCCAATTCGCATAAGAATTCACAAGAATCGTATTACGAACTCCTAGGAAATTGTACACAACTATTGGGATTTCGTATGCGAATTGGAATTTGAACGCTTCGAGAATACGCCTCCAGGACAATTGGTGTGTTGTCTAGCGTATATTGATTTGTTGAATTGCACTTGTTTCACAAAGCACGCCGGGCAAGCACAAAGACTAAACAGCATGGAGCGAAGCACCTGCGTGGACCACTTCCTAAACCAAGTGGGTCATCAAACCTGTCTAGAAACCGCTTGGCTATCTCTTGGAGATAACAGGCAATCTAAGTCGACGGCAACTATAAGCGTAGTACGTTAATAGACGGGGTGAACGAACTTCGCGCTTGTATGATGCATGTACTACGTGGGGTGTGGTACAAAGTCAACTATTAATGGTCTCGAGTCGATTCAACTATTTTGATATTAGCTAGTTTGAAAAAAAAAAGGTATTTAGACTGACAGACGCATGAACACGATTCTCATCATCAGCCTTTGGAAGTCCACTGCTGTACATAGGTCTCCCCCTACAGAACGCCACAGCGAATGGCTCTGGGCCGTCTGCATCCAGCGGCTTTCCGAACTTTGACTCGGCCGTTAGTCTGTGAGGGACACCACACCGCCACTCGAGAACGTTTCTTCCCCAACTATTGTCAGTTGTGCGAGCGATATGTCCTGCCCATTGCCACTGAGTCCGGAAAATACTTATTTATACTTAATCCTCTCGCTCAGTTCAATTTTATCTTTTTTTTTGGAGCATACAAAAATGACCTATTCACAAAGGACTATTTCTTAAAATTACCCATTCCGAAAAAGACTAATTAATATTTTGACGTGTGTTGGTACGAATATCGCTTGAAAACATTCAAATACAATTCAAAAATCAAAAAATCAATTTTTTTTTGGATTATTTTTTATTTGACTTCAGATGTAAGCTTTTCTGTGGTTAGAGGTCGTATGAATGCCAATAATATTTTTTATATTTTTGTAAAAAAAGAACGTCATCTTGTAATTCTAAGTAATGTAAATACCGAAGTACAGTTTATAAGCGTAAAATCTGCAAATGGTTTTGGAATTAGCATAGGTTATATTTTTCTTTACATACCGAATATTGGGAATAAAAAACTATGCACTTGCACCACACCACAAACTCACACAAACACACGCGCTCTGAAAGGTCGCATTAGCGCCAAGGGCTCTCCAGCTAATAGTTTTATGGTAGCTTCTACATAACTCTTTACGAGCACAAACAACTGCTGACATCCGTCATATTGGAAGAAAAGAGTTTTGTTTGTTAATTTTTATGGAAAGACATTATAAGACAATGGTGTGGGAAATGGAAATGTGATTTTAGCAACCTGTTGGTTTTCTGTCAGCAGAAAAAGTAATGATTTTACAACGAAACAAGTCATAGAACTTTGATGTAATTTGCGTCTTTATTAAACTATCGAGTTAAAAAATCACGCCTTGAGAGTACTCATTATTATACTATGCCGAGTATAAGAAAAGGAATTTGTTACGAAATCATGCCTATTTTATCAAAGCAAAACGCTTGTATTAAAATGTTTATTCATTATAAAATATCGATATATATCTTTTTTATGACTTCTAGCCCATTTTACGGCTGAGAAAGCAAAATTTTACAAGAAAAATGTGACTACTAAAAAGTGATTCAATATCATTATGAAAACTACTCATAGGAATTTAATCATACGTATACCTAGCTACGGGTGGCATAATTACAATATCCATTAGCTCCCTAATTACAAATGATGAAAATATATCCAATCAGTCTCGAAAGGTTTCACCCTTCGTATCACAAAAACTTTGAACAACGCCTAATGATCATGGTCTGGTTGGTTAACAAATACCACACGTGCATTTATCGGCTCAGAAACGCCGTAAAAACTGTTCCCCTTCCGTACACAAGCTATAAAGTACCAAGGGAGCACGCGACTGGTTAAAACAATGCAGCCATATACCATCCATACTATCGAGTAACCAAACAAAGGATGGCTCAGTAAAAGTATTTTTGATTTTGATTTGATATAATATAGAGTGGTGCTCGTAGCTCAGTGGCGGCAGCGATTTGGTAACGATTACTAAAGTTAAGCAACCAACGCCGCGGTTGTGATTGGATGGGTGACCATGCCGACCATATTTAGTAACATTTATCACGAGCATCTCCGTGCTTCGGAAGGTACGTTAAAGTTGGTCCCGGCTGACAATGCTCTATATTAGTCGTAAAGCCTTGTCAGAGGCCTTAAGGCGGCTTGATAACATCTGACAGTAAGGTTTAGTCACTGGCCTGGCCTTACAACACCCTTCTGCCAATCCGCACTGGGCCCGCGTGGTGGAGTATTGCCCAAACTACCTCATAGTACCTGTAATAACCTAAAAATAAAACCCATACAAAATTATCGAACTAATATCCAAGACTGAACCAATAACCTCCTTGATGACATTAATCAACACAATAGTCCGTAAACTGAAAACCATAAACCAAACTTAAATCACACCAAGAGGCCCTGTATCCTTTTGCAGGAAATCTTGGAACGACCTTCAATTAAAACATACTATTTAGAACCCAAATTTAATTTTAAAAAAACACCTCATAGTTGAGGTGAGGCCTCTCTGTACCCTGCAGTGGGACGTATATAGGCATACTTTACTTTACTTTTTACTTAACAATATAGAGCAGCAATGCGGACAATCTTTGTGCGAAACACAAGACAAATTGAATAATGACGGATTGTTTAGAACAAAATAAATGACTTCTCTACTCGGAAATATGTGATCCATGAGCAGGGGCGTGCGGTGCAAATAGGCAATAAGGGAGTGCCTACTTGATAAATAAAATGAGGTAGGCAGTAGGTACTTGCAAATGTATGTTTTTGATGAATCCACTGATTTTCATCAATAAAACACAGAAATTATCTACCGCCTACCTCGAAATAAAACCATTGCACGCCACTGTCCATGAGCATACTTTAGACACAAGAAGTAGGTATGCAAAAAAAAAATGCAAAGATCATCCTTCATATTTACTTCTTCAACCATAGAAATAATATGAAAGATGATCTTTCAACAATAACCCTAAACTAAGCAAAGTGAATAGAATGAAGTACTATAGCGGCTAGAATAATGGATAGACATTACTTGAACTATTTTGAAACATCTATGACTTGGTAAAATGATTAATTTGATACATTTTCCTCGTGAATTATAGGTGAGACCGTCATTTGCTTATATTCTATGTAGTAGTTAGTTTAGCACATATATTTTTAAGCTCTGTTAGTCAATAACAGATGATTAGTACAGTACTTTTAATGTTACGTTACTTTTGAGTTTTAAAATAGATATTAACTTACACAAATGTTTTTTTAACTTACAAGGAATTGGAGATAAGATTATCTTTTTTGCACACACACACACACACACACAACACGTCATAATTGATAAAATAAATTTTCCTTCTTTTTCAAAATAAAAGGTCTTAAAGAATTATAAAACATGACAATTCAGGCAAACACCTTGAGGGGTGTGTTTGCCTGAATTTGTTAAGCGTAGATGGCGTGGCAATTTCCATTGAACGCAATGGGTTCCGTATTCAACTTGCGGTTCAGGTCAATTTTAATAACACACTCTCCAGAATAGACAAAGGTTTTTTGGGCACGTGAACTGGCTTAAATTGCAAAAAATACTACTAATATTTTCTGTCTTATTCAAAGTGCATTTGCTAATCCGGGACTAAGGCCGCCACTGATTTATGTACGTGGTTTACACGTACATAAATCAGTGGTTTAACTTTAGTCCCGTACTAGCAAATGCACTCTGAATAAGACAGTACTTGTTTAAAATTTCAACCGTTACTCTAAACACCGAATCTACCGCATCGAAACTAACTACGAGTAATTAAAAAATAAACAAACAGTCATTGTATTTTGGGCAGGGCCCAATTAATTCGGGTCATTGCCCCCGTAACGACGGTAGTTCTTCTGTCATTAATGATTTTGGTATTAAATTAAGTCGTCAAGATAAAAGAACCGCCATATTGTCTGTGGTGTGTCGTCTGGATAGGGACGAAGTGATAAATTGCTGCTACTTTATTTTGTTATTTTTACACCATTCGTTGGGTAAACTTGAAAATAGACGTCGCATAGTTTCTTCTAATGTACCTTTATGTAAGAATAGTACAAATCTAAAATTATGAACGAAATCTCTAACGGCGACCTTTATAGTCTAATTGTTCGCGATACAGATCACAACCAAACGAATCCCGAAGGGGGCAAGTGTGTGCAGGTATTAGATACGATTTCTCAAAATGCATATTCATTCAAGTAGTTACATTTTATCTAGTCACCGTAGTAGTCGTGTTGAGGCAAGATAACTAGTGTGACAGTTGGAAAGAATCGTTTTGATTTATTAGAAAAAAACTTACAAAGTAATAACCTTTAGGTTAGGGTTACATTTGGTAAAAAAATAGATTGCCCTGTGTGTTAGTTTAAAAAATCTACTCTAATCTATCTTTAAATAATTTACAATAAATCAATAAATGTCAAACTTAGTAGAAAATGTGTTAGATCTTTCTTTACCAAAATATAAAACTTTCTATTACTATAAATCGAGTGCAAATTTATATCAAAGTTATAGAAGCAATCTTGGGGCCAGTCATTTGCTATGCTTTTTTAAAGATAGATGGTCAATATCTACTCTTTGTTGTCGAACAATTTACGACGACGTTAATGCACCAAGACAATAATTTAAAATTTCAAATTAATGAATCAGCAAATTTTTAAAAAGATCCGACAGAACTAAAACACAGGAAGCTCATTGAAAGCATTCTCGACATATAAAGCTTCTACTCTTAACAACCCAACCAGTAGAGTTGATAATGGAACTGACAATAAGAAAAAGGACGAGGCTTGCATACCAATAGCTTAAGTATATTGTGAGGTATGCTGATTCAGACGTGCGTATACCACGCACGACTTACAAGACTCTTCAATAGCTATTTGAATTGTAGGGACGGTAAAGACAACGCCAAATAGTTTTCTTGAAAGTCATAATATTTATATTGTTTATCGAAACGAAACAGCGAGTTTAAATGACAAGGGAATCTAACAATAATTTGAGGAACCGTTTGAAGGAGGAGGAACCATTTCTTTACCTTATTTGCTTGCCGCAAAAAGTTACTAAAACGAGATAAAATAGAAATTCTTTATTACGCGGTCTCATGCGACCGCCCGGCATCTAATGTGATTTCATTCTTCTTTATTGAATGCCACAGACTGGATTTTACAGAGTGGAATGATCAGGGAATGGACTTATTCCTTTTCCATTTCAAACACTTAATAATGCCCGGATTAAAGAGAAAATCAAGAATGTGGACAGATATTTCAATAATACGTGTTACTAACGCAGAAAGTTAACTCGTGGCAAATTGCCAAACCACTGTTCAAGGATAAGAGGTCTTAGCAAAAAAACATTAGTTCAAGTTTGTATCTAATGTGTTGAAATTTGGAAGATCTTGAACCGTTTTGACATGTTTTTAATAAAGACGAAACACTGCAGATGTTGGAACGTTTAAGATTTTATTTATTACTTTTTCGTATCAACACAATTACATCAAAATTGATATAAAATAATTCCCGCCACTGTTAATCTTGAGTAGACGGGAATAATCCCAGGGTTCTAGTTTTCAAGAGCTAACAAAATCTAAGATGTTTGGTGGCACCAGGATAAAGGAAAACTATCTTAGTTTGAGTAGCAACTAAATTAGAAGCATATAGAATAAAGATAATTCACCAAAGGCGTTGACACAATAACAGTGAGATTTTTAAACATTGTCAAGCTGAAAAAGAACTCAAATCAGCAATGAATGATTTATTAACCGACCTTAAAATAGAAACATGGTCTTTTACTACTTTAGATAAGAAACATGACACTAACATTGAAAAACTACTAGATAAAATATTGATAAATTAAATATCAGAGCTTCGTTCATAAAGATAAAGCTATCTAGTAGAACAGGGAGACATAAAAATAAACAAAGATAGTGTAACATATTCGGCAATAGTGCCCCTAAGATTGACAACAAAATCCCGATGAATATACGGGATATAACTGACATACAAAGTTTCAAAATAAAATTAAATGAATTTCTAATTGACAATGTTATTACTCGTTGAATTAATTCCTGACAGATAATGTTTAAACTATTGGACTTATTATTTTATTGTTTAATGTTATTAGGTACCATAAGTGACTGTAATTGTACTTTTTTATTAATATTAAGATTGTTTTAATTTGTTTTTGTACGCCTATTTAGGCAGATCACAGCTGACCTAAAAAAAACCTGTAAGATCTCTTTGTACCTACCTGTGTTTCACAATAAAGAGTTTATAAATTATGAATTAACAATGTGTGTTTTATAATATTCTAAGAGGTTCCCAAGAGTCAGGTCTTTTGAGGACTATGGGAGATTAACTATCCAACGGAAGCAAATTTCTCGTAATTTAAAGGTTATGATTATAGAAACCAAAGTGCTGCTTGCGACTTCGATGGCGTGTTCAATTCTTTTCAGATCTTAACGTACCAAAGTTTTATTGCAATTGGATCAATGGTTTACGAACACATACAATCTGTAATTTATATGAATGATCGTCAAAATGGAACTGCATGGAATCGCCAGCCCTGAAGATCCCTATTATGGCATCGGTGCAGGCCAGTTACTGCACCAAAGAAATAATGGCAAGTGCTATTCAGTCCAGGTGTTCAACGCAAATAGTATTCAGCAGTGGAACATATGACAAAATGGAAATTTCTCTTGACCTCTTACAACCTGTGTAAACCTTCGCTAATATGTATTTGAATATGTTAATGTTTTAAGTTTCTCTGCAAATTCTGCAATGCTCATGGTAAACAATATTTAAAATACAAAATTCTACACTTCTTTATTATTCATCCAAAGAAAGACTTTATGGTTTCTGATTTTTGCTTACAAGCATGCAATGATACATATTCCATACCATGTATTTTTGAGATGTTTTTTTACCATGCAAGCGAATTTGGACCGGTCAGCGGGCTTGAGCCTAGGGTCTACTTCAAAAGAAAGACACAAAATCCGTCAACGTCTACGTTTATAGTCGTCAAAGTAACATTATTTATAAACAGACAATACCGAATCGAAATAGACGGCTTAAATAAAATAAAGTTATTAGTGGCTACATCAACCTTCCTCATGCTATAAATATTACACCATACAGCGGCACATGCTGACGAGAAAAGCCAGTGAGTTGTCACCAAATGTTAAATGTTCCAAAAGGAATAATAAGAATCTTTTTATAGCACAAAATTGGTAATTTGTAGTGTTTAAAACATTCACGTTGAACGTTCACGTTTCGCTCATGCACAATGGCAAGCAAAAATAAACAATGAAATAAAGTTAACAATAGGGTAGATGGCAGTGCCGTAACTAGAATTTTATGCACCGGGTGCGAGCTTTTATTACTGCTTCATAAGCCTTCAGAGTTCGGAAGCCCACAGCTGCACATAAACCTTCCCTAATTCCATATAGAATGCCACAGCGACCGTTTCAAGATCGTTTGAATCCAGCGGCGGACCTCAACCTTAACAAGGTCATTAGTAAACCGGGTGGGAAGCCTGCCTTCGCAGCGTCTTCCACTCGAGAACCTTTAATCCCCAACGGTTGTTAGTTCTGCGAGCGATGTGACCTGCCCAATGACACCATTTGCCCATGCATAGCTCGGAACACTAATCACAAGGTGGGAGAAGTGGGACGTCCACCCACAAGGTGGACAGACGACCTGGTAAAAGTTGAAGAAAGCCGCTCGATGCAGGCTGCGCGCAACCGGACAATCTGGAAGTCACTGGGGGAGACAAATGTTCAGCAGTGGACATCCTGTTGCTAAAATGATGATCATGATGAACTCGGGACATGGTCTGGTCAGTCAGTTCTTCGTCCTGTTCCTAGACACTGTTTACGCCGTTACGGCACTGAGTAGATGATGGTCAAGTATTACGAGCATAGAGTACCTGTTATTGCTATGTTATATAAGACTAATCTCATTGTGATTGAGGACCCGCGATTGCCGAGTAGCGCGGTATTTCGCATTGAGAGCTAAGGTCACGGGTTTGATCCCCTGTCGGATTTTTTTTTAAACGGGCACGCGACTCTCGCAAAAAGAAAAAAGGTTTCTGGTAGACTGTATAACACAAAGATATTTAATTCTTTAGTAAGACGGGAATAGGGTCTTTTAAAAACGTTAAAGATTATTTTTAAACTTTGTGCTAAGGCGCAAAAAATAAAACTAACAAACAATGTAAGAAAAGTTTGAAATGATTACTTAGTTTACTAAAATTAAAAATATCCTTCATTGTCAGCAAGTATGCTGTTCATTCTATCTGAATATGTAAGCCTTTTACGTCATATAATGTAAAATGAGCAAGCTGATCTATATGGGTTGTGTTGTGTCCTTGATGCATGCTTGCGCTTGAGTGATTTTAACGCATCAGCAGTTTTGATACGAAGAGACTCTGCGTCCTACTACCGAGGATACATTGACGCCCTACCTATGGGTTTATTTTGGGTATGAATAAAATACATTTCATCAACATCATATTAGCCTATTGCAGTCTACTGCTGGACGTAAGCCATCCCAAAAGTATGCCAAAATCAATTTACCTATTTCTTCATTAGAGAAGAATTAGGAATTTAGTTACACAAGCCTGAATTAAGCCTTTAACGCGCCCCATTTTTTTCTTACCCTATAAAGATAAGATGAGGAGTGAGAACCTAAGCAGACGCGGTTCCAAATTCCGAAATTAGCATTCGTAACTAAGTCAAAGATTACGTACGTCTATCTGTTATCATGTGTGCCAAAGAGATGATGATAGATGGAGTCACAAGGAGGTTTTGGAGACCCTGTAGAGCAAGACAAAATGTGGACAGACGAGCCTGTTGGTCAGATGATAATAATATATCAAAGACAGCAGGACCCAACTTGACACGAATTGCCACAAAAGTGATAGCTGGTGAGGTTCAAGAAGAGGCATATGTCTGTTAGTGGACCAAATACCTACTATGTTGGAGAAGAACAGAAAATCTATTAATCAGGTATCTTTGATAATTATCAAAGGGCATAGGTATTTATCTTTCACTGGGGGGGGCCTATGTTCAGCAGTGGACGTCCTGTGGCTGAAATGATGATGATGATATTTATCTTGATAATTTCAAACCCTGCTTTTAGGTTGACACAGCAAATGCTCTGTTTAGTTTCAGGGTACAATAAAATCAATGTAATAAAATATAAACAAAATAGCCATTAATAGTTACAATATTTAGTGCTGAGTATGGGCCTTTTAGCATAGGCATAGGCCTCCTAATGAAGTGGTCGCAATTAAAATATTACCATCATCATCAACATGTAGCCTGTAAAAAGATCTTAAGACTATTAGTTCTTAAATGATAAATGCACTCTACACTGTTTTCACAGTAAACACTAAATAGTCCACTCGGAGACAAATGTTATCAGCGTAAACAAATATGACTGATAACACATTTGACATGACCTGCGATAACAGGTACTGTAAATTAGGTTAATTAAATTGAATTCTAGATACTTTTGAGTTAGCACATTACTTTAACTTTCTGAAGTGACTGTTTTAGTCGATAGAATAGTCAAAAAATTTGAGAAGACAGTTAAACTGTTTTATTTCCTTTAGAAGTTTTAGCTAAATAAATCGTAAAATTATTGACTACTAATTGGAGTTGCAGGTAGCTAGAATATTTTGTACCGATTATGTTTTGATGGCTACTGCTGAATGGATTTTGATAAAATTAGGTTTATGACAGCTTGTAGTCTAGAACCCAGAAAACGAAATAAATGTTTTTAATTTTTAGGGGTATAACCTGCTCTTGATAGATATGCCTAAAATTCAGGACTAGAAGTTAGATAGCCAACTTTTGGGCTATGGAAACATACAATATTTTTCAATTTTAACTTGAATCTTACTAATAATGTGTCCTTATTATTTTCATCTTGGTTTTTTATTTAGAGCAGCTAAATCGGTGGCTTTCATGCGAAAGCCTGAGTCTACATGCAAAGAAGAACTTGTACCTGCCTATAAGTTTATTTAACTTCATTATAAATTTTTCATTGCCACTTGTCATTGATTAATCATTAAAAATAACTCATAGCAAGTATGGAGATTACTTGCTATGAGTTATTTTTTATGATTTGAGAATAAATTAATTTCGGTGTTATTTTTCATACCAATAAATATAATTTATACATTAGAGAGTCCTCAATTTACATCATTATTGAGAATGCAACAGCCAAATCTCAATTAAATGAACTAGGATTCTTTATCTAGACTCAAGAATGGTGTGGGATTATTGGCATTTATGTAATGGGCCAATTGTTGTCCAAGGTTGAGGGGCCTTCAGACCAAAAACTCTAGTAGAAAAAATAAGGCGAACAAGCCGAGAACATTAACCTAATGAATAGTTTGCAATGAGAAGCCGCAAAAAATCGACGTAATCAGGCCACTTCCTGGTTTTAAACGAAACTAATTCATATTAGACAAAACTGGTGATAAATAATGTTCTACCTGGAAACTATGAAGAAATATGAGCATTGTGCGAGCTAAGGAATACCAAGTCTGCAGTAAATATTGAGTTACATTTTTTTTACTCAAGTTACCTCTGAGCGTGTTGCGTTCATAACCTACGAATGAAAACTTACAACGTTCGAAAATAAATTCATTAAAATAACACGAAAACTACACATAATTCGACCGGTTTTACATATGACTGCGTGATTAAAATAAAAATAAATAACGAAAAATAAACTGAAAGAATGGCGGGCGGCGCAATGGCGCGACAAATAAAGCTAGATAGATCAAGTAATAACAAAAATAGTAACTTACCGTTACGATGAATAAACAATACACACAACAATTCTTTAGCACAGGGTTCAATAAACACTAAAACACACGAGTAAACGATTATTGAAAGATTTATTTCGGGAAAGCGTCGTTACCGCAGCAATTATCCATAATTATTGTTTTTTTTTATCCTTCTTGCTTGTTTGCCAAAGATAACGCAACCACAAATCCTAGTGTGCACGAGTAGTGTGAATGAAATCCGTAAGAAAAATGCTTAATGAAAGCGATGCTTGCATTTTTCTGCGGATCTGCGGAATCAGATGGTGATTGCTAATTAAGGTGTTTTTTTAGGTAATTATGTGTGAAGAAAACAATTATTATTCAATGTCTTTGCGTTAAAAAAGCAATGGTTTGCCGTCAAATCTAGTGCTGCATAATAATCATAATAGACGTATCATCGATTAACAAATGAGACTTTTGTCGATAGAAAAACAATTCGATCGGATTTTAGAAGTCTGACAGGCTGTTGTTGCGTTTTGTGTTGATAATCACACACACCGGGCCTAAGAGCATTAGCACCGGACCCAGGCAGGGTGATTTTTTACTTTTGTTTTATATGTTTTGTCACCGTCAGCGGCGTTCATTCCTGCCTTTGACGTACTCCTGCCCTGCAGCATGAATTCTTACTACTAAATCCGATGCCTAAACAAACAAAACTAAGGGCCTGTTTCACAATGTATGGATAAAGTAATGTAAGAGAAAATAATATGTATAGGATAAAAGTGCTTGAAAATTTAGTCAAAATAAGATTTTGACCCTTATATATTAGTACGGACAACAGCACGTCGACCTACCACAAAATGTCAAATTTTCTCAGTTGAAAATGAACTCTATATGTCAGGCTTAAAGTTGAAAATCTATTGGAGAATTTTTGACTTTTGGGGTAGGTCGACGTGCTGTTGACTGTACTTCAGATAAGTAAAATATACTAGATTATTCAGAAGTTTCAGAACAAATGCAGAACTTATCCATACATTGTGAAACAGGCCTCTAATTACGTCCGTGGCCCCTAAGCCATAAGTTTATGAATTATTCATATCAAGATTTATACATTTCAAATTACGTTATCCTATGCAATTTTATGAATGCGACGCAATATGTTTGTTTATAATTTCACACACGTCTTACTTACCTGCTCAATTAATAATTTTGCATTACTTCTTATTAGGAAAAGAACAAACATTTTTTTTTTATCCAGACAAGAAGGCAAGTAATTTTTGGACAGATGTCAGTTCACTCGTTATAGCATCTTGGCCTTCTGATATCCTGGAAAAAAATATTAAGATTCCGTATTTTCTAAGACATTGTCACATATCAAATGATTCTATTTAGCTCACAGAACAAGTAAGACTCGCTAGCTACTTTAGCTCGTTCATCTAGACAAGGAACTCGTACCTATATAGTCATACACTATGAGTTTGAACTTGGTTTGAACAGCACAAGGTAGTTGTACGCACGCACGCATGCCGCGCGATTATTCTGACAACCGGACCGCGTCGTTTTTTAGTTTATCCTACGTAAGTTTTTAATTTTCATGGTGTAATTAAGTTTTATTTATCTTCTTCGTCTTCTGTAATTATTCCAACATAGTAAACGATTTATTATACACGAAGTTTTACTACGTATTAACTATTATTTTTCTCGATAAGTGTTGTCGGAGGCATACAGACTATTGCAGACAGCACTAGCGAAGTGAAATGTCAAAGTCAAACGTAACGTCAGTCAGTCAATGTGCCCATGTGCCATGTGCTATTTTTCGACTTTGTGGTGACTCGTTTTTACATTTTATGTGTTAAAATAGCTAGTTGAGACAGTAAATATCTTTAATTTATAATGGATTACGTGATAGGTAGTGTGGCGGCTTTGATATCTGGTAATGTAACGCCAAATCGTCCGAAACTTATCAGGAGAGCGCTAACTCCAACAAAACACCAGCAATCTCCGAATGTGACTCCAAAAAGCGAAGTAGTGGACGACCGGTCCATCTTTCTATCTCCCACTTTACAAAAAAAGAAGGCCATAATTAAAAAGTCACCGAAAAGAATCTTTCAAAACCCAGATTTGGATGTAACCTCTGAAAACGAAAACGGTTCAAGTATCACTAGTCCAAAGGCAGAAAAGGTTAAAAAGCATCTAGAAGACGAGCTTGACGCAGATGTTAGTGCTGACAAAAGCTTAAACACGACAAAATCGCCAAAAAAGCATAATCAATCTGAGATTTCCACTCCAAAAAAGGCTAAAAACAAAAAAATCGATAGCCCGCAGAGTGCCAATGAAACTACGCCGAAGAAACAAAAAAATAATAAGAAAATCATTGACAAAACTAGTGAAATCTCTGATGAAATTCTAGAATCAAATGAAGAAAGTAAACCTACAAAGAAAAACAAAAAACGGCAATCAGAGTCTGAAGACAACAATCTTAATAAAAAAGAAACAGAAAATTTAAATAATGATAACAGTCCTTCAAAGAAGAAGAAAAAACTAAGTATTTCTCAAGATACAGATGATAATAAATCAAATGTAATTAGTTCTGAAAAAGAAATTAAAAATGATGCACTTACTAAAAATCCAAGAAAGAAAAATAAGAAAAAGAAATCAAAAGCTAACAAAGTTGTGGCTGAAACTCAAAATGAAAATCAGTTAGTGACAGAAGATCCTTCTGATGAAGTAGAAACAAAAAAACCCAAAAAGAAGAAAAACAAAGATGTCAATTTTGTTAACCCAAACGCAATAACGGATAAAGATTCTGACTCAGAACATGAGTCTGATAATGAAATAGTTTCTGAAAACGAAGAAGCAAATAAAGAGGTGCTAGATACCGGACCGGTTGAAGAGAGTTCCGATGAAGAAGAAACAACAGAACCAAAAAAAGAAGAGAAAAAAGAGAAATCAGATGAACCAAGAAGTGAAGATGAAATTAAAAGAACACTGTTTGTGGGCAATGTGCTGTTTAATAAGAAATGCAAAAAAGAGATAAAAAAAATCTTTAGCAAGTACGGGGACATTGAGACAGTGAGGTAAGGTTTATTGCATTTTCTGATTTATATGTATATGGGTAATAATTAAGTTATATTTATCATCATCATCATATCGGCCTATTGCAGTCTACTGCTGTAATTTCTGTTGAATGTTTTTTGTCAAATTCTTTTTAAGATTTTAGAGTGGAGCAGTCTCAAGTTGATAACTACTCCGTTAATTCAATGGATATTAAAATTCCATGGATGTAATTTAGGCATGTGTAAGATCTAAATTTATGTACATGTAAATTTCTAGAATCAGAACAATACCAGTGAAGGATGCCCGTGTCACCCCTAAATTGGCTGTGATAAGGAACGAACTTCATCCAGAAAGAACTACAGTAAATGTCTATATCAAATACAAAGACCCATCTTCTGTGGAACAGGTTAGTAAATTACGTTAAGAACATTTCATTTTAATCCATATTTAACAAAATCAGCAATGCAGTATCTATGATATGATGCAGACGTAAAAGATTGTGGCTATGTGCAACTTGACTGACTTAATTCAGGAACAGTTCTTTTGCTACGTAAATTTTATTTTCTGTATTATAGCAATAAAATAAGTGTACAGGTTCTCCCTAAAAGTATGATTTAAAACTAACTGTCTAAAACTAACTACATTTGATTAGATTCATGAGCATGCCAGACTATATATGGCCCCACCATCTCTGAGGTTCCAGGTTCGATCCCCGGTCGGGTCAATGTAGAAAAACGAACTTTTCTTTATTGTCTCGGATCTGGGGTGCTGTTGTACCGTCGTTGTATTTGATTTCTATAACAAAAATGCTTTAGCTTCTTACCTTAGGATCAGAGCAATGTATGTGATGTCATCCAATATTTATTTATTAATTTTATTCGCAGGCGTTAGTAGAAAACAACACAGTCCTCAACGAGCGCCACCTCCGAGTGTCCCGTAGCGAGTCTACCGGCGCGGAACACGACCCGCGATGTTCTGTGTTCGTCGGGAACGTTCCGTTCGCGATGGAGGACGAAGCGTTGAGGGAGAAGTTTGAGCAGTGCGGGGAGATTGAGTCGGTTAGGATTATAAGGGACAAGAAGACTAACGCTGGGAAAGGTATGGAACTTTTATAAATTTATTTATTTATTAGTCTGTCAGGTATTAATAATAATATTAAGTGTAATGATGCAATGTCTGAAATAACCGCCGCCATCTCTGTCTGGCCTTATGGTTGACTGGTAGAGAATGCTTTTGGAATTAAGTCCACCATTTGTACCACTTATTTTGTCTGTGCAATAAGGTATAAATAAAAATAAATTATGTGTATTATTAAAATTAAAGTATTTTAATTATTTTTAAATTAAATAATTATTCAAACATATTATCTGTTCCTGACTTTGGACCGTCTTTCCATATATATCCGCTGAACTTGGGGTTCAACTGTGTATTTGTACTCAAATATGTATATTTTAATGTAAAAGTATGTAAGCCGCAAAAGTACATCTTCGAGGAGGTACACATTGTAAAAGAATTCAAATTTTAAGTCTTGCAATGTCTATTAAATTTGCGAAAATAATCAACCGGAGACACTTGACTATTCAACCATGCAGTCTTTAGGTCTTCATCTTTATTTTCTCCTTCATTTCTCATCATTATTCATATCATATGTAGGTATTATTAAACTGAATTCAGTATAAATTATGAATTATGTTCACCGATATTATTTATTTGTTATTAGTATTGGAATGTTTTCTCTTTCATTCTTTTCAAATCAAATCAAATTAAATTATAAATTCTGTTAAATGTGTAAAATCCATTTTGTAAATTTTGTATACTGTAAACTGTGACATTTAAACTGTAAATTGTTTATTTATAATATGGGACATTAGTACCTGAAATAAAGTTAATTTATTTATTATTTATATCTCCTATTTTCACTTTGTTTCTTACGTTTAAGGTTTCGCATACGTAAATTTCGCGTCAAAAGATGGCGTGGAATTGGCTCTAGCATTATCCGATGAAGACCTCACGATAAAAAACAGAATCATGCGAGTGAAGCGATGCACGCAACTCACACATAAACAGAAGAATCATGAATCGGGAAAGGGTAGTAAGTTCCATGGAAAGAATCAGAATTTCCAACCGAAGAATCCGAATTTCCGTCCGAAGAATCAGGGCGGGAGGAATTTCCAGAACAGGAATCAGATTGGGCAAAAAGGGGGTAATTTCAGACAGAGACAAGGACAGAATGAGAGTGTGGGAGAGGGAGCCCAAAGGAGGTTGATGCATAAAAGGAAGAATCAGGTATGTTCGGTCTCATTTAGTATTATTAATATTAGCGAACGGATTGGTGTTGTGACGTGGTAATTTGTCTTTAAAGCAAAGTGTCACGCATTCAACTAACTTTTCGATTCAATTCAGTTTTTTTTGTAATTAGTTTGAGTCTGGATTTGCTGGAAGACGTATCTGGCAAAATACATTGTCTGGTACTCCTTAACACAAGTTTGATAATCTCATACTTCGATGACAATTATAGCACATATTTTAAAAATACATTTATAAATCTGGTAGCATTGAAGCTGAAATAAATAAGGACAATTTTTTAATTAATTTTCTGTGCTGTTGTATCTTACTAGCCCATAATTGTCCCGAGTTTTTGGTAGAGTAAAGAAAGGCGCATGAAAAATTGACGACCTCCGTAGCCAAGAGGCGAGCACGCCGGACTGGGCGTTGCCGCCATCTCTGAGGTTCGATTCCCGGTCGGGTCAATGTAGAAAACAAACTTTTCTATATTGTCTCGGGTCTGGGTGTTGTGGTATCATCGTTGTTTCTGATTTCTATTACACAAGTGCTTTAGCTTTTTACTTTAGGATTAGAACAATGTATGTGCTGTCGTTCTATATTAAAAACAAATAATAATAATAATTGCAATTGTCTATTAGAGCCTATTTGCAATTATAATAGACAGACAACCTGGTAAAGGTTGCAGGAAGCCGCTGGATCCAGGTCGCTTCCAACCGGCCGATCCGGAAGCCACTGAGGGAGGCCTATGTTCAGCAGTGGACGTCCGCCGGCTGAAAAGATGATGATGAAATTTAAAAAAACATATTTTAATGATGTTTTGTTTTGCAGGAGGGTAGCGACGGCCCTCTCAACAAAAGACCGCACCAGTTCAATCAGCCGCAAAAGGAAAAGAAAACTAGAAAGGAGTTTGTGGGAATGACAGCTGAAAAGAAAAAGGTATTGCTTTCTTTCTAACACACATTTAATATTCACTTGCAACTATGTTAATCCAGATCATATTCTATACACCGTGAATTTTTAATTACCCGAGAAAATTAACTAACATACTCAGATATCGATATACATCGAATTTGGCGAATAAAAAAAAATATAAGAAATTTATTTAAAGGTCCATAACATTCCTTAAAAAATATGCACCATAAAAGTCCTGCTAATTCAAATAGTAATCATTATCATTCCAACATTAACGGAACCAAAATCCACCTAATTTGGTCGCGTAATATTGGCATACGGAAGGAATAACTATGCATTTTTTTTTCATTCATAGTTATTCCTTCCGTACGCCGTTCCGTTTTTTTTATTCGCCAAATTCGATGTATTTCGATATCTGAGTATGTTAGTTAATTTTCTCGGGTAATTAAAAATTCACGGTGTATGTGTGCAAAATTTCATCCAAATCCGTTCAGTAGTTTTTGCGTGAAAGTGTAACAAACATTCAAACTTTCGCGTTTTTATTATTATATTGTTTTAAATTTTTATGGTCACTCGCATTAGAATAGTTTGTTACGAGATTGCTACCATGTACCTTATTAGTTGTAAAGTGGAAGTACTCAAATAACAATATTATAATTTCTGTACATGCTTGTAAAATGACAAAAAGAAAAATATTATTAAGGTTAGGTATTCGTTAAAGTTAAAAAAGCAAAATGTATAAAATGTATTTTGTTTTTATTATTTAATTTAAACTGTCCTTTCCGTTTCAGAAACACACATTCAACAAAGGGCAGAAGAAGAAAAAGGCTCTCAGCGAAATATTAACGAAATTGTGAAATGTGCGCGTTTAATGGTATTTATGTTATTTTAATGTAAGTTATTGTTTCAATTATTCGCCATTATTCAAATTGGAATTTGTTAAATTAAGACTTTTTAAGTTTCTTTTTCTTTTGAACTACTCACAACTGTGATTTTTTAATAAAAGCGTTTTACATTGAAATTATTGTTATTTTTCAATATTTCCTTTTTACCAAGTCGTAATGTTTGATTATGGATTTTGTAATTATTCTGTGAAATGGAACACAGTAACTTTTTCGATACTAGGGCTAGGGCTAGGATAGGATGCAACGAAAACTATCGATATATATTATTTATCGAAGGAAGAAATATCGATGATTGTGATTTATCGCCTCTCATAGCAAGACCAAAAAAAGTTATAAATAAATAAAAATTCCTTTATTTTTTCCACAATCTTACAATCCAAAGTAACTAATCTAAGGTGACATTAATACGAAAGATAGGAGGAGAAAATGAGTTTGTAAAACTAATATTTGAAATTTTAAAAACTGTAAGTAAATCAGTTCGATGTGTCAACTATAACGAAAAGAATGAGTAATGTGTTTTAAAGGCCCATATTTTCTATCCTAGTAGATTATTTTATTTTAAAAACAGAATTTAAATTATGGTCGTCGAATCGTCGATAGTATTAATATCGATATATTATTTTTTGTTGTTTTGTTGTAAGCTTTAGGTATTATTCCACTGCTCTAAACTTTCTATACACAGCACTAACTTTTCACGGAGTTCTTCGTTTACGCTATGGTTTTATAGGTCAAAAAAGAAACACATACTTTGGTACAAGTATTATTGTATAATTGTCATTTTATTACAAAAAATGTCAATGTTAGCAAAAATAATCACAGTCTGACACTTTTATTACTACATACAACTACGCAAGTCTATTCGAAATATTGCAGTATTAACTGAAAAGAAATTATGACAGTTTCTTTATTAAATTTAATGGACTGACATGAGTTAATATACCCATCCCCGTTGGTTAAAATTAACAATACATGATTTGACATTTATCATTTTCAAATGACAATAATAAAATTGTTGTCTGAATATTAATAAATTTAAAACAAATTTACTATTGTATATTGTATTTATTGGTATAAATAAATAAAAATAATTGTATTACAAACCTTATAAAGCATTTTAATAAATATTTAGAGTGATTTCGGACGCCAATCGCTATATTAAAAACATAACAATGTAGGTATTATATCTGTTATTTTAACCTTGAAATACAAGCTGAAAAAAAATACTATTTTTTTTTTAAAAAACTGCCAATGTAAAAAAATTCAAAAGTGAAAAAAAAACATTAAAATCGTAGAGTGTAAAAAAGAGGAAAGAAACTTATAGATATGTCAGATCCTTAATATTTTTGATTTTAAAATATTAAAATATCGTCTAGTGTGATCTTACAAACCCTAAATTCATCAGCTTCATGTCTGTAGTGAAGTAACGTGTCACGACACATTTAAAACTAAGATTTAAACAGTATTGTATATTATCTGGTTTAACTCAATTCTAAATTCAAATGACATGCTCTAATTTACTGTACATTATTACCACTAACAAATATTCAGGAATGTATGAAACTTATAAAATACTATACTACTACTAAAATTAACATAATTTAAAAATCATTTATAATAATAAGCAATTATACTTATAGGCCCAAATGGATAAGAATATATTTCATACAAACCTGAATAAATTTTCATTATAAAAACGTGTGTGAAAATTTCATTTTTATCGTCATTGTTCATTTAAAATTAATATTTAAAAGTCAAATCAAAGATGGCGCTTTGGCTTGTATCACTCAAAGAGTCACATTAAAGTTATTTTCTAATTTTCTATTATGAATGCTGGCAACACCAACAATATCAGATTTTATTCGACCTTTCAGTGTTGTTCTAAATAAAATTGACAGGGCAACATTTTTGCACAAGACTAAGTATCGAAATTATGACGTATCTTTGCATTGAGCGTATTTTTTTATCATTTCACAATTTCCATTTCTCTGTAAGAAAGGTTTAAACGACCATTATTTTTATGGCACCATCTTATTCTATGGTAACTCAGTTAACAGGTATCTATTGTAATCTTAACGCCTTTACCAGAAGACTAAGAACGTAAATACCCAGAAGCGTTGGACCAATCATTATTTGCTAACATTCCCGAATATCCACCTTATTAAGTACTTGTGTACTCTAAATTACTTATTATAAATACAAAAACTACTATTTACACTCGACTAACAGTCATTTAGCTATAAGTAACATTTATTCTATTTGTTCATAGCGGTTTGAGCAAAGACTGATACGCTTAGGCAGACTTAGATCGGTGTTGCCAGGTAAATGTTTGAAAAACTACCAATCATTTTTTACGAAGGGTAGATTTTTGTTACTGAATATCTGGCAACACAGCAGATGGTAGACGCTTAATTTCCATAGAAGCACAGGTGGGCAGGTGCTTAGGAAATTATGCTAACCAAACAATATCATACACATTTCTCAGTAGAGAATCTTCGAGAAGAAATATTACGGAGCGTATAAATCAATTTGGTACTAACGTTTCACTTAAACATAAATACACTTGGTAGTTTTTACAATTATCTGGTTTTATTAAAGCATCGATAGAGAAATATACGCTCTCTAATACATTCGACTCGAATTACAGGTGAAAGTATATTTTTTACGTATGGAAACACTGCATGAACTTGGACACAAGTCTTTTGGCCATAGTAAAAAATCGCCTGCATCCCTAATTCTTCTTAACCTTCAAAATGGTCAGTGTTATCGTCAAGAATAAAGCGATCCATATTAAAGTTGATACGAAGCCCATGTAGACATCAGGGTCGGAGAGAGGCCAGCCTCGTGTTAGAATGGAACGGAGCGAGGTGGTGGCGAGTGTAAGAGGGAGACAGAGGGAGATGTAGCGGAGGACGAAGGGCATTCCCTCAATAGGCCAGATGACACCGCTGAGAAGCAGAGTGGGGTAGAAAGAGCCAAGGGCGAGTTGGATCGCGTTCCTTTCTAGCTCGCAAGCCGCCGAGATGACGAATCCGAAGCACATTCCGCAGAGACCTGAAACAGCATTGTTATTGTTATAAAACCTGTAACATCATACTGATAAAAATAATACGTCCTTTTATTGAGCTGTCAAAAACCAAAACCAACTTCGTCCGGTCGGGGTACGCCCCTGTAGCTTAATTGATAAAGCGCCTGCGCGCTAAGCAGGAGATTGGGGTTCAAATCCCGGGTGAGTTGGCTTTTTCAATTTAATTATGTATTCCACAATATTTGCAAAATAATACATAAAAGTTAAGTTAAAAAGCAATAACTTAAAAGCCTCTTCAAAACCACACCCCATAAAAGATAGCACAGACTTACCTTGCAAAATCGTCAAAAGTATAACATAGAAGATGTTCCCGTTATTCTCGACTCCGAACACCAGGATCATGAATATCAGAACCAACGCCGTCTGTCCGCACATCACCACAAACTGCGTGATGACGTGAGAGAAGAGTATCTCTCCGGGAGACACGCCGGCTACCCAGGACCGGTCGAGTAGACCTTCCATACGTTCTACGATCAGAGCTGATGATGTGAGAGCAACGGCCAAGAAGAACACGATCCTGGAAGAAGAGATACTACTTTGAGAAACAGTCAAAAGATGCTAGAAGCCCAAAGCGCTCTGTAGTGGAGGGCTATGTCTAGCAGTGGACATCCAAGAGCCGATGATGATGATGAAGATCATCGTCATCTGCTCACGTGATACTTGTCCTTTTATTTATCCTGTGACATGAGTCCATGATCAGATTAACGATACAGGATAGTGCTGATTTCAGCTGTTAGTGGTTCAGTAAAAGGATTCTCGATTTTTTTGCAAATGAAAATGAGCCCCTAACAACTTTTGCGTTATTTAAATTACACCTTGTAAATGTATGGTTTCGCAAATAACTGTGTAGACCGAAAAGTTTCCCTTTTTTCGGACAAAAAATGCAAACCTTGAATAATGTCACGCTCACGTTCGACTGTCCTATTATATACCTTTATATATCTTTGACCACCTCTTTAATGTCTTTATGTGTACTCACGTAAGAATAACACCAGGGGCTACGAAGTCAGTGAACGAGGGGTCCTTGTTTCCGTAGATGGGGTCCATGAAGTCGATCGGGATGTCTCCCAGCTTCGGGTTGTAGTTGCATGTCTCTAATAAGTCCTGGAATAACAAAAACATGTGTTGATTTAATTGAAATGATTGGATTGTACTAAATGGTCCTTCGAGCCGGATTGAGGTGAATTGGATAAGTCAAGTTGTTATATGTATTCCTTGCAGCAGGTGATAGAAAAGCGATATCTTTCATTGTTTTACATGTGGTTTGCAGATGGTAAATAATTGTATTGTATATCACATGCACCCTGTAATATTAATTTCCCTACGCCATAAAATTATCATCTACATATAAATCATATGGTACAGAGTCCGGTAAATTATGTTTTTGAAATAATATAGATGTTTGGTTAACTTCCTATAGCTAAGACAGCAGTTGACTGGGTTAAATAAAACTATATCCACATGTCACACAATATGTCTCGTTTAAAGAAAAAAAACCCTATGTCTTGGAATTTGGATTGTTTCGAGTAGCCACAGCTAAAACTGAACATTTGCGCTTCATTATAATTCTATACGATAGTCGCGTCCAGTTTCCAGGAGTCTCCCAGGACACCAAGACCCGAGCCAATTTAAACAACTTTAAAAATGGGAATCGAATCTAGGATTAACATTCAAGGCGCATCAGAATCATTTATTTGCTATTGAACAAGATACACATGAAGATGAAATGTCTGCGCCACTACGCCAAGAAAGTCCTCGAGTCAAGTCCAGGAGTTAGAAGGTAGAGCTTACCTTAGCGAAGTCCCTGTATGAGAACTGTATGTCCCTGTTGAGCATGAGCCCGATCTGCTGGTTGGACATGTCCAGCCACACTTGGATCTCCGACGAAGAGATGGTCTCGTTGTCTGCGGTGTCGGCTGAGGACGAAATAAGATGTTTGTTAGACCGAATATGCAAGAATGCTCTGTCATATAACACATGAGTATTTGGGAATGCATGCATGCTGTTTGTAGATATTGATAGGATGGATAGGGATAAATAAATATTGGACAACATCACATACATTGCTCTGATCCTAAGGTAAGTAGCGAAAGCACTTGTGTTATAGAAATCAGAAACAACGACGGTACCACAACACCCAGACCCGAGCCAATATAGAAAAGTTCATTTTCTACATTGACCCGACCGGGGATCGAACCCGAAACATCAGAGATGGCGGCGCCATTTAAGATCCGGCGTGCTCGCCTCGGCTGTCGGAGGTCGATTTTGTAAAAAGAAACGTGATATTGTTTCTCCGTTAAAATGATTAAATTATAATTAGGTACACTTTAACACAAACTTTTGTTAATTGAAAAGGTCTTGTTCTTTACTTTGAGTGTCGATTTCCTTTTCAACGAAAACAGGATATGCTCGACCGATTTTAAACTTCACGGCCAGTACGTCTATACCTAGTATACGTAGAGTTCAAATGCAATTGATAAAAATGTTGGCTGATAAAGGTGGACAGTATACCAACTCTTACTTACCGCCGGGTGAGTCTTGCAGACCAGCTTTTAAAGACCTGGTCTTCTACCACTACCTGCGCTGTACATTTTTGAATTTGCATGCTAATAATCTTGGCAAAACATGTGCACTTTTTTTTTAAATATAGGACAACACCACATATATTGCTCTGATCCTAAGGTATGTAGCGAAAGCACTTGTGTTATAGAAATCAGAAACAACAACGGTACCACAACACCCAGACCCGAGCCAATATAGAAAAGTTCGTTTTCTACATTGACCCGACCGGGGATCGAGCCCGGAACCTCAGAGATGCCGTCGCAATTTAAAGTCCGGCGTGCTCGCCTCTCGGCTACGGAGGTCGTCATTTTATAATGTCATCTTTATACCATGTTTTTTTTAGCAAATAAAGTATTATGAATTATTATATAAGTAGATCTTGATCTACTTATTTATAATTGTATAGTTAGTAGGTAATCGTCTTTGTGTAAGTATTTTAATGTTGATTAAGCACTAACCTACTTTTTACGTGTAATATAATAGATACCTAAGATACAAGCTACTATTGCTTAGTTTAGGTATCGACTTTAGAATTATTAGATTAAACTGAATATCTTAAGTTTCATGTATTTTTGCTAAGTTTTTATACAGAAATAAATTTATCTTTATCTTATCTTATTATGAATTACCTAAAGCAAGTCTGGCCACGAGGGAGTCGGTGTAGTTCTCGTTGAAGTAGAGCACGCCCCACGCGTCCCCGGCGCGCACCGCGGCCAGCGCCGCCTCGCGGTCCGCGTAGTATATCTGCCGCGTGTGCTCCGTCAGGTGGTCCAGGTAGCGGCAGGAGAGGTTCTTCATGGAACACGTCGAGTTGAACGGGCAGTCGCCGTCGATTATTCTTACGTCGTCGTTTACGATAGCCTGGAAAGACAAAGACAAATTCAAATTCATTTATTCACAAGAAACACGGTACATGTTATAAGGTGTTACATTTGAAGATTGTGTTCACAATAAGCACTCTGCACCACTTTCCCCTTTCTTTGTAGTTGTCCTCTGCCTAAAGGTTGTCTGGAAGAGATTGCTTTTTAGCGATAAGACCGCCTAAATTGTACATCTTTCTGTAAATATCAACTGTAACTTCATTGTTTGGTGTGCAATAAAGAGTATCTAACTATCTATGTTCAAGCATGTTTCGCTAACTTACTAGCGTGCAAATGTCAAATTGAGAATAATAATAATTAAATAAATATGTCAACTAAGTAATTCAAATCATATCCAATATTAAGCACAATATTACATTATTAAAATAAAATGACAGTTTTTACATATATTACATATATATATATACATTGGAATTCTGTGGGTAATGCGTTAAATAGCTTAACCCACATGGCTGAGAAATTCTTTTTATAAAGACTAGTCCTAATTTGCACACTGTGTGTGTGTGTGTCAGATGTGATAGTGTTAGATGGACATGATGTGGCCGGTGACATTTTTGTTACAAGAACAGAATAGAAAGAAATAATTTTACACCAATGCTAACAGTAATCAATCAGCCTTTGTCGGCACACTGTTCTAATACACTTTCAGTAGGAGCAGGGCATTTTTAATCCTCGATCTTTCTAGCTTGGCTTTCTAATTTTCATACCGCTATATCAAGTTTCCAGAATAAGTAAGTAATCTATGAGATCTAGTGACAATATCATAGGTGGCAACTATTATTTATAGGCAGCCGATAGCGAGACAAGAAGAGTGTTTGCCAATAAGCCTTTGCAATCCAAAAAGTGTGTCGCTGTGAAGACTAACTTACCAGCTCAAGCTTATTATGGTGCCAGTCGATAGCCAGCAGGTGATAGAGATGTGTTCGTCTGAACGTTCTGATCTGATCTAAGACTAATCTACCCGCTTATGCTTAGTTATAGACGTAGTATAATTCTTACTCTGTGGTGATAGTGAGGCGGTATCTGACGGCAAATTAAGATGATATGTTTGTGTAAAGGCTTTTGCAATTCCAAAAGAGTGAATGGACGCCACGTACCACTCCGCCCACAAGATAGACTGACGTTCTGGTAAAGGTTCCAGGAAGCCACTGGATGGATGGGGAGGTCTATCTCCAGGAGTAGACGTCCTATAACTGAAATGATAATGTGGAAACTAACTCACCAGCTTGAGTTCAGTGGGGTCGCGGCCGATGGCCAGGCAGAAGAGGATGACCTGCATGACGGGCAGCACGAAGATGAACAGCATCACGCCGATGTTGCGCCACATGCGCAGGAAGTTCTTCTGGATCAGAGCCTTGATCTTTCCGCGGGAGGTCAGCTGCAATTTCAAAAGGTATTGTAAAGATAGGCTTTTTTTCACTTGTGAAGTTGAGTGTATTGCTAGGATTATAATAAATACCTCTTAAGACTATTGTGCACGTATTCGCTAGAACGTGAACCCCTTTTATGAAGATGTTTTATTCGTTAGTTCCTTATTTTATTCGAACGTAGTCCGAGACGCCATGAGGAAGATGTTTCATTCGTTCATCTATATATATAAAAATGAAACCCGTTTTCCGTTGTCACGGCATCACGCGTGAACGGCTGGACCGATTTCGCTCATTCTTTTTTTGTTGTGTTTGTTATTGACAGGAGAAGGTTCTTATGAAATAAAAATATAAGAAAAAGGCGCGGAAAATTAAAAAAAAATACAAATCTAAAGACAACGGGAACGAAGTCGCGGGCAACAGCTAGTACGTAATATAAACCAAACTTTCATTAAAATTTTTGACCCATTGTGTCAAACCTTACTGGTTACATTATTAGTATTTTTTAGACTATAACATTTATGGTTAAACCATTAATGAAATTGTTTGATGTCCTAAATAAAAAAAAAACTTTTTCAATTAATGAACGCTTATAATAGCCATACCAACCAATAACCATGTTTTATTAAGCACTCAGGACATAGGAATCGTTTATTCGACGTCGTGGAAGCGTCGACGCAACACTTGCGAAGCAGTAAAGTAAATTTTACTTAATGCTACTACCACGACGTCGATGCTCGGAAGACGCTTGTGTGGGGGGGGGGGGGGGGGGGTTAAGTTATGTAAGAAGTAATTTAAAAATGTTCACTTACTTTACTAAGCGAACTAAAGTTGAAGCAGTCCTTGCACTCGTTAGTGACAGCCTCTGTCACTTTCCCGGGAAGCTGAAATGGAATTACCAAATTTATTTACTGTACCTCCTAAAAACATCGGTACGTCTAATATATTTTAAAAGTAAAAGCTTATATAACTATATTATCCTCAGTTCATTTTATCATGGCGTACCTTAGGTGTGAAATTTGAGTCTACAAATAAATATATATGCGCGAGACAGCTCACCAATTGTCATGGTCTCAAAATAATTTACATCCTTGTGTTACGAGGTACCATACCATGAATTTTGTCAGGGGCGTCTTCCAACACATCCAGACCAGAATTGATAAAAATAATAATAGCCAAGGAACAGGCCCAGGCTAGTAGGGCTTTTGTCCACCAGTAAGAGGACTGATATCAGAATGATTACACTGACGATATACTCACGTCCCACAAGGTAAACAGACGACCTGGTAAAGATTGCAGGAAGAAGCTGGATGCTGGCCTCGTCCAACCGGACAATCTAAAATCCATTGAGGGAGGCCTATGTTCATCAGTGGACCTTCTATGGCTGTAATGATGATGATACTCACGTCTCCATTAGATCCGACTCCGTTCTCCACAATCAGCACCTCCTTGCTCTGGTTTATAGCCTGGAAGTTGAGGCCAACGACCTGGGCGTCCTCTGCAGCGTAGGGCGCCTCCTCTCGCTTCGACAGCTTGTTCAGGCCCAGGGCTCCTCCTGACACATTGAGTTCTACTACTGGGTTTGATTGACCTGGTGACAAGAAGGCAGAATTTAACGACCTGATTATAGCCGGCTAGCGGAGATAAAAACAGGAGTCTGCATGGGACTAAGAAAAGTAGGTACGGCGAATTAGAAAGAGGTTGAAGGAGATAAATAATTTGAATTTATCCAGTGTACAGATTAAATTACATGAAGATGATTCAGTTGCTCAGTTACAAAAACTTTTTATATGGGATCAACATGGATTTTAAAATTTATTATTACGGTATACCTAGGTTACGAAGCGTACTTATTTCATTGCTTGTAAGATCGCTAGAGATCAGTTCTGAAAAGAAATTTTAATTTTTTAGTAGCACAATAAAATGTACTTACTAAAAATATGAATTTGAAAATTTTAGTTTCGATTTCGACAGAGAAGCTAAGTATTTTTATATCGCCAGTTTCTTCACTTTTCCTTTCAATGAGCAAGAATTCAGAGTAAAATTACTCGTTGAGCACGAAGCGTGTCATGTCTGCGATGCATATCGTATCACACTCGTACTTTCAACTTATTAAATTTAACCTTATGCCTATTGTTTTAGGGCCACTTATTGTTTTTTCTTCGTTGATGCACAAATTGCAATCTACAAGTGAGGCGGAAACTATCTAACCTTATTGATGCCATCTCGCGTGATAGTGATGCAAACTGATTCGTATCTTCGATGTCTAGGATACTTGGCAAAGATTTTCAAAAGGCTTGCTTTAGCCTTTGTAGCGATTTAATCGTACCCACGTTTCGTATCTACAGCGTTTGCAAACTACCCTTTTATTTGATAACCTATTTTAGAAGACCTATAGTTTCTAATCCTTTCCTATGAAAGCCTCTGTTAATTAGATAAACGGTTTATTATAAGAACAGCGTTGTCATTGTCTATTCTTCTTCTTCAATTGAATATCTTGTAATATCTTTGTTGATTGCGTTATATCTAATTTAATACCGCAATCAAACTGATAACAATCAGTAATTCTGCAATCTGTCTCATTCTCATCAATTGAATGACTGCCATAATGGTAATAACTAGTCAGAGGTCCGGCTATTAATAAATCTCGCTTGTTATTATTACTTATCCCTGAGATTTTTTCTGGTATGATCTTATCAGTCACTTAATTATTATTAGTCTTATTACTTATCTTATCATCATTTCAGTCTAAAACACCACCACTAACCATGAGCCTTCTTCACAAATCTTCTGCAGGATCGATTCATAGCGGGTTGCATCAATTTTTACTCCAATCATTTCATCCGAGGACCAGTAATAGTTAATCAGGTCGGACATCTATTGGACAGTTTCTGCGCCTGGCAGTGAGTAGTTTTTATTTTCTCTACTTATTTTAACTTGCTAATCCGTAAGTCTTGTATATAGACTTCGTTCTATAAAGGATCTCTTCATTTCTTCATACTTAGACTACAACCAAATGCTACGCATTTCAAATTATTACGGTCAAACGAAAACAAAATGCAAAACACGTTAAGTCTGTATTTTGTTGGCAAGCAGCTATCTTAGTTTAAAATTATTTACTAACTTGGACATTACTATTCAATGGTTTAGTTAGATGATGGGCCTGCATGTTATTACTCGATAAACAAAGCAAGGTCGCAAGCGGAATGAAACGAAAAGCTACGTAGTCTTGACATCTTTACATTGAGACAATATAAGGTCGAGTATGACAAAATGTGTGCATCCAAACGCCCAGAAACTGTCTTAGTAGTTAAAATTGAGTTATGGTGCAGTCGTGACGATCGAAATGCATCAGAGAACACTGTAAATAGCTTCGGATGTAGTTTCCAAGGATGACGGATGTTGATCTTCCGAAATTGCGAAAGGACTGGGTTTCGTTGTAATTATTAACAGAATAATATCAGACGGGCAAAACGGGTTTTTTCAGTAAATCAATTCAGACTATATAGGCGATAGACTAAATCTGTCCTATAAATATTAATAATTTGATATTAATATTCCATCCAGGCGAGTTAAACCTGTAATAGGTACATTTTGAAGGTTTTCGATAATGTTTGACATTAATATTTACTACACTATTTATATTTATCTATCTATTTTTGCTGAAATTTATTCTAAGCATAGAGTATGAAGGTTTCCTACCGAAAGGTTGCTGGTGCCTTAGTGCAGGTGTACCACAAGGCAGTATACTATGGCCGTTATTACTGTGCCTCAATAATCAGAACTACGGTTAGTAGTAGTAAGCGATGATAATTTATTATATTGGCAATATGATAAGTTACCTAGCAAAATTCATTATGGTATTAACATCAAAAAGTATATTAAAAACAGTCCACCAGACTAGAGTGTGACGATCCAAATCATACCAGATTGTTGAATAAACATATAGGGTCTTAAAATCTCAACGGTCGGCCTTCGTAACTTCATAACACGGCTTGCAAAACGTAATCGTTAAGTCCACAGAAACAGACCGGTTGGTCGCGTTTCGCAATTTGACAAAACGCGTCACGTAAGAGGAGGTTAAGATAACACATAAAATGAGACTTGCTCACCCGAATACAGTCAAAGAGGGTAATGATATAAATCCGGATGTAAGCTTTTTTACCCAAAAACTTACTAAGGTATAAGTCTTAATTTTTTTTAAGAAGCCAGATCAGGTATCTCTCATATAAGTACTAGATAAGATGCTGTTTATCCTGTTAGTCACTTTTACCATAGTTTAGCAATCGTTATACTGTGCTTTTACTGGGGAATTATCGAACAAGACCATTGTTCTTCACTGAAGACCAAAACTTGTGAGTGACTTCAGGTGAATCGCCATAAATATCGTGACATCTATTTCGTCTATAACTAAATCTTTGTCAATTTTGATCAAGTCAGTAATCTAATATTACAGCTTTACTTAGCTACTTATAAAAGAAAAATTATGCGAATCCGAAGTTGAAGTTCAGGTGGATAGACGACCTGGTAAAGGTTGTAGGAAGACGCAGGATGCAGGTCGCCTCCGACCGGATTTGGAAGTCACTGGGCGAGGCCTATGGTCAGCAGTGGATGTCCTGTGGCTGAAATGATGATGATGAAAAGCAACCTTATCCAAAGATAGCTATTTTTTTTTCAACTGCCTTTTTCAACTGCCAAGGGTTATTTCACTTTTTTTCAACTAAATTATTTCTCTTTGCATACAACTATGATTATTGTAAATGCAACAATTACCTTGTTTTCTGGACAGCTTCAGGAAGACGTCCTCAAGGGATATGCAGCTGTACATAGTGAGCAGGGCCTGCGGAGACTCCTCGGCCAGGAGGCGGCCGCTCCTCATCAGACCGATCTGGAATAGGAGAGATATTGTTCATTGATGAGTTGTTTACTGAATCAGTTTTCTAGCGGTTTGTCCTGTCCTTACTCGGGGTAAGGTTTACGATACCACTATAACCTTAACGAAATAGATTTTTTGATTTATTAGTATAAATTCGTCTCTCTTTTTGTCACCTTATCAAAAACAAAATACTTAGGCGAGCAGTCCTTAGCCATCTTTTGTCAATTCGTACTTTTTAGATAGATACTCTTTATTGCACACCAAACAAAGAAGTTACAATTGATATTTACAGAAAGATGTACAAAATATTTAAATTAATTGAAAACAAAAAGTTATGATTGTAAGGTGTAACTTGTTAATTTGTTTAAGAAACCAGCTAACAGATATCTCTCACATATTAGATGAGTTATAATATTTTCGTGTTCACACACTGAGAGCCATGGTGGTCACCGGTGACTCCCAATAATAGACTAATAGATTTTCTAGTGTCTAGTTTCGTGGCAGTTAAAGGCTTAAGGAAGCAGGGAGTGACCTAAACTAAAAATTGTTTAGTGAATATTTTTCATTTAAAGACAAAAAAATATCTACTTGGGAAGTAGATATTTTTTTTAAATATCTACTGGGTTTCATTTCAAGTCAAGGTACTCTCTGATTATGGCATTTGTGATAAAAAATCCTTACAATGATAATACATTGCGGTTTTTCAGATGCATGCATAATATGAAATTCGTGTTTGTGGTACTTGTAAAAACCGCAGTATTTTGGCATTGACCTGGCCATTATGAAATAAAAGAATTAACAATGGTTATGTTTTGAAGAGTTGAGCATATATTGCTTTTTTACATTAAATACATGTATATTTTTTTATCACATACCAATTTTATATTTTTCGATTGTTCGAATATTTAAAAAAAATAAAATGGATAAAATTTTATGCACGTCCCAATTTGATACTTTTATCCTAATACTCTGTGATTCAATGCCAATTCAAAATTATCCCAATTTTATACCTTCACCCTACCACTTCGACTTTCGATACTTTAAATATTTTGAAAGTTTTTAATTTACTTTATCAATTGAATTAAATTTTATATACGTCCAAATTCGATACTTTTATCCTACCACTCTGTGGTAAAATATTTCAATCGACAAATTACCTGCTTCTGTGCTGTCTCATAGTTCTTGTTATTGGTTTATTACATTATGGTTGAAACTATGTAAATATACATAGTGTAGGCGGAATGCGGACTGAACCTTGCGACCTGACACTCTTAATCACGTTTGTAGACGTGGGGACAGAGTCCTAGCTATTCGGTTTAGATCCAAATGAGAAAGCAGACACAGTTGTGTTATATTTTTGGTTTAACCAATAGGAAAAATATGGTCTAAATTATATTGAACGTTTTATTTTATCATGGAATCTGCTAGTTAAATAGAGTTTATCGTGATGTAATACACTAAAAAGTAGTTTATCATGAATAAAACAAGAGTTGAACCTTTTGCTTTCATCATGTTAAACTAAGTTTTAAAAAATAACGCACAAGTTTGATAAAATACAAAAAGTTAAACATGATGTTAACATCAATGCACTCCATGTGTAAAGCAAATATATATTTTTGATTCCTGATTATTTAGAGAGATTAGATCAGAAACTTTAGTGATTAGCTTAGATTATCAAAATAATAATTCCACGATCGTTTCTCTCTTTTGTATAGTAATTTAACCTCCAAACAAAAAAATGGAGCTGACTTTTTCACGAGTTAAACAATGTTTAATAGTAAAATGGTTACACAACAGTTTACGCAAGTTATGTAACGACTGGCCCTTAGACTATATTAAGTTATTCATCACGTGTTTCTAATTTGATAGCCGATTCGCCATAAGGTAGGCCGGTTCTTTGAAGATGTCCCCTAACTTATACCTATTACTAGCTAGAATGTTATTAATCTTTTAATTTTAGGAACTTCTCAATAGAAGAAGACAATATATATTATATATAATATTTTTTTTACAAAAGAATAGGTCACTCCTTTAAACCGTACCAACTGCTGATATGCAACTTTTACTAAGGGAGCAACATCGTTATAATTTCCATACATTATCATTAGAAGCGAGCTTATGGTTGTATGCTATAGTATGCTCGTGATCAATTTCACTAAATTTTTTTTGGAACGGTCACCCATTCACTCACAACTGCGGCGATAGTTGCTTAATTTTAGTAATCAATTCTAAAGCTCTACCGCCACTGAGCTACGAGCACCTCATTAAGGTCATGTATTCAAGTAGGTTTTCATTATTAAACTTACGCAATGCGCCTGCCTAGCCTCTTCTATGTAATGCGTGGTGATGATGACAGTCTTGTCTCCGGAGCTGGTGATGCGCACCAGGTGCATCCAGATGGACTGTCGCAGGAGCGGGTCTACGCCGACCGTCGGCTCGTCCAGGATCAGCAGCTCAGGGTCGTGCATGAGAGCCACGGCGAAGGATACTCGCCGTTGTTGTCCACCACTGTGAATCAAACATGTTATATTGAAAAAAGGTCTAACCATTGATAAATTAAAAGTAAAGTAAAATAAAGAATGCCTATATACGTCCCACTGCAGGGCACAGGCCTCACCTCAACTATGAGGTGGTCTGGGCCATACTCTACCACGCGGGCCCGGTGCGGTGCGGTGGAGGGGTGTTGTAAGGCCAGTGACTAAACCTTACTGTCAGATGTTATCAAGCCGCCTTAAGGCCTCTGACTAGGCTTCACGACCCAATATCAAGCGATATTGGCCGGGACCAACTTTTAACGCGGCTTCCGAAGCACGGAGATGCTCGTGATAAATGTCACTAAATATGGTCGGAATGGTCACCCATCCACTCACGACCGCGGCGTTGGTTGCTTAACTTTAGTAATCGATAACAAAGCGCTGCCGCCACTGAGGTACGAGCACCTACAATTAATAGTGGGACCTACCAATAAATGTAAAATAAAAGTAATTATTATTTTAACTATTTGACAAACGGCTGTAGCGGTTCGCGCTTCAGACTACAGAGCCTGGCTGTAGCGGGTTCAAATCCCGCAAGGGGCAAATGTTTTTATGGTGAGCACTTGTACCTTAGTCATGGATAATAAATATTGGACAACATCACATACATTGCTCTGATCCTAAGGTAAGTAGCGAAAGCACTTGTGTTATAGAAATCAGAAACAACGACGGTACCACAACACCCAGACCCGAGCCAATATAGAAAAGTTCGTTTTCTACATTGTTACATTGACCCGACCGGGGATCGAACCCGGAACCTTAGAGATGGCGGCGCCATTTAAAGTCCGGCGTGCTCGCTTCTCGGCTACGGAGGTCGTCGAAATGGATAAACGTATTTAAGTATGTTTATCCGTTATCAAGTCACCATAGTATAAGCTAAGCGCACCATAGTAAGACGGTGTTATCGCTAGAAGCAATCTTTGTCAGACATTCTTAGGCTCGGTCTATACGCTGCCGGAATCCGTAAGCATCCGCAAGAATCCGTTCCAAAAACGACCTTATTACTTAAGCGATAGATTGAATCCGCGCTGACCCGGTCCGGTTTCCGGCTGGGTATACACCGAGCCTTAAGGTAAAGGATTAGTTAAACCGTATTTATTTATAATATAAATTCTAACAGTTAAATGTCATCGACCCCAACTTCACAGGAAAAACCACAATGACACAAGCACTTAAAAGAGCTTCGGCTTTGTTTGACACCGCCATTATTTACCAAATTGGGACAGACACGAACATAATATACATACAAAACTCATTTTGTACGATCGTCATTTATCATCAAAGATTAATGGGATGTTCTGCATGACTAATTAACGATCCTAGTGTGTGTGACTATGTATGTATGATGATGATTCTCCAGACCGATTTCGGTCATAGCGACTGCAATAGGTACATTTTTTGGTGATCCGATGTACCGTTGACACTGCCCGTCCCGCGTCCTGCGGGGTCTCCGCTGAAAACCAGCGTTATGGCTCTGGCTGTAACGACAAATGCTGAGCGGGGACCTTTTTGACACTCTTTTTCATGTTTATAATTTATTTTGTTTGTAATTGTGCTTATGTGTCAAATAAATGTTTTCTATTCTATTCTATTTTAGACATAGACTTAGCATTCGCTACTATATCTATGATTTTAGGAGCCTTGTTGGTCAGCTCTGTCGTGTCACCTATATGGCTACATAAACCAATTTTGGTGATAAACGTGCGGTATTATATAGATAGATACTCTTTATTGCACACCACACAAAACAGTCAAAGGAAAATACATTTAGAATGGTTCAATTTAGGCGGTCTTATCGCTAATAGCGATCTCTTCTAGACAACCTTCAGGTAGAAGACGGTTTAAAGGGAAGTTGAGAAGTTTAAAAAAGAAATAATAATATTATAGTTTCAGACTTTCCCATACTGACCGATTTAAATGCTACACCCTGTATTATAGCCATAACTCATAACAGTTATGTATTGTATTCATAACAGTTATGTATTGTATTCATAACTGTTATGAGTTATGAATACAAATAATAAATAAATAAATATTGGACAACATCACATACATTGCTCTGATCCTAAGGTAAGTAGCTAAACCACTTGTGTGACAGAAACAACGACGGTACCACAACACCCAGACCCGAGCCAGTGTAGAAAAGTTCGTTTTCTACATTGACCCGACCAGGAATCGAACCCGGAGTCCCGGAACCTCAAAGATGGCGACGCCAATTAGTCAGGCGTGCTCGCCTCTCGGCTACGGAGCTCGTTAGTAGCATGTAAGGAACCTTTGTATCATTTCGATGTTGTATAATAATGTATCTTTTATATTTTCCTAAAAGTAAATAATCAAAAACCGAAGGGTTCCGTACCATTATCTATAGACAAAAAAATCACGTTTGTTGTATGTGAGCCCCCTTAAATATTAATTGTATCCTGTTTTTTAGTATTTGTTGTTATAGCGGCAACAGAAACACATCGTCTGTAAAAATTTCTACTGTCTAACTATCACGGCTTATGAGATACAGCCTGGTGACAGACGGACAGACAGACAGACAGTGGAGTCTTAGTAATAGGGTCCCGTTTTACCCTTTGGATGCGGAACCCTAAAAATGAACTTATCGCCATAGTCCTAGGATGATGATGAAAATGCTGACACTAAACAATTCAAAAGAAACGCTTTCTTATCTCGTGATGACTTTCATTACTTTGTAACAACATGACAGTGGCGGGCATTGGTTTTATTTCGAGGTAGGCAGTAGATGCTTACACATGTGTTTTATTGATGAAAATCAGTGGTTTTTGTCAATAACACACATTTGTAATTAGAATAGTTTGTTACGGGATTGCTACCATGTACCTTATTTTTGAGTTCCCGATATTTCGGCACTGTTGCAAGCGCCATGATCACGGAGTAACTGAAGATCTTGCGGGTAAGTTGTTAAGGGCAAACATATCCGTCTACCCTCTTTCGCAGTCTTTTATTGCACGCGTCGGTACCATTGTCTACAAACTCACTATTTTCTCGCACCTGTTCTCGACACACAACACTAACAGTATCTGACCGCGACACAGCAGTTTGTTTTTTCCGGTTTTTGCACATACGAATCACTGGATTCCAGACACTTGACAATTTAAACCCATCCTCACGATTGAAATTTTTAAATGAAAAATGAAAAATAAGGTACATGGTAGCAATCCCGTAACAAACTATTCTAATGTTAGTGACCATGAAAGTTTAAAAGAATACACATTTGTAAGTACCTAATGCCTACCTAATTTCATTTATCAGGTAGGCACTGCCTAATTGCCTATATGCACCGCACGCCACTGTAACATGACATGCAAACATTTCTCTATTGCCTCTATTAGTCGAGGTTAAAGCAGCTTTGCATCGATTTTCAATGGTTTTCTAATACCTAATAACAAGCCGAAGAAAGGCTAACGCTTCATGAAGCAATAGAAATCAAAATCAAAATATCTTTATTGATAACTACAAGTAGTTTTTACAATGTGTGGGTCTCTTCTTTTAAGTTTGAAAAAACCTGTATTAGAAGAGGCCCCTCTCTTTACTGTACATTAAAAAAGCTGTAGTTACATAGATAGGTACTTAGAGATTAACAATATTTCAATTAGTAACAAAGTATGTACAAGCTTCATTATATAATAATTTAGCATTCAAACAACTTGTGTAAAATATAAGAAGGATTGTGTAAATATGTATTTTAATATAGATTATAGCAATAGAAACCGTAATAAAGACATCGGAGAAAGTGGCCACGTAACAATGCAATACAGATTACAAGTATTACAACATACATGACGACCTCCATAGCCGAGAGGCGAGCACGCCGGACTTTAAATGGCGCCGCCATCTCTGAGGTTCCGGGTTCGATCCCCGGCCGGGTCAATGTAGAAAATGAACTTATCTATATTATCTGATATCTATAACACAAGTGCTTTAGCTACTTACCTTAGGATCAGAGCAAAGTATGTGATGTTGTCTAAAAAAAAAAGAAAAACTTACAATGAATGACACAAGTCATGGAGATGAAATTTTAACTCATTGCATGAAGATTAAGCTTCAGAAAGATGAATTTTCAAATTGGGCTCAGGTATGAGTGTACTGGAAGATGCCCCGGGCAAAATGCATTATCTGGTACAAACATTTTCATTCCAATTTGAGACTGACAAGGGACTTATATACAGGTTGTCCCTGGAAGTATGAATCAAATCGAACAGGCGCATAGCGGAGGTGTTTCTGAGCTTTTTGGATCAATGAATGTGGGTTCCATAAATAATAAATAAATATTTGACAACACTACATACATTGCTCTGATTCTAAGGTAAGTTATAAATATAAATAAATAAATAAATATTGGACAACATCACATACATTGCTCTGATCCTAAGGTAAGTAGCTAAGCACTTGTGTTATAGAAATCAGAAGCAACGACGGTACCACAACACCCAGACCCGCGACAATAGAGAAAAAATCGTTTTCTACATTGACCCGACCGGGGATCGAACCCAGAACTTTAGTGACGGCGACGCCATATACAGTACGGCGTGGTCGTCAAATAAATATATATTCTAATTGGGCTCAGGTATGAGTGTACTGGAACATGCCCCGGGCCAATTTCATTATCTGGTACAAACATTTTCATTCTTTAATTTGAGACTATGACAAGGGACTTTAATATACAGGGTGTCCCAAAAGTCAACGATAAAACGGCACCAGATGGTGGGTGGCCGCTTAGCTTATGACTAGGTACTCGAGGAAAAAAAGAAAAAATATATCTCTATTATTTTTCAAAATTACAAACAAAAACATGATAATCCTTGAAATTTGACACCCCTTATGACATTGTATAACTACCATGACCACAATTTTTCAAATAATATAATAATATTTTTTTATAATATAATAATATATATATATTTTAATATAATATATTTATTAATATTTATATTTTTTAATATAATTATTTCTATTTATTTATTTTTGTATCGGCAATCTTAATAATACTGCTATCCACCACAATCCTTAAACATCCCAGAATGCTAGTAGTTTTTACACAAAAATCCATTAATGTAGGTATAATAATAGTACATCAACCGAAAAACCAAACGTGGCTAAGCGTAATTCGCAATGTGTTGATAATGTTAAAAGTGAAACGGATAAAAACTTAGAAACTTGTACCACTAACCTACGCCACAGCCTAAGGAAAAGATAAAATACCTAGCGACGTTAAAGTTCATAATAGTTCATAATTGTTTTAATGCAAGCATGTTTTGTTAAAAAAATTCCGCGATCTAATGTTCCTTATAACTTATGATTCTTTAAAAAAACAACACTTAGTCGTATTGAGAACCTTCTTCTTTTTTTGAAGTCGGATGAAAAAATATTTTTTTTAGCAGCCTAAAATTTAGATTAATGATGAAATATTAGATGACTAACAACCAGTTTTTACTAAAGTATCACTTTAAAATGTAATTATTTTGTAATATATACTTTTAATACAAACGATGACAGTTACAATTACTACAGATCCCCTTCATCTTAAAGTAAGCTGTATGCTCTCTCTTTAGGTACCTACCGCCTTCCAATTGAATTTAATATCAGAGTGGACTATCAACTACCTTTTTAAATCCATAATGTGTTTTCTTGAGTTCAAGATTGGCTCTGCTTTAGTATACAATACCACATTATTTATTACCTTGGATGGCTTTTCTATCCAGACTACGTACACTTCCATTTTTAAACTTGTAATTAGCAATTCTCGAAAGTGAAACGGAATACGGCTGGTAATTCTATAAGTGAAATTTGAATTTTAAATATAACCGTTGATCTCGTTACGGGCCCATTAAATCTGCCTACCTTGTTAAGTTTTTGATCATGCTCGCTCATTGAGACACATTCCACGATTTAGATAGACATTCCTCTGCGAGTCATATACTTATCTTAAATGCTTATCGACGGATATATAGTAATATTTTTGTCCTAATAATCAAACAAAAATATTCTTAAAACATGAACTGCAAACTTTAGAAGATGTTACAAATATGCTAAAAAATACAGATGGTTGTAAAAACAATTATGTTTCAGTATGATTATCGTTTATAAAAATACAATTTAGAAAACTTGGTTTTCAGAGACTTTAAATGGATATCCAACATGGGTAAGATTTTTGAGTCTGGATTTGCTTAACAACATTGAAATATCGATGGTATGCGATGGGACGTGGGTTCGAGTCCCACCTGAGGTCGATGTTTTTTTTCAAGTGTTATTTATCTTCAATTAAACCTTGCATGGAATTGCTAAAAAACAAAAATTTACAATGTTTAAGCATTTCTGATCTTAACCAATAGTCAAATATTTGTAAAAATATTTCTATAGGGTGTTGACGGTAGTATACTACTCAGCTATACATATAGCTACAACATTGATCAGAATACGCTGGCTTTGACAGCGAGAAAAAACACTTGAGGAATTTTATCTTGTCATGTGACGTCCTCGGTAGCGTAGTGGTCTAAGCACTCGCCCGGTATGCGATGGAACGTGGGTTCGAGTCCCACCTGAGGTCGATGATTTTTTTTCAAGTGTTATTTATCTTCAATTTATCTTCATATCGACGACCGTCTTGTGTAGGGTTCGCGCCCCAGTTAACAAAGCCTAGCGGTTGCGGGTTCGAATCCCGCAAGGGGCAAATGTTTGTATGGTAAGCAGGAGTAATTGTACCTAAGTTATGGATGTTTATAAACGTATTTAATTAAGTTTATCCGTTATCTAGTCGCCATAGTACAAGCTTTGCTTAGTTTGGGGCTAGCTAATTGGTGTGATTGTGGAAACAATTGATTTATTAATTATTTATAATACTGAGACTTGAAATGATTCAGAATGACCTGACGGTTCCAAATTGCTTGGTGTCAGGAAGAGGAAAACTCTTTGTTCTTTTATAGCTTGTAATAATTGTGATTACGGAAGTAATACATAGCAAAACAAGATTATCCGGTACATTTATAAGGGTCTGAGTTTCTGCAATAATAAAGATTTACAAGAAACTTGGGATGCATATAGGGACTAGGGTGAACAAGAGAATAGGACACTCCTTAAAACCACGTGATCAGCTGATCATATACAACAACTTTTCTATGAGAGCAACATCGAAAACGAGATTTTTTTTAGCTGCTTCATACAAACTTACTTGAATATCTCGATGATAATGTAAAGCATCAGAAAATTAAATTACGATTTCTATGTTGCTTCGATAGGAATTTTAAAGTTGTTGTATATCACCAGCTGATCACGTGGTTTTAAGGAGTGTCCCATTCTTTTGTACACCCTGTATAAGTGCCCGGAAGTTGGCCTATGTATACTGAATAAATGATAGTTTTTGTATACAAAATGTGTCAAAAAGACAATTTTATTCCTTGGATAAATGTTATCTGGCGTTTGATAAATCTGCTCAAAATGACATTGGGTAGTGTCTACCATACGATTTAAAGCGTTTTATCAGAAATATTCTGTACGTCATTTTCCTTAATCGATTAATCAAAGATGTGCCAATTATAAACGTAAATCCTTTCCTCGCACCAATAATGATCCGGTTGCAAATGAAATGCGCGGCTCGGATGCGCGCGCGCCGTGTCGTTGCACACGTCTTCATTGGAACGTGGGCACCTACTTGGGGAATAAACACTAATTGTGTTGATTGTTAGTTTGTCCAATAAGTACGATGTGGACACTAATCGAACGAAAAGACGACGACCTCCATAGCCGAGAGGCGAGTATGCCGGACTAGGCGTCGCCATTTCTGAGGTCCTGGGTTCAATTCCCGGTCGGGTCAATGTATAAATGAGCTTTTCTTTATTGTCTCGCGTCTGGGTGTAGTAGTACCGTCGTTGTTTCTTATTTCTGTAACACAAGTGCTTTAGCTACTTCCCTCAGGATCATAGCAATGTATGTGATGTTGTCCAATGATTTATTAAATTGGACACCTTATTTTGTGAACGTCAGGATGGCACATGTAGTTTCTGTACCTTGATAAAATATATTATCAACAATAGTACCTAAACTCTACTAAACAGTACCTACACCTTATTTTAGGTCCGATAGATCTGATTATTGTTTGCTTCAAAATCAGTAAAAAGTTAGGCAGTTGAGGCCGGTAAATGATGACGTCATAGCTTGCTATCGCCTTACAAATTATAAGGCAGAGGTGCGTTTTGACAGCACATAAAAAGTATGTCAGTTGATTGGTGGTGTCAACTAGCCTATAGCCTATAATCTTGAAGCAGTGCAGGCATGGAGCACATAGCCTATGGAGTAGAAATCTAATTTATTTTGTTCAATAACACGCGGATTTGTATAAATAGATGTCGATTATGTTGACGATTATGATTACCAGACAGCAGACATGAAAATTGTTAATAGTTTTAGTTTCTTCGAAGAAAAAAAACCGGCCTAGTGCGTGTCGCATCGCGCACGAAGGGTTCCGCACCATTATCTATAAAAACGAGCAAAAAAATTCACGTTTGTTGTATGGGAGCCCCCTTAAATATGTATCTTATTCTGTTTTTATATTTTGTTATGTTTTTAGTGTTTGTTGTTCTAGCGGCAACAGAAATACATCATCTATAATTATACATTGAAGTTATGCCACTAATTGATTTTGCATGTTTCATGTCAACTGTTTTGACATTTCTGATGCTGTACAGTACAATAATAACCCTGTTTTTGATGTTCGTCTAGCTCGAACCTTTAGTTTTATCCAAAAATGCAAAACAAAAATATCGATGAGCCAAGCAGAATTAGGGCAAAAACAACGCAATATGAGTTTACTAAAATAACTCAGGAAATAACAGCTAAAGAATTGGCAAAACAATAACTCGAAAAGCCAGTTTGGAGTAAACGTACTATAACCAGATAATTATAGTAAATTATCTCAGAATGACGTATGACGTACCCTCGTATTTATCCTTAAAGATTTTGCTCCAAACACAGAAAAGTTCGGAAATCAATATTAACTAAGACCTTACAAGGTTGAGTCAGATAAAGAAAACGTATTGTTAAGGTAAATTCTTGAAATATATTTTTATAAAGTATAGCATAGAGTTCATTCACGTGTTTAAATCTTATTATATAAAACAAAGTCGTGTTTGTACCAACACTTATAACAAGAGAACGGCTGGACCGATTTTCATGGTTTATGATTTGTTAGATTTGTCTCCATCCTGAATAGCAGAATCTTATTATATAAAACAAACTCGTGTTTGTACCAACACTTACAAGAGAACGGCTGGACCGATTTTCATGGTTTATGATTTGTTGGATTTGTCTCCATCCTGAATAGCAGAATCTTATTATATAAAACAAACTCGTGTTTGTACCAACACTTATAACAAGAGAACGGCTGGACCGATTTTCATGGTTTATGATTTGTTGGATTTGTCTCCATCCTGAATAGCAGAATCTTATTATATAAAACAAACTCGTGTTTGTACCAACACTTACAAGAGAACGGCTGGACCGATTTTCATGGTTTATGATTTGTTGGATATGTCTCCATCCCGAATAGCAGATTAAATAATAAAAACATAATAAGGTTGATGGAAAAAAAATACTGTTTGGCGGTACGAAGATCTTTAAAACCATATTGACATAAATAATATTAGGTGCTGCACTTCAATCGTGAATAAATTGACGCTTTTTCTATTATCGAGATTCGAGATAGCGCGTATTTTGGTTGGATTTCGAATATTTGTACGATATCGATGTTATTTAAAGTATTTATAATCAACAGCTGATCGAGTAGCTTTAAGGAGTTTTAAATTCTTTTGTTTACCCCTATTATACTTTGGGTAATCAAAAAAAGATAAAAATTATGTAATTAATTGCCTTGGAAGCTTTATGATATACAAACTGCTCCTAAGTGTTACTTAGCGGTAGTTTTAACAAGAATGACTATTATATAACATGTACGTTACTTGACATATGACTATCAGCACTTATAATAAGTGGCCAATCGTGGTAAAACATGCGGATAACTATAACTTGGTATAAAGTGATTGAAGTATTGCAACACTGTCCATGCGGTTACGAACGAAACGTTTTTCTTCAATTATTTTTAATAGACTTGGCATTTTTAATCGTTAACTTTATATACGACAAACAAGTTATTGGCACTGAGATGGCGATTATCATTTTCGTGGGCGCTTCCTTTTTTACAATTTATAATGATGATAACGTATTTTCATGTGTTAAGTTGCATGACAAAAAGGTAAGAAGACAGTGGTGGTAAACTAAAACCATTTAAAGACCTCTGAATGTATGTAAAGACTACAACACATAGCCCAAAATTGTCCCGAAGCAGTTGTGCAATGGGAAAATTAAAGGGACGTTAAAAAAGCATAGTTTAAGCCTATTGACAGAAATAATTTGGTTTTATTTATTGGTTTTACATCAACCTATCACATAACGTCAATATTCTCAATTGATGTTGATCTCTAATCGTTGGACATAAAGTTTATGATGAGTTGAGTGACCTTTAATATTTTGGGAAGGTTGACCTGCCGATGGCTGTACCAGTATTGCTAAATGTTTAATAATATTTGTTTTTGTAATTAAAATACACGCTTATAAAAGCTTGACTTTTATTGATTTGTTTTGACGAGTCCCATAAAAATATGTGTGTTTTAAGAGAAAAATGTTATGATGCTATTATAACAAGCATCTTAACATAAAAGCTTTATAGCCTCGTTCAGATTATTTTAGTAGTGTTTGATGTTAAGTACAACTTCAGGGGCGTGCAGTGCATATAGGCAATTAAGCAGTGCCTACCTGGTAAATGAAATGAGGTAGGCAGTAGGTACTTACAAATGTGTGTCATTGTTGAAAACCACAGATTTTCGTCAATAAAACACTTGAGTAAGTATCTACTGCCTACCTCTGAATAAAACTAATACCCGCCACTGAACTTATACTACATCATATTTAACAACTATCGTAAATTTAACACGCCTTTTATTCTCGAGATGTGTTATGATATGACGTATAACAGGAATTTGTGTCTAAAAAGTTCTTGTTGTGATAAATTCCTAGAGCCTCTACTCTGAGAAATTATAGGTAGTTAGAGCAAAGAAACAAGTTGGTCAGGTTTAACTATGCTGTTTCTATCTTGGTTAGTGGACAGGTACCATTTCGCTTTGCAACAGAACGATTACATTTAGTCTATACACACAAACCATTTAAATATTGAACCGTGACAAAATTTGTTACTTTTTAGGGTTCCGTACCCAAAGGGTAAATCGGGACCCTATTACTAAGACTCCGCTGTCCGTCTGTCTATATGTCTATCTGTCTGTCTGTCCGTCTGTCACCAAGCTGTATCTCATGAACCGTGATAGTAGACAGTTGAAATTTCAGATGATGTATTTCTGTTGTCGAAAACCAGAATAAAACAAATATTTAAGGGGGCTTCCATACAACAGACGTGATTTTTTTACACCTTTTTATAGATAATGGTGCGGAATCATTTGAGCACGATACAGACTCGCACTTGGCTGGTTTTTACGTTTGAAGCTGTTACAAGTCACACAAGAAATCTCAATCACTAAACACAGTTTGGCATTTGTAAAAACTTACTTAAACATCTAGAATTAAGAGTTGAAATTATATGTTGCCTATAATACCGAATATACGATGTCCTCAACACTATAGCATTAATTATTAGTATTATGTCTTGTGTCATTAAATGAGACAAGAACTAAAGTGAAATAAATAAAGAAATCATAATATTATGTTATATTGTTCAATATATAATATATTCTTAAGAAAATCAAAAGAATATGTTATTTGAGTTGCTTGAGTTTATCTATAATTACTGCATGTCTTAAATATAAGGCTTTATTAATCGTTTTGATTTCAAATAACTCGTAAGCAGTATCTTTAATAAGATGAGCGATCGCTTGAGCCCAACAAATAATTAAAAATCTTTCTCTCTAAGGGCGACACGACTTTGGAACTCACTTCCCCTTGATATTAAAAGTTCGGATTCTAGAATGGTTTTCAAGAAAAAAGTACGCCAATTCTTAAAATAGATAAATTGCACTATATATTTGTATTTAAGTATATATATTTATAGCATATTTGTATATATTAGTATGTATTTATTAATATTTTGTTGTGTATCTATATTATTTATTAAAGTATATGTACAACATATTATATATAGGTATTTAGCTAGAATAAGTTTGTGATGTTTGTTGCCTTAATTAACTTTTTTTTCTATAATTTTATCTTACCTCACCATTTGCAATCTTTCTGCATGACCCAATGGTTGACTGGCAGAGAATGCTTTTAGCATTAAGTCCACCATTTGTACACTTAATGTAAGTTTGTGCAAAAAAGTTTTAAATAAATAAATGAATTATTTTTTTCTTGATGCAGTCTAACTTTTAAAGCGTCAAACCTATTTGGCATAAATGCGTTATTATTGTCTGTTTTGTAACTGCCATATATATTAGGAGTCAAATAAAAAAACCGGCCAAGTGCGAGTCGGACTCGCGCACGAAGGTTTCCGTACCATTTTCTAAAAAACGGCAAAAAAATCACGTTTGTTGTATGGGAGCCCCCTTAATATTTATTGTCTTCTGTTTTTTAGTATTTGTTGTTTTAGCGGCAACAGAAATACATCATCTGTGAAACTTTCAAGTCTCTAGCTATCACTGTTCATGATAAACAGCCTGGTCACAGACGGACAGACAGACGGACGGACCGACAGACGGACAGCGGGGCCTTAGTAATAGGGTCCCGTTTTACCCTTTGGGTACGGAGCCCTAAAAAACTATTCTATTTTTAATATCGTCTTGTTTCACGAGAATCCGTCAATTGATACAGTACTTTATTTGCTTATCATCAGAACTGCGCACTGTTAATAATAAACTAAGCAAATAATAAAGTCCAGTCGGAAAATGCCTGTTAAACTATGTAAATTGTCACTAGACGTTTCCTATTTAGGGTTTAATAGAGTCAGTTACATAGTCAGTTAAGTTGTTGGGCGTTTTACATCAAACAAAGGAAGTTTAAGCACTTGAGCAAACAAAAAACAGCGTTATTCATAAGTGGTACTTAACTTTAAGAAAGTCTTTAATAAGATAAGATTCGTCACGCCACTTAGCAGTTGCAAACTTTTTTTAAAAATATTGGAAATCACATACATTGCTCTGATCCTAAGATAAGTAGCTAAAGCACGTGTGTTATAGAAATAAAAAAAAACGATGGTACCAACACCCAGACCCGAGATAATATAAAAAAGTTCTATTCTACATTGACCCGACCGGGAATCGAACCCGGGACCTCGGAAATGGCGACGCTAGGTCAGGCGCACCTCTCGGCTGGTCGGAGGTCGTCCAACTCTCTCGCTTTCAGAAGGTTGTTTACGAGCATGAAGTTATTGAGGTTTAGGGTTTTTTGGTAAAATACTGAGATTTTCTTATTATTTATCAATTTTTTTTCGTAAAGCACACTTTTCTACTGCGAACAAGAAAACGAGAAGAAAAGACAATCCTACTTAACATTTAAGGAGAAGTATAAGGCAATGGAATTAACTTCTATTCAGCCAAATTAAAATTTTATTTTTAATAGAAGTCTGCTATACTATCATGCGACTCACCTTAAGTTTTTCACCATCCTGTTCTCGCTAGGCAAGTCCAGGAAGTCCAGAAGGAACCGCAGCCTCTCCACGATCTCCCTGGTCTCCATGCCGAAGATCCAGCCGAAGTACATCATGGTCTCGCGTATGGTAAACTCGCCGTACAGCGCGATCTCTTGCGGCATGTAGCCCACACGTTTGCCCGGCACGCCAGAGCCTGAGGAACAGATAAGGGTTTCGCATTGAGGTATAACAACAACCACCGAACAATACCCATCCAGCTGCTCCGAGGTGTTAGACAGGGAGATGTTATATCTCCGAAACTGTTCACCAACGCACTGGAGGATGTGTTCAAGACGCTGGATTGGAACGGACTGGGCATCAAGTTTGTTTGCTACAGATAAACAGTTGACAATCACAATATTGTTTTTTTTAGTGTAAATGCCAATTCTGTCAGAGTTTCAGCCATTATTTCTTAACACGAACTGGATTTTCGGTTGTGCGTAACAGATCTTGTAACAATTTGACCATGGGATATGAAAAAAGGTGGCCCTTGTTTGATCCTCTTACATAGGTTATTGCCTTCGACCAACTCATTGCAAGAGTTTGCAGATTGCGTAAGGTTTTCCAGGTAGAGCATTGCAGGTCTTTGCTTAGTCGAAGACTTTTTGATGATGGGATAAACGCTACTGACACCTATGAGAGCAATTGTTCCACTAAGGTTTAGTCTACTACAAAACCGCACCCATTGCTTGATTTATAATAACACATTTGTAAAGATTGGTTGGTTGTTCAAGGAATAGCACAGCGATAGATGTTGGAACGACACTTGCTTTCTTCTAATGATGGCATTTCAAAGTTATCGAATTTAATCGGATATCTTACATTAAGTGTTTATTTAGTCTGTGTAATTTTAAACCCCGATTACCCTTGTCTATCTAAATGCTACGTAGCAGGTTGCAATCGTAAATTAATCGCTATCAATGTAATCTCAAGGCTATTGAGGTATATGCCATAGACCAGTGGAGAAGAATGTTAATGATTTGATTAGATTTACCTTTTGTGCCCGGTTTCCCCCCCAGCACCCATATCTCTCCGCTGTTGAGCGACCGCCGACCGACTATGCAGGAGAGGAGGGTAGTCTTCCCGCACCCCGACGCGCCCAGAAGACCGTATCTGCGAAAACACGCAATCAATGAACACAATATCTAAAAACAAAGAAGACGCGAAGAGTTCATACCCTACCCTAGTAGGTAGAATTTACACAAGGTTAATTATGGCCGTAGTTTAAATCACAATATGACCCTGGGCGTAAAATTATGATTGTCTATGGAGCGAGCTATTTCAGAAGAAGTGTATAAAAAACTTCTACGATTATACAAAATAATGAAAAGTTACTATATATATAAAAAAAATGATTTCTAAAAAATAAATGTTTTGTAAATAAATGTTTACTATTCTATTCTATTCTAAAAAAGGCCAGCCAGATAGACCAGCTGAGATAGAGGACTAGACAAATTATTTTTTTTCAAGTTTAAAAAATTAAGAGGATAACTCTAACGCGTTATAGACGTATTTGTCATGTTTCAAAAAATAGACCTAGTTTCCATACCTTCTGTCTTAAAGAGTATATTCTTCATAACTACTACTGTTTATGGGAAATACTAAATAATAGTATATCTTGAGTACATGTCATCAACGTTGTCGCGGATGCAGCCACCGAAACTCGACGCATCTGCGCGTGCGCCGCGAGGACGACTCACTTCGAAACACTGTTTACATTCTGTTTGCACGGATTGGGGTATAATGCTTTGATTTTTGAGCGTAGAGTTAGTATTATTATATATTCTCTAATAGAGTCATTTTTACTTAAATTGTCATGAAGTGAAATAGCCTCCTTTTTAAAATCTTTTTTTTTCCTCATTACTAAGAGAAATTTCTAGATTATTATTATGATTTATGAAAGCTGAATTGGGAAATTTACTTTGAGATAAATAATAAAATTTATTATAAGTTTATTTTCCTACTAGCAAAACAACCGTTCTCGAAGTATCTGTAGGTGTCCATCTTCCCTCGTTTTCTTTTTCTCTACATTATTAAAAGAAATATTATATGTGCCTAATGTCTTCAAAAAGCTAAGAAAAATAAGGGAGTTTGAAAAAATAAAGTATAAGATCTACTCATATTCAAATGAAGGTGCTAAATAATAGTAGGCTGAATATAATATAATCATCAGCTTTCTAAGAATTTTAAGGGGTAAGGTACTGTATTTAATTCCAACGAACTTGGGTTTTCCTGTTAACTGGGCAAATCATTCGTGTTTAGCCAATATATAGTACTACCACAGTTAACAAATAGCGCTCAACAGCAGAATAATATTTACTCTTTAGTAAAGAGCACAGGTGGATCAGTGGTTCAAGACGCAGAGTCATAAAATCCGTGAGTCTTAAGTTCGCATCCCAGCACGAATTTCTTGGACATCTGGATTTTTCTCAATCTACATACAGCTTTAGGTGCGTGTTAATGGCAGCAGCATATTGATCATCGTCATCAATAATGTAATGTGATGTTTAGTTTGGGGCTAGATAATTGGTGTGATTGTGGAAAAAATGTATTAAATATATATATAATTTCAACCACAGGACGTCCACTGCTGAACAATAGGCCTTCCCCAGTGACTTCCAGATTGTCCGGTTGCGCGCGGCCTGCACCCAGCGGTTTCCTGCAACCTTCACCAGGTCGTATGTCCACCTTGTACGTGGACGTCCTGCTTCCCTTGCTGGTACTTAGCCTCCATTCCAGAACCTTTGTTATTTTTTACCTTTGCTATGTAAATAGTGATGATATACATATTTGTTATTTGCGCTGTTTTTTAATTTAGTCTATGTTATTTAAAATAAAGGTGACTAAAGTTTAATGTATGTAAGTAGGTATGGGTACACTTAATCACAACATAAGATACTTAAGTACTTAGGCCATGAGGCGATCATTACAAGCTATTAAATAGGTACTTATTACGGTCATTAATGACATCAAGGTGCAAGAAAGATTGCTGTATGTCAACATATTTGGAATTAAATGGTCATAGTAACATTTTTATACTTATTTATTACTTTATCAAGCCAAATGTGTGAGATTTAGTTGATGAAGAGCCTTCAATTGGTTACAAAATACATCTATCTATCCATTCAGCCTATTGCAGTCCACTGCTGGACGTAAGCCTCCCCCAAACATCGCCAAAGAGCACGATCTCCCGCTTTTTTCATCCATCTACTGCCAGCCACCTTCCTCTTATATGAAGGTTGTTTTATAGAAATCAGAAACAACGACGGTACACAACATTTAGCCAGACCCAAGGTAATATAGAAAAGTTCGTTTTTTATATTAAACCGACCGGGATTCGAACCCGGGATCTCAGAGACACCAAATCCGGCGTCTCGGATACGAAGGTCGTCCAAAGGATTAATGTATGTCAGCAGTGGGCTAATTAAAGTGATTTAAAACTATTTTACATCCACACAATTAAATTGAAGTTTAAAACCAACGGACTGCCTAAGCCTCAGTAGTCGATACAACTGGATTGTAAGGCGTATTAGAGCGTGGTATGTAGGGTAACTGGACGTCTACTACGAAAAACGATGTACGATGTTTCGGACGAAACGAAACACGAACGATACGCAAACGATAAGCCTACTACGAAACACTATCGGATTTCAATGCTTCGATCAGATCCATAGACACATTTCGGAATGACTTCGTGAAACGAATGACTAAGATGCTATTTACCGAACTTATAGAAAAAAAAACGGAAATCATTTAAAATAAAGCAACAATAAACGTGCTTTTTTATTTTACTGCTTAAAACGATCAATACATCAATTTTTTAAGATTTTATGATATTTATTGTGATTATTTAATGTTAAAATAAAACAAATGTCTTCGTCAAAAAACGAACGTCTTTGCCGATATCGGATCCGAAACGTTTCATAGTAAGCAATCCGCAAAACGATTATCGTATTGACGGATTTCGTTTTTCGTAGTAGACGTCCAGGTTCGTTCCTAGTAACAATTTATGTTTGTTGGTCAAATTATAAGTATACATTCTTGAGGTTTGGGGTTCAGGAATTACTGGTAGGTAATTGTTTTGTTGACAATTTATTTGCTAACCAATTTGGTACTTATGATGAATTAAAATTTCATATGACATCTATAAATTGCTCATAACCCCTTTGACTACAAGCAAAACACTAATGACTTTGATTAAAAAAAAATCGGTGTATGATTTTATATTCACCCAATTAAATCTTAAAATATTCCATACATATACCTAATCACGCGCATAAAGTTAATTTAACACAATGATTTATCTTTAGTATGATTATTTAAATAATCATACGAGATCCATAGAAATTGTTCATAACCTCTTTGACTGTTACAAGAAAACGCTAATTGTAATACACATTAAAACCACAGGTCTTAACGGAACAAAAACCACAATTAACCTTTAGACTTCCGGAAGCCTAGAACATTCTAATTTTTTTTCCACTCTACGTCACTAACAAGGAAAACTGTCTATTGCACGCCTTATACAGATAAATATAAGGTCTATGATGAACACAATGGATTGGTTTAATAAGGCAGAGGTTAATAATCTTTTGTTGTGGTGCCCTTGTGATTGTGAGCGCCAGAAAAAACCTGGCCACTTTTAGCAATGGCTTAAACTAGGGTTGCCAGATACACATCTTTCTAAAATTCTACTAGGGCACTGACCTCTTTTCGATGTTTTAATACTTGTACTACTATATTCAGAGCCGAGAGAAATCCAACACACGAAATATCATGAAAATCGATCTATTTTTTTTTTGTTTATTCAAAATCCACAGCTCTTAAAAAAGTTACAATTCACATATATACCTAACTTACAGCCAATTATGGATTAAATATATACTAATAAACATCTTTAAAAAACACAGGCAAAGTTATATAAAACAAATATTACCCATGTAAAGAAGAAAAAATAAAATCAAATAGAATAGGTACTTGCATGTGGGTGAATGTTTGGGTCTGAATAAATGGTGTAATGAGTACGAGTGTGTACGAATGTTAATAAGTGTAAATGAAATGTGTGTGTGAAATCTAGACAATCTCGGGTTATAAGTGGTGTAGCTAACCCGTAACAGTTTGGGATCCAGGACAGTAAAGTAAACTGGTCACTCGACAAGACGCAAGATTCTGTGACATTTCCGCATTTCCCGGTCATCTTGCAAGGCAACCCTAGCTATGTCATGAGTCATTACTAGCAAAAGTGGCGTGTGAAGATTTAACATAATTAATAACCCCAGATAATAGGCTCAGCGATTGGTTTTAAACACCTTCTTGCCACCCTAACAGATCATCAGTCTATCGAGTCCCTGCTGACACACTCTGCGTCTTACCATTTGGCGGTCGCCATTACAGAACCCTTCTTTCAGGTCAGGTCTGCGAGCAATGTGTTGATACTACTTTGATATTGAAATGCTAGTCAACTTTTTTAAACTAAACCGTATTGATATTGAGAAATTCGGGTTCTTGAAGGGTTAAAACTTTTTATTGCACACCAAACAAACTAAATAGGGCATGCAAAGGCACATTTAGACGTGCACAATTAAGTCGATATTATAAGTGATCTCTTCCAGACAATCTTCAGGTGGATAATGAATTAGCTTGATTTGGTAAAGTACCAGAAGCTAAAATGAATAATTTTATTAAATTCATTAAACATGAAATGTTTTAAAAGATTTATAGTTTAACCACTAAATTAAACAAGTTACCGATTAGATATCAAAGTCCAGCTAAAACGAGCTCATAAAAACTCGATATAAAATCAATATACAAGTACCTAGTAGATTATTTAGAATGACGTCAAAGATCTTAAGTATTGTGAGTCAACTCTCTGTAACTTTAAACCGTGCATTTATAATACTTGCCTATGCAGCAAAATATTTATCAAGTAGTGATGACTAAGCAAATAAAAAATAATCATTGAAATATTGATTCTCTTAATATGGCATCAAATAACGTAAATATTTTGGTAGTAGGTTATCATTCAGCAAGGTGAGTGACAATAATAATTATAAATACGAGTATGTACCGACTTTATAATTTGCTGAGATTTCTCGGTGATGAGGAAAAACATCGTGAGAAAACTGACACATTCACAACTATTCTAAATACTAGCTGTTGCCCGCGACTTCGCTCGCGTGATCTTTAGTTTATTCAATGTATCCCACAGGATCATTTATCGGAGATAAAAAGTATCCTATATGTTAATCCAGATCATACTCTATATGTATGCAAAATTTCATCCAAATCCGTTCAGTAGTATTTGCGTGAAAGAGTAACAAACATCCATCCATACTGACAAACTCTCGCATTTATAATATTAGTAGGATTAGTATTTTTTCTTTTAAAAAAATACCTCCCCATTGCTGAATTAATTGGTGGTTTTGACATTTAATTATTTATGTACACACGCTGTAATGTTTTGTTTAAACGATAACTTAGCAGGGTTTTATGGAATGTTCGTTTCTTTTGTATGATGTATGTATGATTCTTCCAGGTCGATGGACCGACGACCTTAGGAAGATGGCTGGCAATGGTTTGACAAAAAAGCGGGAGATCGTGCTTTTTAGCGCTGGGGAGGCTTACGTCTAGCAAAGGACTGCAATTGGCTGACATGGTGATGATGATAATTATGATGAAGTGTGATTCCGACCACTGAACTAGCACTATTGTAATTACCTTCAATAACCAAGTAAAGAACGGTTATTGTATTTTGTAAGCTGCAAATGTATTTAGTTGGTGGTTTTTACTTGAATCATCACCATGTTTAAGTATTTGAATGCTTCACTATGGTTTTACGAATGCATACATCATTACATTTACAGCAAAATATGTTAGCGTGTAAAATGCAAATATATTAAATCGTGTTTCACATTAGCTCGTTTACTTAAAGCCTCACGTGTCAGTTACTAGTTAAAATTCAAAGTTCAGACTCCTGGTAGTTTGAAGATACTAATTTTTACACATTTTCTAGTTACTCTTAGAAAATCCTCTAGCAAAAAGTATCTTTTACTTCGAGGCGTGTATTGTCTGCTGCGATTATCTTCATTCACGTTATTTCTAGGCCTATTATTGCCAGTATACATCGTTTGGCCATTTTCTGATTTTTCGGCACAGCAGCGGCGCGACATCAGCATGCTCGGTATAAGCGGTACAAAAAGTATTGAATCTGTGCCGCGTCGCTCCCGCGCATACCGAGCCAATCAGGAACGCTCCATTGAAATATAGGCGCTCGGTAAGCTTTCTGTACCGCGTATACCGAGCATGCTGATGTCGCGCCGCTGCTGCGCCGACAAATTAGAAAACGGCCTTTGTCTTCTGATCTCTCTCTCAACATAGCCCTCTCCATAACCCGGTGAGTGACTTGCCTTTTGGTTATTGTCTGATAAGAAGGTGCCCGTAGCTCGTAGCAAAGCTTTAGTATCGATTACTAAAGTTAAGCAACCATCGCCGTGGTTGTGAGTAAATGGGTGACCATTCCAACCATATTTAGTGACATTTATCACGAGCATTGCCGTGCTTCCCGAAGCCAACTTTTAACGTGCCCCCCGGGACACGTTAAAAGTTGGTTTCGGCTGATATTACTTGGTGCTGGTCGTGAAACCTTATGGCGGCTTGATTACATCTGACAGTAAGGTTTAGTCACTGGCTTTACGAAACCCCGACACTAATCCGCACTGGGCCCACGTGGTGGAGTATGGCCCAAACACCTCATAGTTGAGTTGAGGTGAGGCCTGTGCCCTGCAGTCGGACGTATACAGGGTTACATTGCAAAGCAGTGCCAAATTTTAAAAATAAGATCTAGTGGTGCACAGCATACGGTCCTTGTTGTCAATTTGAACATCAGGTTTGCACGGGTGCTCCTGCTGTTAGAAATGTACCTTACATCGAAAAGGCTAAAGTTTGTTTTCGCGCGCCATAATGACTATTATTGCATTGAAATTTGCAGTTCTAAGTTGCACAGCCTAGGGATAGTGCGTGCGTATTGTTTATAATTGAGACAAGATTATCCACGCGTACCATCTTTGAACAGCAGATAGTAATAAAAAAAAAAGTTTTTTTTTAGATCGTTTATATCGTAGATCGATTTAGTTACTGATTCTGAATGGTCCCTGATAATTTGGCACTACCTTGCAATGTAACCCTGTATAGGCATACTTTACTGCATAATAAGTTATGTCACCAACCAAGTGCCTGAGCTCGTTGCCTTCGAAAGTGATGATGGTAATGGTACTCACATGGTGCCTTTAGCGACGGTCATGTTGAGGTTGCTGAGCACGTGGTTGGGCCGCTTGTTGGAGCCGTAGTGTTTGAACGCATGCCGCACACACACGGCCTGCTGTCGTTTCTGCCATATCTGGGAAAGATAATAAAGATTTATATTAAAAATCAATCGGCAAAATCGGTTGGGAAACAGGGCAGATATAATAAGATAATATTATATAGAAAAAAAAATTAAGACAAAACAAAAAAAAAACGATTCTGGCTGGACGCCTTTTTGCGCCTCCGGGCGAAGTCACTGAAATATTTTGATTAATATTGTGGGAGAGATTGACTCGTATTAACGATTATATATTATGACACATGTCATGAATTTAAATAATATACCGAAATTGGTATTGGGAATTTAATAGCCTCATCACCATCCTATATCAGTCCACTGCTGGACTCAGGCCTCTCCAAAAGGAGGATTTTGCCATAATCGCCACGCTTGGCAGGCGGGTTGGCGATCGCAGTTTGGCCAATGGTGGAGAGGAGACGCTGCTGCCCGTCTTCTTGTGGCGGTTCTAATGTAGTCGCCTCTTACGACACCCATAGGAAGAGAATGGGTGGTGCAATTCTTTTAACGTGCCGGCACCACACGACACGATTTAATAACCTTACAAATACTAATTCAATTTTATCAAGTTGCCATGCCTAAACGGTCTTCATGATGTAAGAACTTCTCTACACTGTATTTTACCTATTTTGTAGGTACTCATGAATCCGATAATTGACTTTGAACGAGAAAAAAATCGACCGCTTCATATGGGATTCAAACCCACGACTTATCGCATACCGGGCGAGTGCTTTTCCAACAAGCTACCGAGGAGGTGACCTGCCGAAATTTGTCAAGTGTTAAGAAGTATTGGTTACGTCCTTAGGTGAATTACTACTAATAGTTAATATTTAGGCTTTGACGATGCCTGAAAATTCGATTGAAGAAATATTTGCAAATAGTTTGTGGTGCAATTAAAAATGGTAACTCGGTGACTAAAACATAACCGCATAGATTGCTCATTACACAATAATGGCAGCCCCATAGATAACGCATCTCTTCAATTAAACTTTGATTATAAAATCTCTCGTGGCGGAATCTAATTAATTTAATTACAAGCCAATCTGTGTTAGTTCGGTGTGACTAATAAATGCCCTAGATTTTAATAAACATAGGCTGGCGTCATTTGATCTGATAGGTAGAGTACAGTCAATGTTGTATTTAAATATCTGTTCAAATGAACTAAAATAAATAAATCGTTATTTGCAAAAAACACGGTATATGATGAAATGATTGATGATAAACCCCCGTAAATAATAAAACTAGTCTTACAATAAAAGTGCTCATGTTTCGCTTATAAAATAGCATGCAAATCATTGACAATATCTTAAAGATCAAAATTATTGCAAAATTAAATTAAAAATTCTGGATTCAAAATTTCAATAATAAATATGTCATTAAAATCTAGCTAGTCGTCTATTATTCACTATAAAAAAATTGTCATTATGCCGTTCAGTTAATCTTTTTTTAAACTATTTAGCACTTTCAATGCATTTGGTATTTTGTTGTAAGATTTATGAATCAAACCTTTTTAACACGGTTGACGTATACCTACGCGCAGCCTTTACTACGCGGATTACACTTTGAGTGCCATCAAAATTGGTTTAGTAGTTATGCGGTAAATCATTACCAACATTCGTAAGACCAGAGAAATGGTAAGACGGATTAAAACAAAAATACACAGTAAATTACTGCTATTGACTGTCCCGTATAAAGTGAGTCAGTCGCGTTGTGAAAACGATACTTTATCAAAATAACGACAGGTTATTATTACTGTAGGTCATGGTTCGATGCCGCAAACTCTGTAAATGTAGAATTAAGATAAGATAATAAGATAAGATTAATTAATGTCTGTGTCGTGTGGTGCCGGCACGTTGAAAGAATAGCACCACCCCCTTCTCTTCCTATGGGTGTCGTAAGAGGCGACTACAGGAGAACCGCCACAAGAAGACGGGCAGCAGCGTCTCCTCTCCACCATTGGCCAAACTGCGATCGCCAACCCGCCTGCCAAGCGTGGCGATTATGGCAAAATCCTCCTTTTGGAGAGGCCTGTGTCCAGCAGTGGACTGATATAGGCTGGTGATGATGATGATGATGAATTAATTTCTGTATGAAAAACTTAGCATAAATAAATGTAACTTAAGGAAATCAGTTAGAAATTATGTTTTGTATGAAAAGATTTTTTTTTAATGATATCAAACCATAGTATTTATCTATATATCTATCTATTCAGCCTATTGCAGTCCACTGCTGGACGTAAGCCTCCTCCAAAGAACGCCTGAGTGCACGATCTCCCGCTTTTTTCATCCAGCCACCGCCAGCCATCTTCCTAAGGTCGTCGGTCCATCGGGCTGGGGGTCGTCCTACACTACGTTTACGTAGACGTGGTCTCCACTCGAGAACCCGTTTGCTCCGCCTTTCATCGGTTCTGCGACAGATGTCGCCAGCCCACTGCCACCTAAGCTTGCTAGTATTTTATGCTTAACCATATACCTAACACACTGTATATAAATACTTTTATTAAATAAAATCTTTAACTATCAAACAATCATCAAACACGGTGGTCCGAAAGCGGCAATCATCACGTTTGTTAGGAATCACATTTGCATACAATGTCCGTGCTTGCATGGGATTTGTCGATGAAATGCTGCGGACGTGCAAGTATGTATTGTTTACTTAATTAAACATGGGTATTGGGTATTTACAATTAACTTTATGTGTAGGTAAAAATCTTCTTTAATTAAACTGTAGAGTAAATTACCAATCTTTATTTTATCTTTATTAGAGAGAGGCGAGCACGCCGGACTAAAAATGGCGCCGCCATCTCTGAGGTTCCGGGTCCGATCCCCGGTCGGGTCAATGTAGAAAACGAACTTTTCTATATTTGCTCGGGTCTGGGTGCTGTGGTACCGTCGTTGTTTCTGATTTCTATAACACAAGTGCTTTCGCTACTTACCTTAGGATCAGAGCAATGTATCTGATGTTGTCCAATCAATATTTATATTTATTTGACGTTTGTTTAATGCCTACCTTTAGAGGATTTATTGACTATTGTAGTCGTATTTTTATACGATTGTCTTCTACGAATTCGGAATTTATGTCCTCTGGGTTATATATAGATGCCAAGAATTGGTATGCGAAGTGTTGCTTAAGTTATTTGTCTAAAGCGCAGGCGCTAAAAAAAATATGTTTTATGGTGTTGTCAAAGTGAAGGGAGTGGAGGTGTAGGTATGTTATTTTCCATCAATATCTTGTCTGTCTTATGTCTTATATGTACGTACATAATCTAGATTATTAAGAGGTAATAGCTAATTACGCTTGGGAAAATCTATATTTTTTACTGTAGAATAGAATAGAATGTATTTATTTAATTGTCTCAACAGATTACAGATAAGTTAAACATAATATGCAAACTTAATGCTATAAGACAAAATGGTCTATGGCTCAGTGGATGCAGGAAACCCGCAAACTACTAAGTGTCGATACTGTTTCAAACTATCACTTGCCCATCCCTAGTTCCAAATAACAGTGTTCATAATTTTAAGCTAATGCACTCTTAAGGAAAACCCTGTAAACAGATTGATGTCAGAAAAAAAATGTGTTTTAGTTGCCAGCACTCAATATGTGAGCTGTGATGAGCAGTTGTTGATCCGCAGTTTTTGAGGCTTTTCTGACTGTAGTTTGGCAATTACTATGCTATGGTCATCTTGCTTGTCTTTCTCTATCTCTCTCACACACAGCCAACTTCCCCCTTTAACAAAGGATTGAACCTTCTGCGTCTTGCTTTTCTGTGCAAGTACTAAGCACTGATGTTATTGAACCTTAACTAATGTTGTACAAACGGCAGGTTTGCTTATCCAGTATGCTAATCGCTAACACTAGCCGCTAGACACAGCTTGAACTAACTAACTAGAGAATAGGTCTGATAGAAATCATAAAATTTAAAATTAAATCCATTTGTAAGTGAAGGGTCATCACTGTCAAAAGTTTGACTCAATATTGTTTGTGTTTTTGTTTTTAGGGTTCCGTACCCAAAGGGTAGAACGAGACTCTATTACTAAGGCTTCGCTGTCCGTCTGTCTGCCTGCCTGTCTGTCCATCTGTCCGTCTGTCACCAGGCTGTATCTCATGAACTGTGATAGTTAGAGAGTTGAAATTTTTCACAGATGATGCATTTCTGTTGCCGCTATAACAAAAAATACTAAAAACCGGCCAAGTGCGTGTCGGACTCGCGCACGAAGGGTTCCGTCCCATTATCTATAAAAACGGCAAAAAAATCACGTTTGTTGTATGGGAGCCCTTTAAATATTTATTGTATTCTGTTTACAACAACAAATACTAAAAAAGGACGGTTTTTTAAAGTAATTTATGACACATCAGCCGAAATTTTGTGATGTTTCGCGTAGTCAGAGAATAATACACGGTGTTACTTTGCATCCTTGCCATATTCACAGAGATAAAAGTAGGGAACAATACCTATTGTTTAGATAAACTAGAGACTCCCATAAATAAAGCACACTAAGTTTTTAGTAAATTTGTTTTTGCAGTACACATAGGAAGAAACCGATGTTGTCTTGAATGGTACGCAATTACTAATCAAGTAATACTACAAAGTCTTTTGTGCCGATGAATAAGAACAGTGATGTGCATGCGTTTTGAAAATTAGTGTTGTGTTTAATAGATTGTCGATAAAATAAAATACTCAAGATTAAAAAAAAATAGAATAAGGTCTTTCTTTTTTTACTGATTTGTTATCATTGTCAGTGATATAGTAACCTCTGTAAATATGGCAAGGATGCAAAGTAACACCGTGTATAAGTGCTAAACCTTTTGTCTGGCGACTGTTTCCGCGAGAACTCATTCAATGTACTTAGCACAACAAGCTTCACAGCGGCTGATATTTCTCGACCGAAAGTTCACTAAGTTTGTACACTAAGTAAAGGTATTTGTAGTATAATAAGGTATAAATTTATTAGTAACCTTCCCTCTAGGGTGATTCTAACTGTTTAAAAACGGCAACTTTTTGTAGGGACCAAAGTTTAAATCGCAAAAAGCAGCGTCACGGCACTTTATGTCCCGCCCGGCATATGCTGAGCTATTTAGTACATACTAATAAATAGCCATATTTAAAAATGTGAAATGAATTGTATAATTAAGTACTAGCTAGTGGTAAATAATTCCTTATCACTGTAAAAATTAATTAATCTTTTTAAAAATTAATGATTTTTTTTATTTTTATTTAATTATTCAAAGAAACAAACAGCTTTTATATTTCTTAGGTGTTAAAAAGTATGTTATATAATACATTAGCCAGAGCAGTTTCCAACTATAAAATTTCACATAGCGAAGACTTATGAAATAGGTAAGTTAGGAAAAAGTGTATTTGAGTATGTATTTTTGCTTTAAATAGAGTAGGCATCGGGAACTAATATATCTACCTTAGTAATACAATAAAACATCTCGAGGCCCTAGGCTCCGAACGAAGTCTTTAACTAAAAAAAACGGAAATGCTTTCAATATTAGGTGTTAAGCAATGTTTCTGACGTACAAACTGACGCAATACGCATCTCATGGACGTCAAATACCTACTAGTGTGACGTGTGAAGTGTTAATTAAACAAGTTCTTAATATCAATGTTAATTTCTAAATGGACTAAATAACTTTTGGCTTTTAAACGGTGACAAAAAGCTCACTAAACGAGTTCATGAGAACTATCATAGTTATGTTAAGTTTTATTTTGGCTACTAAGTTTTGGCTCCAACAAAATACTAGATTTGTAATAAAAAATACTGCTGAACACACAACGCCATTTAAATACCCGTTTATTGATTGCCAGTTAACAAACAAAAACTTTTCACGGCTTTGAACTTCCTTGAAAATATCGGAAAATGTTTATTTTAACCAACTTTTAAATGTTTATATACGTAGCCGGCCCGAATATGTGTGTAGCAACCTTTATAACTCCTGCTTTGCATGTATGTTTAACGACCATCTGGTGTAGTTGTTTACGCTCGGATCTACATACCCAGGAGGCTGTGTGTTCGAATCCCGTAAGGGACAAATGGTCGTGTGAGGAGCACGAGCATACACCTAAGTTATGAATTTTTACGTAAGTAAGTTTCCTTATCCGTTATCTAGTCACCATAATGCATAGTTTGAGGTGACTGTGGAAAGAATTTATTTATTTATTTATGTGACGCAGCATAATGTTTAATTATTTTTTTATATATTATTTTATACATATAAGTAGTGATTTATGGACCTAAGCCGATCTATATAGACTGTACGAGCGAGTAATTTTAAGAGATATATTACCACAACCAATCCACACCAAAAAAATACACCACCTTCTGATAGGCAAGACCACAGAACAAGTAAGACTCTCTACGCTCCGCTACCTGTGAGGTTCTCCGTACAAATAAGTGATCATGCTGTTTCTATTTGATCCCTTTTCTGTGGGCAAGACTTACTAAGAGAATAAAATTTCTTAGACTGTGTTACTGCGGATATTTAGGGCAAACAAAGCCGCACGGACTCCATAGTGTTATACAACTCAAGGCAAGAGGGCTAAAGATCGGTAGCAGTGGCAGAGATAAGCAGCTCAAAAAATATTCGGAACAGAAGAAAACTTAAGTATCAAAGGAAGAACCACAACACCCAAGGCCAGATTGCCCACCTCATCATCATCAACGCTCAATCGTAATAACGATAAGACCGTCTTTACCCATTTACCCTATACCAAGCTCAGGATGCATATCTACTTGGTTGGGGTGGACAGGTTTCAGCCGATTGGCTGGTCGACTGACTTATCCCATCCCTGCCCCTCTAGCATGAGCAACAAAACACGATATGATATGACATGATATAGCGATTTATCGCATATTTTTTGTCAAAATATGAACTTTTATCGAAAAATCGAGCATGACCGTGATGACGCCGGCACGAACATGCTCACTGTTTCGATAAAAAGTTCAAGATTACACTTTGAAAGTTGGGTGTAGATAAATCGCTATATCGTATCATATCATATCGTGTTTTGTTGCTGATGCAAGAGGGGCAGAGCGTGTCCCTTCCTATTAAATGTTTAACCTGGTACGCCGGTTTGACCCGAGTAGGCTTTGATCCTGGGGGCCTAGCGCGAAAGTGTATCGTTCGGTCGGTCGTATTAACCGATCAAATTAAAACATCCATTCCCCGTATCAAAGGTTTAACAATTATGAACAATTGAAAACAGTCGGGTTTTTTACACGGCTAGATTGAGTTGGACATATTTTATCAAAGGATTGACACATGAGACTGACCATTTTAATTTTTTAGGTTTATACGACCGAACGAACGATACACTTATGCGCTAGGCAAGCACCTTGTATCGTATCATATCTACTGGTAAGTAGTAAGTTGTGGACCTCAAAAATATTAGGTTCTGGCTTATGACGCAGGCACTAGGCAGTACAAAAAATACCCAGTTAATTGATAGACGATGTTTTATTCTAATTCCTATTACATGACAGCTATGTTGTCGATGGTCAAAGAGCAACACTATCTGGTTCTATCAGATGTAATAACTAAAGTTTATGGCAACCAGTTCGATTTCCTTGCAATAAAATTAATGTTGCGAGTTGCTCGGTGCTACATATGATCTAGGGGATATTGTGATTGGCTGAATTTGGAAGTAAAGTAGGAATATAGAATAACCAATGTAGTTATAATACAGTCTGTTAGGTTATGGCCATATAAAGTCAAAAAAAGGTATGTGCTATGGTGCTAACATACGCTTATAAATACTCTGGTGCAGTCAAATAATTAATAACAAAATTTTGAAAAAAATATTGTTGTATCATTGTCTCAAAGTCAAAGTCATTTATTTTTGCAAATTGGCCATCAATGGTACTTTTATATGTCCCATTTTTTTTTTCCTACCACCGCTTCGGGACTACATATCGGCTGGTGATGAGAAGAAACGGCGCAACAAACTCAGTCACCTTTGTCAGCCTGGTTTTATTACAGGAGATACAATTACAAGATAGTGTAAGTGCGAGCTAGGCAGGTTATTAAGTCCATGCACTCTTGTCGTTTAAGTAATCATCAACTTTGTAATATCCTTTTTCCATAAGGATTTTTTAAATGTGGTTTTTGAACTTATAAACAGGCAAGTCAACAAGAGTTTGTGGTACTTTATTAAATATTTTTATACATTTCCCCAAAAATGAATTACCTACGTCTAAATAATATCATTTTTACCATGACTTCTGAGATATTATAAGATTTACATGCATATGTTAGAACATACCTTTTGTTTTATAGTGTCTAAACGCACACCCTGTTAACTAGAAATTGTAATTATTTTGTTCTACGAATATTTCCACGTTATATTAGTGTCCTACTTTTTGTGTAGGTGAGAGTTTAGCGGAATTGTTTAACATAAACTTAGTTTAATCCTTCAAGTAAGTAAGTTCCGTAAGTTATTCAATTGTTATCTATTTTCCTAGGAGTTGAAGGGTTAATTGAAAAATCACTAATCAGTTTAAACTCTACTACTCCTAAAGGAGCTAGATAGATTATTGCTCGATTGTGTATGTGTTCAATTAAATATTATGATGTCAATGTAAGTTGTAATACTATCTCCATGATAAAAGTAAAGGTAATTCTCAGAATCAAGTCGTTAAGCTCGTTTCGGGTGTCAGAAAAGACAATTTTTTTTATGCACGGTTTGAAAAAAACCTGTCCAATAAATCGCTGGTTATGGACGTGCCCTAATACAGCAACATTTAATACAATCTGCTGTTACCTTACAAGGTGAATAACTGAATATAAATTATAGAATACACAAAGAAACTTCCATTTTTCACTTTGCCAGATCCAAAAGTGTTTTTGTTTTCAATAATTTTCACAAAGAAAAAGTTTTATTTCAGCACCAGACACTATCATATTTTTGGATCGAACAGCGTTTTGTTCCCCAGTTTATATATTTCTGTAATAATCAACTGTAACTCCTTTGTTTTGTGTGCAATAAAGAAATATATCTTGATTCAATTAAAAAATATAGTTCCATAAAATCGCTCCACTTCCGTGTGAAATTCCCAAAAAATATAAACCTAATCGACTCGATTAGTAATCTACTGACCTGCCCTAATGGAATGCTTTATTGATGATATTAATCGTTTAAATACGTGATTTCTGTTCCGTTTTGTTTTTTCGATAACAAAATAATATAAAAGCGTAGTTACTTTTAATGAAGCCATTTTTATTTATAACACACCGTATTAAAAAAAAACCAAGTGCGAGTCGGACTCGCGCAATCTATACAAACGACAAAAAAATCACGTGTGTTGTATGGGAGCCCCCTTAAATATTTATTGTATTCTGTTATTTGTTGTTATAGCGGCAACAGAAATACATCATCTGTGAAAATATCAACTCTCTAACTATTACGGTTCATGAGATACAGCCTGGTGACAGACAAAACACAGACGGACAGCGGAGCCTTAGTAATAGGGTCCCGTTTCACCCTTTTGGGTACGAAACCCTAAAAACATACATTACAAAATCATAAAATGACCCATCAGCTGTTGCAATTACCTAGTTTGAGAAAGTGTAGTTTTTTTAAGATCGATGTCGGTTTCAAACAAAAAAAAGTATTTGAGCCGGTAAATGAGTTTATTTCGGCGCCGAAATCAACGAAAATTTACCATGTATAAGCCCTTATTTGCATAAAAGTTTTGTATTTCTACCACCAGAAGTTAAAATATAGTAAATGTATATGCGAGCTCAGCGAGCTATGGAAAGGTCGATGCTTGGGATTTCGTTAAAGAATAAAATCCGAAATGAGATCATTAGGCAGAGGACTAAAGTAACGGACATAGTTCAAAAATGTAGCAAGCTTAGGTGGCAGTGGGCTGGCCACATCTGTCGCAGAACCGATGAAAGGTGGAGTAAACGGGTTCTCGAGTGGAGACCACGCCTAGGCAAACGTAGTGTAGGACGACCCCCAGCTCGATGGGCCGACGACCTTAGGAAGATGGCTGGCAGTGGATGGATGAAAAAAGCAGGAGATCGTGCTCTTTGGCGCTCTTTGGAGGAGGCCTACGTCCAGCAGTGGACTGCAATAGGCTGAGATGAAGATGATGAAATGTATATGTATTTCATACCATATTCTAACAGATAGAATAGACTATAATAGAAGATCGTTTATTCAGAATTATGCATAGCATACAGTATTGTTACAGGAAAAAAAGTAATAGTTCCTTTTTTTTCTGAATGGATGTCGTGAACTGTGGTAGTGCGTAGGTACTTGCGTATTAACGATGCTTAATCATTGACGTTGTATTTCATTTTAAACGTCTAGTTGATTCTTATACATATAGAGATCTTCATTAGAGTGGTATTGTGACGTCATAGCACGTATCAAGAACAATCGCATATTAGTGAAGGAGGTATGCGTCAATAGACCAGTAAGGTATGGGCCAGGAGTATTTTTGAATCATGCGAATTCCAATTCGAATACGAAATGGCAAGGTCTGCATGCGAATGACTAAAATCGATATTTTTGAAAATTCATTCTGTGAATTCTGCAACGAGTGGTCCGACCCACTCGTATTTCGATTCTACTAGTAGAAAGTTTAGAAGTATGACTTTGACAAGTAAACATATGGTTTACAGATTAAAAACTTTTTTTTCGTTTCGTTCCATGCTATTCATTGCCGGTTTTTAAAATCAATAAGTTTTTGCATTCCGGTTTTAAATATTTTCTGCGTGAGTGAGTTAAAGAATTTTACCATAATAGCAACACAGAATTCGAGTGATTCAAAAATGCGTAATATCGGGAGTGATAGAAATAGAATTCGCACACGAATCGTATTCGTGTTCGAATTCAAGATTCATTTCGAATGCTTCAAAATACGTCTCCAGACTTACGTTTGAGGCGTAAAACCAGTAGTTAATATTTGCATATTGATAAAAGGGCTTTCACAAAAATCGTACCTACTAATATTATAAATGCGAAAGTTTGTAAGTATGGATGGATGTTTGTTACTCTTTTACGCAAAAACTACTGAACTGATTTGGATGAAATTTTGTATACATATAGAATATGATCTGGATTAACATATAGGAAACTTTTTATCCCGGTTAAATGTTCCAGGGAGATAGAAATGTGGAATAAACTAAAGAGCACGCGAGCGAAGTCGCGGGCAACATCTAGTTTTCAATATATTGAGACATGTCTCCAAATAGATATTTAAGTGACTGGTAAATAATTTAGGCGATGGGAACAGACATTTTACCTATGCAGTAAAATGTCTCTTCCCATCGCCTAAAGCTAGCTAGCTAGCCACAATAATGTTAGAATTCCCGTGAAACTCGCAAGCAATATACATGACTTTTCGGTGAAATGTATTAATAATAAATCATTGATAAAGTAAACTATCGGTTTAAAAGAACAATTTTTCTTTAATAATGAGTATACGAAACTTCATTTGAATACAAATAATAAATTATTAACACGAACCATTTTGAATCAGCCCTTTTATAATACTTATTTAAATGATAGCAACCAACTCGAATGTACCGAGATGTCTGCAACCTTTACATTGTCTAAAATGTCTAGTACGGACAACAGCACGTTGACCTACCACAAAATGTCAAATTTCTCATTTGAAAATGAACTCTATATGTCAGGTTTAAAGTTGAAAATCTATTGGAGAATTTTTGACTTTTGGGGTAGGTCGACGTGCTGTTGACTGTACATCTATAGTCTACAATGTTGCAGAACGCTGAAGTTTTAAAATGACAGTAAAAACGTGTCTATTCTTCTAACATTACTATCGAATACTTTGGCTAGCTGTCTAACTAACTACAACATTCTGGAATGTTCGAGAGAATGCTCGAATATTTTAGAACTAGGAATTGAAAGAATTTAAACTCAATGAAACGAGAATTAACGCGATAATAATTTAGTTACGAAATGTTACACCGACCGTGGTCACAGGCTGACTGGAACAGTTTTGAACGCGTTAATTCCCGTTTAATTATTGAAAGAAGTTTCCTTACCGTACTGTCCTGCTTTTCGAAGGGCGGTGAGAACTGTATCTGGCTCATCTTGGACTCCTTCTCGTCGCCCATTGGCGACGGAGGCGAGGTCTCTCTGGAACAAAAGAAAATAAAATAAATATCATTGTTTTTGACCCAATGGCCGGCATTATAACATCTGACAGAAAAGTTTATTCACTGGCCTTACAACACCCCTCCACCGCACCGCACGGGGCCCGCGTGGTGAAGTATGACCTAAACCACCTCATAGTTGAGGTGAGGCCTGTGCCCTGCAGTGGGACGTACTCGTATATAGGCATACTTTCCTTTACTTTTTTTTTTGTTGACCCACGCGTGACACTTGAAAAATTTTTAAATAACTTAAAACTATTACACACTAATAAAAAGCACCATTTATTTTTAATAACTTATTAGTTTTCTTCTTATGAATTACCGACTATGGAACAAATAGTAAAATAACAGCTCTTCCATACATTTTGGTCGGGTAGCACTGCCACTTTTGTATGGAAAGGCAGATATTTTTGTCTTCGATTTTACTATTGTTCCCATATATATCCCAACTATAAAAGTTTATGATTAGAAGACTGTATTAAAATTTGAGTACTCATTAAAAAGTCACCTGTATAAAGTTACTAGTTTGTTGCTTCAATATTTGTCACAGCCAAAAGTCATGATAATAAACAACTTGCCCAAGAAACGAACCACCTATCTGCATTCAATTTCGTTAGTGTATGTTTTTTAAATATCATTCCCAACCTAAATTTAATGTCACATTGACAGCTTTACAAATAGTGAAAAAAAAACTGGACAGTCATATAAATAACGAAGTTAAAAGGAAAACTTATCAAAGATAAGTAGTCTTTACAATTACAAGTCACAGAGTAAACTTTTGTAATTTATTTGGAGAGCCCTTTTTCTTATTTGAAGTTGTTAATTATGTAAAACGTAGAAAATACCGCAAATTGTGACGGCCGGTTTATTTTTCAATATTCTGTAGAGTGGGAAATTGATAGATTTGTTATCAGACAAATCAATGCTAATATGACACCTCGACAATTGTGTACAGCTCGAGAAACCGAGAATATATCTGCTAAAGTAAACTGTTACATCGTCATGAGACAAATACACAAATAAATTTTAAACCTAAGTGCTTGGACTTTAAGACTTCTGGATCGTGTCCACAACCTGTGTTACACAGATGACCATAATATTAATATGTTACGCATTCTTCCGCCTCACGCTTCCTCCAGACCAGCTATTAGATGTTACGTACTGGTTAAGTGAAGGTACCCTACTGATCGATATAAATAAATAATAAAAATAAATATTGGACAACAACAACATCACATACATTGCTCTGATCCTAAGGTAAGTATAGCTAAAGCACTTGTGTTATAGAAATCAGAAACAACGATGGTACCACAACACCCAGAACCGAGCCAATATAGAAAAGTTCGTTTTCTACATTGATCCAACAGGGGATCGAACCCGGAACCTCGGAGATGGCGACGCTATATAGTCCGGCGTACTCGCCTCTCGGCTACGGAGGTCGTCAAACATATACGATAAATAAAAATGATGGCTGTGGCTGTCGTAAATAAAGAAAAAACTTTAGTAGCAAATCACTAACAAGCGCTTCAAATTACTACCATGAGATTATAATTTGTTATCCAACACAAGCCTTGTTTCGCCAGTTTTTATTTATTTTCCTTGCTACATTCAACCTGCTTATCCGGTCTTCATAGCTTACAATTTTATAATCGATTCCGTCCCAAATCGAGTAGTCAAATCGATTGCTAATTAATGACGAAATATCAAACGTAATGAGTCCAGTCATGCTGTCTCGCCGTACCTGCCAAGGTCAACATACGGCAGAAAGAGACAGTGATATTCTGTTGGTTCCGCCGCGTAGGCATTCGTAATCGTTTCGCCACGCGACCGTGGACGATATGTCAAAACGATGCGCTGCGTGGAATTATGCATGCCTTTGCTTGTTGAATTAAAAATGTTGGCGTAGACGAAGGAATTCAAATTCTCATGCCAAGATGCTGATTTTTTCAGTGATATGCAATATTGTCTATCCGGTTTTCCTTCTAGTTAATTTTACAAAATGTGTTGCATTCTATAGAACATTTAATTAAACGTGGTATCAAAGTCCAATTCAATAAAAAGCTGCTGACAAAAAACAGCTTCCGTGGAGTAACCGCCTGTAATTCCAAAAAAAAACCGCTCTTTTTTTAAGGTTTTTAAATATAACACTAACGCCTTGTCACAAAACCAATCGTTTTAGCTACCAGCTACAAACCTAAGTATCAACATGTTAGCCTATTGCAGTCCATTGCTGGACGTAGTCTTTAGGGCTCCTAAAGAGCCCCAAAGAGCATGATCTCCCGCTTTTTTCATCTAGCCACTGCCAGCTATCTTTCTAAGGTCGTCGGCCCATCAAGCTGGGGGGCGTCCTACACTACCTAGAGAGTCTAGTTTACTTATTATTATTATTTATTTATTTATTATTATTTTCTTTTACAAAAAAATTACTTAATGAATTATGACGAATTTTCGGTACACGAGGCATCTTAACAGAATGACCCTAATCAACAGATGTTCTATTGTGTCTTTCTATGCAAGCATTTACTTAGCATTCCTTCAATAAATACGAACAAATATATAGTTTCCTTTAATAATAATATGTATAATCATTACATACATTTTCTACAAATTCTTTTATTACAGTTAGTTCCACTGTGTTATTACATACAAAATTTATTCAATGTGTCAATAAATTACAACTGGGTTTAACCGCAACCGAACTGGTTTACTTTTAAACGTCATTTAACTCGTTAAGGTTAGCGACAAAAGGGTCAGATGCCTCGTAAGAAGAGGGACTTCCCCTCATTTAATTAAGATTGAAAAGTAAGTAAGTATAAAAAAGTGTATGTATAAGTATAAGATGATGACCAAGTTAGATTTAGACGTAGAGTTGAAGATAACCAACCAAATCCGTTAAAGGTATTTGTAATTTTTGGTTTCTCTATATTATTGTCTGGTACATTCCAGCGCTTATTGAACTACTTACCTTTTTTTTATTAATTTTTTATTTGAGATGGGCTTGCTCTTGACCCCAATCTTGCTCTAGAGCATAGATGATAGACTTACCTACGACAATGTGACAATTTTCTTTACCAATTTTAACACCAAAGTGTAAATATAAATTACGTAAATTTGAGGTTTAGTTTTGGTACAATGAATTGCAATAGATAAGCTCGGAAGATTGTTTCGACTTTGCTATCTTCTATTTCTATATTACATGATTCACTTACAACGGAATATTCCGTGCCAATGCAATTTTCAGAGCGTGATATTTCCATCATTCGAATTATCGAATATTCTCGCGCGTTCTGACGTACTCCGGTAGGTGTTTCTTCTACAGATCATGATTTACCTACGTATGACAAAGATTGTCCATTGACGTCACGAGGTAGATTGATCGATAAATTAAAAATGATCGATGACACTTTGTCGATTACTTACTTTATACCTATAAAGAAATAAATCGACAAGGTGTCATTGATCAATTGTAATTCGATAAAACGTATTTCGAAATGGCGTAGTGAACCATAATGCACATAAAAAGTACGTCAACTGATTGGTGGTGTCAACTAGTCTAATCCATAGACCATTTTTGGAGAACCAACGGTCAAATGTAGCAATGGCCTTTACATCCTCTGTGACATAAATGTGCAGGTTTTCTTACGATATTTTCTATCACGGCCGAGCCAGTGGTATAAGTTATTATCCAAAATATGTATTGAAAATTACCTTGAGATCTGCCCTCTCTTATGTTTAACCTCTACCTTGAAATCGAAAACATTGACTTTCAACAAGTATTTGTAAGGCTGCGGTCACAATTTAAATTAAATTTTAATGCACAAATTTAACAAACAATGTACAGAAATGTGGGACATTTGAGCTGAACGAAAATGATTTGTGGGGTGGGACAAAAGAAACACTAAAATCAAAACATATGTCTGAGGTACATATTAATATTTGCATGACAGTTTGGCAAGACCTGGTGCACACTGTTTTGTAACCTCTTTTGTACCATGTACATGCAAATAAAGAATACTATTACTATTTAACACTTACATAATAGGATGGACTTCAAAAGAATGACGCAGCTTATACGACATACTTGCTGTAAATATATGTAATGAAAATTTATATGTATAGTATAAACTTACATTACCGACAAAATTTACCTACTTATTTCTTTGGAATAGAATGGTTAAATTCAAATTCAAAGCATTTATTACAGACACACAGTGGTCCATAGTAAAGCAAAAATAATTGCACAAGTCAGCTTAATAAAGTGAGTTTTTTTTGCATTTTTAAAAATATAAGTATGCAAGTAACGACGTGTAGCCGAAACCAATGCTTTATAAATGAGCAATCTACTCTGTCAGCCACAACACGCGGAATATTATTGGAGCTCCCACGAATACGGCTTAGTATCGAGGCGGCTCTTTTGCGGAGGATGGCATGGAAGCTATCAGTGTGAGCATTCGCGAACATGCCTGATGCGCTGCAGTACCGCGGCAGCCTCAACAAAATCCTGAACGCATTGTTGTACTGACGACCTCCATAGCCGAAAGGCGAGCACGCCGGACTGTAAATGGCGCGCCGCCATCTCTGAGGTTCCGGGTTCGATCCCCGGTCGGGTCAATGTAGAAAACGAACTTTTCTATATTGGCTCGGGTCTGGGTGTTATGATACCGTAGTTGTTTCTGATTTCTATAACACAAGTGCTTTAGCTACTTACCTTAGGATCAGAGCAATGTATGTGATGTTGTCCAATATTTATTTATTTACTGCACGCGCAGGGCGTTGATTGCTTTCGGCGTATAGCTAACCCACAGGTTACACGCATAAAATGACAGTTAAAATCTGCAATCTGTAAACTGATCAGTGTGTGATGCCAACGTTTTATTTACCGTACAGACACCATGACCCTTATACGGACAGAGCCTGCCAAAAATAATCACTAAGGATACATAAATATTGACTAAAAACACACCAACTCCCTTGGTTTCAAATTAAATCATTAAGGGACTCCCCACACCTGTGAGTCGGCCGTTATACTGCTTTGATGTGCTACTCGGGTAGCGTCTTTTGAGCGTCGACGTCGTGGCAGCGTCAGCAGCGTCTAATCAGTATTGACGCAACGCTTACGCAGCAGCATTAACTTAAAGCTTTGGTTTGGTCACTGCACGACGTTGACTCTCGATAGACGCTAGTATGGGGGAGGCCTAAATTCTTTGTATTTCGAGGTCCCAGACCTTAAATTTCTAAAATACCTGAACGCAAGCAAAATAAGGAAGATGTAACAGTTTCCGACAATGTAACTGCTGCTTTAGTTAAAATAAAATACAGTATTTAATGTATGATGTTAATTCTTACAACCTTAGCTCAGCAGTCGCCAAGGCTTTTGGGTGACAAGTTCAAAGTCGAGACACTAACGCATTTTATTGTACAATAGGAAAACTTAGCTGTAGCTTAGTGACAAGTGGGTTTGAATTTTAAAACACTTTTCAAATCTTGGAATTAGTTTTTATCCTACTGCTAACAGACGTATCGATTTGAAAATTTTTAAGTATCTGACATTTGGATGACAAAACAATAATTTGTCACCATAGCGCTGATCTGATGATGGACACAGGACAAGGTAAACTCTTTAATTGCGACTTGTAAAAGCATAAGAATGTCGATTTAACTCGTTTTAACGAGTCTAAGTTTTATAGTTTTTTAATTAAACTATTATAATAACTTTTACTATAATAATTAATTTTAAACTATAATGTGAGAAAATGTTTTCGAATCTTCTCATTGTCAGCGATTACTTAGAATGTAGATGGAGACTACGATTAGGACTAGTAAGACGTTATTACTAACCAATGCAATGATTCATTGACGAATTTTCACAAAGGTTTTAGACAATTATCAAAACCAAATTTACTCACTCGCTCCTATTATACGCACTGCTCAAAACCAAACCAACGAAAACAAACAATGACAACAATCGTACACCAACATTTGATCAATACAATCAAACAATGACATTGCTGAGTGGACAGACGTGCGTCTGCGCGTGAGTCACTAAACTGCTGAGTTTGGCGTTTTGCCAGACGCACGTCGGGGTATGTGCTTGCTTATGTAGCCGTGTCCTTGGGCAAGTTATGTTAAAAAGAAAATGAAAGTATATTGAGCTGGGTTTTTTCAATAATGAGCTGAGGTTGGGATGTTTTGGTGTTCTGTTATGTAACAACAAATACTAAAAAACAGAATACAATAAATATTTAAGGGGGCTCCCATACAACAAACGTGATTTTTTTGCCGTTTTTATAGATAATAGTACGGAACCCTTCGTGCACGAGTCCGACTCGCACATGGCCTATAAAACTCGCATGAATCTATAAAAACGCCAAAAAAATCACGTTTGTTGTATGGGAGCCCCCTTAAATATTTATTGTATTCTGTTTTTTAGTATTTGTTGTTATAGCGGCAACAGAAATACATCATCTGTGAAAATTTCAACTTTCTAACTATCATGGTTTATGAGATACAGCCTGGTGACAGACGGACAGACATATAGACAGACGGACAGACGGACAGACGGACAGACGGACAGACGGACAGACGGACAGACGGACAGACGGACAGACGGACAGACGGACAGACGGACAGACGGACAGACGGACAGACGGACAGACGGACAGACGGACAGACGGACAGACGGACAGACGGACAGACGGACAGACGGACAGACGGACAGACGGACAGACGGACAGACGGACAGACGGACAGACGGACAGACGGACAGACGGACAGACGGACAGACGGACAGACGGACAGACGGACAGACGGACAGACGGACAAGCAGACAGACAGACAGATAGCGGAGCCTTAGTAATAGGGTCCCGTTTTACCCTTTGGGTACGGAACCCTGAAAACGCAACGCCTAAATGCCTGTCGCTGATTGATCATAGAACCCTATATCACTGATATTGATAGGTGAACGTCATTATCATCAAATATAATTATGATTATTATAGAGTGCGTACTAAAACAAGTGACTATCACATTCCTCTTACATTAAAAATAAGACTAACTTTCGTCACAAAATGCTGATAAATATTGACATCACATACATTGCTCTGCCTAAGTTAAGCTCAAGTTACCTAAGTGTTATAGAAATCAGAAACAACAATGTTACCACAAAACCCAGACCCGACGCAATATAGAAAAGTTTATTTTTCTATCTTTTGTCTATTTTTGTATTATCTTAGTACAAAAGACCAGTTGCATGACCTCTGACGCGATGGAACTACTGCATCAGAACGATGGCAGACAAGAATTGTATATTACGAAGTGGAGGAGGTTGAAGGAGGCACAGACTAAATTGGTCGAAGAAGGCACAATAAGATGTTAATTATCTTATTCATTATTCATTACACTTTAATTGCGAAAGAAAACCAAGTCATCATCAACTTTATCACATCTATATTTTACTCAGAAAGTGCCAAGTCCTTGTAATAAAAAACCTTTTACGTGAATTACAATCGGCCTTCCGACCCTACACGTGTGTCTATAAAAGCAATTTAATACGCGGTAACTCAAACACCTTCAGTAATTATTACTGTAATCAGTGCTAAGAGAAGTAGTTAGGAGTTATAACTATTGATTAGGCTTTAAATAACATAATTACCATACAGTAGGACCATTAAACACAGATTATATTAGAGATAGATAGATAGATACTCTTTAATGCACACCAAACAAAGAAAATACAGTTGATATTTACAGAGAAGTACAATTTAGGCGGTCGCGAAGAGCGATCTTCTAGATTTCATATTCGAGCTGTAATGATGAGTTGAAAACGCAGCTTGCGGGATTCGTATCCAACTGACTTTGCAATCCCGGAGGCGAACTAATACACCACATGATCGTTTTTTAAACACACACATAAACGTCACAAATAAAGTCAGTATTGACTTCACCTATCGTGTCAACGGACAATGTCGACAAAACTAACCAATTTTATATAGAACTTGATGACTTTACCTTCGTAGTCGGATTTTTAATAATTCAGATCCTCCTTTGCCTAAACACAAGTCTCCACACTCTCCAGGATGCTTATGGCGAATTTTTTACTGGGTGAAAATATTACATATTTGATAGGTGGATGGTCTTTTGAGGGTGGAGGTATGATTCTGAGCCTGAGGATACCTTTACGGATTTTCAGTCAGGCTTTCAGCAGGTGATAGCTGTGAAAGAGACGCCTAGTTTGCTTATTGAACTCAAATATTAAATTCTAGCCTCTTTTTTATCTAATAGTGCACGTGTATGTATGGTAGTGGGCTCACTGTTACTAATTCTGTTGTGGTCTAAATGGCAAAGGTTTCAACTTCTGGGGTTACAAGACACGTGATAGAACGTGATACATGTACTTATGTGTGCTAAAAGTTAATAATATACTGTCTTTCAAGCAGTCATTGTTGTGAGAGAAAAATCATTATACTAGCTAGCGAGTATTACTATAGCTCGTCAAGATCGGCGTTATCGAATATTAAGCAATCGACGACTTGTTTAAGTGCTGTAAAACAATATGTTTTGTCTGGGAATGCAGTTATGACGTCACATCTATGCTGCCCAAAATGAAGTGTTTACAAATGTTTGAAAATATAGATGCAAATAAACTTTTAAAATAGTTTTTAAGAATCATTTATGACATAGCAAAGTTAGGTTTTCACCAAATGCAACTAGATCCGAACCAATTTAGAAAAACCTTTTACCTGGGCCCTAACCATGAACTGTTAAAACAATCACAAATCTGTCAAACATTATCATTTCTGTCAAATTTTATATGAAATGACGTACCAAAATTGACAGATTTGACAACTTTGAGCTTGTTTTAACAGTTCATGGTTATGGCCCTGGACCAGGAATCGATCCCGGAACATTGTGTGTTCAATGCCAATAGCCCAAACGGAAAGACACCAATGTTATTGTAAAAAACAATTGGTAGACAAAACGTCTAAGATCAATCTCGAAGCTCTAAAACATCCTTCACATTACAACACTGACATTTAAAACTATCGTCTTCACCTCTCTTTCACTGCTTGCGCAAGCGCACAAGAGCTGTGTCGAACAGGAAAACTGATGATCGCGTTCGTGGGAAAAAGGCGAAAAAAAAATACACAATTAAAGTAGGTACGAGTATTGAAGGAAATGAAGAGTAGACAACTGATAGTAGACACACTTATAATATCCCACCGATGCAGTAGATCTTCGTCATATTTATTATTTCAGCCACAGGACGTCCACTGCTGAAAAAAGACCTCCCCCAGTGACTTCCAGATTGTCAGGTTACGCGCTGCCTGCGTCTAGCGGCTTCCTGCAACCTTTACCAGGTCGTCTGTCCACCTTGTGAGTGGACGTCCGACGCTGCGCTTGGCGGTATTCGGCCTCCATTCTAGAACCTTTTAGCCCTATCGCCATCACCCTAGTTAATCCTAGATGCAGCTAGTCTGATATTAAAGGTTTTTAGGGTTCCGTACCCAAAGGGTAAAACAGGACCCTATTACTAAGGCTCCACTGTCAGTCTGTCAGTCTGTCCGTCTGTCACTAGGCTGTATCTCATGAACCGTGATAGTTAGACAGTTGAAATTTTCACAGATGATGTATTTCTGTTACCGCTATAACAAAAATACTTATCAGAATAAAATAAAAATATAAGGGGCCATACAACAGACGAGTTTTTTTGCCGTTTTATCGATAATGGTACGGAACCCTTCGTGCGCGAGTCCCACTCGTACTTGGCCGGATTTTTTCAAAATAACTTCAGACCGTGGTCAAGGCGTGTTTAAAACGTTTTCTTTCATCTATTAATTAGTACAACTACTCGTAGATCATTGCTTACGAATGTTACCATTTAAAACAGATCTTTGATTTCACACGGCATTAACACAATCAACAATCATCTCTATCTCTTCACAGTAACGTTTAATTTCGTGTGAATATTAACTAGATATTACCACATTCACAAGTACTTGTATTGTAAAGATGTTATGCGAGATGCGCTATTGACACGGTTAGAATGAGAGAATAGGTAGTTTGTTTGAGGAACGGTGGTGTTATGCAAAAGTGATAAAATGTCAGAATTGCATATAATTAAACAGTTTTATTGTTGTAAAAAACAGACAGTTCATCATATGGGGAGTGTCGTAGAATATACACGATATATTATGATGTATGTGATAGTAAGATAGTATAATAGTTGATTGAGGGTAGATCGGTTTTTCCGTCTACATCAAACAAATGTAAATAAATTACTATTGGACAACATCACATACATTGCTCTGATCCTATGGTAAGTCGGTACTCCAACGACGGTACCACAACACCTGACCACTAGACCCAAGACAAAAGCTCGTTCTCTACATTGACCCGAACGGGGATCGAACCCGGAACCTCAGAGATGGCGGCGCTACATAAAGTTCGGCGTGCTCGCCTCTCGGCTATGGAGGTCGTCGTCGAGAAAGGGTATACGAAATTTCATTAAAGCCGTTGTTTAACAATTCATGTTTCGGGGGCGATAAAACGATCTAGCTAGGTTTCATTTTTAGAAGAAAAAAGCAAAGCAATGCTCGTTCATCCAGGGCCCCAAGTCTGCTAATGTATGGTAGCATGATTGAATATCAATTGGATCTCATTGTAATTGCTTGACACATTTAATATTCTGCTACTAATTACCTGACTTTGATTTAATCGCCACGCTTGGCAGGCGGGTTGGCGATCGCAGTTTGGCCAATGGTGGAGAGGAGACGCTGCTGCCCGTCTTCTTGTGGCGGTTCTCCTGTAGTCGCCTCTTACGACACCCATAGGAAGAGAAGGGGTCGTACTATTCTTTTAACGTGCCAGCACCACACGACACGACTAAAATAAGTTGCAGAATACCAAATGCATCAAAAAATTACAATGAGAACCAATTGATATTCAATTATGCCACTTTGAAATTAGCAGACTTAGGGCCTATGTACTATATTATTATGTACCTACCTATAATCAATAAGTATACAGGGTGTACAAAAGAATGGGACGCTCCTTAATATCACGTGTTCAGCTTTACAACAATTTTTCCTATGGGAGCAACATCGAAATCGTGATTTTATTTTCAGATGCTCCATACATTATCATCGAGGTATGCGAGAAAGTTTGTATGGAGAAGCTGAAAAAAATTTATCGAATTCGATGTTGCTCTCACAGTAAAAGTTGTTGTATATGACCAGCTGATCACGTGGTTTTAAGGAGTGTCCCATTCTCTTGTACACCCTGTATAATAACCAATCTAAATTCTATTTATAATTAAAAAAAATACATGCCAAAAGTCACGTGGGTTCGACACTAGCGCCGCCGGCCCTGCGTGACGCAAGCGTCGCAGGCGCAGCTCATTATATCACTGCTGATAACTCTTGCGCAACGTTAGTGGGTCACGATCGACGCAGCTTCCGTTAAGTCAGCGGTATTGTTGGTGCAAGTCAATCAACAGTTTTTGAAATGATAGAATTTTTTACTAGGTTGAGAAATGGATGGTTGATATAATAAATAAATATTGGACAACATCACATACTCTGAGCCTACGGTTAGTAGCTTAAGCACTTGTGTTATATAAATATGTGTTGTGTTTAAATTATTTGATTAATGAATGAATATGAATATAAAAAAATCAGAAAGCACAAGGGTACCACAACACCCAGACCCGTCAGCGTAAGCGACAAACTGTCTAGGTTGTTTTTATATTTTGCCAATTGAGTGACGTACCCAACGGTACGGGAACGAATTACTATGTCAACGCGCTGTTTATTTCTAAAAGGATTTAACTTTAAAACCGTATTAATCGTAGTTATATGTCTCGTTGAATATATTTACAAAAAATGTGTTATATTTTAGTAGGTTAACCATCGCGCTTAGAATACCTACGACGTGTCTCCGTTGGGGGATAGATTATACACTTAGGGTGTGGAGTAAAGTAGCCTTAAGCCTTTGCTGGAGTTCCAACATTTTTCAAATCTTTCATCATTATCGTCTCAGTAACCTTTTAGCGTAACAAAGTTATTTATTTGTGAGGTGTAATAAATACAACAAAACGTTGGCTCCCTTTCACATTACCTTTTTTTTGTTTTTTTTTCGTCAGAAAATAGTACAATAGATGTTACAGTTTGATTGATTTAAAGTGAAATATCAAGTTTTTTTTTATGGTCAAATAATAAGTCAAGAATCAAGATCGTGCTAAAAAGTTCGAATTGAGTACAAGAAAATTAGTTTTTTGTTGGAACCCTATATACGCGAATTTGACTTGCATTTAGCCAGTTTTATCATAACACTGAAATAACAGAGTAGAGTAAATTTGTATTTATTAATCGTATATGAGAAAATCTCTTTCAAGTAAATAGGAACTAGCAAGCCAAGTTATTAATGAATGTAGAAATAACTTATTCGGACATGATTAATGTTAAACCTGAATCGATTCTAAATATAGACTCGATAAACTTAATCGATAAAGTTGACTCGTATGGAACTTTCCGCTTGCTGCAGCAAAAAAGATCGATTGTTGCTTGTTGTATGTTTTTTGTAAGGGTTCCTCGAACTTAGCAAGTTGATTGGTCTCAAAAGTAGGTTAATTCTTATCCTTTGTTATAAAAAGTATGACAGTAAATACGTAGTATTAAACAGAGTCACTGTTTCTGTCTAAGGCATTGTTCTTTTAAATGCACAAACAGGTTTTAGAAAAAAAAAACAAAAAAAATCACCGACCTCAGGTGGGACTCGAACCCACGTCCCATCGCAAGCCGGGCGAGTGCTTTACCAACTAAGCTACCGAGGATGTCACGTGACAAGATGAAATTCCTCAAGTGTTTTTTTTCTCGCTGTCAAAGCCAGCGTATTCTGATCAATGTTGTAGCTATATGTATAGCTGAGTAGTATACTACCGTCAACACCCTATAGAAATATTTTTACAAATATTTGACTATTGGTTAAGATCAGAAATGCTTAAACATTGTAAATTTTTGTTTTTAGCAATTCCATGCAAGGTTTAATTGAAGATAAATAACACTTGAAAAAAATCATCGACCTCAGGTGGGACTCGAACCCACGTCCCATCGCATACCGGGCGAGTGCTTTAGTGCATGCGATGGGACGTGGGTTCGAGTCCCACCTGAGGTGGATGATTTTTTTCAAGTGTTATTTATCTTCAATTGAACCTTGCATGGAATTGCTAAAAACAAAAATTTACAAAAACAAAAAAAAAACAATAAACGCAGACCATTGACCAAGTAACCACTACGTTAAACCACTGATCAAATAATACTACGTAGACGTTAATCAACAAACTTTTGACAGCGACCTTTTAATCAAATTAAGCGTCATTTAATTAAAAGGTGTTATCTAGTCATTAAATAATAATTCAAGGTGCTATCATCGCTATCGTTGGCAAGAATTTGTAAAATGTAAGCTTGTAAATAAAAGACAGACTAGAGACTAAAGGTGGGTAATATGTATTAATATCGAAATTACAAAACATTACAACCTTGGCGAAATGTATTCCAAGGATAAATAAAGTTTATTAATAAGACAGTAAGAGATATGGGTATCTTTCAGCTCACCCAAAATGAGATTGCTGAATTATCCATTCGGAAAACCGAAAAATCGAATAAAAATTAGGCCGAGAATGCATATGTAACTCTGTGAGACTGTTTTATAGACTCTAATCCTTGTTTGGTATTCATCATCATCATCATCATTGCTCTAACAAAATGCCGTACAAATGCTGGTAAACGATCACCGTATAATAGATTGTTTAAAATATTTAATATTAATTTAATTTTTATAGACATATTTAACATAAAAAGGAATAAATTTAAAAATGAAGTTGTGTTAACTCTTAACAATTATTAACTTAAGTTAAGTAAAGTTATGATGTTCTTAAGGACATCGTACGTTTGTAACTAGCCATTTATGTAGGTGAAATCAAAATCATCAGCTGCCTTTTAGGCTAGGTTACTATTAACATCGCACTAAAATAAACAAAATCCTAATTGCTGAATTTGAGCAACAGAATATTTACATGAAAGTTATTTTATCTAATATTATATATATTTAAAACTAGGGTGATTCCGAAATCATCCTAGTTTTAGCCGGTTAGTATTGGCCGGTTGGATGGATTAAAATTCATTTTGGAAATTTTGTAGTGTATTTTTTAAAGACACTAAAATTTGTAATTTAATATTTTATACTGAAACAGATTATACTTTGACGAATTAATTAAATCGAGTCGACTAATTAATTACATTACATACTTTACTATGTAACCCTTATCAAATGCTTTTATTCATAAGTATAATATATCATTGAGTTTGTTTAACACATTATTTTAAGACAAACCACTTGTTCTTAAAAATAATCCAACTAGACTCGAGTGAAAGAGAGAGCGAATTACGTCACACTCGCACTTGACCGAATTATTTCGCCGACGAAAAGTCGACTCGCCATACACAGAAAGCGGGCAAGTGGGTCATCAGCCACATCCGAACCTTATGTAACACAACCTTTGGTTGTTCGATCAGCCTTAATATCGGTAGCCAAGTGTATCGGACACAAACCGTTTTAATTACAAACTAACAAGTCAATGTTTTGCAATTCTACTTGTTATTTGTATTAGAATACATATGAACATTTTGTTTGTGTCACACCCACGTTTTCGTTGCTATTTTAATAAGATACCTAAGTAGGTATTTATTATTTTTTTTGAACATCGCAGCAGTATTGTCAAACCGGTCCCTTATTCCCTAAAAATTAGCAATCAGCAATAATCGCGCAGTCATCGCCAGATTGATAGTTAGTGTCAAAATCTATGGGCAACACTGAAAGTAGATTGTTTTATTTTTGTTTTTTCCTGTTAATTTGCGATTTTAAAGGTAGGTAAGGCATAGGTAAAAGATTTGGTAAGGCCTATTACTAAAATATATCGTTCGTTCGGTCGTATTAACCTAGCAAATTAAAATACCCGGTCACTTGTATCAATCCCTTGAGAAAATATCACCAACTCAAACTAGCCGTGTAAAAACACGACCTTTTTAAATTGTTCACAAATTGGCAAAGGTTTGATACAAGTGAATGGTTATTTTAATTTGATAGGATAGGTTAATACATCCGAACAAACGATACACTTTCGTAGCAGGCTCCCTGCATCCAGCGGCTTCCTGCAACCATTCAAACTGCAATAATTTCGTGGAAATCGAATCAATTTCCTCGTGCTTTTAAACAGCTATCGTAAAGTAAAGAAGTAGAGAGTTCTCTGCCTAAGTATCCTGACCTGAGACTCCTGCACCCTGTACTACATACATAAACAGGGTTTCCCTGAAAGTATGGATTGAACAGGGGCATAGCGGGAATAATTCCCAAACTTTTTCGCTCTATAAATGTAGCTTCCATTTTCGACAGATAAAACGTTGTAATTATATTTTTACTTTTACGTCGTGGGCGCAGCTAGTTAAGCTAGTGATAAGAGCCTATATCGAAGATAAATAACACTTGAAAAAAAATCATCGACCTCAGGTGGGACTCGAACCCACGTCCCATCGCATCGTTCGAGCCCCATCTGAGGTCGGTGATTTTTTTCATGTGTTATTTATCTTCAATTAAACCTTGCATGGAATTGTTAAAAACAAAATTTTCGAGAGCCTATATTGTACCATTCTTATGGCCGATTTTTCAAGAGATAGAGATCTCTTATCTGACGAATAAGTTTGACACGTTGACAGTTTTTCTACAGAAAATGTGTTAAAACGTTAATTTTATTCGCCGGATAAAATTTACCTTGCGTTTGAAAAATCGGCCCTTAATGTTTTGTTTCTCTTACCTGTTTTTTGTGTTTGTAACTGTGGTGTGCAATAATGAGTATCTATCTATCTATCTAGTTACAAATAAGCGATCACTCTGTACTGGGGGCCTAGCACGAAAGTGTATCTTTCGTTCGGTCGTATAAACCTAACAAATTAAAATGACCAGTCTCATGTGTCAATCCATTGATAAAATATGACCAACTCAATCTATCCGTGTAAAAACCCCGACCGTTTTCAATTGTTTATAAATTGTCAAACCTTTGATACGGGGGAACGGATATTTTAATTTGATCGGATAAAACGACCGACCGAACGATGCGCTTTCGTATTAGGCCTCCTGGATCATATAGCTTGATGTGTTCATGACCGTAGTAACTTCACTCTCGACTGCGGTTGTTAAATGGAAAAACCTTGTTCTCGTAACAACCTATTGCAGGATGTTCAAAATTAAATTTTATGAACGGAACCTTGAAGATAACGTCTAAATGAACCGAGATAGGCTGGAAATCAATTTGTTAGCTAGTATTCAATTAAGTCTTTAGTCTTTCATCAACATCATCATTTCAGCCACAGGACATAGGCCTCCCCCAGTGACTTCCAGATCGGCCGGTTGCGCGCGGCCTGCATCCAGCGTCGTCCTACAACCTTTACCAGGTCGTCTGCCCACCTTGTAGGTGGACGTCCCACGCTGCGCTTGCCGGTACGTGGCCTCCATTCCAGAACCTTTCTGCCCCATCGGCCGTCAGTTCTACGTGCTATGTGCCCCGCCCATTGCCACTTTAGCAGGCTTATCAAATTTTAGTCTTTAACTGTGCAAAATTAATGACACTTAGGTTTGATGACACAGAAAACGAATTATTCCAAAATGGAATGGCTGTGCTAGAATACGCCTCTGGCTGGAATAAATCATTGTCTATAGTACCTCGTAATATAATAATGTTTATCTCTTACTTCGCAATCATGACAGTGGTTTCTTCGCTTGTTTATTTCTAAAAACAAGTAAATTAGTGATACAAGTTATTAATTTTGTTTACAACTCTTTGAAACCTTTTACATGACCCAATGGTTGACTGGCAGAAAATGCTTAAAGCATTGAGTTTTTGCAATAAAGTTATAAATAAATAAAAAATCCAATGGAATAATTATAATAAATAATAATAATAAATATTGGACAACATCACACACATTGCTCTGATCCTAAGGTAAGTAGCTAAAGCACTTGTGTTATAGAAACCAGAAACAACGACGGTACCACAACACCCAAACCCGAGCCAATATAGAAAAGTTTGTTTTCTACATTGACCCGACCGGGGATCGAACCCGGAACCTCAGAGATGGCGGCTCCATTTAAAGTCCGGCGTGCTCGCCTCTCGGCTACGGAGGTCGTCAATAATAAAAATGTTATGAAACAGCATTATCTCTGAACAGAGCTGCATATTAGGCCACACAAATAGTTTTTTCAACCCTAAAATACTAACAAACAAAATTATTTTTATAACCCAAGAAGATTATCAGCTACAGACCCTACCCTTAGTAAGTAAAGGGTCTTTACTAAAGGCCACTCGCGTTTCTCCGGCCCCGAACATTGCGATACGCGGTTAGTATGCGCGCGCGCATGCACCGAAGGCCCATTGCGACACTTCTGGGCTGACCGGCGCAGGCGATACATCAGACTTTGTAAATTATAAGCCGTTGGATGATTCAGTTGCATAGATGCATGAAATTCTATGGATATTTTGGAACGTCTTTCAATAAGGCATAGCCATGATAAGATACGCTGCTGCTTTACTCAGAGTTATTCAGAGTTGAGGCAATCGATATAGCTTAAAGAATAAGCAAACTGAAGAGGCAGTGGGATGGTTAATTTGCCATGAACCGATAAATAGCCGATGAGCCGTATTCCTAAGTAGAATTTGCGACTTGGCGAGCACAGGTTAGGAGCCACCCTAAGTCCTAGCCCGGTATTTAAAGTTCAAAGTCATTTATTGCATTTATGAGTGCAAATAGGTAACGAATACAGTGTAGAGAAGTGCTTTCATTATGAAGCCAATTTGGGCATGGCAAATTAAAAAAAATAGAATTAGTAAGATATTTATTAGTAACTAATATTAATTAGATTGGCTATGAGTACGTTATAATAAGTTCATAACCCATTTCGGTATATTATTGAAAGGTGTTTAAGTACTTGTCAAGAATATTAATGCATTTACGACCTTGGAGCACTATTTGACAAAATTAATACAAAAGCTGTTCAAAGTTTAAATACATTTTGAATTTCAAGCGCGTGACATTTAGATAAAAATACAAACTTAAAAAGGTTTCCAAAATAATACTTTTTCTGATTAATGAATCCAGATTATTCTTAAAAAAAACATGAGTATCGTAAGGTTGTTGCAAGAACTAGAATCTAGAATACTTACAAAAACATCTTATGATAAAAATAATACACAATTTATGCCTGTTGTATGTTTTCTTTCTTTGTTTAAGCAATTTCACGGGTGACAACAAATTGTTTCATGTCACAAACCAATCAGATCAGACAACAAAACACCGACAAACAGCGTAATTTTTAAAGTGCGTGCCGAGAGGCATTAAACCGTTCGGTAGTTGTTATATAACCATTTTTTGTTTACAAAAGCTGTGTTACGGTTACAGTAATTTTTGCTTAATTGTATACAAACATTTTTTTGTGCGTTTCGAAATATGTAGGTTATTTTTAACATAACTGTACACTTTTTTAGGATAGACCGAAGACTAGACGATTGGATTTTCGATTCACGCCAGCTGAAAAGATATTTTCTATATATTCACACGGCGTCGCCATCCCTGAGGTTCCGGGTTCGATCCCCGGTCGGGTCAATGTAGAAAACGAACATTTCTATATTGGCTCGGTGTTGTGTTGTATTGTTTCTGATTTCTATAACACAAGTGATTTAGCTACTTACCTTAGGATCAGAGTAATGTATGTGATGTTATGCCAGTAAGGTTCTTATGCTTTTATGCAGATTATTTTAATTCACGAGTTTAAATAAAATGATAGAGGCTTAACTTAAAGAGTTGTCGATGACACAACGTCGATAAAAAATTAAGTTAGTTTTATCAGCGCATTTTAAAGTTTTAATAGATACCTTCAAATAGTTACTGTATCCAAATAATGTATGGAATATGAGTAAAATTTTACATTTAAATTTTCAGCGAAAATCATAAAAACATAATATCAACAAGACTGATAGTTTTATTTATAAGTTTAACTTTAATTACTATGTTGTAATTATGTACACATTTTTGTTTAGTTTATTTAAGACAAACCTCCATAAAAACATACTTAGTTTATTTAAACATCTTTAAAATATTTAACGCATGTAAACTACTAAGTAATTTAAATCGTCAACAACCTCTGCAGTTCACCTTTAAGCCCCCATAAACCTTAATGCCTGTTTAACAACGCAAACAGAATTATTCGTTACATGTGTGTTCAACTAATGTCCGTTGGTGTCGTAAACAATTTGCGTACAAACAAACGGACCTTGCTTCGTGAACAGTGACCTCAGCCCTCAGGCAAGCTCCTCGCATTGTCTATAGGCCTTTGGGCAGTTAAATAAAACAGTCGACAGAAGTAGGTTGAAAAGTTTTTGGAGACAAGTAAACTGTTGCGAACGCAACAACACTAGGCGCGGGAGACGAGTGCAGGCGGTGACGTCATCGCGATCATCGCGACCGCGCTCGGACACTCGCCTTGGGACACCCACCGTCGCCGGACCATATCGCGTATTTCTTATTAATTCATTGTAATTGAGAGGCGAGAATTACAGCACCTAATATAGTTTACAGTCCGCTAGTTTTATTACATCGACAGGACCCTAACAAAACCGTAGCCAGACTGCTTTGCGTAGCACCTGGAGTTTCGTCTAGACGAGATAATATGCGAATGGTTTTCTCGCTAGGCGCCTGGCTCAATGCGGCTATGTTTGTACGTTTTTTTAAATACATTTTGCATTTTTAAAAAAATAAAACCATCATCACCAGCCCCTATCAGTCCACTGCTGGACACAGGCCTTTCCTAAAGGAGGATTTTGCAATAATCGCTACGCTTGGCAGGCGGGTTGGCGATCGCAGTTTGGCCAATGGTGGAGAGGAGACGCTGCTGCCCGTCTTCTTGTGGCGGTTCTCCTGTAGTCACCTCTTACGACACCCATAGGAAGAGAAGGGGTGGTGCAATTATTTAACGTGCCGGCACCACACGACAAAAAATATATTAAAATAGAAAAATTAAATTAAAAATATCACTTGGACGTCAACCCTTAGTATTGTACAATTTTTGCGCTATGGTTTTGTGCCAAATGATAAAAAGGTATGAAATGTTTTTTGTGTTACAGCCACTTCATTCTTAATGTTATATTTGGCACAATACATGTATCAAAAGAAATTGCATATTAAAACAGGGATGTAAAATACCACAAAAAAGCGAAGACGATTTTTTATGCGTGCATTATAATCAATGGTTAATGTGGTGGGTCAATGTAGAAAACGCACTTTTCTATATTGGCTCGGGTCTGGGTGTTGTGGTACCGTCGTTGTTTCTGATTTCTATAACACAAGTGCTTTACCTACTTACCTTAGGATCAGAGCAATGTATGTGATGTTGTCCAATATTTATTTATTATTGCATAAGCTATTGTGTAAAATTGTATCTGAATTGTCAAAAAGAGCCATTATAAGCTAAGTATGCTGTCGACTGTACCAGCGGACGGTAACGTCGAACAGGTAATTATGTTATGACCCATGAATATAAAGTGTTTGATTAAAACACGCGGTCATCATTCTATGGCAGTCATCTACAAAGAGATGACGATAAGTTTCACGATTTTGGAGCACATCAACGATTTCTAAAGAGTTGTAGTTCACTGAAATACAAAAACCGACCAAGTGCGAGTCGGATTCGCGCACGGAGGGTTTCGTACTGCTATCTAAAGACGGCTAAAAATCATGTCTGTTGTATTAAAACCCCCTTAAATAATTATTTTATTCTGTTTATTTTAGTATTTGTTGTTATAGCGGCAACAGAACTGTCTAACTATCACGGCTTATGAGATACAGCCTGATGACAGACGGACAGCAGACTCTTAGTAATAGAGGGACCCTTCCCTAGGGGGTTTTACCCGCTGGGTACGGAACCCTAAAAATTACACCTTATTTAAATTTACATTTTATATACAATACAATATGAAAATCTTTTTAATTTAACAACAAATTCAATCTTAGTTCCAACGAAATGAGTGCGAGACTCATATTAAACTAAATGGAGCGCGTTGATGTCTTTTGTACCTAATGCCGTAAATTTGGCTATTTTAGTAATATTAGTACTTAAATAATCATTGTACCTACATCGCAGTATGCTATACTAATAAATTATCTGGAGTAAAATACAAAACAGTCACAAGACGGCCGTGAAAAGTAGAAAACATACACAAATATATTTTCAACACAGTTGCTCGTAAATTGACTCTTTTAACACCGTTTTTAGTTTCATAATTCGTCATATTACGCACTTGTGCTGTAATAACATTATCGCACTAGAACGGTAATGTAAACATTTTTTTTTAAATTTCAGCAAAAGTATGTCTAAGAACATTGAATATTTTACGAATATTTAATTATTTTAGGGTTTAGACGACAAATACATATTTCATTTTGTCAAATTGTATATTAATAAACACAAATTAACCTATAATTTTTAGAAAGAATAATTTATAGTTTATTTTATTTTTTAAATTGCTGCTACTCCGGCTGAACAGCCAGTTTTTCCTGTGCCATTATTGAACCTGCGCGCGCATCGAAACTGCGGCGCGTCAAAAAAACAAAACTTACGTGCCATTTTTCCTAAATATTTGGTAAAGTTGTTGCTGTGTGGTTAATTACTATCAAAAATGTCTACTTTAAATAGTGAAGACGAGTAATATGTTATGCAACCTCGTCGGAAATACTTATCGAGGCATGAATCGCGAGTGATAGCCTGTTGCCGCCAAAATCCAGAGAAAAACAGCACAAACGGAGAAGGTATTTTAGATTTTAGTTTGGTTTTTTCCTCGCAATTGTGTTGAAAAACGTCATATGGAACTCGTGTGCATTGATTATTATACACGAGGCATTATTGTAAGCGCGAGCCGCAGGCGAGCGCGGTAAGGAAGCCGAGTGTGTAAGGAAGGAGGAACTTTGCACACTTGTATCATAATGTACTATTATTGTCATATCATATTGGATATTGAATGATATCGATTCAAATCTGATTAATTTATTTATATATGTATAAATAAACAAAACAGGCTAATTTGGAAGTCACTGGGGGAGGCCTTTGTTCAGCAGTGGACGTCCTGAGGCTGAAATGATGATGATGAAATAAAAAATATCCGTTACATTGTCACATGTAATTCTGAGTCGCTCCTGAATAGCACCATCCTCAATCCTGCTATGACATCAAAATATCTTGTTATAGATAGATAGATATATACTCTTTATTGCACACCACACAAAACAAACAGTACAAAGAAAAGAAAATACATTTAGAATGGTACAATTTAGGCGGTCTTATCGCTAGAAGCGATCTCTTCCAGACAACCTTCAGGTAGAGGTTATTTAATTGTTTAATATTTCATTGAAGTGTAATTTATTTAGATCATCAGCGCATCACATAGCTGTATCTCGCTCACTCTTACGTAATAAGAGCGAGAGGCGTTGCGCAACTCCGCGCTCTGATTGGGCTGTCAGCGATAAGGTCTAAACGAGACACGATTTTAGAAATTGTTGGGAAATTCATAATTACATATGTTATTTAACAGAAAACAAGGTAAAGATTTTCATCATATTTCTCAGCCGTATCTACTCCTTATAAAAAAAACCATCATCATCATCATTTCAGCCACTGGACATCCACTGCTGAACATAGGCCTCCCCCAGTGACTTCCAGATAGGCCGGCAGATAAAAAATATCAGAATAAAAAACCCTTATTTTAACTTTTTGGTCATTTGATGATATCATTTAATTTATTTAATCAAGTTTTGTGTATATTTAGTAACACATTTACATTAAAAGCCGTCTGACAGATTCAGACTGAAAATCCACAGCTGTAACGGTTTATAGAAACATTAAATATCGCGTAACAGTTCGTTAAATATCTCTGAGTTACCATCTCTGCGGTTGCGGTTTCGATCCCCGGTCGGGTCAATGTAGAAAACGAACTTTTCTATATTGTCTCGGGTCTGGGTGTTGTGGTACCGTCGTTGTTTCTGATTTCTATAACACAAGTGCTTTAGCTACTTACCATAGGATCAGAGCAATGTATGTGATGTTGTCCAATATTTATTTATTATTATTATTATTATATCTTAAATGAACACTAAAGAAGATTCTTCGGAAGCAGCATTCATTTTACAAATAGTAGGTATAAGCAAATGAAAGTTTAACATATAATTCTACATTGGGGCGGTAACATACAAAATGGAATTTAAAAAAAATACGTAATAATTATAACATTTAAAAACTATAACCCGACTACGACTGGTCCGCGGGAACTGTACGACCGCATTTTAAAGATATATATTTTGCATTAAACAATATAATATACAGGGTTTACAAAAGAATGGGACACTCCTTAAAACCACGTGATCAGCTGGTCATATACAACAACTTTTCCTATGGGAGCAACATGGAAATCGTGATTTTATTTTCAGATGCTCCATACATTATCATCGAGGTATGCGAGTAGGTTTGTATTGCGAAGCTGAAAAAATTTTTCGATTTCAATGTTGCTCCCATAGAAAAAGTTGTTGTATATGACCAGCTGATCACGTGGTTTTAAAGAGTGTCCTATTCTCTTGGACACCCTGTATATACATACTTGTAATGTGCTCGCCAAGACCATTCTTTTGATACCAAACACGTGGTGATTATCTTAATTAAATTTTTTTCATGTAAATTTTGATAAATTTAATATAGCCTATTTTACCCGGGTCATTATTACGAATCTATTGACACTTTGTTAATTGAAATCGATTCAGTAGTTTAGGCGCTACGGTGGAACATACAAACATACATACAGAGATTGTCAAAATCATTACCCTTCCTTTTGGCTGCGCCACGCCGTAGTCGGGTAAAAACAACGTAAATTTTCATCAAAAAGTCACAACATTTTACCAAGTTTTTGCAATCAGCTGTTTTCACTGTCATAGTGAATTGCCAGTCATCTTGCTGACGTTAGTTGAATACTTTGTCCAATGACGTATTTGACATCTGTGACACTGTATGTTTTTGCATTATTTTACTTCAAACTTATTATTTTTTACTTTACTTGAGATGGGTGTAACTTAAAATAAGATACAGTTTTCTTTTAACAAATCATAGGTCACACACAAAAAAAATATTTGATATTTAATCTCCATTTGGTAACCCAGTGGAACAAACAAACTCCTTAGTGGAATTAATTCTGCACATAGTGTCGAGTGGGGTCAAACCAATGTCAGGCAATTATTAAATATGTCAAACGTAAGTTGAAATTAAGTGTAACAATTATTCCTGTTTCTTGCTTATTTCTTATGTCTGAACAAGAGCTATCATTACGTAAAATGAAAGACACTACATCAACAGATGGCGTACATGGTGATTGCCTTTCTTAACTCTTCCTCTTCCATACGAGACTGTCTCATCACCAGCCTATATCAGTCCACTGCTGGACACAGGCCTCTCCAAAAGGAGGATTTTGCCATAATCGCCACGCTTGGCAGGCGGGTTGGCGATCGCAGTTTGGCCAATGGTGGAGAGGAGACGCTGCTGCCCGTCTTCTTGTGGTGGTTCTCCTGTAGTCGCCTCTTACGACACCCATAGGAAGCGAAGGGGTGGTGCAATTCTTTTAACGTGCCGGCACCACACGGCACACGAAACTGTCTGACAACTACCTAAATCTGTGTGGCAATTACTTCAAATTTTAATGTCTATTTACATATTAACTTGAATGCAAATATGTCTTGTAGATTTTTATGATTATCAGTCATTTAATTTAGTTCTTTGATCAACCGCATCTATTATAAGTCAACCATCTTTATTAGTGCTATAAAAATTGCAAATCAATCGGCTGAAGGTTTACAATCTTTACCTTTGCTCAACAATGTTTGCCGACACGCGATCACACTCGCAAGGCCGTCAGTGACGATCATACTTACACCACAGTGCAGTTACAACTTAGAAGGCTTTAGAATTTTGAACGGCCACCTCGGTAGTGCGTGTGGTTCAGCGGCGGCTGTGCTTTAGTCGTGATTACCAAAGTTAAGCAACCCACGCTGTGGTTGGAAGTGGATGGGTGACCATTTTGATCTATTTAGTGACATTTATAACAAGCATGCCTGTGCTTCGGAAAGCACGTTCAGTTGGACCCGGCTAATATTGTATGATACTAGTCGTGAAGCCTAGTCAGAGGCAATTAAGACGGCTTCGTAACATCTGACAGTGAGCTTAGTTACTGGCCTTGCAACACCAACACAAATCCTTTAAGGCTTGTGCCGTACGCGACGATTTACGATACGCCAAAATTGAACGTATCGTAGCTGTGTCAAGGCAAGAAATTAACATTTAAAACCACAACAGAAAACCTTTTAGAAAATCATTTCCTAAATTAACATAACCAGAGTGAACCTACTGCACTAATATATACTATTTTGGATATTAGCATACAACTTCCAACCTTAACCTCTGAGTTATATGAATTTTGCGAAGGCATACTTCATGTTCTATACATGGCTGTAGAACTCTAAACCTTATTGGAAGGGAATACGGTCGATAGTTAACAAAAAAAATGTAAACTATGAACTATCAGGCAAACGAAGAGACGTCATTGAACAATAAGTTAAGTTAGAGAGAACAAGAAAGATACTACGTAACTCGCGCAAAAATAACAATAATTTATACAGAAATATGTAGTGGAATCCGAACCCTCGACCTTTCGCTATTAGCGCGGCTGCTCTTTTGATTCAGCTGGGCCCCAAATCTGCTAATTTAAAAGTGGCATAATTGGATATCAATTGGATCTTATTGTAATTGACTATACTCATTTGGTGTTCTGCTACTAATATAAGGCCCGCTTGCGCATCTCTGGATTAGTGAATTTAATCCCAAATTATCCAATAACACGGTATCAGATCATTCTTTAGCTGTCAGTTTGTATGACAATGACAGAGACAGAAAGTTGTCTTAATCTCGTACTAAACTATTCAGGTGGTGCGCAAGTCCACCAAAGACTTATTAGTAGCGAAATAACAAATGTGTCAAATAATCACATCATCATCAGTCCACTGCTAAACATAGGCCTCCCCCAGTGACTTCCAGATCGGCTGGTTGCGCGCGGCCTGCATCCAGCGGCTTCCTGCAACCTTTACCTGGTCGTCTGTCCAACCTGTGGGTGGGCGTCCCACGCTACGCTTGCCGGTACGTGGTCTCCATTACAGAAATAATCACAATGAGATCCAATTGATATCCAATTATGCCACTTTAGCAGACTTGGTCCAAGTCTTGGGGCCCTGAGCATAGTTATTCATAGATATTTTAAGTCTATGGTTATATTAGCGAATTCCTTAAGTGTATAGCTGTTAGTAAACCAACGTTGTTTCATAAATGTTTTGGGTTTTATATCCACAAACATCCGAAAGAAATTATTGCAAATATGAAACAACATTGCATTTTTTCTGCGGAGATAGTTAGACTTGTTTATATTTTTTTTTTGCACAAAATAACACCGAATTTAGTGCGTTTATTCGTAGCAAGCTTGCGAGTTGCGACTTTGTTCGCGAGGTTTTCGATTCACCAGTTTAGTGTTTCCTAAAATCACCTGGGCACATTTAAATCGTAATTAGGGACAAATAATGCATAAGACGTCTTTATATCCAGCACAATCAAATGTCTATCAATCGAACATGGTAGCTGTATAATAAACATTAGATGACAGCATCAGTCGACAAGTGCAAAATGACTTGCAAGTTTGTCAACTAATAAGCTTTTTTTAACAAAGAATGGCAATAAAATAGAAATAAGTTAGGTTCATAACTCGATTTAATGCATTTTGACAACTGTATCTTGATTAAGCATATTCTTTCTGAGCCTGACTGCGATTACATTTCAATTCAGGTAATTGTGATTATTCATTTTAGTAGTGTTTGCGCAACGAATAACGCAAAGACTCTCTCTCAAAATATGTTAGGCTGATGACATACTAGCAGAGGCTGGAAATACAGGGATATATTTTAAAAATAATAACCACCTCCCTCTCTCAACTTTTTAAACTGTCCTCTACCTGAAGATTGTCTTTAAGAGATCGCTTCTAGCGATAGGATCGCCTAAATTGTTCTTTTATGTGGGGTGCAATAAAGAGTATCTATCTATCTCCTATGCGCTGTTTCTGATACTCCAAAACATTAAGGTATAATGTACTAGAGAACACATCTCGAACTAAATGTTTCAGCCAAGCATTGTAGCCCAGTGAACTACAAAGTTTGAACGGTGAACAATAAAGAAGCAATTTTGACAACTTCAATTATTGACACTGATTGAAGCTGTGTAGTCAAATGGACTACAATGCTTGGCTGAAACATTTTGTTCGAGATGTTTTCTCTAGTACGCTAGTACATTATACCTCAATGATTTTTCTGTAGCACCAACATCGGACATGCGATTTATTCTTGGAGATATTGAAGTTGCGCTTTAAAATAATCATCATTGCTAAAATTGATTTTAAATTTGTGATCGCAACTAATAAAATACACAGGGCTATTTTGAAACACCATTGGTCTTCTACGGACTTAATCTAGTGATCGAATATAACCCGTGATCAGTTTATTTAGTGTGGAGATAGATAGATATTATTAAATTCGTGTAAATTGTTACATGGAATTTTGCTATTTCTCAAAATAATAATAATAAAAATAATAAATTGTTTCCACAATCACACCAATTATCTAGCCCCAATCTAAGCCAAGCTTGTACTATGGCGACTAGATAACGGATAAACATACTTAAATACGTTTATAAACATCCATGACTTAGGTGCAAATGCTCGTGCTCATCCCACTTACATTTGCCCCTCGCGGGGTTCGAACCCGCAACCGCCAGGCATTGTGGTCTGGAGCGCGAACCACTACACCAGACGGTCGTCAAAGGAATACTAATAATTATGAACATTAAAAGCTATTTTACTAAAGCGTCTAGTTTGTATAAGGTATGTCTAGTTCTTGCATGCTAATTGCCTAAGGAAAATAGGCTAGGAAGGAAATACTGAAGGCTCCTCCAATGAGAACAGTGAGATCAATCCGCAATGAGTCAACTCATTGACTATTGTAGTAGAAAAGTAAACAAACTACTGCACCTTTCATTCGAATTTCAATTTGATCACTATCATAAAATCAACAAGGGTTTATAATCCGTTTTTCTTTGCTAATAAAATTTTGTAAACATGCATTTTTAACGATATTACTGCGAACTACAAAGCCACAGGTGGTTGCAGTTTATTTATTTAAAGTTTATTGCACAGATTTAAAAAATCATACAATAGTTGGACTTAATGCCATGAGACATTCTCTACCAGTCGACCATAAGGCTAAACAGAGATGTTTTGTTGGCGGTGCGATAAAGGACACACAATGTTTCTTTAAAGTCTTAAATAGGAATAATTTCAAAATATTAAATGTTTATGATGAGCACGAGAATTTGCAATCGTACACCTAAGTCTGGGATGTTTAAAAACGTATTTCAGTATGTAAATCAGTTATCTAGTCGTCATAGTACAACATTTGCTTATTTTGGGGCTAGATAATTGGTATCATTGTGAATAAAATACTATACAGGGTGGTTTATTATACAGTTCTCTATTTTTTTAGCTACTGTGCCTATTCCCCAGGATGTAGCTAGAAAACCATAATAATGAACTAAAGGTACTAAGATTTAAGTATGTTTTGGGTAATAGAAATACCTATTTCAAAATGGATTTTAAAGTTAACCCGTTTAAATGAAATTTATAGCGGTCATATAGAAATTGGTAGTTTTAAAATTTGCGATTGCTCGATACAATCCTTTTTAGGCGAGTAATATTAAGAGTCTGTTTCACAATATACGGATAAATAATTATCAGATAGATACTAGTACTAGTAGTAGATACTAGACTCATCAATTCGCTGGTGTTCCCTATATTCCTGTACGGTTCCGAAACATGGACCATCAAAGCCACTATGAAGCTGAGAATCGACGCATTCGAGATGTGGTGCTGGCGAAAGATGCTGCAAATCCCGTGGACAGACTTCAGACGGAATGAATGTATCCTGAAAGAGCTAAAAATCACGACGCGCCTATCAGACACTTGCCGCACCCGCATGCTCAAATATCTCGGCCACATAGCGCGGAGAGAACCAGAGTCCCTGGAAAGGACGATACTGATGGGCAAAGTGGAGGGGAAAAGACAAAGGGGCCGAGCTCCAGCCAGGTGGTGTGACCAAACCAAACTTCTACAACTAAATCTGCACGATGCTGTCCACGCCGCCGCTGATAGAGCAACATGGAAGAGCTTAACTCGGTCCCACTCAATTCTGTCCTGACTTGACCTCCTGATGGTCACGATCCCCAATCCCTGGGGTTACGACTGAGAAGAGAAGAAGATACTAGTTGGAACTAGTTATAGTCATTCAAGCTTTATTCTACTTATCTGAAGGATAAACACGATTTTTGAGACGATTTCCCAACACTTTTATCTTTTACATAACTTTTGACGACCGCCGTAGTCGAGAGGCGAGCACGCCGGACTATATGGCGTCGCCATCTCTGAGGTTCCGGGTTTGATCTCCGGCCGGGGCAATGTAGAAAACGAACTTTTCTATATTGTCTCGGGTCTAGGTGTTGTGGTACCGTCGTTGATTCTGATTTCTATAACACAAGTGCTTTAGCAACTTACCTTAGGATCAGAGCAATGTATGTGATGTTGTCCAATATTTATGTTTATTGTTTATTATAAGTTTATCCGTACAAGTTAAACAGGGCCTACGTGTCAAATATTTAAACACACCTTCAGAGTGGTTAGTGAAAATAAAAATTATCTTTAATAGTAACACGAACAATACAATCGTTGAAACGTTCTCATACTAGTTTGCTCTTGTTATGAGAGGCAGGCTTTTCTTTACAAATTGCTTGATAAAATAATTACAGTTAATTATAACGAGTCGTAAACAATTCTACTACGTTCGTGTGTGTGTGTGTGGATGTGTGTGTACTGTCGTAGCAAAGAAACAAAACACGATCATAAAAATCATAACAAAAAATCTTGTAGTTACTATAAAGCAGTTTTGTTACGGTATTACAAAATAACAAAGTTTGTCATTTAAAAACCGGCTAAGTGCGAATCGGACTCGTGCACGTGCAGGGTCCCGTACTATTATTTATAAGAACTGCAAAAAAAAAACGTTTATTGTATGGGAGCCCCCTTAAATATTCATTTTATTTTGTTTTTTAGTATTTTTTGTTATAGCGGCAATAGAAATACATCATCTGTGAAAATTTTAACTATCTAACTATTACGGTTCGTGAGATACTGCTTGGTGACAGTCGAACAAACAGACAGACGGATAGTGGAGCCTCAGTAATAGGGTCCCGTTTTACCTATTGGGTACGGAACCCTAAAACTGTGTTGTATTTTGGCACCTCTATCAAATTCCGAGAGTAATCTATATATCTCATCAATAAATTCTCATTATAGTTATTAATTGATAAATATATTATAAGTGAGAGATTTCTTGGTTTCTATTATACGTAGATATTCGTTATTTCACACTCAGTTACAGTTGATGTTTACGGAAAGATGTACAATTTTGGCGGTTTTATCGCTAAAAGCGATCTCTTCCAGACAACCTTCAGGTAGAGGACAACTATAGAGAAAGAGGAAAGTGATGCATAGTGCTTATATATATATATATATATATATATATATACTTACTACCTAATCTGTTCTCGCACTTTATTTATTTGATAAGTGAAGAATTGTATGTATCCGTAAAACTCGCATTCTTCGCATATATATATATATATATATATATATATATATATATATATATACATATATATATGTATATGTATATATATAGGTGTGGTCAGTCAGTAGGTATCTATCTAATTTAGTATTGGATAATACGGCATTGCATACAATGGCATTCTGTTGTCTATTTCGTTCTCGAAGTAAAAACATCTAACCAGTTTAGGTCCGTTATATATTTAGCGAATTAGATAAATGTGGTTTAATTAAGTAATTGTTAGTACAATGGCTATTAAATGTGCAGTTTCACTTTAATTTAAATCGTTTGTTTTAATACCTGTCTTCTATGCTTTTTTTTGTTTTTGAAATGGTCGGGACACGGTTGTTTATGAAAAAAAAAGTTGGAAGTTTCGCAGGAAATTTAATTTAATGTTAACTGATATACATAATAACCATAAAGAAACCATAATGTCACAGTTAATAATCAATATTCAAAGTGATCTTTGTAAACTGTCGCATTGAATTTTTTCGAGTAGGGGTTTTCGGAGGTAAAACGTCTTCAGATTTTTTTTACCATCACCAACCTACTCACTGATAGGATTAACAAGGACTAATCTCGACGATTTTAATTGACTTTTGATTAACCTTGTGTCTAATAAACACAAACTTAAAACGAGTTATCTAATAGATGTTAAAAATACTCCTCAAATACGTATTTGCACACACAAGGTCTACAAATTCAAGTATTTAATATGTATGTTTTGAGGTCACTCCGGATTACAAATATTCGCAATCAGATTACGAGCGAACCTAGTTATGAAACGAAGTAAGCGAATGTCTGACTTAAGTTACGCTTAATAATAAACATCTGGGTACCAATTAATAATCTATCGAAAACATTATAGAATAACTCTTATACATTGTAATTTTATAACACCTTCAACAAATCCATTCCCTATTTATCTAAAAATACACAAAGTACCAAATTCAAGATACATCATTAACTAATCATATTAATTACAATTTTAATCACGTAAGAGACTCACGTTATAAGCATATTGGATGTCAGCTTCCTTGTATCATGTACTCACACACAAAACACAGAAACAAACACAAAATTCTTTAATTTAAAACACACGCGTTCGCGATTTTTACTTTCTAAAGTGTGATTCGTTAAGCCGCTGTGCGTGGCGGTCGGCGCGCGGTCGGGTCTCGACTGAGGCGGTCCGTATGTAGTCGCACCAGCGTTTTTCTTTTTCATCAAACCGGCCAACGTCTCGACTATCTGGCCAGTCCGGTGTGCTAAGAATGACGCAAGGTGTTTCGGCAACGTTGCGGGGTTTTTTTCATTGCTACAATCCACTTACACTCGCTCGAATTAATTGCGAGGAGACATACTTAGAATTTGCCGCGATTAACTCAGGGCTCAATGTCAAAGGTGGTCTAGAATTACTGTTTACGAGCAACGGCGGTGACGGATCATGGATCTTAATAATCGCCTTTATAATAGCTCGATTATGACAGCACTTATCTTCTAAAGAAAACGTGCAGAGAGCGTTATAAGTTATTTCCGATGTTAATGGAAGAACCAAAAGAAAACATAGCCGAGATGTAGTGGCTAGACTTTGATGTTCAACGAGTACAGGTGTTTTTCGTAACGAGCAATCAAATAATGCTGAAATCGTCTTCATAATTTAAGCCATTGGACGTCCACTGCTGAACAAAGGCATCAACAAGTGCCTTCCAGATAGCTCGGTTGCGCGCGGCCTGCATCCAGCGGCTTCCTGCACCCTTTCCCAGGTCATGTCCAACTAGTGGATTTGAACTTTATACATAAAGTCCAAACCCACTTCTTTAACCTTAGGATGACATGACAATCTACAACTGACAGAACTGACAACCTTTGGGAAAAAGGTTCACACCTGGAGACCACGAACTAGCGAACTAGAAGACGCAGCGTGGGCAGGCTTTCCACTCGGTGGACGGATGACCTAGTCAAGATAGCGGGCAACCACTGGATGCCAACGGCACAAAGCCACAGTGGTATTCTATAGGGAAGATCTATGTCCAGCAGTAGACTGCCAAAGGGTGATGATGCAACCTAAATAGACACAAGCGTTTACATCTTTGGTTAAAACCGCATTTGTATGAAAACACAGTTCTTCTCCTCTCTTCTAGTGGAAACCACTGATCAAATAAACTATGGTGGAATCCTTACCCTTAGCCGGAATGAGGGGCAAAAGTGTTGTATGACTCAGACGCCAGAGGGGGTACTTTCAGCTGCCGGTGAGTCACCTCTTCACCAATTAACTGGTAGTCTCCGTCAAAAATCCAGAAATCCGTCTTTCCATGAAATCTATCCCCCTCAATTAAACTATAGCAATTTTTCAAGGGAAACAGTTCCTGTTTCTGTCTTTTCTTGGTTAAAAACCTTCAGTTATTTCAAAGATGTTATACACATTTTGTCTTCAGTTGCAAATTCTATAAATTTTTATTTACTAGGCTAGGTAATTAAATGCTGTCAATAAAAAAGACATACAGAGCTGCGATCTAATTGATGAAGACCCCATTGATGGAGCGAAGTGTAGGAGTTGAGTAGGAAAGCGGACCCTGTCACACTGTCACGCGAGATATACAGGATGGCCCAGACCAGACGGATATAATTTCTTAAGGGAGTTGGCTTAGGGACCCATCAGATAGTGCCAGGATAAATATAAAAAATCTGTCGAGTTTGGAACAATTCACTTTTCCAGATTAAAATTAAATGCACTTGAACTCTGCATATTCAGTCTTTTCACCGAGGGAATATAGTGTTTAACTAAGAATTTTCAATAAAAAAAAATGTAATATTTTCAAACTATCAAATAAAAAATCATAGCTCGTATTCGGATGGGAAGCGATCGAGCGAGCGAAGCGGCACGATCTGATGGGTCCCTAAGCCAATTTCCCAAATAAAAATGTTTTATCCGTTACATTTTACATTTTGAATTTTTATGTTAATAAGACTCAATTAATTTTATTTAAATATTTGCATGCTATTTGTAAATGGCTGAAAAAGCTGAACTTTGAACCACCATTCCATTTCCATCTAAAATGTACCCTTTTCATATGCAAATAAATTTCATTTCATTTCTGGTCTGGGCCACCCTGTATACTATGTGATTTTGGGTAGATGCCATCACACTGCCAGCCTTGAAGGTCATCCTCAATAGTTCACAACTCAGGAGTTGTAGAAGAACTGGTAAGTAACCAAGTACATCAAGATACTACAAATAACACTACAGGGTTAACACTTATTGCTAATGTAGATGAATTTCAGTTAAATCTTTGGTAAGTAAAGTTCATCGTTTCTGTTTCCTGTATTGGAGTACAAATCCTGCTACATTTTCCAGTAAAAGCTGAACTCTTACTAAACGGACGGGCTGTACAATTAAAGCTCACTTTATACTGGATATAATAACTTAAATTGCAGCATTGTTAATGTTTTCCTCCTTTCTCATTGCAAAATTTACGAATGACTCATCGTAAGTAGGTCTCCTTTAAAAATAAATAATTTATGAAAAAATCGCCTATTACATTGTTTATACATTACATATGCATCGTGTCATATGGCCATGTCTGTCGCAGAACCGACGAGAGGTGGAGCAGGAAGGTTCTCGAATGGAGACCACGCTTAGGCAAACGTAGTGTAGGACGCCCCCCGGCTAGATGGACCGATGACCTGAAAAAGGCAGCTGGCAGCGACTGGATGCAAAGGGCGGGAGATCGTGCGCTGTGGCGCTCCTTGGGGGAGGCCTATGTCCAGCAGTGGACTGCAACAGGCTGATATGATGATGATGAATCGTGTCATATAGATTTCATTATGTAAAAATCACGTACATACATCGGAGTAACATACCCTCAACTCATTAAAGCAATACATAAAGATTTGATTAACAGCGTTATTATTTAACGACCACATTAGCGCAGTAGCTTGGTTATTCCTGAAGAATACCACTTTTCGGTTTGATTTCCGTTTCGGGTCATTTAGAAAACAGTGCCTCGGGAACCCAGTTCAGCCAGTATGTTGCTTCAGGCCAAATTCTATGCTATTAAATAAATAGCAAACAGTACAATGACAAATTAATACGTAATTGTATCTTATATAATTTATAATTTTGATGACCGTCTGGTGTAGCGGTTCGCGCTCCGGACTACAAAGCCTGGCGGTTGCGGGTTCGAATCCCGCAAGGGGCAAATGTAAGTGTGATGAGCACGAGCATTTGTACCTAAGTCATGGATGTTTATAAACGTATTTATGTATGTTTATCCGTTATCTAGTTGCCATAGTAAAACCTTTGCTAAGTTTGGGGCTAGCTAATTGGTGTGATTGTGGAAACAATTTATTTATTTTTAATTTCGAATAGTCGTGGGTTTGAATCCCATCAGAGGTTAGTGGTTTTTTTTTAGGAAAAAATGTTATCCGTGATGATGACATATTTTTTTTTAATTGGCACGAATCATTGTGTCTTCGATTCCTCAAATACCCCATCGTCCCAATCTTCTGAAATTTTAAACTTATTGCCTACAAAACGGTCGCAAGAGACCTCCAAAACAAGAAACAATAACTTCTTGAATTTTTCGGTAGGAAGCAGTTAAATATTTATTTAGACAGTTAATTACCTCGGCCCATACAATGAGACAACAGTATTCGATTATCCCGCCTCAACAATCACTTGTTTGTTTGTTTTATAGGTATGCATAAACAGAAATTCGTTTATAAAGCACTGACCTATTTATTGTTGCAAAAGACTTGAGTACTATAGTCTTAAATTCGAGACTCGAGTCATTTTGCATGACATGACGCGTTGCATTATAACTAAAACTTATAATAACCATTAGAGTAGTTTGTTACGAGATTGCTACCATGTACCTTATTTTTGAGTTCCCGATATTTCGGCACTGTTGCAAGCGCCATGATCACGGAGTAACTCCGTGATCATGGCGCTTGCAACATGGCAGAGTAAGGTACATGGTAGCAATCTCGTAAAAAACTATTCTAATGTAACTATTCTAGTGACCATAAAAAGTTTAAAACAATATATTATAATAACCAGTCTAAACGCGACGTACTTAGTATGTTGTATGTATTGATACTACTTATCAATACTACTACATACTATAGTACGTCGCGTCGAGACAGTTAGTTTTGCGAGTCATGAGTCTTTGGAGTCCTTTGAGTCTTTGCAGTCCTTTCGAGTCTTTTCAATAGATATGTTAGGATGCATATCATTTTATTTAATAATATTTTTATTTCGAGGTGTGGTAGCCGTGTGGTAACGAACGCTGGCTTAAAGTCAGTTCCGAGTTCTTTTGAAAATAGAAAATACTTAGTCACGACACGAGTTCTCGTAGTCATGACTCAAGTCTTTTTTAAAAGACTCAATGACTTGAGCTGGACTCAGACTCGAGTCTTTAAAAAGAACTGAGCCCCTTAAAAGGACAAGTCCCATTATTATAAAATTTTAGGACTAAAGTCTCTTACAACACTACCTTTAGTAGGTCACCTATTCTTCTGAGACATAAGTGGATTTAGGAAATATTGCAATCTGAGCGCTATTGTAGGCAGATTATACCGAGTGTAATAAAAAAATGCAATTAAACTTTAACGAATGATGTTACCGTTCAGATATTAAACAACTTTTTCGACAGCGGCGAGCACGCCGGACTATAATGGCGTCGCCATCTCTGAGGTCCCGGGTTCGATCCCCAGTCAGGTCAATGTAGAAAACGAACTTTTCTATATTGTCTCGGGTTTAGGTGTTATGGTACCATCGTTAATTCTGATTTCGTTAACACGAGTGCTTAAGATCAGAGCAATGTTTTCCAATATTTATTTATATTTATTATTATTATATTAGGTGCAGGACGCAGTTCGATGTTTTCGATGGTACTAGTAAATCTTAACAAAACCCAATGTTCTCACAGAGGCGCACTGCGACGGCAAAACTGGTCTACCTTGTTGACTCTACCCCGGAGTAAAACCTGTGGTAAAACCGCCGTATGCGCATGTCATTCGGTTATTATAAGGAAGGTCCAGTGTCGATCCGTCTCGGAAACAAATTGTTGTGAATTTATTCAAAATTATTACTTTACTACGAAGGTTTATCAAATTGATGTATACGCATGAGTAGCTATAGAAGTATACCAGTTTTTTTATATAAATAAACATAAATATTGGACAACATCGCATACCTTGCTCTGATCCTAAGGTAGCTAAGGTAAGTGCCTTAGCTAAGCACTTGTCTTATCTGATCCCAAGGTTAGTAGCTAAAGCACTTGTGTTATAGAAATCAGAAACAACCACGGTACCACAACACCGGCTGAGGCCAAACTTGGCGAGGCCAAGTCCAGCGTGCTCGCCTCTTGGCTACGTACTTAGAGCAATAAGGCTACGGAGGTCGTCAAATTCAAAACGAAGTCCTGGTTTGGTTTTCTTTACTATAGCCAAGGTTATATTGTTACGTGTTACACCTGCACACGCGAGGATCTTTACAAGGCCACCGATAGCGCTATATCGGTGGCTGAGTTTTAGTCCTCACATACAGGGTGTAAAAAAAGGCTTAACGAAGCCTTAAACCACGAATTCTATACATAAAACCAAGTAGAATGCAAAAAAAATAATTGCTGGGAAATGACTTTTATTTTTGGGTATCAAAAAAAAATCTTATTTCTAACCCGCAATGAATAGCGCGCACGCCACAGACTATGCCTGTGTGTGTAAGCGGATCATGTTTCTTTGTAAAAAAGTTAAGTAATATCAAACAGAAGTCAATATTGTAAAAATCTTTGAAAAAAAAAAATTGTAACTTTGACTGTCAATAACTCGGTAACCCGTCATTTCCCAGGTATAGTGTAAAAGAAAAAAATGGTCGTAATAATAAGATAAGATAAGATAGGATAAGATAAGATTTACGTAGAATATGTAGTATTCGGCTTCGTTAAGCCATTTTTTACACCCGATATATAATAGCCTGAGTGAGTCGACACGCAAAGAAGAAGAAGGTTATATTCCGTAGCTAAGCGAAGAAAACGAATAATAAGTTTGTCACAAATTATTAAGTATTAAAAATAGTTACTAAATAACAAGCGTTACTGACAATTGTAACCTAGAGTTATGACGTCATTACTAGAATAAACAAAACTTTTGTCCGTGACTCTAGAGGTGGCAAAATATTAATGCTAATTACAATGGCGAAGGTGCGAATACATTTTCTATTTTCAGATATTAATAATATGAAGTGGATTTCGAGTTGACGTGTCAAGCCTTTAACCAGTGTAATTTGATCGCTTATTTGTATCAAATATCTTAATAACGCGTGGTCAGCATATGTTGGAAACCTTTAGCTAGTCTAGGACAACATTTTGTGACGTTTAAGTCAAAAAAAGGTTTAAAAAAAAACTCTGTCTAATCTCTGGATTAAACTTAGCATGCAACAAGAGAAAACTATAACATAAAAACCGTTATCTGTTATTTTATAAAACTATAAAAGAAAACAAGGAAGTTTCCCAAAGAAAGTGAGTTTCTTTAAATGATTAATGGCGCAAATAAGTGTCTGCGCGCGCGCAATTGGCTATCGTTAGTTTCGCCATGGTTCTATGGGCCGACCACCATGGATAACAGGCATAATATCACATAATACCGTTAACAAAAACGATCGACTTTATAAATGGCCGGGACAAGACTTGCTGAAAGTAGTGTTGCCGCTCAATAGTCTTGATAGCATCGAAAAAAACCGGCCAAGTGCGAGTCAGACTCGCGCACGAAGGGTTCCGCACCATTATCTTTAAAAACGAGCAAAAAAAACAACTTTGGTGTATGGAAGCCCCCTTTAATATTTATTTTATTATCTGGTATACATTATCTATGAAAATTACAACTGTCTAGCTACCAGGGCTCATGAGATACAGCCTGGTGACACACGGACAGCGGAGCCTCAGTAATAGGGTCCCGTTTTACGCTTTGGGTACGGAACCCTAAAAAAACCCTAGCAATTGTAAGTGAAAAAGTAATTCATAAAATATTGTATATTTATTTTTAATACAATGACATTAGTTCCTGAACAATATGGATTTAGACAAAACAAATCCATTAATATGGCAGTTTATGATTTCTTATTTAAAGTATACACCAATATGGACAATAGATTACCAACTGTTGCTCTGTATATGGAAAGGACCAAAGTATTTGACCACGTAGATCATGGTATTCTACTAAAGAAATTAGACGCATGGAGTAAGGGGTAACGCTAATAAATTGATAGAATCTTATTTTTTTTTGTAATGCTTCTCGTATTTTTACAATTATCAGTGTTAACTTTCTGTTTAATCCTCAATGACATGAAGCTCTTTAAAACGAAACTCAGACAATTACCTACATAAGTGACGATACCACAGAAATTCCTTGTTATATCACGACGCGTGAGAACGCTGTGACAATAATTGTCGCTTTTTAGAGTTCCGTACCCAAAGGGTAAAACGGGACCCTATTACTAAAGCTCCGATGTCCGTCTGTCCGTCTGTCTGTCTGTCCGTCTGTCATGAGGCTGTACACACAGATGATGTATTTACACACACATACACAGATGGTGTATTTACACACACATACACAGATGATGTATATCAGTTGCCGCTATAACAACAAATACTAAAAACCGGAATAAAATAAGTATTTGAGGGGGCTCCCATACAACAAATGCGATTTTATTGCTGGTCTTTATAGTAATGGTGCGGAACCCTTCGTGCGCGAGTCCGACTCGCACTTGGCCAGTTTCTTTTTACCTAACATCAAAGACAGCTTAACCTATCTACTACACAATCTGACTGCATGCGATCACGAAGTAAGGCACTTTTAAAAACAAGATCAGCTTAAACTTTAGACTCTAAAGCATTTAAAATATTTAAGCATCCAAACTAGACCTTCAATATTGTTTTCTGTAAGAGCTCGTGTATTTTTTGTCAGGAAAGGAAGATTCTATTTTTATATTTACCTTATCAAGTAACATTTTAGTAAGGTAATATATTTCAAAGTCGAGCCAACCCATATCTCGTAAGACTATTTTACAGGGTGTTTACTCCGTCTCGTTTAAATCCGTCATGATTACATTACTAGAGAAACTTTGATTATATACAAGTCTAGATTCCCTTTTCGAGTGTCATTTACGTCAAAAAATATATAAGCCAACTGTTGGCGCAAAAGTTTATTTCGCCTGCTCAATGGCGCGCTTGTTACCCTAGCACCCCATAATTGTTACCATAGTAACCATAGTTGTTAATCACTCAAATCTGGCTTGTTCTTTTGGCGACAATTGCAGCACCAACCAACACCAACATCTAGAAATGTTTATAATCAAAGTAAAGAAATAAAAGCTATTAATCATTTTCTATAAACATTATTAAAGCTAAATTTAATGAACGAATGATTTCAATTAGAATTTGACATTCGTGTTTTTATTTAGGTAGGTTATTATTTTAAAAATATCAACAAATAAATATTTATATTCTCCAGTTGTATCTTAGTCAACAATTTAAGCCAATTCTGAGTTGGCGTAGATTGCAATGTATTATTTTTAAGTGTTCGAATTTTCCGCTTTCTACCCCTTGGTTTAGTGGGTACTCTCTCTCGGCTAATGAGTGTGAGGTAACATTCGAGATGAACCGCTTTTTACTTGGTCATTAAAACATTTTTTTGTGTAATTGCTTAAAGTAGCCATGGAAAGTTAATCAAAAATATAGATGCCTCTGGAGTTTCCTTAAAAGTACATTAATTATCTATCAATTCAATTATATTACAATTTAATTTATTATTCGGTTTGTAATGTAATGTAATTTAATTAATTAACTAATAATAATGCAATAGGTATAACTTATCATGGAATTAATTGTAATTGTCTTTGTGTTGAAAATGTAGCTTATGGGTTAACGTTACCTGAAATAAATGAATTTTATTTTATTTATTTATTATTTATAAATACCTTGACGCACCATAAAGACCGTGTGGTGTAATGGCTTGCGCTTTGCACTACAAAGCGTGGTTGCGGGTTCGAATCTCGGATAGGGCAAATGTTAGTACGATGAGAACAATATCTTTTACCTAGATCGAGAATATTTAGGTAAATTTCTGGTAGTTATACACTTATAAAAACTCTATGCTTAGTTTAAGACTAGACAATTAAAGAAATTGTTGAAGAATTTAATAGGTAATTTATATATTTTTATTTGAAGATAAATAACACTTGAAAAAAATCATCGACCTCAGGTGGGACTCAGGTGGGACCTCGATGATTTTTTTTCAAGTGTTATTTATCTTCAATTAACCTTGCATAGAATTGCTAAAAACAAAAATTTACAATATTTTTATTTGTCAATAAAAAAAAGTACTTTGTCTTCTTCTTGCTCTGAATTTTCCTCGTTGAAATATTAAATTAGCTTCTTACAAAACTGAATCTAGCTGAACACGCAGCCGATTTTAGAGTAAGTGTAGGTGATTTGCATAATTTGCCAATGCAATTGTACAGTCACGAGAATATACATATTTTCAATGGATTTTAAACCTTATCACAAATGAATAAGAATATATTGCTCGTTGTACGTTACATTATTAATTCGCGGCTTCTGCGCTTGCGCAAGTCGAACCGCTTGCGGCAAATCTAAAGAAGGCCTACTACGAGAACGTTTCGTTCGTTCGGACGTATTAACTTAATAAATTAAAACAACCATTCACTTGTTTCAATCCTTTGACATAAATGAACAACTCAAACTAGCCGGGTAAAAAACACGACCGTTTTTAATTGCTCATAAATAGACAAAGGTTTGACACAAGTAGAAGGTAGTTTTAATCTATTAGGTTTTTATTTAGGTCCGAACGAACGAAACAGTTTCGTAGTAGGACTAGTAGGGCTTCATTATCGCATTATCAACATCACCAGCCTATATCAGTCCATTGCTGGACACAGGCCTCTCCAAAAGGAGGATTTTGCCATAATCGCCACGCTTGGCAGGCGGGTTGGAGTTCGCAGTTTGGCCAATGGTGGTGTCAGTCATGGTTGTCAGTCCATAGTCCATAGTTATAGTCATAGTCCAGTCCATAGTCCATAGTCATAGTCCAGTCCATGTCAGGGAGAGCCTGCCCACGCTTCAAATCAAATTGTTTCTTTGCTTTAAATAGGTGGAGAGCTCCGAATATGATAATAAGATTTTTGTTCATTCCTTTTTTTTATTTTTGTATTTCGGAGTATTTTTTTGGCATTTTCATTTTTTCTAAACGTAATTACATACTAAGAACTCAAATAAACTCCGGATTAATTTAAGCACAGACTAATATTTTACGTTTTTAAGCAGTCGCGTATAAGACGGCAAAACCAAATGTCATTATTTTTGTTTTGAAATAATACGCGTTTTTTAATTAAAGTGGTTAGGATTAAGTGGTTTTAGTAACTGAGTAAACTTAGAGGATGTCTACGCAAAATTGCGCAACGACTTGGCGGAAACTAATTATGTGGAATACCTTACAAACCAGGCTTTATACTTAAAGCATATTTTTACTTCTTAGTATTGGAACCTATGCAAAATGAATGTACTCGTATTAAAATAAAAAACCGGCCAAGTGCGAGCCGGACTCGCGCACGAAGGGTTCCGTTACCATTATTTATAAAAACGGCAAAAAAATCATGTCTTTGTATGGGAGCCCCCATAAATATTTTACTTTATTCTATTTTTTAGTATTTGTTGTTATAACGGCAACAGAAATACATCATCATCTGTGAAAATTTCAACTGTCTTACTATCACGGTTCATGAGATACAGCCTGGTGACAGACGGACAGACGGACAGTGGAGCCTCATTAATATGGTCCCTTTTTACCCTTTGAATAATAAAATTAATTTTTTAAACGTGTATAAATGCCCAGAATACATACATACTCCATGAGGATTATTCGTTGTTATTTAGTAATATTGTGTATTGTGGATTATTCGTGATCACGTATTTGTAGATACATAGGTACACCAAAACCGTGGAGCACAAAATGTAGAGTAGAAATGTCATTCATTTTGTAAGGTTTTCACTAAATTTCAACTCTGGGTGGGAGTTGATTGCTAGAGAATTCTGGATATCATTAAGTCTGCCAATTGTAATTATGTGCAATAAAATTTCAACAAAAAAAGCAAATATACATACTAAATGTAAGTGAAAATGATTCAGAAAAAGATGGTGCGTATTCCTACTCTATGCTTGATGACCGAACATAAGCGGAGTCGCAACACCATGAGTAAAATGTTAATACATACTTAATATTATATCGGGTGTTAAAAAAGGCTTAACGAAGCCGAATACTACATATTCTACGTATTATTACGATCATTTTTTTTTACACTATACCTGGGAAATGACGGGTTACCGAGTTATTGACAGTCAAAGTTACAATTTTTTTTAAAAGATTTTTACAAAATTGGCTTCTATTTCATAATACTAAACTTTTTTACAAAGAAACATGATCCGCTTACACACACAGGTATAGTCTGTGGTGTGCGCGCTATACATTGCGGTTTAGAAATAAGTTTTTTTTTTGATATCAAAAAATAAAAGTCATTTCCCAGCAATTATTTTTTTTGCATTTATCTTGGTTTTATGTATAGAATTCGTGGTTTAAGGCTTCGTTAAGCCTTTTTTTACACCCTTTATTTACCAGTTCTTGTAAGGATCTAATACTTAATATCCAACTAGCAAAAACACTTCGGTCCATGTCAAGGACGGCAAATTCGCTCGCTACGTTATTAACAGATCTTTTTTAACTAAATGCGAGAAGCACGCAACCTCTTTGTTATAAATACTAAAGTTTACCCGACTACCGAAGGCAAAAGGAAGGGTAATGATTTTATAAAGAAGTAGGTAGTTTGTAGGTTAAGATGTAGAAACGACTCATCCAATTTAAAGACAGTTACAAACTGAATACTACACAGTTTTAAAGTTACACACCAAATGTTCCCGTGATGATATTAATATTTTTTTATTCAATTTCATTGCACTAATTAATTTGATATTAATCATACAAAAAGTAGACTAAATGCCACGTGACATTATCTTTCACCATAAACAGAAATGTTTTGGGGGTGATGCGACAGAGTTTGTTTAAAAAGACTTTTTTTTAAATTTGGAGGTTTTTTAAACTAACATTATAACACAAGGGTATTTATACAACACATACCTTTTTATTATGTTTTTTATTTATTATGCTGAAGTTTTTTTTTCGGATCTACCTTCATCATCACTCTCTGTCATCCTCCGGTATAGAGAATACTAGAGATTTATTTTCTTAAATAAACTATCATTTTGGCATTCGAAAATTATGCAATCATCAAACAAAATAAATATTTATTAGATTGCGGTCGACCTTCCGTGGTGGCCACGGAGACACTGTCCTTTTTGTCTCAATATTATAAGCATAAACTTAATAAATCGATCACGTAAATTTTAAGCTAAAAATATCTCTTTGATCGTAATTTATAGTAAAATAAATTTAAATTTCTTTTTCTGTCTCAGCTTTCTGACAAACTCAGATCCAAACCTCAGTAATAACTATAATATTAACTCTGTGGTAATAAAAAAAAAAGTCTATAAAAAATTTCCTTGGAACGTTGTCTCTACAATTTTATCAACTTATTATTTCTATCCAGAGGTAAAATAAAAATATTTCCAACAAAACAAGTAGTTAAATTGCCATTACAAAAATAATTAATAGCAATTGTTAACAAATCGTTAAACAAAGCTGGTAACGCCATCTATTGACGTCACTGCACAACGCGTGCTAATTGTACGCATTGAAACGGAGGTTGTTGCTTGTTACAATAGATGGCACTAGTTACAATTGAAATTAGTCTACTAATTACAACAGATGGCAGTATACTAAAAATGGTTTTTTGAAAAAAAAACATTTCAAAGCTTAAGGACTAAATTCGCGTAAACAATCAAAAGCATGTAGGTTATTAGGCTTGGCTACCGACCCACCAGCTACACGCGAAAGTGGCTCTTGCGTCACAGTACAGGTCAACCGACATCTCATAACGGTTGCATCATGGAAGGAAGTTATGTGAGGCTGTTGATTTGTCTCCACAAATGGCAGTTTATCTCATGTAAAAGCTTGCAAATTAGCTTACAGAGCTTTTCATATCCTGCATAAACGTTAATATGTAATTTTATATATATCCGTAAACTCAAAAGGTTTGCTAACCCCATTCTAAAGTGACACTTTAGTCAGGGTCGCGTCTGTCATCGCGGCATTAATTAGACTTGGAGTAGGGATCAGTCAGAATCAGGTCTACTCGTATAATGCAGGAAAAATATAAAGACAAACATTATACAAAAATGCAGTGGTCGCAACAATAAAATATCTATTCTGGTAATTTTGTTGACTGTTAGCGAAATAACAAAGCCTGTGGTGTTATTTAAAAGAAGTCACAGATATTTTGAGCAGTAGAATGGTTGTCTAAAGCTTTGTTCTAGACTTACCCCGTAGTCCAGCTGAACATTTGCCTTACTCGTTCAGGTCGCAAGTCTGTCGGTGCTGCCATTATTCCTGTAACAAGACAATTATTCATCATCATTATTTCAGTCATTGGACGTCCACAGTACAGCTGAACTACGGTAATATTGTCTACTGAACATCCTAAGCCTAACCCTTAAAGTATTTTAAATGCTCTAAGGCCTCCCCCAAAAAGACAATTAAATGTTAAATATGGGAAAGTGAGATCAGATGAAAAATTATATTATAAGTACTGGTTATTTTTGAGCAGTAGAATGGTCCTTCAATAGGAATTTAACTAATAAGAGGATCTTAAACGGTGATATGCAAATAACAAACATTCTCATAAGGGCTGAGGGCGCACCACTACGCCAACTTGCTCTTCATTAGGAGATGCCAACATTGGCAGGAACATTATAAGCCAGAGACACAAGGGGACAAATTTCCTGTGATACTTGTCGCCAGCCACGTCGAATGAAATGGCGCGACGGACTTCGTTTGACATGTCTTGCAACATCGCGCGATAATTGTCAAGTGGTATGATGTCGCCAGCTAAGTCAAGCGAAGTTTTGCGAAGTGACACGACTTTGCCTGACGTCGCTACGGACATAAGTCACGCAATAACGCCAGATATATCAAGCGTAATCGCCCGGTTTCGCTTGACATGTTGCTGACACATATCATGAAAGTGTGGCATTTGTGCCCTAGGCCCTAGTATTCCTGGGTTTAACCACCAAAACCCCCCCACAGGCCCTAACCATCGTCCCCTTTTCCTATTGTTGTTGTCCTGAAAGTTGTCTAGAAGAGATCGATCGATTATCTAAAAGACTTACGTTTTTCTCTAAACATCATTGGCCTTACTACAAAAAAGATAGACTAGGCTTAAACACTGTCTAAAAATTAACCAACTAATTTGAAATATTGACACATTTTTAATTGGTTGACTAATCTCTAGACAAGTGTTCAAACCCATACCCACTCTATCTTTTTGTAGTAAGGCCTCACGTGTCTGCCTTGGACCTTGTGACCAATGAAGAATTTATCTATCTCCTTACTATGATCACTAATAACCTTAATCAGGTCATGAACTCAGGCTGTCTACCCATCCTGTTCTCATTTATAAACTCTTGCCACGCGTGGCTTCTGTTCGAGAACCTTCCTGTCCCAATACCTCTGAGCATTGTGAAAGAGGAAAAACACTTAATTATGGTATACGAAATCGTTAAAAATACCTCATTAGTCGAAAAACATACAACTAAAATGAGGTTCCTTATAGGTTGTTTGTGTATGCTAAGCCGTCGATTAATGTGTCCTCGTTGTGTCGTGATATTGACACTTTATATCTTAGATCTCTTAGTTATAATATGGACTTAGTACTAAAAGTTACCAGGACAATGTGTTATTAAAATAATGCAAAACCTCTTAGTGTTGATTCTAGTCGATAAATATAACAACTCCCCAAAAAGATCCCTTCGAAAAATTGCACCAGAGTGAGGGAGTAGAGGGTTTGCTCTATTCCAATTTAAAAAGCTTGTAAAAATTGCTTAGAATACTTGTACAACACTAAAGGATATTTACTTCTTAATCAAGGGATTGTTTCAGTACTCGAATACTTCTCTGAGCTCTGGTGGCCCTGTAGTCGGAGTCTTGCTTCATACCCGTGAGTTGTGAGTTCAAAATTGAACACGTTTCTCTTGATTTCTCAGAATGAATGTCCTCATTTAAGCACTTGTTCATTTTATTTTGATTTATTAGGGACTTCAAACTTACAGCGGTTGGCAACTTGCACAGTCTTTTAAAAACAATCTTTAGATCACTTTTTTAAGCCTTTAATAACAGAAATCTAGACTTATATTACAATACGGGCCTAAATGTTAGACTTAATTCACTGGAATAACATCTTAATAACCGTTAAAGATGGCCGCCTTGCTTCGCTCCTGACACCGAGCTAATTGCTGCTATTAGAAAAACAATTACTATTGCGATCCGATTTATTTACGGGAAACCCGTTTTTATACTTTACGCAAGCAATAGTTCATTGTGAAGATTTGTTTATGCGATTGTTCTTTGGACTGGTGCTTGGGAAACTACAGTAAATGGCACTAAAATAGCACAATCAATGAGTTTACTGATTCATGCTATTAATCGTTTTGTTTGGTGAGAGTTTTATTTACCAAAACCGAATTTATTTATGCTTACAGTACAGGGGTAAGGAAAACTGTTTATAAATAAATAAATATAGGACAACAACTAGAGGCGACTACAGGAGAACCGCCATAAGAAGACGGGCAGCAGCGTCTCGTCTCCACCATTGGCCAAACTGCGATCGCCAACCCGCCTGCCAAGCGTGGCGATTATGGCAAAATCCTCCTTTTGGAGAGGCCTGCGTCCAGCAGTGGACTGATATAGGCTGGTGATGAAGATGGTGATTGTATAGCTGACATTCGTTGTTGTGGGAAGCATGTCCAGCAGTGGACTTCGAAAGATTGATACGGAGAAGAAACGTGGGCCTTGGGACGTGTATAAGTGTATAAGTGCCCGGAAGAGGGCCTATATACAGAATAAAGAATAACATTTCATTTCATTCATATACAACAACTTGTTCTTGTATAACTGACGCATTCGTTGCGGGAAGCATGTCCAGCAGTGGACTTCGAAAGATTGATACGATGGAGATGCTTCACAGTTATCTATGAACCTAGTCATTTGAGTCACTCGCCCAGCATGTTCCTTTTCATTGTTTCAACACAATATAAAGTTTATTATAGTTAAAACTAGTCTGTCTACCCTCGTGTTTATTTCCCTAGCGTTTATTTTGATTAAATGCGTGTTTTTCAACATCCCCATCAGACAATGGTGTTTGAAGGAGTCCAACATAGTAACGTTATATCATTACAGTCGTGGAAATGACACACAGTGTAACTAGTTCTGTCATGTAATTGAAACGAGGTCAATTTTTCATAGATTGATTATCTTTATTGCACGCTAAACTATGAAAATACAGTTGATATTTACAGAAAGATGTTCATTTTAGGCGGTCTTATCGCTAAGACCGAACTCTTCCACTCAACCTTCAGGCAGAAGACAACTGAAGAGGAAAGTTGTGCAGAGTGTGTATTAATTTTACAATTAATGGAGGTTAATTTTTTATCATTATCTAAATTTTACTACATTACATTTTTTTTACATTTCCTTATTATCTAATCAAATATGCGACTATGTAATGTAGAGAGGTAATGCTGGATCTCACAATGTTTTTTACTAATCAAGACAAAACATACTCCAGATTTTAAGTTACACTGTGGCCTTATTTTCTAGAAAGATAGACTAGGTTTAAACACTTGTCCAAAGATAAGTCAACCTTAAAAATGTTTGTTAATAATGTCTGATGTGTCAAGATTACAAATTGGTTGACTAATTTTAAGACAGTTTTTACGCCTAGTCTATATTTTTTGTAGTAAGGCCATATTAGTTCAATATTTGAATACCGCATCTGAATTGGTGTAGAGGTTTTATTATAGGTAACAGCGTCATCTTTTCTATAGTTTTAATATATGTATCATCATCATCATCACCAGCCTATATCAGTCCACTGCTGGACACAGGCCTCTCCAAAAGGAGGATTTTGCCATAATCGCCACGCTTGGCAGGCGGGTTGGCGATCGCAGTTTGGCCAATGGTGGAGAGGAGACGCTGCTGCCCGTCTTCTTGTGGCGGTTCTCCTGTAGTCGCCTCTTACGACACCCATAGGAAGAGAAGGGGTAGTGCTATTCTTTTAACGTGCCGGCACCACACGACACGATATGTATAGACTCTACTTAATAAAAACTTTAATGACGCCAAACGCCAACTTCGGAAATCTCGAACTAAGCCTTCCTATGTTTACACATACAACACCAGTGGACAGCTTCACTGCGCTGTTTGACCCCACCTTCAAATCTAAATTTGGTTTCGCGAGTCACGTGTGCGCATGCTAGGAAGAATGCGAACGTCTAGTGCGATTTGCAGGGTGTCGCCATCGACGGATACGTCTGGGAGGACAACAACAACAACAAAACTTAATAAAAAAACCTTAAAGAGTTTTTACTATTTATTCTTATCGGTGCAATCGGAAATATCTCCAAAGTTCCAAACTCATCCCATTTCGGTCGCACTTAATTTTCTAGCGCGTTCATGTCTTTTACACAAATGTATTTTAAAAGCCAAAATATAGGTAAAACCTTGTTAGTTATAGTGGCTTGTTGAATAAGCGGGAGATTTTGCTCTTTGGCGCTCTTTGGGGGAGCTTACGTCCAGCAGTGGACTGCAATAGGCTGACATGCTGATGATAGTTGCTTAAAAACGTTATTAGTCGGAATTTTAATTAATTCGTTTATTAATATTGCTAAACGTATACGCACGCGTGTTATATTACTACAAGCAGAACATAAGAGTATAATAAGAGCAACAATTACTTATAATTGGAGGAAAATTCTTATCAAAACAATTACAATCGCTTATAAATAGTTTTTGCAATCGACTATAGTTATAAAATATGATCATTATATCAGCCTGTTGCAGTCCACTGCTGGACATAGGCCTCCCCCAAGGAGCGCCACAGCGCACGATCTCCCGCCCTTTGCATCCAGTCGCTGCCAGCTGCCTTCTTCAGGTCATCGGTCCATCTAGCCGGGGGGCGTCCTACACTACGTTTGCCTAAGCGCGGTCTCCATTCGAGAACCTTCCTGCTCCACCTCTCGTCGGTTCTGCGACAGACATGGCCAGCCCACTGCCACCTCAGCTTGCTACATTTTTGGACAATATCAGTCACCTTAGTCTTATGTCGTATGACCTCGTTCCGGATCTTATCCCTTAATGAAAATATGATTATTCGCAATAAGTACATAATTGAGTTTATTAAAATGTAACAAGTTGCAACTATTCCAATACTATTGAAGGTGAAAAGATTTGTTGCGCATACATTAAATGGAACCAGTAGTTTGTGCAAACTACTCATTTAAAACGGCCAAGTATGCGTCGGGCCACGCGCGATATAGGGTTCCGTAGTTCCCGTTACTATATGCGGTATTTTCTACCTGCTTTCTGAATAGAGCAACACGTAAGCCTAAACTGAGTCGCTATTAAGTGAGCTTGTAAATCCGAAATAAGGAAAACAGTTCATTTAAGGCTGAGTAGGTAAATATGACATAGCTTATGGTAAGCGTGTCCTAGAAAATTAAAAACATCATCGACGTAAATTTCTTCATTTTTTTAGCTGCTCCATACAAGCCTGTTCACAGTCTCGATGATAATGTATGGAGCATCTGAAAAAACAAATCGATTAAGATGTTGCTCCTATAGGAAAAAATGTTGTATATGACCAGCTGATCAAGTGATTTGACGGAGTGTCCTATTCTTTTGTACACCCTGTATTGTGATGCGGACTCGGAAAAGCTTCAAACAAAGGTACAACGCCTACCCGGGATTTCGTACAACATGCAAACGCTCGGACCCACCTTGCATACAAAGCTCGTATCAAGGCTAGCCTCTAGTGATGGGACATCGGACCTTAATACTATGTAATTTATTAACCTCACGGTCCAAAACATTGTAGGGACACTGAAAAGTCATATTAACTTGACGTACACTTATATCTTATAAATAGGTTAGTAAGTATTTATTTATGGTAAACGAGTTGATATTGAATATCTACAATGTTTTGTGAATGATAAAACATGTGAGTTAAAAGAAAACTGATACAATCAACGTTAAATTTATGTTATTTTTCGGTCTTTTGTAAAATATGATCGTGAGGTTAGCAGGTTTAACGGAATAATCGACTCTCTAAACTTTAGAGAGTCCTTTTTTTGTTCCTTTAGAGTCTAAAGGAACAACTTTAACGAGAAAAGTTTACCTTTCCATACAAAATTGCCTCACCAATAATGTATGGATGGACAGTATGCAACAGTATTTTTTGACTGTCTTTGTGAATTTGGCTCCATTGTAAAACTTAATGGGAAGAATATTCTGTAAAAGCGATTTCGTCCAGACATCTTGGATTAATCAGACAGTTTAGAATGGTATATTTTTGAGATATTAATGCTCTAAGAGTTCGAGTTGATAAATATACTATGAGTATGTTATGCGAAATATAATTGAGTAGTTTGTTACGAGATTGCTACCATGTACCTTATTTTTGAGTTCCCGATATTTCGGCACTGTTGCAATCTCGTAACGAACTATTCTAATGTTAGTGACCATGAAAGTTTAAAACAATATAGTATAAGATATATCATATATATCAGAGCGAGAAAGAGTTGAATGTCCTATCTTCAACTCTTTCTCGCTCTGATAAGGGGAAGGAATAAGACGGATAATCAGATGGTTAAACGTACCAAAGATAGGACGAGTTTATGCAATATGAAGTCGATGTTGTTATTTTGTATTTTTAATTTTTACTTTTTTAGTTTTTATGGTACACATTGGAAAATTGGTTTTTACGATTGCTTTTCAACTATATAGTCACAGGTTAACAGGATGTACACTAATAAAATCGGTCCTTATATAATTGAGTAGTATCGAAAAGGTATAATAATTGAGCACAGGTCGGGATAAGAAATAGTCTATGCGTAGTATCGACTATTCGACTAGGTAAAATCATCACATCACTACAATCCGCCGCATCGTGAACAGCAAGTAAACGAATTTCCCAAGTCACCTTGACACTACGTTTGATGACGGAGCCGTTTCGACAGACTCGCTGGGATAGTGGCCGAGATGGTGTTAATGGCTCTACAAATATTACACCATTTTCACTTGGTTTTGTAGAATCTTACGAGTAGGTAAAAAAGCTAAAATTCTTACTACAAAATAGATAGACTAGGTTTAAGCCATGTCTAAAGAATATCCAACCAATTTGAAATGGTGATACGTCAGACATTCGAGACATATTAATAACAAATATTTTCAATTGGTTGACTAATCTTTAGAAAGTGTTTAAACCTAGTCATATCTTTTTTGTAGTAAAGCCTAAAATGTTTCACCAACTTACCACTTCACACGAGTTAGCTTTCGTTTTTTTGAGATGAAAAGTGGTTTTAAATATAGTATGTTCTCAATGTTTGTTAGTTACACATGTGAAGAACACGAGAAGCGAGTCCAAATCGATTTAGCCGTTTACAAAATTTGCTCGGAAAAATAAATAAAAACAAAGGAAATGATGATTTGGTATTGGTATAAAACAAATAAAATCATCACTACATAGTATAAAACAAAGTAGCTTCCCTCTGTCTGTCTGTCTCCATGTATGCTTAGATTTTTAAAACTACGCAACGGATTTTGATGTGGTTATAATAAATGGATAGATAGTGATTCAAGAGATTCCTCTTGAATCATATAATATAACATGCATAATATAGTAGAGAAACACTGATAATTGCAACCGTGCGAAGCCGGGGCGGGTCGCTAGTTAATTTGGAAATTAAATCATTAAATTTATTTATATAATAAATATGCCTCCTATCCGTTGGACTGACGACCTAGTCATGGTTGCGGGAAGTTACTGGGTGCATACGGCCCAGGAGGCCTACTACGAAAGCGTTTCGTTCGTTCGGATCGTTCGTATTATCCGATCAAATTAAAATATCCATTCTCTTGTATTAAAGCTTTGTAATAAACAATTTAAAACGGCCGTGTTTTTTACACGGCTAGATTGAGTTGGTCATATTTTGTCAAAGGATTGACACAAGTGAATAGTTATTTTAATTTGTTAGGTTTATACGTCTAAAGTTTAGAGTCGCTCGCTGTGGCCTGTGGCGTTCGTTGTGGACCTCGAAAAGCTGATGAAATGATACACAGAAATCTGCAGTAATCAGTAAGATTATTTCATCTTTTTGCTATAATATTTTGTTTCTATCTATTTCAGCTGAAGGCTACGTAAGTAAGAGACTAAATGACATATAAAATGTTGTATTTATTGAAATATTCAAATAGTTGTTAACACATTATAATAATTCATACTCAGACAAAAGTCCTAAGAACAATAGACAATTTCCACGTCCCACGGAACCAACAATCATACTGATGCCGACATTGACCCGGCTTTTAGTAAACCACAGATTATAACCATACGCTAATCACCATCTGAACCACAGATCTAACCAAAAAAGAATAAAAAACCTTCTCGTGGCATATCTGTCAAATGTTTGATGACCAGAACTTAGTAGGTTTCCGCCACACGATCCTAACTATTGATAATTATTTTTATTTTATTTTTGACTAGTGAAATCTTCACAGCGGTTTTTGATTCTATAATATCATCTGTTTTAATTTAAACTCAATAAAACAGAAATTAACGTGATCATACCACCGCGGTCGGTGTAACTCTTATATACGTAGCGAATGCTAAGTACATGGTGTAACCCTGTCGAAACGTCAGGCAAAAAAGGTAACATTTTGTACCTAAATTATGATCGGGTTAATTCCCGTTTCATTGAGTTTAAATAAAATGAAATGAAATTAAATTTTTAATTATTTAGGGATGACTTTATTTCTTGATTTACGTTAATACAAAGTCGCGGTAAGCTGTTATTAGTAGCAAAAAGTAAGACACAAAAATATCTATAGTAAAAAGAAAATAATAACCTACATAATTAATTTAATTAATAAGATAATTTACTTTAATAAGAGTGCTATTTATATCTTGTTTTTTATCTTTATATAATTTGATCTCTGTGTAAGATTTTATGTTAATTAATGTTTAGTTAGTCAGCTAATCATAAAGTTACTTATAACCATTTAATTTAAACTACTTTTACGGATTATTTATAACCACTTTAAGGTTTTGCTAAATCCTGTTAGAGAAATCTATAATCAAATAATAATATAAATTAAACAAACATTACATTACACGGCATAATATATAATCCTACTGTTATTATTTTTTAATACCGAACTTTAAAATGAATAACGATGATTAAACAAAGTTTCCACATATTTCAGTCTCGGTTAAAGCAACCAACAGAGTCGTTCGAGTAAACGGGCTTCTTGTTACCACGACATTTCGTACGCACTTTCACTTAATCTGTTACTTAAGTAGTATTTAGTTACTTTATGCTTATATTGATATGTATTAAGCAGCTACTAATCAGTCGTTTTAACATCAGTACATTATGGAAGCGATTCAGTTAAACCACCCCTTAGACAGGGGCGTGCGGCGCATATAGGCAATTAGGCAGTGCCTACCTAATAAATGAAATGTGGTAGGCAGTGGGTACTTACAAATGTGTGTTATTGATGAAAATACTGAGTTTCATCAATAAAACATTTATTAAAAATAGGTACATTTACGGCCCATAAGGCACCAATATACTTAATTTATTTTACTAAGATGGTCAATATTTTAATTAAACCATGATTTTTTTTACTCATGTCAGGGATGCATGTCTTTAGGTGATAGCTCAGTATTTAAATCTTTTATATAAACATTGTGCTACCTTCTTAGCTGTTACCTGTTGTGTGTCCTTATTAAATAAAATAAAATAAAATAAAACACATAAGTAAGTAAGTACATTAGGCAGTAGGTACTAACTTATGTGTTTTATTCATGAAAATCAGTGGTTTTCATCAATAACACACATTTGTAAGTACATACTGCCTACCTCGAAATAAAACCAATGGCCGCCACTGCCCTTAGACTAAACTTAAATCTGCGGGCGCATAAGCCGTATAACATTTTTTAAATTTATTCCCACAAAATAATATGGCTTTAAAGCATTGCAGTTAGTCGGTAATTTCACTTAAAAATCAAATGGAGATTGAGTTTACGTTTTTCTGGCTTGGAAGGATTATTAGATCTTTACTTCTTTTGTTGCGGTGTCACTTGACAACTGATATAGTACAGTCAACAGCACGTCGACCTACCCAAAAAGTCAAAAATTCTCCAATAGATTTTCAACTTTCAGCCTGACGTATAGAGATCATTTTCAAATGAGAAAATTTGACATTTTGTGGTAGGTCGACGAGCTGTTGTCCGTACCTAGCGCGGTGATTTGCCTCCGAATGCAAGGAGTTAGGTTCACATGTTCGGTCAAATATTAATGTGAAATTTGAAGCATATTTATTATGAGGTTTTTTTTTGGTTTTGGATTCGTCTCAAACGTCTCCCAGCATTCTAGGAGCCAAACACATTTTGACAAGTTGAATATTGTTCCGACTTTTGTCCGGTCGGGGTAAGGTCCAGTAGCTTAATTAGTAAAGCACCTGCACGCTAAATAGAAGTTCAGGGTTCAAATCCCATCACCGAGTTAGCATTTTTAATTTAAATACGTATTCCACAATATTTGCAAAGTAATTTGCTAAAAGTAATACACAAAGATAAATTTAGATAAATATTTCTGAATTGTCTGTCTCGACCGAGAATCGAATCGACAAACTCCGAATCCGCTCTTTCAGTACAAAATACTTAAGTGAGTAATATGTATGTGATTTGTGTAGATCTCTTGAATTTAACCTTGCATGTATAGGAAATGAATTTTCAATACAGGAAAACTCATACATGTACAGAACAACGTTTGTTTATGTTGTTTTGTGTGCTTTATTAACATATAAGGATCAGCCTTGACTACCTATTAAAAAACAAATATTTACTAAGGGCACTGTTGTGGTATTCAACAACATCACACCATTGCTCTGATCCTAAGGTAAGTAGCTAAAGCACTTGTATTACGAGTTTAAACTTCAAAAACAACGACGGTACCACAACAGCTATATCCGAAAAAATACAAAAGAAAACGTTTTCTACATTGAACCGACCAGGAATCGAACCTCGGGGACCGCCAAGTCTGCTCGCCTTTCTCGGCTAAGGATATCGAAAACCGATTTTGAAGGTCATTAATTATTCTGAATTCTGAAACTGAAGTAACTTAAATCGGACATATTTTAGTATTGAATTAGCCCTCGTGGTATGAAAAAAGGCTACCTTGAATATATAAGGTCCGATTTTATTAGTGTACATCCTGTTAATCTGTGACTATATAGGTGGAAAGCAATCTTAAAAACCAACTTTCAAATGTCTATCATAAAAAACTAAAAATGATAAAAATACAAAATAACAACATCGACTTCATATTGCATAAACTCGTCCTATCTTCAACTCTTTCTCGCTCTGACAAGGGAAAGGAATAAGACGGATAATCAGATGATTAAGAATTGCGAATGTTTGTCAATTGAAGTCAATGTTGTTGATCGATTTTGATTTTTAACTTTTTTAGTTTTTATGGTACACATTTAAAAATTAGTTTTTACGATAGATTTTCACCTATCTAATCATAGGTTAACAGGATGTACACTAATAAAAGTGACCTTATATATTTTTTATTCATTCTATTATCTTCAATGTCTTCAAATATTAGCTCAATGACAGTCAAAACAAAAAGTTTCCCCAACTGATTCTCAAGGCATACTACCTATGTGAATGCTATTTTGTTTGTAAATAGTCACATTTCGTGGAAAGATTTGATTGTTTGTAATGAAATGCTACAAAACTTCCCGTGCGTGTTGCTTATGGTTTTGTTTGTTGCTAAATATTCTACTGGAATGTTTTCAAATGTTGTTTTGACCAAATTCGGAAATCAGATGCGAAACAACACTTGTCAGTAGCAACACATGCGCCTACAGCAGCAAAAATGACATTCATTTATTTTGAATTTTAAAAAACTGCGCTATATTTTTCATTTTTTTTTAAACAAGCCTCATCTGGCAATTACGAACATAGCAAAAAAGGAATGCACAAAATCGGTCAAACTATTATTGAGTTATAGCACATGGCAATTAGGCTAGGTATTAATGAGTCATTCAGTGAATGAATGAGTCTGTCTGATGGACTTCTCTTTTTATACAAGGTGCTAAAAAAATAAGGTAAACTATTTTAGGGGGTGATTCATTAGAATAAGCATTAGCTCAAATATAGCAACTTTTTATATAGGGCCGACATCTTAAGATGTAGTGAAAAAAACAACCTTTAAAAAAACCGCACCAGCTGACGTCAGTTTCTTTCAAAAGTTTTTTTTTGAGATTCGGCGTAGGTCTCATTTTAAAAGTATATTTTGTTTTTGAAGATATTATTTAGTTTTGTTTTATAATTCGTTTTTGCTAATAACACTGGCTGCATTAACAAAAAAATAAAAGTCATACGTGTTCTGGGCGCCTAGTACGCGTTGCACAAACCAACAAAGTCACTTTTTCGATCAAAAAGATAAACTTAGCATTGACGTTTCGATCAAAGTACGTGACGCGATTATTTAGTGAAACTTGCACTTGCTTGCACTAGGCCCTCTGACGAATTCTAATAATAGATTAGGAGTATGCACCTCCTTTCATCTAAGGCCCAAGTATTGTATACTCTATGCCTCAAGGTCGAAATTAGGGACTACTGCAAGGTCATTGCAAGTCATCGACACTGGATAAAGCAAGTTAAGCCGGTTGTGAACCAGTGAAACAGTGGAATGCGGTACGAGATGCATCATGCACCGCGCGTGATGACTTCCTATAATGATAATATTATCTGTTATTTTACTAAAATATTTATGTACTGAATGGAAAAGTAACGTACGAGAATGTTTGAGAACGCTCGTAGGTGTTTTTATAATCTTTCTAGATGTTTTCCGTGGTAGATTCAAAAATACTTTGCACTTTATGCAATAGAGACGCCTAGGCTTTTTTAAATTCGTTTTATTTAAGTACGTACTCTTACACATTACCTATGTTGTTTTTTTGATAAAGTAGTAAGTAAATTACGTTTCTTAAAAATAGTCCTCTATAAAGACCAGAATATTAAATATGATGAGATTAATATATGAAAATTAAAAATAAATTTCAATTTGTGACCTTGAAAAGTCATGACAATTTCCCTTATTTCTGTAGCATAACTAAAAATGACTTTCATAAAAAATATCATAGCAACACATTGGAAAGGCATATTTTGTTTCAGAAAATGCAAAATTATATAGACGATTGCCTAATCTTGTGGTTCGGGTTCCGGAATATAGAGCCAAACGAAACGATCACGGGTTCGTATCCTGATTTCCCAATAGTAATTAACACAAGCATTTTATACCTATTATTTACAATATATGTATAAAACATGTCTATCCGTTACCTAGTCTCAATCTGTACTCAGTTAGGGGCAAGATAAGCGGTAACATTGTTAGAAGCATGTAATTGAAGATAAATAACACTTGAAAAAAATCATCGACCTCAGGTGGGACTCGAACCCACGTCCCATCGCATGCCATGCATGCATGCAAAGCACCCGGCATGCGATGGGACGTAGGTTCGAGTCCCTAAACATTACATGGAAATGCTAAATACAAAAAAAAAATCAAGCATGTATTAATTTATGCCAGGGATGAATCAATTTTCTCAGCAACGACATCGATCAAGTTAACGAGTGATATACCGATCGGTCGATGACTTTTTCAAGTGTTATTTATCTTCAATTAAACCTTGCATGAAATTGCTAAAAACAAAAAAAAATTCAAGCATGTATTAATTTATGACAGGGATGAATCAATTTTCTCAGTTCAACGATATCGATCAAGTTAACGAGTGATATACCGATAAAGCGGAAGAATCAACGATATAATTAACGACCAACCCTAAAAGTCACCAGTTTTCCTTCAACCTTAAAGACAAACCAGAAACTGATGAACGGAACACGGAAGAGTTTTATTCTCGAAAATCGTTTTTTCATACTTGAACTTTGACTTCTGTAGTTATTGAAAGCGATTTCCTTTACATGTCATTATGACGGCCATTACGGAAGATGGGCTCTATTGTCTATGGCAGTGTATCCTTCAGTGATGAAGTAAGAAATTAGTTTGCTATTATACAGCGTGTAACAAAAAGGCGAAATAATATATTAGGGTATGTATGTATGTAATGTGAACATTAAGTAGTAAAACTTTTAGTTAAAAATAAACAACTTTTTTTCCCATACTAAGTAAATAAATTGTTTTTTACCGAAAGTGTTGACAACCCTGAATCTGCGGTCATTCGTTAGCGAACCCCTGCCCGCCGCACGATCAGCTGATGCGCTAAGGTTGTCACCGATAAGTTTTTGTTAAAACTTTAGCATCAATTTACTCAGTAATTAATACTCGCACTAGTTTGTGGTTTTGCATAGGAACTACACATTTACTACTCTACACGTCCTTTAATTTTTTTTTCGCCTTTTTGTTACACCCTGTATAAGGATGAAAGTGTCTAAAGTAATGAAGCCGTAAGCCTGTGCGTGTTCCCAAATATGAAATACAATGGATGTAACCAAGACTATTACTGTACCCTGTTATTGAAATTTTTATATCAGTTAGTAATCAATGTTTAATTTTTTTATAGTGTCAATATTTGTATTACTAAATAGTTAAACATGAGGACTTCATCATAGCTAACATCTTTGTATCACTATGTTTTAAGCAAATAAATAATTTTTATTTCATTTCATATCCTTTTTAAACTGCTACTTAAGGGGATTCGCCAAAAAAGCCTCGTAGCCCTAAAAAAAAGTTTTTTTCCAAATATGATGGGAAACAGTTTGTTCTGATTTTGGAAATAGTGATAGTTCACAACTATATAATTATTAGTAACAACTAATAATTATATAGTTTTAAATCAAAGACAAAATGCTTTTATGGCGGTTCGGGCCTGTTTCTGGGGATTTTTCCATGGTTGTTTTTGTTGGTGGAGTTTTAAGGAAAATGTTTAGTATTGTGTTAATTTTAATAAAGTATCTTTAACACGCTCTAGTTAAAATAATCCACATTGCACAGTTTTTTTTAGTACTGTAGAGGTTTATAGCCGAGCGAATAAAACCTTTACGTCTACCAAGGTATGTTCGAAATATGAAACTTGCTTTTGAATAATTTTCTTTGACGTAGAAAGAACTTTTGTTTTCGGGTTTCATTAGAAAATCTGGAGTCGAAGGAAAATAATTAGAAGATTTATAAAACTAAAAACTTGATATTTAAAATTGAGCAAAACGATTCAAAAGTTAAGTATTTTCTGCATTCCTCATGTAAAAAACCTTCTAATAAATATAATTCATTAAGTGAAATAATTTGTTCTCGATCAATTCCTAATAATCTATCCCAGCTTCGGCCATTGGCCCGTTACAGTACGTTACAGTACGTTACAGTACATTACAGTACCTACGTGTATTTGATACTTCCTTAACGAGTTAACCGGAATCACAGAGCTCACATATATAAAGAATGGTACACCCCACATGCTCTTTATTATACCTATTTAGATATCTCTCACTTAAATACTTAATTTCTCACATCCATTGCTTCATATTGTGCCATATTACCATTTATTTTTGGTCTTCCGGTCCTGCGTTAAAACATTTTAATCGGAAGCATATTTTCGGCCTACGTTGCCAAACCCAACTCATAATTATTACAATCCTTTACCGTTTTGCAAAACACCGGGACAGACCATCCGGCTTCTTACATCCGAGTCGTTTATCTACATTAGTGATAGGTATATCAACATTACGATTGGACATATTACATAATAATAAATATAAACATCTTACATTGCTATGATCCTAAGGTAAGTACTTAGCTATAGCACTTGTGTTATACAAATCAGAAACAACCACAGTACCCAGACCCGAGACAATATACAATAAAATAGTATTCTACATTGAACCGACTGTAATCGAACCCAGAACCTCCCGGTTACGGAGGTCGTCTAACAATTAGGACGTGTTGAAAGAGTTCACCAAAACTAATGTGCAAGCTTCCATAGTTTTAAGGTTTGTATAATGTACGATCCTGGATAGGAATTATAACATTATAACTTTTAAAAATATCAAGTCAACCTAAATAAATTCAGTTAAAACATAAAGTCACATGCCACAACAACCAATAAAACCAATTTATTTCTGTAAATAGGCTTAAACTAAGCGCTTTTTTTCTTTATTTTCCCAGCTACTGCTTCCGGACTATTTTGAGCACATTTTAGCAAACTCATCAAATACATTCTATACTTCCAGTTGGCTCAGAATCATGAAAGCAAGAAGCTTCCACAGGATAAATTCATAATAACAAAAACTCCGTCGCATTAATTTGAAAAACTACGCGTTCACTGCAATGCAGACAGTTGTGTGTTAGCAGTTAGCACATCATTAATAGTCTAAAAATATGCACAGGATAATAATATAGGCATGTACTCGTATTTAAGTCAGTAAAAAACTAACACAAAACATTGTCATGCTCATGACATGTAGAGGTCACAAAGCGTAAACAAAATATTATTTATTCGCTAAAACATTTACATTTTACAGAAAAAAATAACGTTCAAAGTGTACAAATGACACTTATGTTCATTTGAGAACATTACTAGCATGCAAGACTTCGTCACGAAATACAATATTGTAGAGTACAGTCGTCAGCAAATCTAGCAAGCATTTCAAAGATAAGTTGAACTCACGTTATAGAGTATATAGAGGCATTAGTTACAAATGTATATTTATATTTGAATAAATAAATTACGTAAGTTATAAGTAGGTATATAAGTTAAACATAAATATATAGAGTTTTATGTAGTAAATATATAAATAAGTTATTAATTAAAGATTCTTTAATGTCATTTGCTTTGTAAGTAAATTTGCATGTATGGTATTATTATTTTTGGCTAGTGTTGTGGACACATATTATTTGTGTATGTACTAGAACTAAACAAAATGTTATTACATATTAAGCAAAGATTGTACATTGCACTGTTTGTGTTCCTTAAATAAATGAAATAAAAATAAAATAAATAAGCGATCAGCTTATACTAGGTCTTAAGTGTTGATGATTGTACATGACTCATACTATTTGCTAAGTTCAATAATTAGCAAACAAGTGTTATAAGGACTTGTCAATCGAAGAACATTTCCTCAGTAGCAAACTAAATATATTCATTTGTTTTAGCAATGTGTTCGTGTTTCCATTTTATCCTCAACTGAGAGATTAAATAATAATAACTTAAGATTAAAACTGCGTTAGGCTTCAAGTAAATGACGCCGGAACCACACCGACGCCGGACCGCATTTTTGTGTATTATTTGTATGTGTATTTTATGCAGCAGGCAACGTAGGTTTCTAAACCTTTTTCCCAAGATTGGCCTAACTTATAAGTACTTCCGAAAATAATTTTCAGTTACTTTAACATATTATTAGTGATGATATTTAGAATTTTCAGTTTTCCATACTTCCATGTTACTTGTGTTTCTAAACATTGGTAAATAGCATACTTTAATATCCTTTATGTGGAATTAATTAACATTTTTCACTTTGACTTTGTATTCAGTGAGCTAGACTCATTTATAGGAAATACCTATCTCATACCTACAGCATTCAGCGGATTTTTCTAATCTTTTGGAAAAGGCATACAATAAGGCTTCTGCACTCACTCACCAAAATCCAGGCACTTTAAGATTATCAAAGGTCAAAAATGTCTGACTATCGGTCTATATACAAATGAATATGTATTGAACACGCAGTTTCGGTCCGGCGCCGGTGCGACGCAGGTGCGGTTTTCATTCGTATACACAAACATGCGGCCCGGTTCCGGTGCGGTTCCGGCGTCGGGTACGAAGCCTAAGAAAACACAGCAATGGTCGCGGTCTCAGAATACCTAAGGATTATTAAATCATTTTAAAGTTTTCTAGAGCTCGTCGAAGATTTCATCTTTCGGTAGGTAGGTATCGGCTAATCGTCATTTGTCAGATATTTCCATATTGGCAAGGTACACGGGCCTTACCTTAACCATGAGGTACCACGTAGGCTCTGTTCGCATTGTTGGAGGGGTTCTGATGCCAATGACATAACCTTACTTTCAGATGTAATCAAACCACTTTAAGACGACCTCCGTAGCCGAGAGGCGAGCACGCCCGACTTTAAATGGCGACGCCATCTCTGAGGTTCCGAGTTCGATCCCCGGTCGGGTCAATGTAGAAAACGAACTTTTCTATATTGGCTCGGGTCTGGTGTAGTAGTACAATTGTTGTTTCTGATTTCTATAACACAAGTGCTTTCTACTTACCTTAGGATCAGAGCAATGTATGTGATGTTGTCCAATATTTATTATTAACCGGGACCAACTTTTAATGTATTCCGAGGTGCTAAGATAAAATAAATACCACTTAATATAGTGGATAGGATATGAGTGGTCACCCATACACCCACAACCGCGGCGTGGGTTGCTTAACTTAGTAATCACTACGCATGCAATGCCACCACTGAGTTCCACTTTAGTCAACTCATCTGTTTTAACCACGACGGAACAGAGAAGGCATATGATATATGCATCTAAAATGAGAGGTTTTTGTTTATTTTGTGTGTGTGTGCACTCGAGTGTTGCAATTTATATCTAAAATAATTTGACCGATTGACATTCGGTTTTTGGTAAAGAGTTCATTTATCAGCGATAGTTCTTAAATCATCATCATTTAGCCATTATCATCATCTTAAATTCAGCCATAGAACGTCAATTGCTGAAAATATATATCCCCTAATGACCTCCAGATTGGCCAGTTGGAAGCGGCCTAGCAGCTTCCTGCAACCTCTACTAGGTCTTCTGTCCACCTATTGGGTGAACGTCCTTAGATATTGTTAAACGCCCAAGAGGCACAGCCCCCCTAGCATGAACTGAACTTTTATCGAAACAGCTAGCATGACCGTGACGTCACCGGTCATGGATATGCTTACTGTTTCGATAAAAGTTTAAGATGGCGGCTTTGTAGGTATATCAATTTTGACAGTTGAGTTTGGTGTCGATGAATCCGTATCATATCGTGTTTTATTGTTGGAGCAGCAGTCAACATTCGTTGCATTGATAACTGTGATTGATATAGTGGGACCTCAGGTCTCACCTGAGGTCGATGATTTTTAAATGTTATTTATCGTCAATTAAACCTTGCATGGAATTGCTAAAAACAAAAAAAAATACAATTATTTGCATTGTTCAAAAGACGGAAAGATCCCTATTCTGCATCGTTTTGGGAGAGGTATCGGGTCACAAGGGTTGAAATAGGAAAATGAATACCCATTACCACCTAACATATGATTTATGTATTCACAGCAATACCGCAAAGAAATGAGGCAACGTCCGTCGATTAAAAGGACCAGAGGTAAGTGAAAGGCGTGCATTCTGATAGTTATACGTTACATAAGAGACAGGTCTTATGTGGGACGCGGAGGAAAATGGCGCTGTGCCGAATGATTAGACATTTTTGACATTCTATCACGTTTTAAATGAGCTTATAGTAATATAGTAATTATAGTCCATCCTTAAAGAGTCAAAGAACACCCTTAGAGATGCAGCATAAAAAAATCCTTATCCTCCTCCATCCTTAACACTAGGCTGTCCGTCTGTCACCAGGCGCTATCTCATGAACCGTGATAGAAACAGTTGAAATTTTCACTGATAAATATTTTCTGTTGCCGCTATAACAACAATCCAAAAAAAAAGGATAAAATAAATATTATAGGGGGCTCCCATAGAACAGACATGTATTTTTTTGCCGTTTTTATAGATAATGGAACGAACCCTTCGTGCGCGAGACCAACTAGCACTCGGACGGTTTTTTTTAAACTACAATGATATCAATTATTTTTGACATGAACTTCACTGACGACCAATGGCGTTCGTCCAACTACGCTTTCGCGCATTTAGCTTTACGAGTAATTAATCGTATTCCTACGTCCCAAGTACAGAAAAATACGTGGGAGGAACGTAAATATTTTTTCGTGCTGTATAACTTGGTCACTAAACAACCGTTTAGTCGCCTTCATTAACTGGCAAAAAACTATGCACGTTTTTATCATTGAAACGGAAAAGTTTATTCCTATTGCGTACATGATTAATATTTACGATTCGTTTCTACGTCACTTTATTCTTCGAAAAGTCTAAGGCCATTCATTTCATGGCAACATTCGTAGCCGAGAAGCGAGCTAATATAGCGTTGCCATCTCTGAGGTTCCGGGTTCGATTCCCGGTCGGATCAATGTAGAAAACTAACTTTTCTATATTGTCTCGGGTCTTGGTGTTTGTTTCTGATTTCTATAACAAAAGGTCTTTAGCTTACCTTAGGATTAGACCAATGTATTAATTGACCAATATTTATTATTTATTTATCATGTCATCCTATTGCAGTTTACTGTTGGATGTAAACCTCCCCAAAGAACGCCAAAGAGCACCAATTTTATATCCATCCACAGCCAGTCACCTTCCTAAGGTCGTCGGTCCATCGAGCTGGGAGTGTCGTACATACTTTTGTAGACGCGTGGTCTCCACTCGATAACCCGTTTACTCAACCTTTCATCGTTGGTTGCGAATGATGTGGCCGGCACACTGCCACTTAAGCTACATTTTTGGACTATACCTACTATATTAATGGTACTTTGATCTTCTACCAGATGTCCTCGTTTCGGAATTTATCCCTTAACAAAATTCCAAGCATCGACATTTCCATATCTAGATGAGTGACGTGAAGTCGGTGGGCCAGCTTTACTGTCATATACCACGTTTCAGCTCTACGGAGCCAAATTTTAAATTAATTACATTGCAATTGGTAAGACTCAAAGGCCAATGTCAGGGTACATTGCAAGGATATGCAATTTTCAGTGACTTAGTGTTGATGATCTTTCCGACCGTTTTCGGCCATGGCGACCACTTCGACTCCTAATTGGAGGCGCTGGTGCACCCGAAGATGGCTTATGTAGCCGATCTTCGCAGCGAACTCCCGTGCACAATGAGGGCACGTTAGTACACCGCTTACATAATTATAGCTGGTGGCGGCAGGAGGACGGGCCTTTAGCTCATCGCGCTTAGCGTCGAGGACAGCTTTACGCTGCTCCCCGAACTCGCGGACTTGTCTCTTTACAATCCCACGCCATTCTGGGCGCTGTGCTGCCAAACCTTCCCATTGAGAGGGCTCAATGTTGCATCTTTTCATGTGTCTCTTCTGAACATCTTTGTAACGGAGGAGTTGTCCGCCATGCTTTCGCTTACCCTCTTCTAGTTCAGAATAGAAGATCAGTGACTTTGTATCAATAACTTAATCGATCTTCGTACACAACGGTTAAGTTTATCAAGGTATCTGCTGTCCAAAAATAAAACCAATGGATAATATAATTTGTAACGGTCGATTAAAATTCACGTATGTGCACTGCTGATGTTTGAAGGCGCGGCTTCGCAGTTCGCACGCCTGTGTTCTCTGATTGTTGATGAACGTCGCGTTTTCTTTTCTTTTTTAAAATACGAAGATTAATAAAGTAAGCCTTTTTTAAAAATTTGTTATACCTTACAAAAGCCCTAATTCTGAATTTAGTGTCACGTGATTTACCGGCTCTGAATACGACTTCGCGAACGATTCTGAAGATCCGTTTCGTATTTGGAGCGTATTTCACGATCGCACGTTCACGTGTGCGGCAATTGATTAGTAAGAACCTGTAATAACGCGTAAAATCGAGGAAACTCGCCGTTTTCGTAATAATGCTTTCGACCGCTGTGCCACTGAACCGAATCACTTCCATTTCAGCGGATTGCAACAGGCAGGATTGGTCCGCACGGCTGTATTGTAGTTAGTTTTGCTAGCCATTTAAAAATAATATGCGCTAAAATATTATGAAAGGTTTTGATTTATCAGCTTATTCCTTCGAATCTCTTCTGCTGTTTAAATAAAACAACTTTTTCCCGCTTCAAAATCGCAAAAAAAAACACTTTCCCATACTAAACTTCAGAACATCGGACATCAGTTTGATGGAGTTTTTTTTAGATTTCGATGGTGGTCGTTTAGTAAAATTGCTGTATTTGAGCAGTAGAATCACTCCATAGAAAATAGTTAATTTATAAATTTACACCGCTATACGCTAGCATTATTTAGTAGATTCCACAAGTAAACTTGACTTGTCTCTACACCGATTTATTCGACGTAATTTTTAGTCTATTAGCCACGATTCACGGTCATCAACTGTACGTCAGTCCATTGCTGATCATAGCCTGGTGTTTCGCCTTGAAGGGTAAGGGTTCCAGGTTCTTTTCTCGGTTCATGTCAATTCAGGCTCGTGTGTGGGTGAACTAGAAGACCATCTGACTAATTGATACCACCTCATAAAACAAGGATGTTCATTTCTACGATTCTATCAATTGGTGTTTTGTCTAGGGCATATTCATATTGATTAAATTATTTTTATTCAGTCCCTGATAATACCAAGAATAGGCACTAGTGTGCCTTGTTTAGTCATCTCAGCCTATTGCAGTCTACTACTGGACGAAGGGCTCCCCCAAAAAGCGCTAAAAAGCACGATATCCCGCTTCATTCATCCAGCCACTACCAAGCCATCTTCCTAAGGTCGTCGGTCCATCGAGCTGGGGGCGTCCTACTACGTTTGTCAAGGCGTGGTCTCCGCTCGGGAACCCGTTTGCGACCTTTCCTCGGTTCTGCGACAAATGTGGGCAGCCCTCTTATTTAGTAACTGTAACTATTACTGTATTATTACAAGTATTAATTAATGAGCTCATTAGAGTTTAAGACCATGGAAAACGGTTTACTAACTTGATTAGTTCATTATTATGAAATGTAATAATACTCGTAACTACCGTATTAGCGTGGCAATTTTGAATAGTGTTTTGCTCTATCAAAGATAATATTTAACTGCCAAAACATACAATTTCCTCTGGTGGGAATCGATTTTGGTGATGGGTAGCTCAGTTGAAATAGCTGTCGTTCGCATAGTCATTTCTTTGATTGAATCCCACCAAAGCAAACGTAGTTTAAATTTCCAAGCTAAATATTATTTTTGATTTTATAAACTACTCTTTATTTCAAGAGCATTGGCCTCTTACAAAGTATTTCTTTTTGGCTAGAATACCCTTTTTTGATTTCGAAACAAACGGAAATTGACCGTACTTTACCAGTGCAAACTATGAACTGGATCATCGTGGATTAGCGAATAAAAATGAATAACGAAATGTGTTGCTAAGTGCAAAACTCGAAAGAGCATGTTGGCTAATCCTTTTTAGCTATGTTTGTAATTATCAGGGCAAGGTTTTTATAGAAAAAAATCTGCATTATTTCCGGAAAACTGCGAATTCGGAGAACTGAACGTCCGGCGCAAATGTAACGTACCTACCTACCTACTGGTTTTTATTTAGTTGCTCTACCTTATTGACGTGAGTCCTACCCTACATTGAGTTCCTTTAAACACTTGTTCCATGTCTAGGACAAGCTACAGAGACTAATTTCAGTTATAAACATAAAATTAATACTTATGTGATTTTGTAAATTTTTGTTTTTAGCAATTCCATGCAAGGTTTTATTACCACTTGAAAAAAAATCAGCGACTTCAGGTGGGACTCGAACCCACGTCCCATCACATTCAAAGCACTCGCCCGGCATGCGATGAGATGTGGGTTCGAGTACCACCTGAGGTCGATGATTTTTTTCAAGTGTTATTTATGTGATTTTAGCTGAAAAAAAATCATCTCAGCAGGCGCATTTTCCAAGCATTCGTATTCAAATTCACAAGAATGGTTGACAAACTCCTAGGAAATTGTACACGATTTTGGGATATCGTGTGCGAATCTGAATTTGAACGCTTCAATAATGCGTATCCTGCTTTTAAGGGTTCCGTACTCAAAGGGTAAAACGGGACCCTATTACTAAGGCTCAGCTGTCCGTCTGTCTGTCCGTCTGTCACCAGGCTGTATCTCATGAACCGTTATAGCTAGAGAGTTGAAATTTTCACAGATGATGTATTTCTGTTGCCGCTATAACAACAAATACTAAAAAATTGTATACAATTAATATTTAAGGGGCTCCCATACAACAAACGTGTTTTATTTGCCGTTTTTATAGAAAATGGTACAGAACCCTTCGTGCGCGAGTCCGACTCGCACTTGGCCAGTTTTTTCTTTTAGTGCCCATTAGACACCACATCGATACCCTGACCATTGATTTTGCCTTTTTTGTACATATTATGTAGTTTAAAAAACTTTCTTTTTGTTTATTTAAAAAAAAATCTGTTCAGTCTTGTTATTCTGCTCTTTATTTATTTGTCTATTGTTGCCTGTGTCTTATAAAAACCTTCACTCTCTCTCTCTCTCTTTCTCACTCATCGGACAGAAAACCTGGTAAGAAACGTTTACCGTATCGATATTTCTAGAATGAATCATTTACTTGCGCTTAAGTAATTTGAGCCTTAATATTATAAACTAATAACGCTACGATGCCAATAGATATTTCTAAAAATTGTAGCTATTAGATTACCTAATGACTATAAAATAATTAATTTAGTCATTCAATCTGTCAGAGTCGTTAGTTCCGATCCAAATGGCACAGGTTCGTGCTCCAGCCATGTTGGATTATTGCGAATACCTGACAATGGAATCAATGATAATGAGGTTACGATTAATGCTAATAAGGGAAAATTACTGCTCATCAGATAGACTAGATAGATGAGCAGTTTCGTCACGTTTGGTCATTACATTTTATTACATACGTTTTTATTATATTTATTTAAGTAACAACGATGTACCTACAATGAAACGGGAATTAACGCGATCATAATTTAGGTACAAAATGTTACCTCTTTTGCCTGACGTTTGACGTTCATTGAGTTTTAAATTATGCAACGCGAAAGTTTAAAAGTAATTGATGTACAGTCAACAGCACGTCGACCTACCCCAAAAGTCAAAAATTCTCCAATAGATTTTCAACTTTAAGCCTGACAAATAGAGTTCATTTTCAAATGAGAAAATTTGACATTTTGTAGTAGGTCGACGTGCTGTTGTCCGTACCTACACATCAAACTAGAAGTAAACATTAATTTAACTTCGTGTAATTTTAAAAAGAGCGATTATTCCTGGTTTTGGAATATTTTACCTAAATAAATAAGTATTACTGTCTATATTATAAAGTTTTTTTTTAGAAACTTTTATTTCATTATCTATATAAACTTACTTACATACTGATTTCTAAACTAGCACCTTAGTGAGAGGAAAAGAATGTTACGCTTAGATTTACAATATTTTTTTCTGTTTTTTACATTTTTATTTTGAAGAATGCCTGACAACGCTTTTTCTAATTAGATAATAAATCCGTTCTGTTCCGCTCGCTTGCAATTCACGAAGCATGGTTTAAATTAAAGAAGTCTTTTTTTATATTTCTTTGACACGTCAACACGGTAATACCATTACCGTGACGTCAAGTTGCAAAACTTTTTAATTTCACTTTTAACCGCAGCGTTGTTATTAGGTGTTTTACAGTGCACATTTATTGACGAGTTGATAAAATTAATATTAAAATCCAATAGCTACATTGAATCGATTCCATAAATCAATATTTTACATACTTTTTTACTTTTACATTAGAACCGATAATCCCTGTCAGAAACGTAGGGCACTATGGGCCTTATAAGGAAGCTTAAGGTCGCACAGCGCGCCATGGAAAGGGCTATGATAGGTGTTACTTTACGAACGAACAAAAGTCGCTGACATAGCTCGACGGATTAGCAAGTTAAAGTGGCAGTGGGCGTGGCACATAGCACGTAGAACTGACGGCCGATGGGGCAGAAAGGTTCTGGAATGGAGGCCACGTACCGGCAAGCGCAGTGTGGGACTCACACCCACAAGATGGACAGACTACCTGGTAATGGTTGCAGGAAGCCGCTGGATGTAGGCCGTGCGCAACCAGCCAATATGGAAGTCACTGGGTGAGGCCTATGTTTAGCAGTGGACGTCCTATGGCTAAAATGATGATGATGATGAAGAACACCGTATTCTTGAGAGGAAACTTAGCAAACGCAGCATAGGGCGCCCGCTTCAATAATCCGACCTAGAGGCGAGCACGCCGGACTTGGTATCGCCATCACGGAGGTCCCGGGTTCGATTACCGGTCGGGTCAATGTAGAAAAATAACTTTTCTATGTTGTCCTTAGTCTAGTTGTTGTGGTACCGTCGTTGTTTTTGATTTCTATAACACAAGTGCTTTAGCTACTTTAAGATCAGAGCAATGTATTTGATGTTGTCTAGTTTAGCTAGGCTGTTTCCGCACTTAACCTCTTGATTGGGCCGACTACTGGACATAAAATAGAAAATAATACACACATACCAGATGACTAGGAAATGGTATGTACATTTGAGACGATTGATTACAAAACCGAAATTCTGGTCTAGTTGTTCGCAGATCGGACTACAAAGCTAGCGATCCCGCGTTTGAGTCCTATGAGGAGCTCGAACATGTAGGTAATTTAGTAATGGTTGTCATGATCGTTCAAACAAAAGTGTGTTTATCTTTTTCTAGGTCGCCATAGCACAAGTTATGCTTAGCTTGGGAATAGATAATTGATATAAGTATTTGAACAATTTAAAAAAAGCTTAGCAATAAAACCTGCCGTCTTGTATCTACATTTATTGTAGACAGGATAACGATGATTTACGACTTTCTAATAGAGAAATGCTACTTTAAAATTAGTGAGTTCATGACAGATCGCAATTTTTAAATGACATCCCGATTTATTAATGAAGACATAAGTATTTTGTAATTTTTATTTAATAACGTAAAAAAGTTTTGTAATTGATTTGACATTAAATTTTATTGATTAACACTTATTATTGTATGCCCATGCGGCGGGACACAGATGTTCTAACCTTGTATTATATTGCCACCTCTCTGTACCTGTGATTCACAATAAATAAATTTGATTTGATTTGATTTGATTCTTCGTTGCGTGACCTTTTTTATTTGTTTACGTTTTCCTAACGTCGACGAGGCCCCATATTACGTCACGGTAAGTCGGTTGGTCAACGGTATCGACGGAAAGATGTAAATAAATGAAACTGGTTTCTAATATAGGGTCATGTCCCTTAGTTTTATGTTTTCTCCTACGGGCGCTCAGTTTAAATGGTTATTCGATTCATTACACACAAAGGCAACGGTCAGAAACATTTGATATTTTAAACTTTTTAATTATTAATTCTGTCATTTAAAATGACTACGTGCTGTATGATACAGTATGCTATTAGAGAATGAAATATAACAATTATAATTTATATATCCTTTGTTTTAGCGTGGCAATTCTTATTGTATCTAATCAGGTATTTCTAATTGGAACCAATCAATTATCGTTCAATAATTACCCATCGTAAGTTTTCTTATTTATCTGCTACCATGTACAAAGTTAATTACAGTTTATGGGAGGGATAGATAAGTCGGTACATATTCTTCGTTTCAATCTTGAATCAAAGCATTATACACTTTTGAAACGTACGATACAGACACCACCCGGAACTGAATCGGTAATGTGTACACTATAAAGTACCTATAGAAAAGCGTCATCTTCGCTCGCGCAGGTTGCCCGCCGCAGCTGGGCCACTTTCTCCTCACCTTGATTTCTTGCCGTACGCTAACTCAAAGGCACAGCACACAACAATTTGACAATACTCCGTCAAACTTTTACTTTTTCTTTACTTTGAAAAAGGAACCATACCTCTTTACGTTCAACACATTACATAAAAAAAAAATGAAACTGCATAACACCTAGAATTTCTTACGAAAACAATCATATTTTCTTATAAGAAACAAAATAAAACTTACCAGGAATCTCAAAAATCCAATGCACGCAACAAAATCAAAATGCAATTAAAAAGTCACTGAACAACAGACACTATAAAAAACCGAAATAAAAAAGAATAAGTCACTGTCACTGCGAGAAATTCGCGCCAAAAACACTCAAATTCGTTTTGGTAATCGAATAAACTGTGGACTGCGGTCAGCCACGTTCGTCGCGTTGGGTGACTTCGCCGGTTGTGGGCGATTCCTTGTTATGTTTACAAGAAACTCGTAGGCTCACCCGATCAGAGGAAAATGTTGTGCCTCGCTTGCATTTCCGCATGCATACCGGCCGTTTCAAAATTGCCGCGTAATAGCTAGTATTCTAGACTTACTGGACATGGTGCAATGTAATAGCAAGTCTTGTCCGTTTTCGCAACGTAGGTAAATAAGTTGCGTCCGACATGGTAGCTGTAAGGTTTTGTTAGTGTCAACAGAATTAATTATTAGCTATTAATACATCACAAATGTCCTTTAGCATTAGCGTACAGTTTCATAAGAAAAAACCCTACAAAAATAAACATATACAACCTTGAAACAATGCTAAAAAAACTTAGCATATCGCGCGTAATTAAATACCTAGGTATTTATTGCATGAAACCGCAATAAACCAAATTCCCTAGTTATAAATCTGGCTAAAGACTGATGTAGCTGACTGATGTTTTGTTTGTGAATCGCTCAACCGGTGCTGATTAAAAACCTTGTTGTTGTTTTGTAATATTTTATTAACTATCCTACCTACAGAATGTACAAAAGACTAGGACACTCCTTAAAACCACGTGATTAGCTGGTGATATACCACAACTTTTGCTATGGGAGCAACAACGAAATCGTGATTTTATTTTTAGATGCTCCATACATTATCATCGAGGTATGCGAGTAAGTTTGTATGAAGCAGCTAAAAAAAACTCGATTTTGATGTTGCTTCCATAGTAAAGTAAACCGGATTTGTATTACGGATAGGCATAGGGCATTTATAGCCCAAAAGAAATGCATTAGAGCTATATGCGGTATCCCACCTGGCGAGTCCTGTAGAGAAGCTTTCGTGAGCTTGGGCTTACATCCGCTACCGGCACTATACATATATGAAATCGGCTGCTTTGTGAAAAGACATTTCGATTTATTCTTAAAAGCAGGCGACGTAAATACTAGACTAAAAAGAGACCCTGGTAGACTTGTATTGAATATTATACCAAAGACAGCTAAATATAGCAAAAATTGCATAATAATGTGTGTACGAATATTTAACAAAATACCAAATGATGTTAAAAACCAAAATATCCACGTTTTCAAGTCAAAACTATTTAGGTGGCTTCTGGAACATAAAATATATGACATAAAAGATTTTTTGGACAGTAACTTTTTATTTTAATTTGATTATTGTTATACTATTGACATTATTATTTAAATTATTATTATTATATTTTTTTTGACTACGTACTAATAATATTTTGTGACATTACTTATTGTTTATTACTGTAATTGCATCATAATAATTATTGTTTTAATACTAAGATTTGCATGCTAAGTAAATTTTAGCAAGACATGTGTGCCTTAGAAATTATAATACCTTTTAATACCATGTTTTTAAGCAAAAAAAAAAATTTAAAAAAAAAAAAAAAATTTATTAAATTATTTTTTCAAAAACAAAAATGATGATATCACTTTCTTAACGATACTATTTATATGAATATGTTAATATAGGTTAGTGTCGACTTGATAAACCATTTACCTAACAGCCTGTATTAGCAAAACATATAATTATTAAAATAATATTTAACAACATCACATACATTTCATGTATGCTACGGTAAGTAGCTGAACCAATTGTGTTCAGAAATATCGACCGTATCACATACCTGCCCCTCTAGCATGTGCAACAAAACACGATATGATACGATATGATATAGCGATTTATCGCATATTTTTTGTCAATATATGAACTTTTATCAAAAAAGCGAGAATAACTGTGACGTCGCCGGCACGGACATGCTTACTGTTTCAATAAAACTTCAAGATGGCGGCTATGTTATCATATTTTTTAAGTAAATAGGCGATAAATCGCTATGTCATATCGTATCATATCGTATTTTGTTGATCGTGCTAGAGGGGCTGACCTACCTTTTCTACATTGGCCCGACGGGGAATCGAACCCAGAACATAAAAGATGGCGACGTCAAGTCCGGCGCGTTCGCCTCTCAGCTCGTATTTTTGAAGCATTCGAAATGAATCTTGAATTCGAACACGAATACGATTCGTGTGCGAATTCTATTTCTATCACTCCCGATTTAACGCATTTTTGAATCACTCGAATTCTGTGTTGCTAATGGTAGAATTCTTTAACTATTTTCGTTTCACGCAGAAAATATTTAAAACCGGAATGCAAAAACTAATTGATTTTAAAAACCGGCAATGAATCGCATGGAACGAAACGAAAAAAAAAGTTTTTAATCTGTGAACCATATGTTTACTTGTCAAAGTCATACTTCTAAACTTTCTACTAGTAGAATCGAAATACGAGTGGGTCGGACCACTCCTTGCAGAATTCACAGAATGAATTTTCAAAAATATCGATTTTAGTCATTCGCATGCAAATCTTGCCATTTCGTATTCGAATTGGAATTCGCATGTTTTTGCAGTCTAAAAGTTTTTACTTGCAAGATTTTTTACTTATCAGATCAAATTGCTGGTCAGTTATGTAGGAAATTTGCATTTAGGTATTTAACATAGTTTACCAGCTTGTAATATAGACTAGCTATGATAAATAAACTATACAGAACCCAAAGCACGTAGCCGCATATGTGTATTGCGTTGGACGAATACAATACGTAATAAACACTTTACATGACATGTCATCATGGTCATCTCGCAAACTTCTCATTTTATTGTTGACTAGCAATGCTGATACTAAATACACTACATTATACATATAAAATATAAACCTTCCTCTTCAATCACTCTATCTATTTAAAAAACCGCATCAAAACCCGTTGCGTAGTTTTAAAGATTTAAGCATTCATAGGGATATAGGGACAGAGAAAGCGACTTTGTTTTATACTATGTAGTGAAGTACCTAAACGCCAAGTTATATGTAGAAGTGTAGAACTATATTCAGAGGCTTTTGTTGTTAAATGTAAAAAGCAAGATTTAAATTCTTTATTTCATGACTAAGGGCCTGTTTATGTGTTCTTTATTAACCGACTTCAAAAAAAAGGTTCTCAATTCGTCTGAATGTTGTTTTTTTAATTTATTTGTTGAGTAGTGCTTACTTGTCGATTGTGAAGCAGGCCCTTAATCTTTTACTAATAATAGTCCGCCATTTTTCTGTTACGAGATAACTACCCGAGAATAAATTTAACCAAGGCGTTTTACCCCAGAGAACACCCAGACCGGAGCCAATTTGTTTGATTTTGTAATTTCAGTTTGAGACTGTAGCTGTTGCTTTTCACGTGCCAATTTGTGCTGTCGTGATTATTAATATTTAATTTTAAAAGTTCGTTGTTAGAATTTATTCCAGCCGGGAATTGAATCCGTGATCTTTCAAGGCGTATCACGGTTAGACTTAGAACATTTAGAATGCTCTAATAAGCGACTAGATGATGCGTAAAAAACTCACGCGATGCGCCTGTTGTTTTTGCAATAGCAATGTTTACTGATGGCAAATAAACACTTGCTTGTTAAAAACCACAGGCGTTAGGAAGGTCCATACTCTTTTTATAAAATATGTATAAAATTTACCCCTTTTTTCATATCTATATTATTTTTTGTCAAATTTTAATTCATATCAGTATCTAACTAAATATAAATTCCTTCCAGAAAGGATAAGCCTGCTCCGTAACACTTGTGTGATATGAGATATTAGTAAGGCTACAAGAAACAAAACAAGCAAAACCAATTTCGTGTGTGTATTGAATAATGTTTATTTTTTGTTATTGTTTTTTAATGATATCATCAATTATTTATATTGAGTACTATATCAAAACTAAGTCCTAGCTATTGTCTTCTCGGTGTTTATGGAACATGCTGTATTTACCTAAAATTATTTGTTGCACTTAACCTAGATATAGAAATTGTAATGTACCCATATATCAGTGTAAACAAATGTTGGTAGAACAATAAATGTTTTTTTTTAATTAATAAAATAAAAGAATGTATAATACTCAACTGTATAATATTTACAACGAATTATACAACTAAACTAGTGTCATTTCATTCGTTTCAGTTGGTTCAGCTCGCCTTGCTGGATCGACGCGTCTTTGTAGATCTGTTTCACCTTATCCTTACGCATGTTGTCACTGGAAATAATTATAATATTAATATCCAACACTCAATACAATAAGCTAGTTGACACCACCAACTAATTGAGATACTATTGAGCTGTCAAAACGCACCTCTTCCTTATAACCTATGACGTCAGTGTTTACCGAACTCAACTGCCTCACTTTTTATTGGTTTTGAAGCAATCAAATATCAGTTTTTCTATAAAAGATAATGTAGCGCGTGATAGGGCCTAAAATAACTAGTTGTCAATATCCCAATTACTGCTTTACAATTAGCAGTTAGATCTTACAATTGGAATGTGGACACCAATCATAAATCATTCTGAGACATCTATTAAATCGGACATCTTCTTTTAGGCCCGATAAATCGGGACATTAACATTTATTAACAGAATCTGATTTTTGTTTGGTTAAAATCAATCAAAAGTTAGGCAGTTGAGGCCAATAAACAATGACGTCACAGGTTGCATTCGCCATACAAAATAGAGGGCAGAGGTGCGTTTTGACAGCACATAAAACGTATGTCAATTTTTTGTTAGTGTCAACTAGCCTATTTTGACAGTTACTTAGTATATACGGACCCAGCAGGGTCACAACAATTTTGGGAGCAGGAAGGTCGATCCTTATATGAAACTTTATTATTAAAATAAATTAAAAACTTTAAGTAAATCTTAAATACGTTACATAATTAACTTATTTACATTAGTCGTAAAACTGTTTCCTTCTTATCGCTTGGCATATTAATTAAAAAGCAACGAGAAATATGATGCAGTTTAATCGTTGACATAATAGTTAACAATATTTCTGATAGATGGGGCTAGTCCTACTAATATTATAAATGCGAAAGTTTGTGACAATTGATGTATGTTAGTTACTTAGTAAAGTATGCCTATATACGTCCCACTGCAGGACACAGGCCTCACCTCAACTATGAGGTGGTTTGGGCCATACTCAACCACGCGTGCCCGGTGCGGATTGGAGGAGGGGTGTTGTAAGGCCAGTGACTAAACCTTACTGTCAGATGTTATCAAGCCGCCTTAAGGCCTCTGACTAGGCTTCACGACCAATATCAAGCGATATAAATATTGGCCGTGACCAACTTTTAACGTGCCTTCCGAAGCACGGAGATGCTCGTGATAAATGTCACTAAATATGGTCGGAATGGTCACCCATCCACTCACGACCGCGGCGTTGGTTGCTTAACTTTAGTAATCGATACCAAAGCGCTGCCGCCACTGAGCTACGAGCACCTTCAGCTACGAGCACCTTCTGTTAGTTACTATTTCACGCTAAAATTACTTAACGGATTTTGATGAAACTTCACACAAATATAGCTTATAAATGAGAATAACACATAGACTACAATTTATAAAGATTTTGTGTGTGTGTGCGAACACAGCCGCAGGTAACAGCTTATTAAAAAAAAATCAATGTTTAAGCATTTCTGATCTTAACCAATAGTCAAATATTTGTAAAAATATTTCTATAGGGTGTTGACGGTAGTATACTACTCAGCTATACATATAGCTACAACATTGATCAGAGATACGCTGGCTTTGACAGCGAGAAAGAACACTTAAGAAATTTCATTGTGTCACGTGACGTCCTCGGTAGCTTAGTTGGTAAAGCACTCGCCCGGCATGCGATGGGACGTGGGTTCGAGTCCCACCTGAGGTCGATGATTTTTTCCAAGTGTCATTTATCTTCAGCTAATACGTCATATACTGGACGACTTTTTTACCGTCAGGAAAAAATAACTGTGTATTCTGTACCTAAACTATGTCATATTATGTGAGTGTGTTTATAAAATACAACTGATTTTATAAATTTTGCAATGTCCAAAAAAAATGCATAAACATAGAATACATCAGTGAATATGCGTTTGAGTTTTGGTCGGTTTCATATTTTTATTATTATTTTACCAATATTATTTTTTTAATGTTCAGTTAGTCAAAATTAACTTAGAATTAGATGGTTATGAGGATAAATAGTTGATAAAAATAATAAAAAAAATTAAACTTTTTTTTTAAATTATCATGTTATCATCACCTATATCATTTACCTATCTCACACGTTTATTTTCTTGACGGTAAAAAAAGTCATCCAGTATATCTGACGCTAAGTGATACGTTCTACCGGCCGTATCTTTACCATTCAAATTCACGCACCTGTGTATCTTCTGCCGTATCTTGACAGAAGCGATGTAGGCCTTATCCCTTCTGATCTCCCTGAGTGCTCCCTTCATTTCCCGCTTGTACTTGGTCTGGAGGCGCGCGCGGTCGGCCATCTCGCGGGATAACTTGGAACTCTTGCTGCCGGTGAAGCTGTGAGAATTTAAATTTAAAAAAAATTGAGATTAAAAAAAATGGTTGTCTGTAAAGTCGGTTAACCGACGATAATATTACGTGATAACGGCATACGAAAACATTGATGCTACTCGGACGCATCGGCCGATGGAGTAGAAGAGATGGATGCGTCACAAGCCGAACGCTTGGGCCGATCGTGCCTCTCTATCGCTTGTTCCGCGCTGTAGCTCGCACGCGGAACGTGACATTTTTTTGTGCATGCAGCCGGTCATCGATTACTAAGATGTTATCACGTCAGAAACATACAAAAGACGGATAATGCCATTAGGTATTCTCTACTATCATCATTCAAAAGGTGTTAATTTATTTATTAGTTAATTTACCTTCAACTAAAGTCGCAGTGCTACTTGCAGTACACATGTCATGTAATTCAAATCCAAATAAACGATTCGATTTGATTTAACCCGACCAAGATACAGGATGTTAGGTAAACGGTATATCAAGACGAGACTAACTAGCCTATGTTAACACATGCATATAAATACAATGGCAAAGTCAGAAATTTAATATGATATAGACGACCTCCGTAGCCGAGAGGCGAGCGCGCCGGACTATAAATGGCGCCGCCTTCTCTGAGGTTCCGGGTTCGATCCCCGGTCGGGTCAATGTAGAAAACGAACTTTTCTATATTGGCTCGGGTCTGGGTGTTGTGGTACCGTCTTTGTTTCTGATTTCTATAACACAAGTGCTTTAGCTCAGAGCTTAGGATCCGAGAAATGTATGTGATGTTGTCCAATATTTATTTATTTTATTTATATTATCATTTTTGAAAAAAAAAACGTTTAAATCGGATTCTAAAACTTTTTGTATGAAATTTTTAATAAATGAAATGATGAATTATCAAATTTCTGACTTCACCATACTATTATATGTCTATGTTAACATAGTCTAGTTTCGACTTGATATACCCTTTACCAAACACCCTGTATAGAACAGCTGATATTTTTTTAATGATTTTACTATTGGTGTGGTAGTAAAAGCTATTTATATTTATGAGTAGATCGCCATATTAAAATTTGTGTACTCATTAAAAAAGTCACCCTGTAATAAATATATAATATTGATACTCACACTTCCTGGAAGTCCGGTTCGTACAGCCTCAGCACCTTCACTCTCTTCTGTTCTTTGGCCAGCGGCGAAAACGTCAGCACTTCCAAAACGCTCTTCATATACTTCACTATCTCCGACACTCTACTTCTTATCTTCTTTGGGTATAAGTCCAAGTCAATCCGGCCCGCTAGACAAATGTGGGGCTCAAACAAACACGCCTGCGCTTCACATTCATGAAAATAATCAAAGAACTCTTTCAACAAACCCATAGCCGTGTTCAAACAACGAATTTTAAAGTAGTCATCGATCTCTTGTAATGCTAAATCCCTCGCCGCCATCTTGTTTTCGACCACCATTTTGGAACAATCGTCTTCGATATTCAAAATTTTAACGTCTTTATGTAATTTGAAGGGAGGCACCACTTGTATAGGATTAAGGACACAAGTATTTGCACATAAGTATAAAATTCCTCGTAAGAAATTTATAGCGGAAGGTATAAGCCTTTTGGATAGTACCGTATATTCTAATACTAGAGAAGTAACAAATAAACCTCTTGAAATTGAATACGCGTCACCGAATCTCGATTTAGATAAAATTTCTGACATAAAAATCAAAGATGGCGTCGTTACCGGATGCCGGTAATCAGAAGTCGGATATATCAATGACACTAATTTGAAAAATATGAGCGTGTCCAAATCGGGTATCCTTTTTGGTCTTTTTAAGTAATTATCGTGTTTTTCTTTCAATAATTCGACTATAAATTTCTTTGTAGATACTTTATTCGTTTGGGCGAGATCGTAGAAGTGTGGCGCTAGTTTGTCGAAGATTAGGAAGGCTTTTATTATTTCTCCTTCATCTTTTAAGTTTGTAAATATGTCGTTTACGTATTGAAGCATGTGTGCGAAGAGTCTACTTAGTAGTTCTTTGTTATTTTCTGCTAATCCCGGGTTGTAGCTTTTTATTAGTTTTTCCAGCGCTGTAGACTGTTGCGATGGTGTTTTCCTGTTTAATAATTCCTGAAACAAAGACTTTTTAAATATAAATAAATAAAAATAAAAAGTTTTTATTTCGAACAATTGCTACGATGTTTTTCGAAGTAAAAGAGCAAAAGAAAACTTGTGTTATTCGATTAATAAAGAACTTCTTCGACTTATTTTTACTAAACTTTGTTAAGTTGAATGTAAGGGCACTTTCACACAATCGCAAAGTATAAAAGCAACATTTCTCACCTTCAAATTATCTCCCTCAGCTAATTTTAACTCAAAGAACGAGCTAATTTTTTGTGTCTCTTCTTCGACATCTATTTCATCGCCACTTTCGTCTTCAGATCCTTTGAGGTCCTTCAAATCGTCAACATCTGCTTTTGCAGATTCATCATCATCATCTGAGCTGTCGTCGCTTTCTTCTTCTTCGTCTTCATCATCATCATCATCACCATCTTCATCGTCATCATCTTCATTATCACCAATTAAAATGCTTTTTATCTCTTCCTTAGGATTTTTATTCACTTTGCTATTTTCTTTCTCATTTTTGCTATCATGCGTTTTCTTTAATTCTTTCTCAGTAGTGATAATATCTATTTTATTTTTAGTGTCTTGTTTCGATTTAGTATCTATTTTTAATTCTATACTTTTGTCATTTTTTAGTTTAATTACTTGACTATCTTCGTCTGAATCGTCACTTTCATCACTAGATTCCTCGTTATCATTACTTGCATTAATTCCGTTAGGTTTTTCATCTTTGTCGTTTAGAGTTTCATCAGTTTTGCTAAGTTCTCCATCTTCTTCTTCACTACCGTCACTTTCTTTCTCGTCTTCCTCACTTTCATCATCAGCATCTTCTTCAGATGATGTGTCAGATATGCCGTCTTCAAATTTTGGTTTGGCGTTTGGAACTGAAAGCCAAAGTATCTTTTTTTTTGTTATTGGTTACTGGTTATTGGTGTTTAGGAATACCACGTGATACGATAATTTAGAAATAAACAGGATGGTGTTAATAGAATTACCTTAGAACAGACAAATCGTCTGCTGCAGCAAAAATACAAACCACCCAAAAAAGAATATATTCATATTCATTTAATCACTTTCATAATGTAACAGTAGTCCACAATACAGGTACAAAAGATGTTCATTTTATAACAGAATGACCTTCTAAGGCCTTGGTGATTTTTTGATACTAAACAAAATAAATTAAAAAAAATTAACATAATTAATTCGAATTTCATTTATAAATTTTAATCATAAAATACTAATATTCAATATAATCACAAATTGTCACAATATATAATGTTATGTTAGATCAAATAAAATAAAATACATGATGAATAATAATGAATTGCAATGTCAAATAAATTAAATTAATGTCAAAGTCAAATATGTGTCACTTTAATTGCTGATGATGATATTGGACAACATCACATAAATTGCTCTGATCCTATGGTAACTTGGTAAGTAGCGAAAGCACTTGTGTTATAGAAATCAGAAACAACGACGGTACCACAACACCCAGACCCGAGTCAATATAGAAAAGTTCGTTTTCTACATTGACCCGACCGGGGATCGAACCCGGAACCTCAGAGATGGCGGCGCCATTTATAGTCCGGCGTGCTCGCCTCTCGGCTACGGAGGTCGTCAATCGTATGATGATGATTACTATAGTTAACATTCATCATCACCAGCCTATATCAGTCCACTGCTGGACACAGGCCTCTCGCAGATCGCAGTTTGGCCAATGGTGGAGAGGAGACGCTGCTGCCCGTCTTCTTGTGGCGGTTCTCCTGTAGTCGCCTCTTACGACACCTATAGGAAGAGAAGGGGTGGTGCTACTCTTTTAACGTGCCGGCACCACACGACACCTACGACGAATTAACATAAGCCCGATGATAACCGTTTTGATTAATTTAGTTGTACTGTTTTTAGAACTATCAAATAATAGAATGACGAGTGGGTACAGAAAATGAAATACTATTTAGTCCGTCAGTTATAATATCAAAAAATAATGGACACTTATTTTTCTTTTGTCAATCAAACAAAAAATACTAAGATAGAACGCGTCAAAGTTCGGGAGAGGGGGCTCGTGACGTCACTTCGTAATAAAATGTTTACCTAGCCGTGACGTCATGCGACATTTCAAATCAATATAAGTATCTCTGTGCCATAATCATTATGTTATAAAAGAAAAAAAATCGTGTCCAATACTTTTTGATTGTCTACCTGATAGACGAAGAAAAAAAAGTCGTCATCCATTTTGTGATAATACAGGGTGTACAAGAGAATAGGACACTCCTTAAAACCACGTGATCAGCTGGTCATATACAACAACTATTTCTATGGGAGCAACATCGATATCGATAAAAAAAATTCACCTTCTCTATACAAACATACTCGCATATCTCGATGATAATGTATGGAGCATCTGAAAATAAAATCACGATTTCGATGTTGCTTCCATAGGAAAAGTTGTTGTATATGACCAGCTGATCACGTGGTTTTAAGGAGTGTCCCATTCTCTTGTACACCCTGTTTAATGAAGATTTAAAAATACACTACCTGAGTAATCCTTGAGCACATTATCTGGTACGAGAGGTTTTCCGTCCTTATCATACGCTAGCATGAACTGTTTTTCATCTTCTAGATCGAAATTATCATCCAAATCATCTGCGGACCTGGCAAAAAGATCAAATTCAAATCATTTATTTGTGAGACACAGGTAAATAGGAAATAGTTATAACATAAAAACGTAAGAGCGCTGTGTAAAGTTTAATGCTATATTAGGAGACACCAACAGAGTGCAAATTGATCGATGCACCGACCAAATTGGCAATCGAAATAAATAAAATAAGTCTCATGCTCGTAATATTCATCTTTACGTCGGATATAGGCTGCATACAATCGGTTTTTATGCTCTTGTCCAGTGCATAAAGTAAAATCTTCGTATAAGTCTCAGGCTCTAAGACAAATGTCGTCAGGTAAACAGCCACACACGCAAATAAACTTCGTTGAATAATATTATTATTTCATTCTGTTTCTTTATTTTTATGCATAATCCATGTTATTATACTAAATTAATAAAACAAGGCAATATTAATGAGTTTTCTAAGAAATAATAGAATAGAATAGAATAGAATGTATTTTTTTTATTCTATTCTATTCTAATGTATTTATTTGTCTTAAGGCAGATTACAGATAAGTAAAACATAATATGCAAACTTAATGCTATAAGACAAAATGGTCTATGGCTCAGTGGATGCAGGAAACCCGCAAACTCTGTTATTCTGCCATAGCCCTTTTTATGGTACCTAAGTAATACAAATTGATAATGGTACATTATGATACAAGTGTGCTAGGTTGATTATTATACACGAGGCATTATTGTAAGCGCGAGCCGCAGGCGAGCGCGGTAAGGAAGCCGAGTGTGTAATAATCAATGCACACGAGTTCCATACGACGTTTTTCAACACAATTGCAAGGAAAAAACCAAACTAAAATCTAAAATACCTTCTGCGTTTTTGTTGAAACCCTAGAGAAAACTCTAGGTTTTGGCGGCAACTTGCTATCACTTGCGTTTCGTGCCTCGATAAGTATTTCCGACGGAGTTGAATAACATTTTACTCGTCTTCACTATATAAAGTAGACATTTTTATAGTAATTAACCACACAGCAACAACTTTACCAAATATTTAGGGAAAATGGTACGTAAGTTTTGTTTTTTTCGCGCGCCGCAATTTCGATGCGCGCGCAGGTTCAATAATGGCACAGGAAAAACTGGTTGTTCAGCTGGAGTAGCAGCGATTTAAAAAATAAAATAAACTATAAATTAATGTTTCTAAAAATGATAGTTAAGTTAATTTGTGTTAATTAATATACAATTTGTTAAAATGAAATATTTATTTGTCATATTAACCCTAAAATAATTTAATATTGGTTAAATATTCAATGTTCTTAGGCATAACCTTTTACTGGATTTTTTTTAAAAAAGTTTACATTACCGCACTAGTGCGATAATGTTATTATAGCACAAGTGCGTAATATGATGAATTATGAAACTAAAAACGGTCTTATAAGAGTCAATTTACGAGCAACTGTGTTGAAAAAAAAATTACATGAATTCTTTACTTACATAAGTATTTCAAGAGCATATGGACCGTAGCCCATAGGTCGCAACCTATGATGCTAAGAGCCACTGCCAAGTATAAAAAAAAAAATTGGCGCAAGTCTTTGTATTTTCTTTGTGTTGCAATTTCATCAAATTGTTATACAATTTTTTTGCAATAATTAATCATTTCCTCACAATTCAAGTAAAAAACGAAGTGTATAACTCGTACATAAAACCCATTTTACCCGAGACGACGTAAATATATCCACCCGAGCCGCAAGCGAGGGTGGATAGTCAAGACGAGGGGTGCGTTTTATACATTTTACAATCTACTATTTGTTGTCGGATGTTGCTGAGTAAGACTTGGAAACGCTGATCAAAAAAATTTCGGTTGGACTGGTAACTCCTAACTTTACCTGTGTTTTGGTGCGGATTTCTGTGCTTTAGGAGCGATCACTTCGTCCTCCCCCACCATCCTTTGCAGTCTTTCCTGCTCTAGCTTCTCTAGCCTCTCTCTATCTTCTTTTGCTTGCTTTTCGTCGTTTTTCAAACCGTCTGATGGCTGTTAAAAATGTTCAGGTTAAAGTTATTCAGACAATAGGATAAGATCTTAATATTATTCGTTAAATAGGTTCTATAATTGAAGTTAATTTTCATGCATAACATATTTTGAATTGTATTCACTCTCACCATTTTGATCTTAGTATATGAACTAGTTCAAGTATCCTTTTTCTTTTATATTGCTTTTCTTTGTGAACGATGTGTACAACATTAAAATGAATGCAATTTTAAATTGAAACCTAGATTACAAATTTGTGAATATGCATTGAATTGTATTCTGTAGTTGTGCCTTTAAATAAATAAAATAAAAATAAATAAAATAGATGTTATATCGTACAGCTAGTGGCACGTCAGTTGAGATGTAATTGAAATAACTCAGCTAGAAATTATTGTATTGACATCCAAATTGTACATACATACAAAATTGCAAATTGCTAAAAGAAGAATTAGCCTAAAAGGAGATTCATATCATTATAGTCTATCTATTCAGCCTATGGCAGTCCACTGCTGGACGTAAGCCTCCCCCAAAGAACGCCAGAGAGCACGATCTCCCGCATCACGACACGATCATTATAATACTAGAAATAAAAATAAACCAGCCGTTCCGAGCTTGAAATTAAAAAAATAATGGAGAAAGCTATAAAATTTAATGAACACAAACAAAAATAAACTAGCAGTTCCGAGCTTCAGATTAAAAAAAAAATTGAGAATGGTATAATTCGATAAACAAAACACAAAAAAACTCTTGTTGAACTACCTATTCATGAGTTTAAAACCACATTAAAAAATCCTTGGAAAAAACAATATTGAAATTAGAAGATTATTTAAACAAAAAGTGTGCATGGACTTTATAACCTGCCTAGCTCGCACTAATTATGCCATGTAAAATGTATTTTTCTGTAAAAAATCAGGTCACAAAGGTGACTGAGTTTGTTGCGCTGCTTCTTCTCATCACCAGCCGATATGTAGGCTCGAAGCGATGGTAGGGCAAAGTTATATTTTGGGACGTGTATAAGTTCCCGGAGGAGGGCCTATATATCGAATAAAGAATTTTATTTAATTTCATTTCGATTTAGAAAATTGGAATAAATTGCATTCTAACTTAGTCATTAGTTAGTGATAATAAAAGTGTGTTAAAAATATTGAAATATTACATACCGTCCCTCTCTTTTCGAAACGCAACTCCCTCATCATCTTGTCGTAATCTTCGCTCTTCTTCTCCGCTTGACTGAGAAGCTTTTCTATTGCTGACTCTTTCTCTTCTATTCTAGGCCGCTTAAACACAACAGGTTGTAAATCCTTCCACTCACTGTCCAACTTCTCAGTTAAGTCTAAAGTCTGTTCTTTTTCCTTCTGTTTTTCTGCTTTGCGCTTCTTTGATTCCGCTATTAACTGCTCGATGAGGTCTTTGTGAGATTTAGCGCCATCTTTTGCTTCTGTTTTAGACAGGATTCCACCGCCGAAGTGACCCTCTGATACAAAGTCATCTGTAAGATAATTATTATTATGAATCAATTAATATTGGAAACGTGGAATATGACAGTAAAGCTGGCCCACCGACTACAAGTCACTCAGCGAGCTATGGAAAGGTTGATGCTTGGGATTTCGTTAAGGATAAAATCAGAAACGAGATCATCAGGCAGAGGACTAAAGTAACGGACATAGTCCAAAAATGTAGCAAGCTTAAGTGGCAGTGGGCTGGCCACATCTGTCGCAGAACCGACGAAAGGTGCGAGTAAACAGGATCCTCGAGAGGAGACCACGCCTAGGCAAACGTAATGTAGGATGCGCCCCAGCTCGATGGACCGGCAAACTAAGGAAGATGGCTGGCAGTGGATGGATGAAAAAAGCGGGAGATCGTGCTCTTTGGCGCTCTTTGGGGGAGGCCTACGTCCAGCAGTTGTCTGCAATAGGCCGAGATGATGAGATAATGATGACATATTGGACAACATCACATACATTGCTGATCCTATGGTAAGTAGAGAGACAGTAGTGTAAGGAGGGGCTCGTAGCTCAGTGGTGGCAGCGCTATTGTAACGATTACTAAAGTTAAACAACCGTTGTGAGTGGATGGGTGACCATTCTAAACATTTTTAGTGAAATTTATCACGAGCACCTCCGTGCTTCGGAAGGCACGTAAAAAGTTGGTCCTGGCTGGTATCGCTTGATATTAGTCGTAAAGCGTAGTCAGAGGCCTTATGGCGGCTTGATTACATCTGACAGTAAGGTTTAGTCACTATCTAGTCACAACACCAAACCAAACCACCTCATAGTTGAGGTGAGGCCTGTGGCCTGCAGCGGGATGTATGTATATAGGCATACTTTACTTTTTTTTACTATTGAAAGACAAATGTAGGGGTGGAATAAATTAATGAAATAGTATACACTTACCATCTAAGCCACCAAATTTCTTGCCTTCATCCTCCTCATCTGATGACCTTGGATCATCAAATTTCTCTATCTGTTCCAAAGTTTGTCCCCTAAAATTAAACAATAACCACTAAGCTATATCTACATTGAGAGTATGTACCTGTTGTTTCATTCATTTGTAAATATACAAAAAAAAATGGTTCAACATAGTGTTGACAATATTTTGCAATATTTGGAATTTCTGTGATCATTTTATTGTGAGTGAAAATACACAGGCATAAGGGTCATTAAGTAAAAGTTTGACATATCATAATAATACACTGAATTAAAGCTTTAATGGCCTTATTGCAAAAGAGATAGTCTATCTCTTTAAAGGTTTAAACGATATCTAAAAAATAACCAACCAATTTAAAATGTTGACACATCACACATGTCTTGGTAAAAATGACACATTTAAAATTGGTTGGCTAATCTTAAGATAATGTTAAAACCTAGTCTATCTTTTTTGTAATTATAGGCCATTATAAGTGTTGATTTATCCATGATCATGGTACCTATTTACTTGGTGAAATTTATGGCCAAACTCTTTTTTTAACTGAATTCAAGAAAAGAGGAGGTTCTCAATTCAACTGTTTTTTTTTATATTATCTATCTCAGGGCGGTTTAGTTTAATACTAAACTAAACTAATCTAAGGGCAATGCATTGTGTGGAATAAAAAAAATATAATTTACCTATGTGTTAGTATTTCATCATCAGCTAAATTGTAGATATTCTTCTTGTTGTGCTGCCGGGCCCTCTCAGCTGCAAACCGGGCAATCATCCGGTCTTCTGATGACAATTCGTTGTTCTTTTCTCCGATACGTCGATCAATAAAAGCGTTTGTCTTGTTCATAAGTTTCATTTCTGTACCCAGCGTTTCTTTTCTCTGTGAATTGTTCATAATTAAAATTACAATTTACTCTGAAATTGTACTTGTGTGAGGCTTTAAAAAACCAGTAAAAATAATGTCTTTTTTAATAATAGTGTTGGGAGTGCCAATTTAATCATAAATCGGAAACTAAAATAGCACTCGTTAAGTGAAAGTGCAAAGTGTAATGAAGATAGGTTGCCTGCTAAAAGGAATACTTTAATGATTTTTAGCAACTCTTACCTTCTGAATAGCTTTGCCTCTTGATACACCCGGTAAACCTCGATCATGTTTGGATTTTTTGCCTAAAACTTTAATTTTTTCTCTGTTTATGTGCACTTCAAATGGATTTAACTTTTTCTTTACTCCATCTGCTTTTCTTTTATTGTGAACCTTATCAGCTAAACCAGAATTTCTCTTGTTTTTTACTTTAGCCATATTTCACGTGGCTAAGCAGATATTCACTTATTAATCAATTAATAATAAAAATAACACGCATCGTCGCAGACAAGTGAGGTTATTTTTTGACATTGACAACACACAGCGTGCTTTTGACATTAGTTATACTTTTGAAGTAAGTTAAAAATAGGCAATTTTTTTTTCGTTTAAATGCCTTTTATCATCTCAAACAAACTTGAAATATGCAAATATTCATTGTAAAAATCAAGAATGAGATTAAAGGTTGGCGTTTTAATAGCATTTAACCAACAGGTTGGCTGATGAACTTAGAGCATTAAACCAACTGCTCTAAGCTGATGTATGATGATGTGATAATGACAAGAACCTTCAACAATTTTTCATAAAATGAAAATACTTAACATACACACAAATCAATATTTTTAATAATAACTATTATACTGAACATAGCCAATAAATAACAATAATATTAAACGATGATGAAATAACTATCCTTACAAATGCTCCAATAAAACATGTTTGGCGCGAAGTTTACAATTGGCTTCAAAGTAATAATATGCTTTATATGATTGTGATACGTTCTAAAATCGATCGCTTAAAACATTGCACTTGTAGGTAGTAGGTACTGTGCAATCTTTGTTGCTCATTCATTGGAACATATTCTGACCGAGCGATCCCGAAGCCGCATTCGGCAAACTTCGTAGTGACGCCGTGTAGCACATAGCGCGTAGGTATATTATTGTGTGGCTGCTATTCTACAATATTGTTCTGCTGTGCTCAGTCAGTATTAAATCCACTTGCTTCAAGAAAAATGCCAGACGTCACTGATGAAGAACTTCGCAACGAGATCCAGAGTAAGAACAACAGTTATTTTATCGAAGAATATTGTCTTTTCACGTTGTTTAAAGTATAAAAATCCATAAAAAAGTACATGGCCCTCGTATTCCCGGAGGCCGCGTAATGGCTTCCAATGCAAATGTCCAATACAACTTTAATTTTTCGTAACTTAAAATTGAAATATCTCTGATAGTATGATGCTTTAAATGAAATGTTTCAAGTGAAAGTTTTTTGGTAAAAATATGCGGATCTTTCTGTATACAGGGCTTGATTTTTAGAATCTCCGCAACGCGTCCTTACTGATGGTTTATTTTTATGCAACGCTTTGGCCATCTCCACGTATGAATCGATGAAATGGCTGACTTTCGTAAAGGATTTGAGATGCAAATCGACGCGCATAGTATTTATGTGCAGGTTTCTCTGGAAAAGATTTCCGCGAAAGTAGTTTATTTAAGTAATTTCGTCATTAAATTGCGATTATAATGAATGTTTTGTCAATTTCCATGCGCCGCCATTGCTACGTTCCGTTTCACAATTCACGCTCACGCGTGCGGCGTTACGCGACCGAATAGAAATAAATAAAGTTAGAATCTTTTGAAAAGACGAAGAAGAATCTAAGATTATTATTACATGCTGGGGGCCTAATACGAAAGCGCATCGTTCGGTCGGTCGTATTATCCGATCAAATTAAAAGATCCATTCCCCCGTATCAAAGGTTTGACAATTTATGAACAATTGAAAACGGTCGGGTTTTTTACACGGCTAGATTGAGTTGGTCATATTTATCAAAGGATTGACACACGAGACTGGCCATTTGAATTTGTAAGGTTTATACGACCAAACGAAAGATACACTTTCGTGCTAGGTCCCCAGGCCCAAGCTGCAAATAAAAAAAAATAGATTACCTACTCTCTTTCTGGGATTTCTCGTTCTGAATATTATGTTTTAATTTGTACATAATGCATATAAATACTATGGTGAAGTCAGAAATTAAATAACATCATTATTTTTGAGAAAAAAGAAAAGTTCGTATTAATTTACACACAACACATTGTTTTGTATAAAATTAAAAACTAATTCAATGATGATATCATATTAATTTCTGACTTCACCATACTATTTATATGCTTAAGTTAATATAGGTTAGTTTCGGCTTGATATAGCCTTTAAAAACTCAAACTCAAACTCAAAATGTTTATTCGTGTTATTTTGGGTTATACATAGGGTCTTCTTTAATGTTGTATCGGTACAGATTCCAAAATATGCTAATAGGTAGCGTACAAATATTATGTAAAATTATATGATATTTGGTACATTGTACATTACAATATCTTATGAGTAAGTACGGGAAGTACAGTGCTTGGTCTACCAAGTTTGTTTAAGAAAATAATCTATTTAATTATTATTTAAAATTTACATTATTATATACAAACCATATGTATGTATACACCTTCTATATTTATATATATATATATATATATATACACACATATTTTACTAATACCTATAACTAAATAGGTACCTACTATTAAATTTACTATATTAATTATTACACAGTTTATTACAATGAGATCATAACTTTACACAATTAACAGCTACAATATAATTACACATTCAAAGTAAAGTATTCATTAAGTGAGTAGAAGGTGTGCTCAATGAGCCACTCGTGTAGCTTTCTTTTAAAGGAGAGCCCGGAAAGTCTGCGCAGATCCTCTGGTAAAGCGTTGTGCACTTTTATAGCCATGGCAAACACATTTTTCTTAAATATAGTCAATTTGCCAGTAGGTAGTTCCAACAAGTTAGAAGGTCGACTGCGAAGGGTTTTTACCGTAACAATTTGTTTAGAAGGGAATAATTCAGGGTGGTCCTTGACAAAAACACAGATTTGTTTAACATAAAGGCCAGTAAGCGTTAATACCTTCACATTTTTAAACAAAGGTCGACAAGAGTCCCTAAACTCAGCACCACAGAGCGCTCTGACACACTTCTTTTGTGTTTTAAAAGCCAAGTTAATGTCTGTAGAGTTTCCCCAGATCATCAAGCCATATTGCAAAACTGATATGACATAGGCATGGTATGCGTCTAAAGCTACTTCTATGGATACCGTTTCTCTAAGTCGGCGAAGAACATAGACAAATCTGCTGAGCTTTTCGCATACTGCTGTGATATGTGCCTTCCAATTACAATGCTCATCTAGAGTTATTCCTAAAAAATTTATCGTTTCAACTAACTCTATTTTTTGTGTTTCATACTCTATTTTAATGTCCATTTTGGGAGATCGGTACGTGCGAAACTGCATCGCTTTTGTTTTATCCACATTAACTCTTAAATTGTTTACGTTTAACCAGTTCATTGCTAATTTCATAGTTAAGTTTAATTCATTTTCTAAGTGTTCTTTATTCTTGGCTCTAATAATAAATGTTGTGTCATCTGCAAATAGTACTGTCTTATGTTTGGTTATATTGGGAAGATCATTAATATAGAGTATGAAAAGAATTGGCCCTAAAATGCTGCCTTGTGGCACACCGTTTTTGTTTTCCCTATAACCTGACCTGTAATCGACTTTTCTCATTTTACCACCTGTGTTTTCCATTTTATTAATTTGAACACACTGTGACCGATTGTCTAGGTAGCTATGGAACCAATCTTTCACAGAGCCTCTTATACCGTAATTTTCTAGTTTTGAAATAAGTCTAGTATGTTCCACAAAATCAAATGCTTTGCTCATATCTAGACAAAGAGCCACTACAGGTGTTCCAGAATCGATACTTTCAATTACGTTTTGTACTACAGTATAATTGGCAAGTGTCGTATTATAATTTTTGCGAAAGCCATACTGTTCCTTTTTAATTATGTTCATTTTATCAATGAAAGCAGTCAGTCGATTATGTACTGCTTTTTCAAAAATTTTTGAAAATACCGGTATCAGAGCAATGGGTCTATAATTATTCGGATTTTTTTTGTCACCTTTTTTTAAAAAGGGGCTTAACTATGGATAACTTTAGAGCTTTTGGATAAACACCTTCACTAAAAGATAAATTAATTAAATGACTTAGAACTGTAGATATGGGAATTGCAACTGTTTTTATGATTTTTGTAGAAATGTCGTCATATCCGACAGAGTTACTGTTTTTCAGTCCGATAATTAATTTGAAAACTTCGTCAGGGCTTGTGGGGTTGAAAAACATGCTAGAATTACAACTTTCAAGAGGAGTAGATTTATTAGGACTATTGTTTGCTATTAAGTTATTAGTAGTTTCTATAAAATAATTATTGAGTGCATTTGCTATTTCAGTTGGTTGTTGTAAAGTCAGTCCATTATATTGCAGCTCATCAAATTCCGTTCTAGACGGAGGGTCAGATACTTGAGAAGTTATAATTTTCCAAGCAGCTTTTGACTTGTTTTTTGAAAACATTACCAACTTTTTATTACCCTGTTTTTGGACACTAAGTATACATCGCCTTAATATTTTAGAATACACCTTATATTCGTGGCTTCGCAAAGGTTTATCATTTTTATTTGCCGTTTGATATATTTTGAATAAGCGTCTCTTTATTTTACAACACTTTTTTACACCTTTGGTGATCCATTTGGCTTTGTTAATTTTATTATTTACTTTTACTTTAATTTTTGGGAAGCATAGGTTGTAAAATAACAAAAATAAAGAATAAAATTTTTCAAATGCGCAGTTGGTATTTGCTTCTGATAATAATATATCTGAAAATGATAATGATGTAATGCAGCTATAAAATTTATCGATATTGTCCTTACTGAAATCTCTCCTAGTCTCAAACCATTGCAAAATATTTTTTTTTAATTTTATATGGAATGTAGCCGTTTGTCCAGTATCATGGTCAGAAATTCCTAAATTATGAACAGATGCATTGGTTCTTTTTATGTTGCTGGCTATGTGGTCTATACATGAAGTTAGTCGAGTAGGTTCATTTATGTGTAAGGACATATTAAACGAATGTAAAATATTTATTAACCTTATAGAGTTTACATTAGAAGTCATTGTGTCGATATTTAAATCACCTGCTAAAATTATTATTTTTTTACCTTTTTTTATTAGTCTCAATAATAAGGCTTCAAGATTAGTAAAGAAAATTTCTATGTTAGACTTAGGTGTGCGGTAGATGCATAGTATCATCAAATTACTACTTTTGATTTCAATTCCGCAGCATTCAAAACTTTTATAAGTAGCATACTCTTCAGTCATTTTTAATTTATTAAATTGAATATTTTTCTTTACTAGTATACATGAACCTCCTCTCCTTTCACTTGGTCTACAATATGAAGCAGCTAACTGAAAGTCTATGATTCTAATGTTTTTCTCATCTCCTGGTTTTAAAAAAGTTTCTGTAGCACAAATTACATTAATGTTTTTTCCAAAGTCTTGGAACTCTTGTAGGGTTACTTGAAGAATATCTAGTTTATTGATTAAGCCTGCAAAATTTTGGTGAAACAGTGTCAAATTATTATCATCTTGTTTAGGCACGAAAAAACCTACTGTTTAATGAATTGTTGTGTTGTTCATCATTGCACGGGAAGACATTGAGATTTGAATTATAATTTTTAGTTTTAGGTTTTACTGTAAAATAGTATGGAATTGTTCCTTTATTAGGACCTGCATAATTTGCGTTTTTTGATTTTTTTATTACTGTAGAAGCTTGATCCGGTGTAGGTTTATTGTGGGTCCTGGCCATTTGCTTCACAAAGCATGACTCGTATGCAGGGTAATCTATGGCAACATTAATTTTTAAACATACGATATTCAAGAATCGAGAACGTTTCTGATGAATATCTATGTCGATATAATAACAGTTTGGAAAGCTCATGCAAAGCAATTTCAGATCGTGATTTAATTTTTTTTCATTCAAAGATCTGTTTACATTTATTGGCAAAATAATTACATTTGTATGTTGCAACTCATGCAAAGTTATGCTAAAATTTGAGATCAACTTATTTGGATTTGTGTCGTGGCTACCTGTGCACAATACTACGTAATCATTTTTAGTAAGACCTTGCTTAGTACGAATACATTGTTGCAGTGTTTCTGATGAAAAAGTGTTCGGCTTAATGAATGCAAATGGTTCATATTTATCGTTCCACTTATTTCTTCTAAATTCTAATATTTTTTTAGATAAGCCCAATACTTGTTCATCACCTAATATTATCAATTTATTTTTAATAGCATTTTCTTTAGGAAATGCATTAATAGTAAAATTAGAAGCGCCCTCTTGTGTTATTTTGTGTGTGTTGCTGAGATGAGTACTTCGTTCGGATGCGGTGGCGCCATCTGGTGTCAATTTGTCGTTTATGCAAGGACGTTTTCGTTGAGATACAGATGAAGTTTTGGAATTATTAGTGCTGGATCTGCTGGAATTCCTTGTGTCTGTAACGGTTTGTATTAATCTTTTTTCCTGTGATTCCTTTGGTGTCGATGTAGTTAGCGGTAAGTTTAAATTATCTGAGCTGGTATTATGGGTATCTTTTCCATTTTGGTCTTTCTCTTGTACTTTTTTACAAAGCTTTCTGTTGGCTAAATTTAAATTTTCAATTTCAATATTGGCACTGTCTAATTCCGATTGTAATCTCTTAATTTCTTCTTTAAGTTCATGTATGTATAAACTATCTCCAATAGTAATATCTGGCAAACAGTTGGATTCCGAACCGAAGCTGTTTTCATGAGTGGTAACATAAGATGCTGATAGGTCAGGGAGTGACATTATTTTCCTTTTATTTTCGTGTTTATTAATCTGTTCGTTATTCAGATCAGCTGCGATTAAAGTATCTGTAGAATCTTCGACCAATAAGGACGTAAAGGAATTTGAGGTAGAGACGTGGTATAAGATTTTTTCATTTTCTGTTGACGTGATTTGCTGCTTTGTTTTATTAACAGGTTTAATCTTCGCTAAATGAGGTGTTAGAGAACTTATATGCCCGTAGCAGTGCATACACTTCCATTGCGTCCGATTTTCTTTGGTCATCAAATAATACCTTTTAATCGAAACTTCAGTGCACTCAATGTCGTAGGTGTGATAACATTTGTTGCATTGTAGGTACTGTCGGGTTTTTATTTCTTTATTGCATTTTTTACAGTTTTTCTGATCAGTTTTAGAGTTCACATCAGAATTTAGATGATCGCGCCCTCTATATGTTGACATTCTAATTAGATTAATAACTTCACTGCGCGTAGATAGATGTCACTGCTTAAGGGTGCTTTAAAAAAGCAGAGTTTGGATTTTGGGAAATAGGAACGCGCGTCGATAGTTTGAATAAAATTAACCGCCAAGTCTAAAACTTTTTCACTTAAAAGTTAAATGATCATACAGTAACCTGATCACTTCACACAACTATAAGTACTTGTTTAATATATAACTCTATTAATATAATTTGTCCGTTTTCACCTGTTTTCATTGTTTTTTAACACTTTTTAATCTCTAAAAGTCAATAATATTTTTTTTATCAATATTATACAAACGCCTTAGCTTTACACATAGATAACACTTGTGGTTAGTAATGAGTCCTTTTTGCGTGCACTACACATATTTGTTACTTATTTGATCGGCAATGAATAATTTTAAAACTGATATTATACGGAGCTAATTTTTTACGTGATGGCAGCGCCATCTAATCAAACATCCTGTATATCAGCGTTTCTTAACATTTTTTGTCTACAGACCCCTTAGGAAATCGAGCACAATTTTAATTACCCCCTTTATAAAAAAGCAGCAATAAATTTCGGACCATTTATTTTAGTACCTACTACAAATTATAAAAAAATATACTTTTTCATACAAAATAGGTTTTTGGTGGTATTTATTTATGATTGTTAAATGGTCCATAGATAAGACTGTGGACCCCCATACATATGCTCGCGGACCCCCAAGGGGTCCGCTGACCACAGGTTAAGAAACACTGCTGTATATGGTGTAACTAAACCGATTTTTTTTTACAACAGAGATCTTAAAAAATGCCGATCTGGCAAAGACATCGACCAACAAAGTCATCCAGAAGCTGGAGGAGGTTTTCGACGTGGAGCTGGCCGATCGGAAGAAGACCATAGACCAGATGGTTTTGGACTACGTCAATAGCCAGGAGTCTGAGGACGAGGAAGATGAGGAGGAGGAGGTAAGAACAAAATTGAATTATTAAATTAAATTTATGAAAGGCAACCAATTAAGGAAACTAATTTCAATAAAAATTAATTTTAATAATTCTTTTTGCCTAAACTGTACATAAATGGGCCAAGAGGAGAGTTAATATTTTTTTTTGTGAAAACATACAGGGTGGCCAGAAAAGTGTCGGCCAAAAATTGTGACGGATCAGTTTCAAAAATTTAAAAAAAATGAATAGTTTTATTTGAATTTTTTTTTGCAACTAAAGCTCTATAAACTGCATTTATGCGTTAAATAAAAGTTACTAAAAATTGACCTAGAGTTGAGAATTTATGTTAAGGGAGCTATCATTTGAATTTTCAACTTAAAATTAAAAATCTAAACTGGCAACTTCTTAGTTTCTAAGTAGCTTCAGAGAATGCGCTAGACTCTCAGCTTTCATTATAATAATAAAAGAGTAGTACTTCATTGGCTATTTTTCGCTGAAAACAGCCATCAAAGACAGCAAGGTGGAAAATTTGGAAAAAGAAAACTCTTTTTTATCATTTGTAAGATTAATTAATTTGTTAACTAACTAAAAAGAACTCCAGAAAAGTTAAAGTCTAACATATTTTGAAAGTTCATTTAATTTTAAGGTGTTTCGCATCGTTGAATGTTACCTTATGGATTCGTCATGTCTGTCTGTCTGTCCGTCCGTATGTTACAGCCACTTTTTTCCGAAACTATAAAAACTATCCTGTTGAAACTTGATAAGAATAAGTAGATGGATTCTGTGAACCGCATTAAGATTTTCACACAAAAATAGAAAAAAAAACCCATACTTAGAACTGAAACTCAAAGCTTATTTTTCATCAAACCCATTCATACGTGTGGGGTATCTATGGATAGGTCTTCAAAAATGATTTTGAGGTTTCTAATATCGTTTTTTTTTTAAACTGAATAGTTTCCGCGAGATACACTTCCAAAGTGGTAAAATGTGCCGGTTTTTTACCAGCGTTAACAATGGACCAGGTAAAGAGTATTCCTGACTCTCAATCTCTGCTTTAAACCGGTCTAAAGTGAGAGGGACAGCAAACAACCGGAGCCACCGCAAACAAAAATCACGTCAGTCGTTCTCACCTTGTGCTTACTGCTACTCGTGTCTCCATCGCTACTAGCTTTGCTGCTCGTTATCAACTATAACTATGTAAGTGCCGTACTAACGTGCCCTCATTGTGCACGGGAGTTCGCTGCGAAGATCGGCTATATCTTCGGGTGCACCAGCGCCTGTCCAATTAGGAGTCGAAGTGGTCGCCATGGCCGAAAACGGTCGGAAAGATCATCATCATCATCTGCTTCGCATCGTGATTTGGACTGTGCTTACTTGGTCGTATTAGATATGAGTTACTTGTTAAGGCCTTAACACGCTTGAATGACCTTGACGCGTCGCACCCATACAAAAATCGGATAAACATGTTTTTCATGAAATTAATGCCTTTAACAGGAATTTTCAAATAAAACTCAATTCAAAACATGTATATTTCTATAATCTTGTTTTGTGTGAAAACAGTAATGAAATAGCTTGTGCCGTTTAAAAGAACATTTGCAATTTATGAAAAAATAGACTATATAGAATGTTTTAATCCAAGGGACTTTACGGAAAATCAAAATTATTCAATTCAACAAGTTTATTAAATCCTCTTCTAGCATATCGTATTTTGAATTTTTAGATTTAAGTAACAGGTATTCTGACAATTTGATTTTCATATTCGAGATTTTAGGCACTTGGGTGGTGTTAAGGCCTTAAGTGAATACGCAGAAATGCATTATTTATATATATGCCGCAGCGCGACTGTATCGTGATTAACTTCGTCGCCGAGGTTAATGACAACACGTTAATGGCAGGTCGCATTCCCGGTAGCGATGGGCCACCTGAAGGAGTTCCTAGAGTTGTTCCGGATCGCAGAGAAATGGTGCACTACCTTGCAATGTAACCCTGTATATGTACTGAAGATATGACTGACTTTGATTCTTTATTGTCTTTGTTTGCAGGAGGAAGAGGTAAAGAAGCCTCGGAAGAGGTCAGCCCCCAGCACCAAGAAGACTCGTTCCCAGAAACCGCGCCTCGCCACGTCCGACGAAGAGGAAGACGACGACAGCAATGACAGCGAATATGAGGTTTGTTTATAATAAATAAATATTGGACAACATCACATAAATAATAATAAATTAAATAATAAATTGTTTCCACAATCACACCAATTATCTAGCCCCAAACTAAGCAAAGCTTGTACTATGGCGACTAGATAACGGATAAACATACTTAAATACGTTTATAAACATCCATGACTTAGGTGCAAATGCTCGTGCTCATCACACTTACATTTGCCCCTCGCGGGATTCGAACCCGCAACCGCCAGGCATTGTAGTCCGGAGCGCGAACCACTACACCAGACGGTCGTCAAATACATACATTGAAGATAAATAACACTTGAAAAAAAAAACATCGACCTCAGGTGGGACTCGAGCCCACGTTCCATCGCATGCCGGGCGAGTGCTTTACCAACTAAGCTACCGAGGACGTGACACGATGCAATTTCTCAAGTGTTTTTTCTCGCTGTCGAAGCCTTAATTAATAATACCTTGCATGGAATTGCTAAAAACAAAAAAATTAAATCACATACATTGCGCTGAACCTAAGTTAAGTAGCTAAAGCACGCGTGTTATCGTAGCGCGTAGAAATCTGAAACAACAACGGTATCACAACGCAAAGAATCCCAGACCCCAGACAACATAGAAAAAATCGTTTTTCTATGTTGTCCCGACCGGGGTTCGCACCCGAAACCGACCGAAAAGTTACTAGGTACTTACAGTCATAAAAAAATACAAAAAAGGTCCTAATTGGATCACAATGCGTTATGGCCAAAAGAAACTTATTTAATTACCATCTGGAGGTCACTGGGGGAGGCCTATGTTCAGCAGTGGACGTCCTTTGGCTGATATGTTGATACATAAACCGAATAAAATAATAATACAATCAAATATAGCTTCATTATTGAAAAAAAAAAACAATCTTTTAAAACCATAATTATTCGACGTATATCATCGTTTTCTAACAAATTGGTTATCTTAACAAAGTTTTTCTTAATTTCAGGCAAAGAAACCGAAACCCAAGAAAGCGGCAGCCAAGGTAAGTTGTCAATTAATTTGGTTTGAGAGTGAGACACTGGCCTGTTTTGGTTGAATGAAATTTTCACAATGTGTTGATTAGTGTAAAATTGTTAAAGGTATACTATAAACTCATGATACAAAACAACTTTTACCCAGAAAAACGTGTACTTCCGGCCGTCTGAGCCAGAGTCCTAGAGAGATCTCGCATATCTAGGCTGATAACGAATCGTAGGTGACGCCCATATACCTAGGTTTCATCGTTTGTGACGCAATAGATTTTTTGAAAATTGAAAAAAACCTGGCTCAGACAGCCAGAATTTCACGTTTTCCGACACTCTGGATCTCGAATTCTAGAGGGTTTTAGGGCCCCGTTTCTAATCAAATGTTTAGTGACGCGATATGTGACGGCATCTAAAGTAGTTTCATCCATTTTGATGCAATGGTTTTCGCGGAATCATGAAAAACGTGTGGTCAGACAGCCTGATATCCGGCTGTCTGAGCCATTTTGTTTTTGCAGATATATAACGAAATATCACATTTTAGACTCATCTTTATGGATTTTACTTTAGTGACGCGATATGTGACAGCTCTCGACCAGATTTGAACCTTCGTTACCCACGCGTTTAGGAGACATTCTAAAAAAACTGTTGGCACAGACAGCCGGAATCCGGCTGTCTGAGCCATCCAGTTCTACCACTTCCAGGTGTTCTTGGTAGCTGGAAACTCATCTAATCGTTAGTGACGGTGATGGTTAATACGAATTATCGTTTGTGACGGCTCTATATGCCGACAAACAAAAGATATAAGCAAATTAATTGTTCTCCATACATCGATGCATCAGGGTGACCATACTTCCCACTTTATTAGGTATGCAAATACTAGTATAGTAGAAAATCGAGGCAACTCGTTTTACCACAGCTGCTTGCCGTGTTCTTTAAATACGTATTTATCTGTAATTATTCCCATGTCCATTTTATCTGTGAATGTGATATTTGATTTAAAAATATTTACCATACTTTAGAAATAGCACTAGCACTCGCGCACGAAGGGTTCCAAATCATTTAAAAACGGCAAAAAATCACGTTTGTTGTATGGGAGCCCCCTTAAATATTTATTGTATTCTGTCTTTTAGTATTTGCTGTTATATCGGCAACAGAAATACATCTGTGAAAATTTCAACTCTAACTATCACGGTTCATGGGATACAGCCTGGTGACAGACGGACAGACAGCGGAGCCTCAGTAATAGGGTCCCGTTTTACCCTTTGGGTACGGAACCCTAAAAAATCATGAATTTCTTATTTTCTGCTCCTCGTCCCAAATGAGCCGTAGGCATGTGGGAAGAGTTGATAAATTACTCAATGAAACGGGAGATGACTTGCAAAATAAAGGTATTATTTAAATTCATTTTTTGCATCTTGTCCCTAATGGGCCGTTCCAGCATTTCCAGTAAAACACAGCAAATTACTCTGAATAAGAGTGTTCAAACAAATTTTCCTCTTGAATTACTTACCCTAAACAAGTCACACTTAACCCAAAAAGCAATTATTAGTGTTGATTGGTCCTTCATACCAACGTATACGCAAATACGTATTTAAAGAACACGGCAAGCAACTGTCGTAAAACGAGTTGCCTCGATTTTCTACTATACTAGTATTTGCATACCTAATAAAGTGGGAAGTGTGGTCACCCTAATGCATCGATGTATGGAGAACAATTGATTTGCTTATATCTTTTGTTTGCCGGCATATAGAGCCGTCACAAACAATAATTCGTATTAACAATCACCGTCACTAACGATTAGATGAGTTTCCAGCTACCAAGAACACCTGGAAGTGGTAGAACTGGATGGCTCAGACAGCCGGATTCCGGCTGTCTGTGCCAACAGTTTTTTTAGAATGTCTCCTAAACGCGTGGGTAACGAAGGTTCAAATCTGGTCGAGAGCTGTCACATATCGCGTCACTAAAGTAAAATCCATAAAGACGAGTCTGAAATGTGATATTTCGTTATATATCTGCAAAAACAAAATGGCTCAGACAGCCGGATATCAGGCTGTCTGACCACACGTTTTTCAAGATTCCGCGAAAACCATTGCATCAAAATGGATGAAACTACTTTAGATGCCGTCACATATCGCGTCACTAAACATTTGATAAGAAACGGGGCCCTAAAACCCTCTAGAATTTGAGATCCAGAGTGTCGGAAAACGTGAAATTCTGGCTGTCTGAGCCAGGTTTTTATCAATTTTCAAAAAATCTATTGCGTCACAAACGATGAAACCTAGGTATATTGGCGTCACCTACGATTCGTTATCAGACTAGATATGCGAGATCTCTCTAGGACTCTGGCTCAGACGGCCGGAAGTACACAGAAAAACTAGTTAGTATTTCAATTGTTCAGTATCAAATTACTTACTGTATGTTTGCCATGCACGTTCATACTTAAGTATTTTACACTAATAAAATTTCACCCTATATAAGGTGTAAGTGAATTAGTGTCAGATATTAGGAGTAACTTCTATCACATGGATCACATATAAGATAAATTTAAAATTATAGAACAAACTTTAATTCACGCACCAAGTAATATGATATTATGATGAACAGTGTAAAATGATTATTTGAATGCATTAATGTAATTCTAGAGAGGTTATGAATCGGCTAGCGTTGTGTGAGTAGTTTACTTGTGGTGTTTGGGTTCATGTACAGAATGATGTAGATTCTTTATTTTAAAACTTTTTATTTTTTCGATTTTTTAAAGTTTGTTCTATAATTTTAAATTTATCTTATATGTGATCCATGTGATAGTCTAAGTTACTCCTAAAAATATCTGACACTAATTCACTTACACCTTATATACAAACAAACCCTTCAGTGTATTACTGTAAAAATAAATATCCTGTATAAATAGTGACAAAAACTATTTCATTTTTATCTAAAATAGAATGATAGGACATCATTCACTTGTTTTATTAATACACTTCCTATCATTTACTTGTTTTAATAATACACGTCCTAGCATTCACTTGTTTTATCAACACACGCCCTATCATTCACTTTTTTTATTAACACACGCCCTATCATTCACTTTTTTTATTAACACACGCCCTATCATTCACTTTTTTTATTAATACAAGTCCTATCATTCACTTGTTTTATTAATACACTTCCTATCATTCACTTGATTTATTAATACACGTCCTATCATTTACTTGTTTTATTAATACACTTCCTATCATTCACTTGATTTATTAATACACGTCCTATCATTCACTTGTTTTATTAATACACTTCCTATCATTAACTTGTTTTATTAATACAGGGTGGCGCCAAAGGCAAAGGCGGCGGGCGAGGCAAGGGCGGCGGCTACACCCGCGCGTACAAGCTGTCGCCGGCGCTGGCGGAGCTGATGGGCGCGGAGGAGATGCCGCGGCACGAGGTCGTCAAACGGATGTGGGCCATCATCAAGGAGAAGGAACTGTACGACCCCAGCAACAAGCAGTTCGCTATATGCGACGACGCGTTGTACAAAGTTATAGGGACGAAACGCTTCCGTACGTTCGGAATGATGAAGTACTTGAAAACTCATTTCCTCGATGAGTAGGTGGGTCGGGGTTAGGTTTGCGTGGATCTGTGTTAAAATATTCTTGGTCTCTTTATCTATTCAGTCTATTGCGGTCCACTGCTGGACGTAAGCCTCTATCAAAGAGCACGATCTCCCGCTGCCTTCATCCAGCCACTGGCAGCCATTTTCCTAAGGTCATCGGGCTGGGGGGCGTCCTACACTACGTTTGCCAACTCGTGGTCTCCACTCGAGAACCCGTTTACTTCACCTTTCATCGGTTCTGCGACAGATGTTTGCTACATTTTTGGACTATGCCCATTACTTTGGTCTTTTGCCTGATCTCGTTTCGGATTTTGACCCTTAACGAAATCCCAAGCATCGACCTTTCCATAGCTCGCTGAGTGATGCAGTCGGTGGGCCAGCTCTACTGTCATGTTGCACGGTGACACTTGGTCCCTCATCATGTCTGTAAGTCCCTGGGCATTTTTGACGATAAGCTCTAGTTTAGTCCACTGGTTTTGGTCTTTTCATCGTCATGTCTTTGGAAGTCACTGAGCATATAAAATAGAACGCCAGAGAGGCTTTAAGTAGCATTTTCCAGATTGTGAACCCTTATAATCTGTTTCAAAAAATATCTATGTTTGTACTTATAGAGGGTTATTTGAAAAATATCAACAACCTGGCAAGACTAGAAAGCTAACATCATAAACAACAACATTTGTTCTAACTGGTATTTGTTTCTAGTTTCTATGAACATCAAATTCTTCTAGTCATGCCCTTATTATTATAGTCGCTACTATAAATCCGTTCTCTAAGGATTCACACGTCCACTAAATATAATCTTTGCTACTTTTTAAATGCAAGCTGCCATAAGGTGCACGAAAATGTCTGAGCCAAGTTGAGAGTGAAAATAACAGTCCACGCAAACTTCTTAAAAACCTCGTGTTCATAGACATTGTGCTGTTATATTTTTTATCTCAATAGAAGCTAACCACTACTTTAAAGATAGTACATGTCCATGAACATGAGATTTATGTTAAAATTGCTGTGATATCTAATGGATAACAGTTATAGGCAGCAATTAAAAACCATTAAAAAACTAGATCTAATCTAAATCTAAACAGTTCGAGATTGCATTTAACTGAGTACTTTCTTAGTAACATCGTCCATGTATGTTGCAGACTACTGATCGGAATAACTATTATTTAAGTTTTAAATGTATATTACTTGTAATGTATAAACATAGTACAGAAAATATGTACAAAACTGAATGTGTATCAATTAATTGCAAAATTATATAAGTTTTGACGAATCTATTGCCAAATACTGTTATGTTCTACTAGAACTGATCAGTGTTCAAATACAAGATAGTTATAATTTGTTTGTGTAACCATTGATGGTTATAATGATACAGGAACTTGGCGTTTTTTTGCACAAGTTTAATTCTTAAGGGAATAACTGCATACAAGTCATTAGTATTTTATGTGCAATATAAAATTAATAAAATTGCATTTTTTGTTTCTGTAAGTGTTAAAAATGCCAAGTTAGGTGTTATTATTGGTCTAATCGAGACTACTCTAAAACTAGCTGTAATTGCTAAGGTTGTATTATAATCGCTCCAAGTGGAGATTGAAATGTGACGAAATAAATTACTTTTAATCGTAAAAAACTTTATTTTATTTTATTCGAAGTCTCTTTAAAAAAAACTCAACCATGACCGGGTGGAACGAAAAGTGTACCCAATCGAACATAAAGGGTTCATTGATCCCATCACTTAAATGATTGGAATGAATGCTGGATTTGGGGTCGTCATCTCTGAGGTCCCGGGTTCGATTACCGGTCGGGTCACCAATGTAGAAAACGAACTTTCTATTTGTCGTAGGTCTGGGTGTTGTGATGCCGCCGTAGTTTTTGATTTCTATAACAAGTGCTTTAGCTACTTAACTATATTATGATAAGAGCAATGTATGTGATGTTCAATAGTTATTTTTATAGATAGTGCTCAAACACAACAAAATGGTTTCTACGAAGCCACAAAAAATCCTACGAATATACTGTGCCGTCCAGTTTATACTAAGTAAAACCTCTCTGGTAGTAGCTCAACCCGTGAAACTGAACAACTTGTTCCACAACTTTCAGGAAACCCAAAAAAATATATTTGAATTTTCATACAAACTGATCGGCTGACCGAGTCAATAATAATTTGTATGAAAATGCATGCCCTCATGCCTGCATGGTGCCACACACTTCAAATCTCCGCGTAGCCTTAGTAGGTATGTTCATCGCAACCATTTAAATTAGTACTTAAATTGAAATAAAGTAGTATTATTTTAGGTTCAAGTAAGTAATTTTTTGTTAAGTCCCGGCCAAACAGACGCGTGCGCGGCGGCGTGGGCGTTCAGATCGTGCCATAGCATTTGTATCGACGAGTTCTCAGCGGCGGCGTGCATCACGCGCACAGATTAGTCAGAGTATCACGCGTGCAGCTTGACATTCAACTTTTGCACGCGCGGACATGACATTTGACGTGACAGTCTCAACAGACAGATGGTGCGCTACTACGATAATATAAATAATTACGTTTAAAGCTACTATTTTTTTTTCCCGATAAGCAATGAGTGAAGCCAACTAGCTTTTTTCGTTCCTACATCTTTAAATAGCTTCGCTCGAGTTAACGCGTTGGAATTAATGCGAAACTCAGTAAATATATAAATTAAAAACTACAAAAATTCTTTGTTTATTTAGTAAAAGGGTTAAGCTTTTAAATTCGTAGTATATCGGCAAATAATCTGATAAACAATAGTTAAATCATTATTTCTACAGCATCATTAAATACCTATAGTATGACTAACATTCATAATCTTCTTTGACTTCGTTCATGACTAATCTCTTTCTTGTTAGGTTTACATCCGAACGAAAGATAAATTTTCGTGCTAGGCTTCCTGAACGCCTAGTGTCCGCGTGTTTGGTGTGAACTGGACTGCACGCCCACGCCACCGCGCACGTCCACGCCACCGCGCACGCCCACGCCCCCGCGTTGGTTTGGCCGTAGCTTAGAGTCAGCGCGCCGTCCCCACTTGACTAGGCAACATCCAAAACAGAGAACGCATAAATTGCTTAGAGCATTCAAATAAATTGTATCCATTATTTATACTTCATTTATGTTGCATGGAATGGCAATGCATGCGACCCAAAGTTGCGAATTTTCTATGCGACCTACTTTCTAGTTACCATGGTAACCTGAGAAACATTAATAAATCAATCAAACTCCGACAGTGACTGATTGATTAATTTAAGAAATGTCTCTGGTTTACATTTATTTCTAATAACACACCTTACATAAATTTATTTAATTTTTTAACGATGGCCTGTAACGAGAATGTGGTCAAAAACATGGCGAACGAAATAACGAGGAACTGCCAAGCTCAAAATGTGACTGTGGACCATGAATTTGTGATATACCTTATTGATCTTTTGCTACTAAACCCGAAGTATGGCAAGTTGTTCTCCAAAACTATTAGCAGGAATAATCTTCAGTACTTCGTAGAAGAATGCGTTTTTATGCTGACACGTGAGTATTAGTTTAATTTTGGACCTACAAGTACTATATTACCGATTAGATAAATATATCTAAGTATTCCTTGTCTTTAAATCTGTTAAGGTAATTTACACAAACAAACTGATAAAGGGAAAAAATCTTACCTGCAGACTTAGCATAGAGTAGGTCAACGACCTCCGTAGCCGAGAGGTGAGCACGCGGGACTTGGCACCATCTCTGAGGTCCCGAGTTCGATTCCGATCGGATTAATGTACAACCAATTTTTTCCATATTTTCTCGGGACTGGGTGATGTGGTACCTACTCACTTACCGTACTTGTTTCTGATTTCTATAACTCAAATGTACTATATACATTATACTATACTCAAATACTTTAGAATCAGCGTGTAAGTATGTATGTGGTTGTCCAGGTATTTAATTATTCAATGTCTAGTTGGTAGGCACTTTTGATGAGACGTAAACTTGGATTTGTTAGAAAAATATGGTGTTGATAATGTACCACCACCATGCCATACCATTCATCAATAATCTAAGACAACACAATTTACAAGTACCCGGTAAAATATAATTTAGAAGAAAATTATGATTTTTAATTGCATTTAAAGCAATTAAAAATAAAAATTAAAAAATAGGTTTGGTTAGGAATGTAGGATATCTACTAGATTATGCTAATTGGTGAAAGTATCTTATTAATACATATTATAAAATACGAATGTTTTAAGGATAGATTGATGAATGGAAGTTCGTTCATAATCTTTTATTTAAAAAACTACGGAACGGATTTTGATAAACCATTAACAAACGTGAGGTGTCTGCCTGTCAAAGCTCCAAATTTACTAGACCGATAACGATGACAATTAGTGGGAAACCATAAAATATAATACTTAATTATGTCCTTTCTACACGAAGGTTTATCAAACTTCTTTTCTTACACCAGGTGGCGACACTTCAATAAACACGTTGAAAATGCAGTTCATAATTCAGACAAACTACGACAAACTCCAGAACTTGATTGACAAACATCTGGACTCGATAACGAACTGTCTGCGGCCTCTAGTCATGGAGATCATGGATGAGGACCCTGCGCCTGATGATGATGCGGAGTTCAGGAAGCTGTTTCGGAAGATATCCATCTACATTGTCCTTGCCAGCGGGTTGGGCAACCCGGGAGTCATTGTTGTTAGTTTTACCTTGTAACACATACCCAATATACAGGGTGTACAAAATAATACGGACAGCTACAGCAATTTTTTCTATGGGACCAACATCGAAATCGTGATTTTATTTTCAGATGCTCCATACATTATCAACGAGGTAAGTATGCAAGTAAGTTTGTACTTTGTATGGCCTATGAAGCAGCTAAAAAATTACTCGATTTCGATGTTGCTCCCGTATATTAAGTTTTTGTATATGACCAGCTGATCACCTGGTTTTGAGGAGTGTCCTATTCTTTTGTACACCCTGTAGTAGAAATGTCATATTGACGATCTCCGTGGCCGATAGGAGCACAAGCGTCGCCAGTTCTGAGATCCCGGGTTCGATTCCCGGTGGGGTCAGTGTAGAAAACGAACTTTTTTATATTGTCTCGTGTCTTGATTTTGTGAGTCGTTGTTTCTGATTTCGATAACACATGGCAGTGCTTTGACTCTTACGTAATGTATGCTTTTAATTTCTCAATATTAACCCTTACTAGGGTAATATTCCAGAACCTTTCTGGAGGCCACGTACCGACTACCGACAAGCGCAGCTTGGGACGTCCACCCACAAGGTGGGCAGACGACCTGGTTAAGGTTGTAGGACGACGCTGGATGCAGGCCGCTTCCAACCGGCCGATCTGGAAGTCACTGGGGGAGGTCTATGTTCAGCAGTGGACGTCTGTGGCTGAAATGATGATGATGTGTAATGTAATATTAACCCTAGTCATAAAACCTAGTTTTCATGCAGACATTGAAAGAAGGAATGGCGGCCCTTGAGAGCGTGTTCTCGTTGGAAGACCTGAAGATGTTCGTGGCCCTCCCTAGAACAGAGAAGATGCTGCAATTGAATGAACTTCTAGAAATCGTGTCTGGCGTGCGGTTGTTTAACAGAGACTGCAAGAGAGGAGGCGAGATGATACCAGATCGTAAGTAGTTCTTGTTGATTCTCCTAATTATAATTAGGATTCAATAACACCGGTCAAGTGCGAGTCGGTCGGACTCGCGCACGAAGGGTTCCTTACCATTATTTGTAAAAACGGCAAAAAAACACATTTGTTGTATAGAAGCCACCTCCAATATTTATTTTACTCTGTTTTCTAGTATTGTTGTCATAGAACAGAAATACATCATCTGTGGAAAATTCAACTGTCTGACTATAACGGTTCATCTGATAGCGGAATCTTACAATGGGTCCCGTTTTACCTTTTGGGTACGGAACCCTAACAAAAGACACTATAAAACGACGTTAGCTGCTATCCAGAATGTAAAAAACTTTTTTGTACGTCTCACTTCAGGGAGGGAACTGCATGATCATTTCAGCCACAGGCCGTCCGCTGCTGAACATAGGCCTCCATCCAGCCATATCCATATTGGCTGGTTGGATGCGGCCTGCATCCAGCGGCTGCCTGCAACCTTTACGATCGTTTGAAGGCTTACAGTACCTTAGTTAGTATTAGGGTTTCGTACCCAAAGGGTAAAACGGGACCCTATTACTAAGGTTCCGCTGTCCGTCTGTCACCAGGCTGTATCTCATGAACCGTGATAGTAAAGAGAGTTGAAATTTCACACATGATGTATTTCTGTTGCCGCTATGACCAATACTGAAAAACAGAATACATTAAATATTTAAGGTGGCTCCCATCCATACAACAAATGTGATTTTTTTGCCGTTTTTATAGATAATGGTACGGAACCCTTCGTGCGCGAGTCCGACTCGCACTTGGCCGGTTTTTATAGATATGGTACAGAACCCATCGTGCGCGAGTCCGACTCGCATTTTTCCGGTTTTTATAGATATGGTAAACCCTTCGTGCGCGAGTCCGACTCGCACTTGGCCGGTTTTTTAATTATTTTAGTTCTGTCTATCAGCAGACAAAATGGTGTCATAGTGACCGATTTTCTAGATCCTAATTTACTTCCCATCTGGTACATATCTGGTACGCCTAGTCAAACGATGAACATTTTCCAGTGCCCTTCAACCTGGTGGACGCTGGCAAGGCTTGCCTCGCTTCGCTGTCAAACTCGCTGATCACAGTGATGCAGAGGGTGAACACCCTGACCACCGCCATCGAAGACACCGTCAGCGTACACGACGAGACTGGGAATGTGTTTGTTGATATATCGCCTTCCTCTGGTTTAAAATTGTAAGTTACATTATCACTAGATTTAATTAATACTCTGTTAATCAGTTAAGAACACAATTCAACAATTAGAATAGTTTGTTACGGGATTGCTACCATGTACCTTATTTTTTAGTTCCCGATATTTCGGCACTGTTGCAAGCGCCATGATCACGGAGTAACTGAAGATCTTGCGGTTAAGTAAAAATAAGGTACATGGTAGCAATCCCGTAACAAACTATTCTAATGTTAGTGACCATGAAAGTTTAGAACAATAAATTCAACAATTGTTTTTAGGATTCCGTACCCAAAGGGTAAAACGGGACCCTATTACTAAGGCTCCGCTGTCCGTCTGTCTGTCTGTCCGTCTGTCACCAGGCTGTATCTCATAAACCGTGATAGTTAGAGAGTTGAAATTGTCACAGATTTTATGTAGGTATTTCTGTTGCCGCTATAACAACAAATACTAAAAAAACAGAAAACAATAAATATTTTAGGTGGCTCCCATACAACAAACATGTTTTTTTTGCCGTTTTTATAGAATGGTACGGAACCCTTCATGCGCGAGTCCGACTCGCTCTTGGTCGGTTTTTTGTAAAATAATTTTATATCTAATCAATTGAACCCTAATTTACTATCGTTTTTTGCCCGCTCTGTTAAATAAGGTATCTACTATCTAAAGGTGGAAAAAGTTCACACCTATTTTCGAACTTTACAAAAGGTGGACTTCTACGAGTATGTCTATCTTTGTCGACCTCCGTAGCCGAGAGGCAAGCATGCTGGATTATATATGGCGTCGCCATCTCTGGGGTTCCGGGTTCGAGCCCCGGTCGGGTCAATGAAAGAAACGAACTTTTCTATATTGTCTCGGGTCTGGGTTTTGTGGTACCGTCGTTGTTTCTGATTTCTATAAGACAAGTAGGTAAAGTGCTTACCTTAGGTTCAGAGCAATGTATATTTATGGTCTATCTATGGTATTTTATTATGTCATGTGACTGTCAGCACTTCGACAGGGGCCAGCGGGTCTAAGACGGCCGCATTGGATGTTTCATATTCCGTTCATAATATGTTTCATTTAGCAAATCTTAAAATGAAATGTTATTTGATGAATCATAAAATGAGCCTCGAACATTTCATATTTGCAGTTCATCTAATTTGAAAGTTTTGTATGGAAATTCGTAATATGGTCCACTTATTATGAAAAGAGTAATTCATATTAAATGTCAAATTAGTGAACCACCATTTTAATGTTATTTTTATTATTATTTTGTATTGATATTTGTAGAACACACAAAACTTGAGTATTTTGAAACATTTTGTTTCTTTGTGTTGTTAAAAACATTCATTTTCACAAAAACCGTAAAGTAAGATTGGACGCGTCACTTTATTTTTTTAACGTCATCAAACATGATCCATTTGATAAAATGAATTGCATATGATTCATTTATTAATGTGGCCGTTTTAGGGATTGCAAATCATTTCCGCTACATTTCATATAAATCAGATTAAAAATGAAACATCCAATGCGGCCGTTTTAGACCCGCTGAGAAACAGAATGTTTCAAAATACTCAAGTTTTGTGTGTTCTACAAATATCAATACAAAATAATAATAAAAATAACATTAAAATGGTAGTTCACCAATTTGACATTTAATATGAATTACTCTTTTCATAATAAGTGGACCATATTACGAATTTCCCTACAAAACTTTCAAATTAGATGAACTGCAAAAATGAAATGTTCGAGGCTCATTTTATGATTCATCAAATAACATTTCATTTTAAGATTTGCTAAATGAAACATATTATGAACGGAATATGAAACATCCAATGCGGCCGTTTTAGACCCGCTGGAAGCGTATTTTTGAATCGTTCGAATTCCAATTCGCATACGAAATCCCAGGATTCGTGTACAATTTCCTAGGACATCGTACCTATACGATTATTGTGAATTCGCATGCGAACTGGAATTCGAATGCTTCAAAAATACACCTCCAGGGCTAGACAACAATGTTTTGTGGGCGCTCTCGACGACCTAGTCCATAGTCGAGAGGCGACAACGACGGAATTTGCGTCCCCATCAATATCTGACCGTTTGTCTGTCTGTCCGTCGTCACCAGGCTGTAGGTATCTCATGGACCGTGATAGTTAGACATTTAAAATTTTAACAGATGATGTAGGTATTTCTGTTGCCTCTACAGGTCCCATACAACAAACGTGTTTTTTTGTGCGTTTTTATAGATAATGGTACGGAATTACGGAACCCTCCGTGCGCGAGTCCGACTCGCACTTGGCCGGCTTTTTTTAATTTATTGTTCCTTCTACAGTAAAAGTTGTGTTCTATACTAGCAGCTGGTGACGTCATTTTAAGTTTGTTACCTGCCTCCTCCAGAGACGATTACAAGGAAATATTTGACCTCCTCGCCTTCAACCGCCAATACGAGGTGTTCATTCGGAAGCTATTATCCGATGTGGAGACCATGGTGGACAACGGTGTCATGTACGTGGACAAAGCCAGGAGTGTGCTCGAGGAGTTGCATGCCGCTGTCAAATATAAAGCTGCGGTGCCCGTTGTGTCCGTGTTTGTAAGTATTATTGTGCTGCAGTTAGGTAGAGAAAAAATCCGGGAAATGCTAGGAGAATGCAACGGCTGTCCAGCATTTGGGAGGCTGCGTCACGTCTTCTCGTCGCCACTGCTGCAATGCCTGAAGAGCATAGGCTAAGAAAACTTAGCTATGCTGAAGAGCGAGGTATTCAATGAGTGAGTCCTACTGGTGAAGACCTACGGGCCGAAACGTGGAACATGACAGTAAACCTGGCCTACCGACTCTATGTCTCAGCAAGCTATGGAAAAGTTGATGCTTGGGATTTCGTTAAGGGATAAAATATAATATAATATGGGATATGGATCTAGTTGTCCGAAATAAATGATTCTTATTTTATCCTCCTCTTTGGGGGAGGCTTACGTCCAGCAGAGGAATGCAATACCGAGGCTGAGGTGATGATGATGGGTAAACGACCTGGAGGTAAAGGTTGCAGAAAGCCGCTGGTTGCAGCCGGCTTCCAACAGGACAATTTGGAAGTCACTGGGAGTGGCGTGGCCTACCGATTGCAGGCGATGCGGAGATGATAACTTAGTCATTTTTGAAGAAGGAAAAAAACAACGTCATCTTTCTCGAGTTACCTATTTTGAGGATTGTGTACCCAAAGGGTAAAGCGGGACCCTATTACTAAGGCACCGCCGTCCGTCTGTATGTCTGTCCGTCTGTCACCAGGCTGTATCTCATGAACCGTGATAGTTACAGTTGAAATTTTCACATATGATGTATTTCTGTTGCCGCTATTACAACAAATACTAAAAACCAGAATAACATTCATATTTAAGGGGGCTCCCATACACCAAACGAGTTTTTTTTTTTGCTCGTTTTTATAGATGGTGGTGTAATGGTGCGGAACCGGAACTCTTCGTGCGCAAGTCCGACTCACACTTGGCCGGTTTTATTTAGATTTGCTGACAAAAAAACATTAGTGTGACTCATTTTATGCCATTTTCTCTTTCAGCCGCTATTCTCAAAGCTATGGCAAGTGTGGCGCGCGATGCAAAACGTCATGTACTTGGTGTCGACCGTGAACCGTCTGATGTCCACGCTGGCCTCCATCCAGGACCAGATGAAGATACCTTACGATATTGTGGACAGGATGCTTAAGGGGCGACAGGTAGGTACTTATAAATATTAAATATTGGACAACATCACATACATTGCTCTGATCCTAAGGTAAGTAGCTAGAGCACTTCTGTTATAGAAATCAGAAACAACGACGGTACCATTACCCCCAGACCCAATGAAGCCAATATAGAAAAGTTCGTTCTCTACATTGACCTAACAGGGGATCGAACCCGGAACCTCAGAGCTGGCGGCGGGCGGCGCCATTTAAAGTCCGGCGTACTCGCCTTTCGGCTACGCAGGTCGTTTATATGCCGGTTATAAGTAGTTCGTTTTCATCATTGGTACCTAACACCTTATAAGCTTTTGTTTTCGCAGAGAAAATGCTTTACGCATACCTGCTGATGCATAAGATATATGGGACACCTTCCAGTGCCGACTTCTCACTACTGATGTTGTACAATATTTTTTTGTTAATTATTTTGGGTTTCAGATACTGACAGATCAGGATAGAATGAACTCTAAAGTGAGCATGTCAGAGAGACTGTCACTCGGCTCGCTCAAGAACTACGTAGCCCACAACGACAGCTTCGCGACGATGAAAGAGAGGCATATACAGGTGAAGCTTTGATAATAAATAAATAAATAATAAATAAATATTGGACAACATCACATACATTGCTCTGATCCTAAGCTAAGTAGCGAAAGCACTTGTGTTATAGAAATCAGAAACAACGACGGTACCACAACACCCAGACCCGAGCCAATATAGAAAATTTCGTATTCTACATTGACCCGACCGGGGATCGAACCCGGAACCTCAGAGATGGCGGCGCCATTTAAAGTCCGGCGTGCTCGCCTCTCGGCTACGGAGGTCGTCAAAGCCGTACTACTCAGCTATACATATAGCTACAACATTGATCAGAATACGCTGTCTTTGACAGCGAGAAAAAACACTTGAGGAATTTCATCTTGTCACGTGACGTTCTCGGTAGCTTAGTGGTCAAAGCACTCGCCCGGTATGCGATGGGACGTGGGTTCGAGTCCCACCTGAGGTCGATGATTTTTTTCAAGTATTATTTATCTTCAATTAAACCTTGCATTGAATTGCTAAAAACAAAAATTTACAAAGTTTACTGTTGTTTAAAACTCAATGAAACGGGAATTAACGCGATCATAATTTAGGTACAAAATGTTACTTCTTTTGCCTGGATGTTTCGATCGGGTTACACCGACCGTGGTCACAGGCTGACAGCCTGAAGTTGAAGTGAGCCAGAATAAAGTTTCATTGGGGTTTAAATTATAAAACGCGAAAGTTAAAAAGTAATTTACTATAGTTCTTTCAAGATAAGAAAAGTTCTGTGACGTGAGTTGACTTCTTGACACTTTAGTGATATGCCATAATGAAAGCCGAACGATTTTTTTGGGTATCGATTTTTTTTTTAGAAAAGTTTACCAGCGTCGTGATACGTCCCTGACTGTCACGACAAATGCTGAGCGGGGGCCTTTTTGACACATATTGCTTTTTATTATCCTGTAAATGTTTTTTTCCTTTTGTATTCTGTGTGTCAAATAAATCTTTTTCTATTCTATTCTATTTAATCGATTTTAATCTTAGTTATCTTTATAATCGGTTACAGCCTAATACGGCCTAACCGAATAATTGACCGTCTAATGTTGTAGTTCGCGCTCCGGACCACATGAGTAAAGAAACGGAACAGAGACAAAGCTACATACGAATGCGCTGTGATAGGTACATCACTACAAGTGCAACGCGTGTGTGTGCGTGTCCACTGGCCGCTTGTCACGTATGAGCCGAAACCGCTTCAAACTAGATCAGCAGGTGGTCAATCTCAGGGCGTGCAGGCGTGACACGACGCTCGAATGTCGTGCGTGTTTTGTTTTTGTTATCGAGTTTCTCACATAATACGTAGTAATATTTTTGTTTTAGTATTTAAAAAGTGTTGTAAATATGGTTGTACATTGTACTGTGTGTGATAATACCTCCTGACAATTTAATTGCATTTGTTGAATTGCTTGAGCAAAAATTTCGCGAATATTTTGATCTTCATGTACAAATTTTTATTATGGGTAATGTCATATTAGCACGTTTGCAAGATTGTACATTTCATATGCCATGTGATTATTTCCCATTGGATTATTTGAAAAAACTTTATATTAGATTTAGAATTTATCATTCGATTAAAAGACACAACAAATTATTAAAAACCAAAAGTAATAAAAAAATATATTTAGAGTATGTAATTTGTAAAAAAATAACCTATTTTAATAAAAAATGTGAAAAAAAGAACATTTATATTTTAAATTTATTTAATTGTGCCAACCCTACCAAAATAGGTATAAATTTTGCTAGCTCTTTAGAAGCTTTGTCTCTGTTCCGTTTCTTTACTCATGTGCTCCGGACTACATGCCTGGCGGTTGCGGGTTCAAATCCCGCAAGGGGCAAATGTTTGGGTGATGAACACGAGCGTTTTCACCTAAATGATGGGTGTTTATAAACGTATTTGTATGTTTATCCGTTATTATAGTCACCATAATAGGTACAAGCTTTGCTTAGTTTAGGGCTAGATAATTTGTGTGATTCTGGAAAGAATTCATAACTTTTTTATTTATTGATTTGACAGGACACGAAATTTTGCAGATAAAATCAATAAAAGTATCTTTAAATAGCTTTGTCGATTTAGTTTCTAGGTTTCTGCGCGCTTTGCCTGAGCGTTGGTGCGTTAGTACCAAGCAATGCGAAAGTGGGTCTGATCAAGTCAAAGGGATATAGATACGGGTTCTGCAGTGTCAAGATGGCGGCTAGGTTCAGCAAGGATCCTCAGAGGTATTATCTATGTATTTGACAGATAATCTATTTTTATAGGGTCTTATTTTATCAGTTCATCATCATATCAGCCACAGGACATCCACTGCTGAACATAGGCCTCCCCCAGTGACTTCCAGATCGACCGGTCGGATGTTGGAAGCGACCTTGCATCCAGCGGCTTTCTGCAATCTTAACCAGGTCGTCTAACGTTACTTAGCTTTATTTTAGGGGGGACAAAACGTCAAATCGCACAAAACCTAAGCTTCATGTTTAAACTAGGAACTGAAGGAAGTATACAAGGCCCAGGACTCGCTTTGAAACACACCTTAACCCTTCTACTCCCAGCGAAAATAGATATTTGAATAACATGGACGTGCGGTAACCGCACTTGGGAGTTGAAGGATTAAAACCACTTGAGCAGCTGGTGATGTACAACATCTTTTCCTATGGGAGCAACATCGAAATCGTGTTTTTTTCAGATGCTCAATGATTATCATCGAGGTATACGAGTAAGTTTCTATGGAGCAGCTAAAAATATTGATTTCGATATTGTTACCTACCATAGAAAAAGTTGTTGTAATCCAGCTGATCCACGTGGTTGTTAAGAGTGTTCTATTCTTTTGTACACCCTGTATAGAAGAGGCCTATTTACAGCAGTAGATATAAAAAGGTTGACTGATAATAACCGATAAATTAACTATTAAAATTTTGCAGATACATTAACGAAGTACTTGATTACGCAAGAAATAATCCAAGCGTGATAAATCTTCTGAACATAGTCGAAGAAGTTTTCAACGTTAAAGAAATAGACAATTTGGTCACTAAATTTGTGCCGAAAAGTAAGTTTTTTTTTTTAGATAAAATAATTATTTATTTGTTGGGACATGATTCTGTAATGAGAAGGGGACCCCTTCTCTTCCTATGTGTGTCGTAAGAGGCGACTACAGGAGAACCGCCACAAGAAGACGGGCAGCAGCGTCTCCTCTCCACCATTGGCCAAACTGCGATCGCCAACCCGCCTGCCAAGCGTGGCGATTATGGCAAAATCATAAATTTGGAGAGGCCTGCGTCCAGCAGTAGACTGATATAGGCTGGTGATGATTCTGTAATGACAAACGTGGTAAACAGGGAAGGAGGATGGTCATCCATCAATGAAGGTTTCAAGACGCGCGCAGAAGGTGTAACAATTTAAAAAATATATACAGGGTTATTTGAAATAAATAAACAAAAAATTGATAGAATCAGGCGTTACTTTGCGGAAATCCATAACTAAATAATTATGAAAATGTAATTATTTTGCTTACAACTTCCGCTTAGTTACGCCGGCATAGGAACCCCAATTACACCACCTGTAACCCACAATCTGAGGACAATCACAGGCACATGCAAAGAGCACCGCACTCCCTCCCTCAAATTGCATGCGAAACAGATACGAAATGCAAGTTAGTACCCAACACCGACATAAAAACCTCAAAATGTTTGAGGTTTTTAAGCAAAATAATTACATTTTCATAATTATTTATAAATCAACAACCTCGCACGCAGGGGCGTGCGGTGCATATTGGCAATTAAGTAGTGCCTACCTGCTAACTGAAATGAGGTAGGCAGTAGGTACTTACAAGTGTGTGTCATTGATGAAAACCACTGATTTTCATCAACAAAACACCTAAGTGAGTACCTACCGCCTACCTCGAAATAAAACTAATGCCTGCCACTGCTCGCACGACTCGACTAGATAGCTAACATCATAAACAACAACATTTGTTCTACGAGTTTTATCATAACTCAGTATATTAATAAAAAAAAAACAAGCTTTTATTGTAGGTTTTGTAGGTCTATGTTAGGGGACGCGCGCCACGCTCGCTTGATTTTTTTTAAATAACCCTGTATAAAACAAGTCAAATAAATGTAAAAATTGTAAGAAAATATTTATTTGAAAATTCCTTAATTGTAATACTATTCAAGATCGCGAGAAGATCCGACATGTTTCCTCCTCTCTCTCTTCTCTGTCTAACGACCCACAAAGAAATTTAACATCTTTGTGTTACCAGATACCAGTCTGCCTTTGTGACTCGTAGATTTAGGCAATTTTGGAAGATTTTATCGTTTTCAACTGACTAGAGCAGCCCCCTAGCATGACTAACAAAATACGATATGATATGATAAGATATAGCAATTTATCGACACCCGACTGTCGAAATATATGAACTTTTATCGAAAAAGCCAGAATGACCGTGACGCCACCGGCCACAGATATGCTCGCTGTTTCGATAAAAGTTCAAGATGGCGGTTATATATATCATATTTTGACAGTTAAGTGTCAATAAATCGCTATATCATGTCATATCATACCGTGTTATGTTGGTCATGCGAGGGGAGCAGAGCAGGTGCAATAAAGATTTATGTATCTATTTATTTCAGTCAAAGTAACTGACAGAGACATACAGACAGAAGCTCATCCCATCGAGAGCTACTTGGAGAAGAACTATACATGGGATATGTGGGAATGGAAACGAAGAGCTTGCCAATGGGTATGACGTGTTATAAGTATAAGTACCTATAGATTGGACAACATCACATACATACATGTTACTGCTCTGATCCCATGGTAAGTAGCCAAAGCACTTGTGTTACCGATATCAGAAACAACGACAACGAGAGTACCACAACACTCATACCCGAGACAATATTGAAAAGTTAGTTTTCTACCTTGACTCGACCGGGAGTTGAACCCGGGGCCTCAGAGATGGTGACCCCAAGTCCGATGCACGTCACTAGGCTACGGAGGGGGAGGTTGTCAGGAGGAGGTTATAATTCCACAATCACACCAATTATCCGGTCTCAGGCCGATACTGAGCCAAGCTATGACGGTGACTAATTTTTCGACGAATCACCAGAAAAACGGCGGTGGGTTTAAATTGAATCTCCAAAACTCATCCACTGCCTTGGGAGTAGCCTTCTTCTTCCTAGTCGGTATCACTCTTGACAGAGTGGTCGTGGTCATCATTTCAGGTAAGGTGGCAAGCCTCACAACACGCTGTCACTCTTCTCTGATGGCATGCCTTCCTCGTGCATTCATACAGTGAAGATGAGCCATTCACTGCCGCTTTTATCTGGTCAGTCCACCTCATAGGCGATCTTCCTCGTAGCCAGGTACCCAGTTACCCAGGTAACCTTTCCCTGGACCACAAGACGCTCGATAGTTTAATTTCTAAATCTTTACAATTCGCACAGGCATCAATAGTGAACTGTCAGACCCACTCCACGCAAACGATCTACAGCCACCTCCGTTCAGAGATCCATTGTCAGACTGTAGAACCGAGAGACAAGTGTATGCAGACGAAAACAGATACCGGTGTCAATACTGCGCCGAATAACTATTTCTTGTGGGGATTGAGAGGACAGAAGGGGAACGGACAACACATGATGGACTTGAAGGAAAAACTTGGAGCGGAGAGGAAAAAAGGTGGGTACGCAAATACGGGGTTTACAAGAGAATAGTACACCCTTAAAACAACGTGATCAGCTAAGAGGCTTTAGCTGATCCTTAGCTGATCACGTAGCCTAAGAGGTATTGCGTTATTTGAATTTCACATTGTATAAGATAGATATCAATATCACGCTGAGATAACGCACCTGTAACGCTCTACAAAGAACCTAGCCAAAGTTAATCTAACAACTTACTTTACGTGTGAAGTCCTGGTTTATTTGATTATTTCTTTTTAGGGTTCCGTACCCAAAGGGTAAAACGGGACCCTATTACTAAGGCTCCGCTGTTCGTCTGTCTTTCTGTCTGTCACCAGGCTGTATCTCATGAACCGTGATAGTTAGAGGTGAATTTTTCACAGATGATGTATTTCTGTTGCCGCTACACCAAAAGATACTAAAAAACAATAAATATTTAAGGGGCTCCCATACAACAAACGTGTTTTTATGCCGTTTTCATAGATAATGGTACGGAACCCTTCGTGCGCGATTCCGACTCGTACTTGGCCGGTTTTTGTAATATGTTAATTGAATAACTTTGACATTCGCGTTGCACAAACAAAACTCGCTGTTCCAGTCAGCCTGTGATCACGGTCGGTGCAACCTGGTTGAAACGTCAGGCATAAGGTACCTAACATTTGTACCTAAAGTAATATGTGAAATATATTTTTTTACAGCTCAAGTGATCTCGACATGTACCTGGCCTTGTTTTGAGCCCGAGCCCAAACCCGAACCTGGGCCCACAGAGCCGGACGCTACCGAGATACCGGAGACAGACCTACAGTGACAACATCGATAGAACGTCTTTAATATAATGTACTTTACTAATTTATTAAACATTTTTAAGTTTCATTCAGATACTATTTAATATTTTAAAACTTACTTTTATTTAAACATTCCCTATTTCAGTAAACGTTATAGCACTGATTAGAATCTTGCAAATAGTTGACTTCATGCCATATGGCATTCCGTACCAATCGACTATAAGGATGAACAAAAAGGTTTATTACATAATATTTCATCATCATTAGCCTCTGGAAGTCCACTGCTGGACATAGGCATCCCTTATAATACACGTCACAGCAGACGGCACTAAGTCGTCAGTCCACATGGTGGGAGCCCTGCCTACGCTGAATCTTCCAGCACTTGGTCGTCCTCGTCACTCGAGAATCTTTCACAATAGTTGTTCCGCAAGGGGTGGTGCCATTGGTTTTGGCTTTGCAATTTAAAGATATATGTCGGTGACTTTAGTTTTACCGATACCCTCATAACGGATCTTATCTCGCAAAGAAACGCCAATAATATCTCTCTCTATAGCACCTTAAGTGACTCTGAGGCTCTGAGCTGGTTCAAGAGACTAAAAGTCAAGGACCACGTCTCAGTGCCGTTAGTCATTACTGGCAACACGGTCATCAAAGATTTTAGACTTTAGTCTCTGGGAATATCAGATGAGAAGAAAGAAGGTTTATACTCTCTAAACTCAAATTTTAGGGAGCCCTATTTTCAGTAACGGACGTCCGATTGTTGAGATGATGATGATTCTCTATGGTATACTTTCAGAGAATCCACGCTAGTACCCGTCAAGCAGGCTTATTTCTACAAAAGAGCTAGTATGCTTCAATGCCTATCGCCTTATTAGTTAAAATGAAAAACAGTAATTATAAAAATGATTAATATAATAAGGCTGAGAAACGCTCATAAATGGGTAACTTAAACGCTGAGCCTACTTAAGAATAACTTTTAACATGTAAGTATATTCCCATCATCTCCTCAGCCTGTTGAAGGTGTCGCGCGCCTGCCTCGCCAGCACCACGTCGTCTGCGCGCTGCTTCAGAGTCGCGGCCTCCTCCGTCAGCGCTGCGAGCGTCGCCACGAGCGCCATTAGAGACTTGGGCAGCACGCCGTCTGGCACCGATAGTTTTGTGTACTTTATCTGGAGAAGAGCATCAGCTGTTAGGCTGACAATACTAAGGGAGAGGCCGGAGACGACGAGAAAAAAAACGTGTATTCAGAAAGTTAGGCTAATTCAAGATGATATAATACTTGGAAAAAATCGACCGCCTCAGATGCGACCCAAACCCACCCACTTAACCTAGCATGCCCCTCTAGTATGAGCAACAAAACACGATATGATATGATACGATATAGCGATTTATCGACACCCAACTTTCAAAATATAATAACATAGCTGCTATCTTGAACTTTTATCGAAACAGTCAGTATGTCCGTGCCGACAACAACACGGTTATTCTCGATTTTTCGATAAAAGTTCATATTTTGACAAAAAATATGCGATAAATCGCTATATCGTATCATACTATATCGTGTTTTGTTGCTCATGCTACCTCTAGCATTTCATTAGCATTTTCCAGCCCCTCGGCTGGAATAAAACAAAATTTAAGTTAGTGAGCGTATTTTCGGCATTGTGTGTTTAGACACTTAGGCTAAGTTCAGATGGTCGCGCGTTAAAAGCCGCATCCACACCGGCCGCATGGGCTTGCGCGGCAGTCTCGATGGAGTAGGAAACACGAGAGGCGAGCCTCGCGAGGCAGGCCAATCCATCATAAGTTCCTGAGCATCCAAAATGGACAATGTTCATGATAACAGCTCCAAATAGCGCTCGCGACTAGCGTCCACATCGACTGCATAGCGCACACTGAGGCACTTTTGAGCGCCTCCCGTTTATTGGCCCGCGATCGCTGCCGCGCGAGCCGTATACTTGGTTGGTGTGGACGCGGCTAACGCGGGAGGCCTTGGCAGTGTCCAATCAGCGTTAAATAAGTGCTGCTGCGCAAGCGTTGCCTCTGATTGGACGCTGCTACGACGTCGAGGCTCAAAAGACGCTAGTGTGGGGGATCCCTAGGGAGAGTTCAGATGACAAGCGATAACGGCGTTCGGGTGAGATCATTCACAAATCACGCAGATCAACTGAACAGGCCGATACTTGACTATAGGAACTCAATAAGCTCGTATTAGCTACAAGTGAACGCGAGATAATGTAAAAGGCCCAATGTAATAATTTAGAATTTCTTTACGCGCGACCATCTAAACTTAGCCTTTTAACGTGGCACAGCTTTTAACAAGCCCTTATGTGGTTTACTAAACATTTCAACAAGCTCCGTTTTTGTGTTGACTTAAGGGGTTGAAAGGCAATTCCTGCCCCCCTGGCATCACCAACAAAACGAGATATGATATACCTAGCGATTTATCGACACCTAACTGTCAAAATATGATATACATAGTCACCACAAAACTCTGACCGTTTTGCGGTTGATTGGCGATTGCTGGTAATTTAAAAGATACATCGAAAATCGGAGGCCGCTACATACTATAAAAAAGTAAACCTATATTTTGCACGTTCCTACCGCTTTTGCAGTTATGACTTATTAATATGTTTGGCTTTCGTTGTAATACGTAGCGGTCTGCGATTTATTATCTTTTAAATGTCCAGTAATCACCAAACAACAGCAAAACTGTCAAAAATGTTGTTATAGGCCTCTTAACATTCAAGTCCTACCTTCGCTTTTTCACTGCTCTCTTCGTACGACGCCACTTTCTGCTTCAACTGCCTGATATGCTCCTGTATATTATCAGGGTTCGGATTTTGTGTTGCTAGCGAACTTCTAGATGATTCCAAATCCTTCCTCAAATCGGCCAAAACCTTGTTATTACGGTCTATTTTTGTTTGCAATTCTAAATTCTTTTGCTTTAATTTTAGCACTACATATTCCTGTTCTAGTTTTTGTGATAACAGTTTGGATTGTTCGAGGGATAGTGCTATAGGGTCCAGTTGTGCGATGCCCATAGTTGTTTGACTTTCTGCGGCTTGGAGTAGAATCTGTTGACATTTCTGCGGTAGATCTGCTATGTTTATGTTCAGTTTGGTAAGGATATCCGATGTGATGACAGCTGGAAAAAGTAATGTTAGCCTTTAACAACATACAGTTGTTGGTTTTTAAGAAAAGGCTACGTTTTTGTTTTGAAATTTTCCCTTAATAGTACTATTGATTAAATATTGTATAATATATATCTATGCTCCGCCTCCCCGAACCCGACATTGGCGAAATTATCGGACCGTTCCCGGACGGGCACGATACTATACCCGCCACATTATAAAAAAAAAACAACATACAGGACTACTTCAATTAATGACGTGGATTGGACGTGGGACGTCCACCCACAAGGTGGACAGACAACCTGGTAAAGGTTGCAGGAAGCAGCTGGATGCAGGCCGCGCGCAACCGGACAATCTAGAAGTCACTGGGGAAGGCCTATGTTCAGTGGATGTCATGTGGCTGAAATGATTATGATGATTGGACCATTATTAACATTTTCTATTTGTACTATACCATAATCAACATGTCTCCAGTGTTTAGGTAGGTACTAAAAATATTCTAGAGTTGCAACTGCAATATTAAACAGAGTATTCAAAATACCAACAAAATTTGTGTCCTAGAAACAAATTTTGTTATTGATACATTTTTTTTTAAATTGTAAGTTATGACTACTTAAATGACAACTGGTTTACTTCAAAGTGGACAAAAGGTATAAGTTCATATTTTGGTAAAAACAACTGCCCCTCTAGCACGACCAACAAAACACGATATGATATAGCGATTTATCGACACCGAACTGTCAAAATATGATATATAAAATATTTTATCTAACAGCGAGCATGTCCGTACTGGTGGGTGACGTCATAGTCACGATCACTGTTTTGATAAAAGTTCATAAATGACAGTTGGGTGTGGAGAAATCGCTATATTATATCATATCATATCGTGCTTTGTTGGTCATGCTAGAGAGGCTGCTCTATATAATGTAAATTTATTTATATATATTATTATTTTTTTATTATTTTTAGTTCTCTTTTTCCAGTATTTTTTCATAGATGACATTTATCTGGATGTGTGATGTAGATTTATTTATTGTAGGTGTGGAGAATCCTGTGATTCAACTACACATAATATTTGTTGACTTGTCTCATCCGATTTTCTGTTAAGGCTGAGCGGTGTCCGTCACTTGAGTCTTTTTATACAGTCGTCGGCTGCGATGAGACCCAAGGCCAGTTCGTTTGGGTGTGATTCAAGCTTGGTTGTGTATTTTTTAACCAACACGTGTATTTTTTATTACAATATGTGTTTGCAATAAAAATAAAAGTCAATAAAACAATCTATCAATTTATTTATTATTATAATAATTGTCTACTACTACTACACTGAATTTAACTCTGGAAAATTCACAATACTCTCTATACGCTTAGCTACATTCAATAACAACGCTTCTGACAAACACGGTCCCATAAGTTGTATGGACAATGGTAACTTATTTTTTGACAAATGGATTGGTATTGAAATAGCCGGTATCCCAGCCATATTTGCTGGTTGTGTACAATAGTCTTGGAACGCACACTGATCTCTGTTGTTTTTAGACACAAAATCACTATACAATGGTGCATCACACAATGTTGTAGGAGTGAGCAACAGGTCGACAGTATTTTCACCGTCAAAAACATTTTTAAAGTCATCCGAAATCAATCTACGTAACTTCAATGCTTTCAAAAAGTATTTTTCATAGTTTTTTGTAAGTAAGAAATAGTTTCCAGCAAATATTCTGCATCTCACGACATTGTTGAAGCCTAGAGATCTAGATGATGCATAAAGCTCTTCTGTTGAATAGTCTTCATTTGTCCGTAATCCATATTCTAAGCCATCATATCGGGCCATATTACTGGCAACTTCACATTGGTTAAGAATTGAATATACGGCTATTGATACCGAAGTGTGTGGCAACGAAACTGACTTGACAGTCATCTTTTCATTTTCTAAAATATCTGCTACATATCTCCAAGTATCCAATACTTCTTCACTCATTCCTTCACAGTGATATTCTTTAGGTATCCCTATCCTAATTTTAGATAAATCTACATCAGTAAGAGAAACTGGTTTGTGTTCTTTTTTTATAGTTGTCGAATCCAAATCATCGGGGCCAGCCACACAGTTCAACACTGTTACAGCATCTTCAACAGTCCTCGTTAATATTCCTGGCACATCCATTGAATTAACTAAAGGTATCAAACCATATCTAGAGACAAGTCCATAAGTGGGTTTGAGGCCTACAATACCACAGAGAGCAGCGGGATTCCTTGTTGACCCTCCCGTGTCAGACCCAATGGCAGCAAGACATGACCCAGAGCTGACAGCGACGGCGCTGCCACCTGAACTGCCTCCTGCGATTCTCCAATCATCATCACTCTTGTTGTACCCCCAAGGATTTCGTGTAGGCCCAAATATCGAGTCAATAGTCCCGGAACCCATAGCAAATTCGTCCAAATTGCATTTCCCGATAAGGCAAGCACCAGCAGCTCGTAAACGGGAGTAGACAGTGGCGTCGTAGGTCGGTACGAAGCTCTTAAGCATGTTGGAAGCACAAGTTGTAGGTATATTGTTTGTACAGAAATTATCTTTTATTCCAACAGAAATCCCATCCAGGGGTCCTGTTATCTTATCAATATAGAACCTCTTTTCACTCTCGACACCATGGTTTTCAGCTTCCTCAGCCGTTATAGTCACAAAAGCGTTCAATTCACTGGTTTGCTTCGCTTTCTGCAAACTTAAGTCCACAAAACTCGTCGGTGTTAAAAGTTTATCCCTGTACGCTCTGTGGATCTCTTTTATCGTGCACGTCGTTAATTTGTTCATTTTTTGCGTAATTTAAAGAAATTTTATTAATTTGGTTGGTATTTTTTTTTACAGGATAATAAATCATGACAGCTGAGCTAGGATAACTTTGCCAGTTTGAAAAGTCGTCCAACGTCATAACAAAGCAAAGGAAAATCTTCACTCGTAAATTACCTAGGTTATACGTAACGTACAGTAATTATTATCACTTACCTGTTGCTATTTTTTCTTGTTCTTCCCTTTGAATAATATTATTATGTAACTTAACATGTTCATGATTATAAATCTGTTCCACTTTCATAACTATAAAATAATAAAAACTTAGTTTAGGAAATAGAAACTCCCAAGTTTGAATTTCAAAGGCAGCGACAACTGGTGACGAATGATGAAACTACTTGACATTTTGTCCGACTTTTGACTACAAATGTTTTCCGAATTATGCGCAATTTACATGAAATAAAAAACTACATGCGTTAGATTAACTGTAAATTTTAAACCAACAAATATTTTATCTTGGCTTAACAAAACGAGGTTTCAACGTAGAAGAAGCACGAGGTAGTTGCTGGTTGAGCTAGTTTGTGTTATTTAAAGCGAATGATTTTCATTTTGTATAAAACGAAATCAATGTTTTCGGACTGGAGAAACAGGGTGGGTTGTGTTCTTATGATAAAACTATTTTATATTTTTCTCTTATCACGCAAATAATGGCATTATTCGTGCGATTGCGAATAAGTTAGTTTACTTGAAAATTGTTTTCTGTGATCAGTGGTAGGCATGGACGATATCATGAGGAGCAGGTGAAAAATCATATGACTTGAAAATCATTTGTCACACCTGCTACTTTTTGTCATATTGACTGTTACAAATCACAGACTGTGAAATCATATGTCATGCGCAAATTTCTTTTCATTCGTTGATGACATGTAGCAGAGCGGGTCTAGCGAGCGCAGGCCTTGAGCGCGCGAGCGAGTAGGAATGATTTGCTACAGATGCGTGTTAGAAAAAGACAAACATGCTGTGCTATTTTTTATGCCATCATAGGTGACGAACGATAACGATACCGAGCATTTTAAGAGCTTTAAACTTATGAACGTAAAGTTTAGATTCGTTTGTCATGATTTTTGTTACGAGTGGCAGGTTGAAACCTTCTAGTTTGTTGAATTTTATGCTGAGCGCCGTAAGGTTTAGATTATCTTGTTATGATTTTATAGTAGGGAACGTCGAGCTCGTTTTGTTTACAATGAAATTTCGTTTTATGATGTGTGAATTATGATTTTATGATGTTGTTTTTAAATTCACTAGTCGCCCGGTGATGAGTGTATAGGTGCATACGCCAATGTAAAAATAAGTTTACTCACAGATTCAGGATTTAAAAAAAAATCACATCAAACATTTTACATTGTCAGTCCCAAGCCTGTACAAGTATGAGGGGAAGTTAATTGTTTAAAAAAAAATGCTTAAATAATACACACAAATAGCACATTACGTAGCGCACGAACTATATATGACATTTCATAAAAAAGTAGCAAAGTAGCAAGGAGCAACTGTTCACAATAAATCATATTTCATTTTAAGTAACAAATAGCAAAAGTGTTACATTATGACACTGTGACAAAAAATCATTGCCAATGATTTATCACAGGTGATTTCATATGACAAAAAATCGTCATTTTGTCATATGACAATGACTGAAAAATAGCAATCATTGCCATGCCTAATCAGTGGTACTAAAAAAAAATACAACAGAACGGAACACGCTGTGAAGATTATTCGGAAGAGTACGGCAAGACTAAAATTAAGACAAAAAAATTACTTTAATTTGTTAATTGCTAATCAATTGCCTTTAATATTAAATCAATGTGCTGTTCTTAACCCTGAGCTATTTTTACCTATGCTTGAAAGCGTATAAAATGGCTCATTTACAGTACATTCCGGGTGATCCTCGTTTGGTGGATCAACTGGTCTATGAGCTGAAGTCAAAAGGAATATTCGACCAAGTGAGTAATAATTATGACCCTATTTATTAATTTTGTAACTTAGTATTTGGTTATTGATTAGATTTTACTATAAACTCTACAAGTCTAGAGGTGACTGTCGTAGGTCAATCTTGTTAAAAAATCCATACCTTGTTACCAATAAACTTTTGAAGATGAAGCTAAGAATTTCTTCTGTAAGATTAGATAACACAAATGTTTACAACCAGATTGTATGTTTGTTGTTACTTAAGGCACTCGATAATTTATGAAAATTGCATTGTAAAATCCAAAAACTTGGGTGGGTTATAATTTTGTCTCATTTTTTTGACCATACTATTAAAATCATCAACTTCAGATAGATAAATCTGAAGTTGATGATTTTAAAAGTAAAAGTAAAGATGCAGAATTTTATGTTCATTCACCAATGTGAATGAACATAAAATTCTGCATCTTTACTTTTGCACTTCACACAAATTGTTACCAAAAATTATTGTAACTTTTATTGTGTATGTCAAAATTATTTCTAGTTAATTAGTAGATAAATTCTTGAAGCAACAAGATGCAGACTTATTTTACTATTGAGAGATCAAGCTACCTTAAAATTTATCAATTTTTCCATCTTGAATTAATTTTAGTTCCGCAAAGACTGCATTGCTGATGTGGACACACGGCCAGCTTACCAAAACCTCCGACAGCGAGTTGAAAACTCCGTCTCAACGTTCCTATCACGCCAGTGCTGGAAACCTGACTTGAACAAGAACCAGCTTCGTGAAAAGCTCAGAAAACATATTTTGGAGTAAGTTTATTTTGATGTGAAATTAAAATTTATACTTACTAGTATTCAATGATATTTTTTGACTTTGCAACTAGTAAGTACTTTTAGTTACATACAAAAGGCTTTCAATCTTTATAAGTATACCTACATAATACACAAAACCGTATGTACCATCCAGCAAGCTCTACATTTAAAAGCTATTTAACATAGAAAAAGGATGTTGCAAGAGTGGCATATTGTACACATTTTATTTTACTGTCTCAATATTTATATTTCAATCAGCAATAATAGGTTTACTAAATCGTAACTTGATCATATTTAATGGTCAAAGATGCTAGACATACATGACAAGCATCAATTTAAAATTAGTTAACTATTTTTTAGTTAACAATGGCTGGATTCATATAGACATAAGATACTATCATTGATGATCTTTTATATACCCTGTTCAGTGTTCAAAAGGCAAATTCATTCCAATGTTGCCATCGGGAGGAGAATTGTGTTGTACTTCCTTGACAAATTATACCTTCTAAAATCTCAGTGAGGCGGACAGACTGTTTTTCCGAAATTAATACTTTGTATTGTTCTAAGTTTTTTACGATTCATAATATATACTGACGACCTCCGTAGCCGAGAGGCGAACACGCCGGACTGTATAGCATCGCCATCTCTGAGGTTCAGGGTTCGATTCCCGGTCGGGTCAATGAAGAAAACGAACTGCTCTATATTTTCGCGGTGGTGGGTATTGTGGTACCGTCGTTGTTTCTGATTTCTTTAACACAAGTGCTTTAGCTACTTACCTTAGGATCGGAGCAATGTATGTGATGTTGTCCAATATTTATTTATTTATATAGACCAAGGTGTGAAGTCCGGTGCTGCATTCTGTACCTAGTGCAAGCAAAGCGAAATTGTGTGAGAAAAAGAGAACATTTTCTCCTAAAAAAAGGTATTTTATATGACCAGGAGTCATTGGATAAAGTTTCCAGAAATCAATCATTTGAATCAAAAATATTTGAACAGAAATAGCTTAGCGTGTGTTTTTCTTGCAAGGAACTTCTTCTTGCTAATAGCCTGCCCATTTATCTTTGCCCTGTGAAGGCCTAGCATGAAATTGTATTTTTCGTTCGGTCGTATAAACCTAACGAATTAAAATGACTAGTCTCATGTGTCAATCCATTGATAAAATATGACCAACTCAAACTCAATCTTGCTGTGTAAAAAAACCGACCGTTTTCAATTGTTCATAGATTGTCAAACCTTTGATGTGGGTGAATTAATGTTTTAATTTGATCGGATAATACGACCGAACGAATGATGCGCTTTCATATTAGGCCTCCTGAGCTGGTTCCTAAATGCTGTTTCTGAACTATTGTCTCATCAGTCAACTTTTTCTTTGGTATACCTATATTTTATTTTGGAAATAGGCCAGCCCATTTTCCATAATTATGCACCAAAAAAACACTGAGGGCATTTCAAAATGAAAAGATTAGTTCTGAATAAGCTATGTTTTACTTATCTAAAATATAAACACGATTTTTGCGTTAAACGATTGTATTACCTAGTATATTTAACAAGGAAGGAATGTTGGAGAGTATCGTTGAGCTTAATTTCTCGAATGTCAGCTCAGCACTGCAAAAATTTGTCATCTTCGTCTGCTTCAGTATACTCCTCTTCACAAAGTATTTTCTCAGTTTGACTTTGATGACCATAATATAATTTAGAAACCTGTTACACTAATTATCTAACCCTAAACTACGGTGTCTGATATATATCTATACTAATATTATAAAGAGGAAAGATTTGTACCTATTTTTGTATGTTTGTATGTTTGTAATGAATAGGCTCAAAAAGTACTGGGCCGATTTAAAAAATTCTTTCACCAATAGAATGCTACATTCTTCCAATTTGACATAGGCTACATTTCATTTTGAAAAAAATTAGGGATCCTTGGTAAAATTTGAACAATGTAACCGAAGGTGTAGAAAAATGAGTCTTAAAATGTCTTTCGTCGAATGCGCTGCCGAAACTATTAGCGATAATTGTCTACCCCGTGCGAAGCCGGGACGGGCTGCTAGTATGGTATAAAATTAGAAAATATAACACATTTATTTCTCTGGACGATTCTATTTCTTTTATTTTCTTAGAGATAGTAAGACAGATGGCTTGATGACTTATCTTAGTTAAATTAATCATTGATACTAAGCCAAAGATGTTTAACTGCTTTTTAAATGATGTGTGCTTTTAGGAATTGTTACTCCGCGTAATAATAATACCCCGCGTTTGGTCTATTAATAATGCTAAAAAAACTAATTATTCAATGTTGCAGTGGTAACTACCTGGAGCAAGGCTTAGAGAGAATTGTAGACCAAGTGGTGAACCCGAAAGTAGCATCAGTCTTCATCCCTCAAGTCGAAGACCTCGTCTACAATTACCTCGGAATCACCAGGAAAAAGACTACACCAGTCGCCGAAACATCCAATGGGAAAGTCACTGAAAATGATCTACTGCCCACAGACCTTGAGGCAGTCAGTCCAGGGTCGGTCAAAAGCAATGAAGACAAAAACGAAGCCATGGAAATATCACAGGAAGTTGGCGACGACTCCAAAATGGAAACTGATATGGATAAAACAAAAGAAGAGAAAGAAAAGACTAAAATTGAAATTGACAAGGAAAAAACAGATGATACTAGACTATCCGGTGTAAGCGATCTAACATCAAATGAGTCCATGGGTATTATAGATAAAAGCAGCATTCCATTGCCTAGTGAAGAAATTAAATTAGAAAATATACCAGCACCAGACAACAGCCCTCCGATATCAACAAAAGTTAAGGTGGAATTAGAAAAAATTGAGTTGCCCCAAGAGCCTAATCTTTCGACAGATATACCATTACCACAAGAAACACCTAAATCTGAAAAAGACGCATACTTCAAACCCGTTAACAGTGATGATGACGACTCAAGTTCAGACTCGTCGTTGCGGAGAAATATGTCCCCTTTAACACCGATCAGAAATTTTAATAATGAAAATTCATGTGATGCCCAACAAGCCTTTGAAAATGAAGATAGCAAAGTGGATGAGAAAGAAACACTAGAACCAAGTACTTTTAGATTCACAATTGAATCTAAAGTATCAGAGAACAGCTCTGATGCTGTCAAAACTGAAAAGAAAGAAACTGAACAAGCTAATTTATCTTACCAGTTTAATAATCAAGTAAATATTAACACATTCAACACTCCATTGTATGATGACAGTTCAAATAGTACTCATTTACAAATTGATTATGAAAGTGATGCTAACAGCAAAACCAATGCCGAGAACAAAGTACCTGAACCAGACCTGAATTCTGGGGACTCTAGAAGAGATAAAAAAACTGAAGAAAAGAAAAGTAGTCGCAAAAGTTCGCATCATCGCGATTCACATAGACATTCTAGCAGCAAAGATAGGCGGTCTGATTCTAAACAGTCCAGCTCAAAAGACAGCAAAAGTGATAGGAAGTCTTCAAAAGATGATCATAAGTCTTCGAGCAAGTCTAGCCACAAAGAGAAGTCTAGTGAGCGAGACAAAAAAGACGATAAAAAAGACAGAGATTCTTCTAAACACAGAAGCTCACATAAAAGTTCTAGTTCTAGTACTAATAAAGATTCTAAATCACATAGAAGCTCTAGCTCAAGTCAAAGACATTCTAGCTCGAGCAAAACAGATGAGAAACGATCATCATCGTCCAGTCACAGAGACAAATCAGAAAAAAGTTCAGATAAATATTCTAAAGAGAAGTCTTCTAAAGAGTCTAAATCTAGCTCCAGTTCGCATCGGTCTGATAAAGATCGGAAGAGCAGTAGTAGTAGCAAAGGCAAGAGCGACGATAAAGAAAGACAGAAAAAAGAAAAGAAAGAAACAGATGATCATTATAGTGCTTCTGGAAGGGGAAACCACACTCGTAGATCGACAGATAGGGACTCAAATGATGGCAGCTCATCATCCAAAGGGTCACATCATCCCGCTAGTTCGAAGTCCTCCGAAAATAAAAAAGAAAGTAAAGGATCTACATCCAAATCAGATAGCATTTCGACTAGTGGAGATTCCACAAGCCCTAGTGATAAAGATCATGTTGTCACTGAAAAAAGTAAGATCGAATCAAAAAGTAAAAATAAAGATGTACCACAAATCAAGCCAATCGTTAGAATAGAGAACCATTTAGAGACTCCTATATCTTCGCCTCCACGACTGCCGTTTGTCCCAGATGTTACGTTAAAAAAGCCGAAATTCGCCGCTAACATGCAAGAAGCAAAGAAACTAATGAAAATGCGTAAATTCTTGGACGAAGAACAGAAGAGAATGAACCAAGAGGCTGCTTTACTTTTAGAATTCCAAGCCAATGTTCGACCGAGTATGAGTCAAGTTTATTCAAGTATTCCTGGGCCGGAGTTAGAATTTGCTTGTGTCACAAATAATCAGAGAGAAATGATTATACAAGATAATCAAATACACTCTGATATATCTGGAAATGATAATTTGGAAACTAGAAACGACACTATTAGTGATATTTTAACTGCAGCCCAACAAGTTGAAAACATAGAAGTGAATGATCTTGAGGACCAGAATGTAGAAGCTAAAAGTGAGCCAAAAGATAATAATTTGAAAAATGGACCTGCTAATTTTGAAGCGGTAATAGTCGTTGAAAACGAAATTGATGATGAAGTAAGCCAACAGTCTGATACAGCTACAGTCCAAATCGAAAATATATTAGAAGCTGACATAACCTCGTGTGAAATGGATGTTGATACAACTATTGATGATAAGAAAATACAAATTATTGATAGCACATCCACTGTTGTAATAGAACATCCTGAAAATATATTCAATGATGATGAGAACAAGGCAGAATCCGATACGGTTAAAAACGAAGTGATTACTATTACAATTGAAAATCAAGGGGATGAAATGCCAGACAATGATGGCATTGAGGCTAAGTTACAAAGCTTAATGCAAGACGATGATGATAATAAACATTGTGAATACTTCCAAGTCACTATCATTACTGAAGAACTGTCGGAATCTGAAGACATTGATGATAAGCCAGACACAATTGCTGAACTAGATAAGCCAGAGATAATTGCACAAATTAAAGAAGATATTTGCCCTAATGAACCTCCATTCGAATATTTTGCTGAACATGAGAAATACAACGCCGAATTAGAAAGAGATAGATTCAGCAAATTTCTTAAATCATTTACTGAACGTTCTGCCATAAACAAAATACATGTAATCAACTGTGATAGTTATGAAGAGGGTATTATAAAAGAGGTCTCTCAAAGTTTCGGGGAGTTTGAAATAGTGAACTATTATAAAAACGGGCACTTAAAACTGAACACTTCCAAGAATATTGTTAGAAATATAAACGTTTCGTCTGAAATTTCATTGCCCGTAGATAAAATTTGTCTTAGAATTCCTAAATCCCCATCGCCAATGTTTAGTCCAGTAAAATCTGAATGTTCCTTTGAATTATCTAGTGATTACGATGCTAAATTAGAAGAGATGGTAAGCAAGACATCTCGGAAGGAAATTATGGAGATCATACTTGGTAACATGACCGATGAATCTACAAGTGAACCAAATGAGATGCCCACAATAGATTATTGCATGGACTCGAATATTGACACAGAGAATACTATGAAGAGAAAGTTCTGCGAAGTGGAGAGCAGTGTGAATAATAATAGGCAGGTGTTGACGCCGAATAAGATAAGAAAACTGAGTGGGTCGGATCAGATTTCTTCTACTACTGAAGGTAAGAATTTAATAATAATATAATTTAATCTATATTTATTTTTATCTAGGAGGCCTAATATAGATCTCCTTTTTTACCAAACCATTTCTTACGGTTCTATGCCAATCTTTACCGATGTGACTGCCCCAGCAATTCAAAATATCGTTGGAGCAGCAAGCATAGTCTGTTCTTTGTCCAAATGACACAATGGGAGGAGGGAGAGTTCATTTTATTCATATTTTAGTCAATAAGTATGCTGAAAAACTTGATGTTCTTGCAACAAATTACACTCTGCCTCCTATTGACCAGCAAAAGACGATATTGTATGGTATGATATAGCGATCTATCGCCACCAACTGTCAAAATATGATATACATAACCGCCATCTTGATCTTTTATCGAAACAGCGAGCATGACCGTGCCGGTGACGTGACGGCCATGCTCGCTGTTTCGATAAAAGTTAATATAACGACAGTTGGGTGTCGATAAATCACTATATTATATCGTGTTTTGTTGCTAATGCCACAAAATAGAAAAAATACAGAAGGGCCACTCCCACCGTTCTCGAAATCAGCTGCCAAAATTGGGCTTACTACCTAGGGATGCTAAACTATACCTACTATGTTAAATATTGACATTTCTCTGTGACGTGTTTATCCTAGCAACGACATTGTAAAAATATTCAATGAATAATTTAATATGTTTATTCTCCTTTATTCAACGTTTACCTAAAACACTGGTGTTATACCTACCAGCGACTATATGTTAGGGAAAATTTTAAAGCCCATTTCTGCTGAATGTGTAATGAAATGAATGATTGATCGCTATCAAAACGTATCTTTACCTACCTACCTACAAAAGAAAACCTAGACCTATTTTTATTTACCTTTCAATATTATTTGGAAATTTGAAGAACGTGTAATCACTATTTTGTGTTGTATTCCCACATCTAAACACTGCAGCAGTAATAAACACGCTTGTCCATTTTTTGCACTTAACGATGACCAATGCGTAGTAAACTGTCGTGAGTAACAGCCCGCTATAGCTCTATCCCTGATCGTCCGAGATTTCGTGTAAACGCAATTGTCAATCTGTGCGTAACGATTATGACGCTTAGTTCCTAGTGGACTATCTGTCTAGCGCGCCGGCGCTATACGTAATTTGTGCTAATGCTATGGAGGGCAGGTCATCGTTTGAAAGTTCACAATTATATTTAACAAAAAAAACTTTATGTCAAAGCAATATCAGTTGAAGTGAAGCAAGTTGACTTGCAATCTGTTAACCTCATTATTTGTCATTTCCAGAGAGTGAAGAGGCTAGCAACAACAACGTGCCGAACCCGATGAGGTCTAAATACTTGGGGCGAGCCAAGAGGGTCGGCCTGCCCAGACCTCGGAGGTCGAGTGAGTATACATACTGTCCCAAAATTCAACGATAAAACGGCACCAGATGGTGGGCCTGCTTATGACTACTCGAGAAAAAATACACCTCTTTTTTTATTTACAAACAAAATAAAAATCCTTGCATTCTGGGATATTTAAGGATTGTGGTGTACTATTTAGGTTGCCTAATACAAAAATAATATAAATATTTGAAAAAATGTGGTCATGGTAGTTATAAATGTCACAAGGAGTGTTACATTTCAAGGATTTTCATTTTTTGTTTGTAAATAAAATAAAAAAATAAAAAAAGGTATATTTTTTTTAAATATTTTTTCTCGGGTAGTCATAAGCTGACACATCATCTGGTGCCGTTTTATCGTTGAATTTTGGGACAACCTGTATAATATTATATTAATCCTTGAATGTAATTTGTAAATCGGCTTAATCAGACGACCTCCGTAGCCGAGACGAAGCCGAGCCGAACTATATGGCGTTGCCATCTCTGAGGTTCCGGGTTCGATCCCCGGACTCCAATGTAGAAAACGAACTTTTTTTATGTATAATTGTCTTGGGCTTGGGTGTTGTAGAATCCTCGTTGTTTCTGATTTCTATAACACGCGTGCTTTAGCTTCTTTACGTTAGGATCAGAGCAATGTATGTGATGTTATTCAATATTTATTTATTTGTCAGTTTTATCACAGTTGTAAAAAATAAAAATATCAATTTGTGCTACCACTAACATCTGATATCTTCTTAGCTTGCTATCGCCATACAATGAGCAGAGGTGCGTTTTGACAGCACATAAAAAGTATGTCAATTGATTGGTGGTGTCAACTAGCCTAAGCATTAATTGTATCACTAATTTAACTAAATATTTTTGTATCCACAGATCTTCCCAACAGTCCGTCCAGCGACAAATCGGTAGAGAACTACGAGCAGAACAGTCAGTCCATCGGGCGCATCAAACCGCGTAAAGTGCAAAGGTACGACACATCGGACTTGTACAAACCGAAGCTGCATTACTTGTCTAGAAGGAACAACATTAGTTAAATTATAAAGTTCAATATTAAAATATCTGTCAGATAATACCGGGTGACCGCGGCAACATCGATTCAAACTGTTTTCCTTGTAAAATAAGGATGCATAGTTTTTACCATGTGTAACCAAAATATAGTAATTCGGATACTAATGAATTTTTACTGCCCACGAAAATAATATGAAAATGCCTAATTATTTGAATGAATTTACTTTAATGTCTTGATTTTTTTATTTTATACAAAAAAAATATGTTTATATACATTTTATGAACAATAAGATTATGTAATTATTCAATCCCAAGAACGTTAGTTAGAACCAAATTAACCTTTTTTTTTACTCAAAAGGGCATATCCATATAATTTTTTCGTTAAGAAAAAATGAAGTTTTAAGCACCTAATTATCCGATCACTCAAAAATATATTATATTTGCACCTGTATTCTAAAATGTATAAAATTCTAGTGCATCGAGCGCATATTATAGAGCAGTATATGACAGTACTATAATAGGTAGTTGTATCTCCGAAACTAATTAGTGATTTTTCAAACGCCAAATATTTTTTTCCGACGAATAAAATTGATGTTTTGACACATTTTGTACACGAAAATTGTTAAACTTCATGTTAAACTTATTTGTTTTCTCGTGTCTGGGTCTTAGGACCACAGCAATTTAGGTAGTGTTGTCCAATATTTTAATTTACATAAAAGTTCTTCTTTTGGATTATGACTAGTGTTTAAAATGTTTTGAAAATCTGGCTATTGAAAATTTAGCCCTTGTCCCATACACTTGTGGAACGACAAGTCCTGTCAACTGTCAAACAAAATAAATGTAATTTCTATGGGGGTATGTCCTCAATGCGCTAGCCGCATTAGCACGTAACCATTGAGTTAATTTTAACTAGAACTGACATCCCAAAACGATACTTTGTCTATGCTCGCAGAACGTATAAACAGTATCATCAGTCATCTAGTTAAAGTTCATTATGGAAGCAATAAACGATTAAGTATTGAGTATGCTATTGCCATTGTATATAAGGTGTAAACTTATCAGTTAACTCTTTTCTAGGGGATGATTCTACTGCTTAAATAGAACAAATTTTTCTATGGGACCAACTTCAAAATCGCAAAACAAAAAACCATTTCCGCATACAAAACGGCAGACCAGCTGAGATCAGTTTGTATAAATATATGAAATAATTTTTTACGATTTTGAAGTTGGTCGTATACAAAAGTGGTTTTATTTGAGCAGTAGAACCACCTCCTAGAAAAGAGTTAACTGATAAGTTTACACCTTATATAATGAGTTATTTCGGCATGCCTCTTCTAGTATTTTATACTTCAATGGATATTTACAGTGTGACGTCACATCAAGATAAGATTTAAACGTGTATTTTTGGTACTAACACTATACACACGGGTATTTATTCAATACATACCTCTTTTCATTATGTTCCCGACGTTGTAAAGAGGTATGTGTTGCTTATATACCAGTGTGTTTAGTGTTAGTGTGAAAAAATGCAACAAGAAAGTTTAAAATGTGTGTGTGTTAGTTAAGTTTAAAAATGTGAATAGCATTTTGATGCTTTATTTGGTTGTTAGTTATTAATTGTTGTTTATTCAGAAAAGACATCAATTATTTAAACCGACTCTATAAAGGTTTTTTAATTAAAAAAACTGTTATAGGCTCGGTTTGGCAAACCAAAATTCAAAATGGAAATAAAGGCGAGAAAAGAAGAGAGAGAGGATGTAAGCCGAAAGAGATTATATTTTTAAATTTTTCGGAAAGCAAATACTTATTTGGACGTAACAATAGGGTTTTGATAATTTTACCCTCAGACGACTGCTAATACCATATAAATGTGCGTTTACTTTTCGATTTAGGTAAAAGTAGAAATACCAAATCGGCCTTTTGAATTTTATCGGAATTTTGTACGGCGGTGAAGAAACATAACACTAGATTTGTAGTGTTAGTTCTAAACGTATAGTACTTCTATCTAATAGTGACGGAGGTCAAATCACATCAAATGTAATCGGCAGGGCTAGCATTCGCGCATCGGTTATTTTATCGATAGACAAGACAAAGAACAATGGGCATTTTGACCCCATCTTGTAGCATCTTGCGACCTTTATAATATAAATGGCCTATAAAAGTGCTACATTTTTTCTTCGGTGGGTTACTTCTAAACGATGGTAGAAAAATACTAGGTGATGTCAAAGTATGCCTACTTGCATGTTACATGATATTCGAGAATAATCTATTATTTCATTACATTATTTTCGTTTCCGTTTTGTTTCCCATAAACATTCTATAAACTATTTCCCATTTCATTGTTTCATTTACAATGTCCAATGTGCTTTATATTTGTAAAGAAAAAAAAACTAAAATAAAAAAAGTCTTATTTGTCATATTGTTTCCTCCATATCCTCCATATTGTATGAAAACACGTATTTTCACAGTAAACGAACATAAAATGTAGACCTTTAACATTTTTTTTATCGATTTTTTCGATACTTTAGTGTTATATTCAGGAGAAACAGTATCCAATAGAAATCGCGATTACTTGGTAACCCCATACATTTCGCCATTGATTCTTTTGCAGTCATATTGTGTAAAAGATCCCCTTTAAATCTATGCTACTCTTATGATGTTACAAGGTGGGGCCAGAGTCCATACATTTCTGCCCATTGTTGTTTTGTCTTCGACAATAATTTTGTCGTTTTCCCTAACCTAACGGATCACAGACGTCTCGAATCCTTTTTCTTAATATCCTCCGGGTCTCCCGTTGTTCGTAGCCACTTATTTTTACGTTATAACAAGGCATTGCCATATACTTTGGTTTTTTCTTTGTTAAACGAAACAACCACGAAACGACATATTTACGTCAAAATTCTATAAAATGCCATGACAAAAATTTTATCGTGTTGCGCATACTAGCCTTGCTGGAGGCGTATTGTAACGTTCAAATTCCGATTCGCATACGAAATCCCGAGAATCGTGTACAATTTCCTAGGGACTCGAATACAGTTCTTGTTTCATATCGTATGCTAGTTTGAATTCGATTGCTTCAAATATACACCTCTAGGCTTGTCGCATCTAGACATGTTCAAGCGTACCCCGACTCCGAAACAAAACAAAGCTAGGAAGAACATTGTTTATGTTATTGATCTCGTTATTCCAGATAAAATTCGACTTTTATTTGCTAAATCATAGTCATACACAGATTACTGAGCAGTCATCAATAACTAATGTCTTTAAGATAACTGTGTTTACATTTAAAAAAAACGATCGATATGACGATAATTTTTTGAATGAGTCTTATGAAAAAAAAACCGGTCAAGTGCCAGTCGGACTCGCGAACGAAGGGTTCCGTACCATTATCTATAAAAACGAAAAAAAAAATACACGTTAGTTGTATGGGAGCCCATTTAAATATTTATTTTATTCTGTTTTTTTGTATTTTTTGTTATGAGGCAACAGAAATACATCATCTGTGAAAATTTCAACTCTCTAGCTATCACGGTTCATGAGATACAGCCTGGTGACAGTCGGACAGCGGAGCCTTAGTAATAGGGTCCCGTTTTACCCATTGGGTACGGAACCCTAGAAAACTAATGCCCGTACGGCTTGCACTTAAACTCCTTAAAAAGTAACGTTATATTTAAAAATGTTACAATTTTACAGAAGCTACTCTAAGATGTTGTTCTTTAGGCTGCCCCACCACGTCCGATGATTGGTGACCGATTTTTTGTAGGAGAAAATCGAACGCACTGATTTCTATTAGTGCAACACACACGTCCAAGAAAAAGTAGGTCCGAAAAATCGGCTCGACTGACAGTCCTACAAAAAGTCTGACGTGGGCGTGCAGCCTTAGGCTCGGTCTATACCCAGCCGGAAACCGGACCGGGGCAACGCGGATTCAATCCATCGCTTTAGTAATAAGGTCGTTTTTTGAACGGATTCTTGCGGATGTTTACGGATTCCGGCAGCGTATAGACGGAGCCTTATTGTCTGTGGTTAACCGGAAGTTGAACACTGTTTTTTTCTCTCACTATAAAGAGGATAGCATAACTTAGATAGTTATATTTAATTCTTATGTAATAATCTAGGTATATAAGCTTTTTAAATTGTCCGTCATTACCATGACATGAATTTATAATTATTAAGTTGTACATATAATTTTTCATTTTATTGTATGAATAATATCATATTCATAGGTGTATTATTGTAATGTTAGAAAATAATTTTATTTCATTGTTAAAATTTGTCAAATATTTAATAATATAATAATTACTCGTCGCTTGCGATTTCGTAGCAATAAATATGTATGTACAAATTAAAATGCGTTTATTTTTCAAAACGAGTAACACGGAAGTTGAGCGCTGGGCGAAAGTTGCGCAGAAGATCACTAAGGTTACGTGATTGGCTAGCCGCGCGCCGCGCTTGCACCGCCGCGCCGGGATTGGTTGTTAGCTCCGCGCACACGCGTCTCTAATACGATGATCGTCTCGTAAGATGCGCAAAGCGATCCCCACTCTTTGCCCCAGCGCTCAACATCGATGCCGGTTACTGAAGAGCGTTAACTCATATCCAACAGCCCCTCTAGCATAAGCAAGAAAACACGATATGATATATAGCGATTTATCGCATATTTTTTTGTCAAAATATGAATTCTTATCGAAAAATCGAGCATGACTGTGATGTCGCCGGCACGGACATGCTCACTGTTGCGATAAAGTTCAAGATGGCGGCTATGTTATCATATTTTGAAAGTTGGGTGTCGATAAATCGCTATATCGTATCAGTAGGTTATAATTGTTCGTTCTAATTCACTTTCTTCTCATTCGCTTCCTGCGTCCGCTCATTCGAAAAAAGTTAATTAGAGCGAACAATTATAACCAAACAAAAAGTGAATTGAAATCTAGAACCTGTTTTACGATTCAGAACGCACCATATATTTTTGTTTGATCATTCGTGGATCATGCATAAATGAAATGACAACAAAGTGAATTTAACGCCCCCTTCGGTTATGCAGTTATGATATTTCTACATTCCACTATAGGTACATACCTTAAACCAATCCTTTGAGTCTAGTCACCACGCAACGTACACTTAAACACTAAAATAACACCAATGCTCTTTATGCCAGCGGCCGTTTGCTCAAGGTAATAATTTTAGCCCGATTGATCGTACTAACACTTGACAACTTTCAGATTTACTAAGCCCACTATGATGAACTTTCTAATTGTTTCAAGAATTTAGTGGCACCTAGAATCGCACAGCAACTCTAGCCCGTTTGGTCGTACCAATAAATACCTACTTTATAATTATTTTCAAAATTTTACTGGCACCTAGAACCGCACAGTGGCTCTAGCCCGTTTGGTCGTACCAATAAACACTTTTAAATTATTTTCAAAATTTTATTGGCTCCTAGAATCGCACAGCGACTCTAGCCCGTTTGGTCGTACCAATAAATACCTACTTTATAATTATTTTCAAAATTTTACTGGCACCTAGAACCGCACATTGGCTCGAGCCCGTTTGGTCGTACCAATAAATACTTTTAAATTATTTTCAAAACTTTATTGGCACCTAGAATCGCACAGCGACTCTAGCCCGTTTGGTCGTACCAATAAATACCTACTTTATAATTATTTTCAAAATTTTACTGGCACCTAGAACCGCACAGTGGCTCTAGCCCGTTTGGTCGTACCAATAAACACTTTTAAATTATTTTCAAAACTTTATTGGCACCTAGAATCGCACAGCGACTCTAGCCCGTTTGGTCGTACCAATAAATCTTTACTTCGCTTAGAAAAGTAATCAAGGTGAACTGTTCGTCTTAATAGTTAACTACTCGTAAATGTTAGCACCTAAAATCAAACCTTCACACGGCAGTCCAGAGACTATGGCGTACACTTCAGCAATGACTCGAGTAGCGAATCAGGTCATACAATAGTCAATTTAAGTTACAGTATTTACAAAAAAGGTTCCGTATGTAATCATAATTAGAATTAATCGTTACCAGCCTTACGATTTACTATCAGAACTATTATATTAACATGTTTTTGTAATTATAAATCGCATCATACTTAAAAAGGAGTATTTCATGAAAATATTGTCTATTACTATAATTTACTATAAGATATTGATTTTTAACCAACTAAAAAGGAGAGCTTCTCATCTCAAATATATTTTATATAAGACCAAAGATATACATTTATTTATGTTAAGTTTTTTGCGTCACCTTACATAACATAGGTAATGTAGTATTTTTTATCGACGGATAAAATAAAAATAAATGTGGAATATGTGGTGTTGCACATACATTGCTCTGATCCTGTGGTGAGTACCGAATTCACTTGTGTTACAGAAATCAGAAACAACGATCGAACTAAATGTTTAAATAATTAATTCAAGTGTATAATAATGTTTTTAAATACTCTCTCTACAATTTAACTAAGGCAGTAAAATAGTTTGAAATGTTAAGGAACCCTAATCTTATAAGTTATAATGCTAGTATAATGTTACTGCTGAAACCACAGTTTTGAGCATGTAAGTAACGTCAGTAGTAAAAATTACTTAACAAATGTTGAAACACTATACTTTAATTTTGCTAATGAGCAAACATTTTAATAATCGACTCTATAATATAAAATCATTAGATACCCACCCGGCAGCATCAGAGGTATGTTTATCTTAAGCTTCCTCATGAATCTATCTATCTATTATCTATTGGTTAACATAAGATGAAAACCTATGGTGTAGTTTTTGGGTTTAACGCGAATATACGAGCGCGGCGGAGGACTATGTTTTATGATATTGTAAGAATAATGTTAAACGTTATCGTTTCTTTGAACAACCAATGAACAACATGAAATAATGCAAAAAAAATATTAAAATCATAGCTCCTCACGCAATCGGTTAAAATGATCGCATGTACCTTTACATAGAATGTTTAAGAAATAATATACATTATGTAGGTAACTAGAAAAATATCATAATATGAAAAGAAAAAAAAATCATCATATAATTTTTACGTTGACTGTACAGCAATTATGCGGACGTCTGTGGTAAATCGAAACTTTTGTTTTTCACAAATTTTAATGTGTAACATTTTGTAATCGCTGATTCTACAAAATATTAGGCCAGTGATCGTGAACCCTATTTTTGGAGGTTAATTTTGTAACTATGCGTTATATTTTACTCGTTTACTAATCGGTACAAAAGGAAAAAATGTTGACTACCTCTATTGCTGATCTTGCATTATTTTTGGATAAATTAAGAGGTCTGAATCGATACAATTTAAATTCTTCAGTACTGCCCAATAGTGCTCATCAACCTTCAAGGCATTCTTCAGCTTCAGGAACAATCTACAGCAACGAAATAATGTTCGTAAGTTTTTTTTCGCTTTTTTTGCTGTACCGATATTTTATGAGAATTAGAGACTAGATTTGTATAAATATGTTTCATGCATAGGTATATGAAACTTTACAGTGCCTACCTTTGTTATTTTTGTCACCTGTTTAACGTTATTGTATGTTGAATACATGTAGTACCTACCTACATCATAATAAGTTCGTCTTATAACTATTATCTGTTTATATTACAGGTCGGACATTGAGTATTATTGCGATACAAAAGCAGCTGCGAAGCGGTACGGAAATAAACGCGAAGACATAGATTCTGAAGAGGAAAAATCTTGTAAAAGGTGAGATTTCATATACAGAGTAACATTCCAGTAATAATATCGATTTAGTTTTGTTTGAAACAAGTAAAATGATTACCAAACTAATTTAATTATTTGTTGATAGGTCGAACCAGAGACCTCGAAAAGCAGCAAAAAAAATTGTCTACGAGTCTGAAGACGAATCAGTAAATAAACCGTAAGTTTTTATTTATTTTTATGTCGATTGAGATATTATTTACCTACTCGGGGTTTTAATGTACCTATCTACTTTAAATGCGCGGGAGTCACTTCTGTTTTGAAACAATATATGCGAGCACAGACATACTTAGAAATTCTGCTTTTGTATTCCGGTAGGAGTTTTATCATTTTAACAGTTTATGTTTGAAGTAATATTTTTTTTATCACTCGTTCGAACTAAAACAGTTGAAACTGTTTAAGTAATAATATTTAGTGTGAAAAGTGAGATTTCATACACAAAGTAACATTCCAGTAATAAATCGATTTAGTTTTGTTTGAAACAAGTGTCTACCGTTTTAAACTAATTTGATTGTTTGTTGGCAGGTTGAAACCGAGACATCGAAAAGCAGCCAAAAATTTAGTCTACGAGTCTGAAGACGAATCAGTTAATAAACCGTAAGTTTTTTTATCACTTTTATGTCGATTGAGGTATTTACTTTGCGTTGTAATGTACTCGTACCTATCTATTTTAAATGCGCGGGAGTCACTTCTGTTTTAAAACAAATATTTATAAATTTATGCGAACAACGATAAACTTACTCGTACTTAGAATTTCTGCTATTGTATTCCGGTTGGAGTTTTATAATTTACGAGTTTATGTTCGCAGAATGATGTTTTTTCATTTAATCTCTTATTCCAACTAAAATTACTAAAACTGCTCAAAATATTTAATTCTAAATGTTTTTTTTTCAGAACTAAATCATCCGTGAAAAAGTCCTCATCTACCAAACGCAAGTCAGCAGAGAGCTCGAGTGGCGAAAAACGAACTCGAACCTCAGGGTGGAAGCTGGACTTGGACGACAACGCGGACATCGAGAGCTGTCGCGCGCGCACGCCGCCCACGCGCCTACAGTCAGTGCTGACGCGTCGAGTGGCTGACGGGATCCTGCGCCGCACTGCCACTCTACCTGGTGATCTCTTCGTGGAGTTGCGCCTCTACAACGCGAACGAGATAAGAGCTGTGGAGCCGAAAGATCGTTGGGAGAAAGCGGTCCTATCGCTTAAGTATCAGACCAATTCGGACACCGAACATCTCGACCTACTGCGGCAATTCATCAAGCAAGCGCGAGAGGCATTTGAAGAGGACGGTACATTTTTCGCCGATAAAAAAAAATAGTCCGCGATAATTTGTAATTAGTTATTTAAGGTAATAAAATAAAATAGTGAAATACTTTTATATATCTTAGTTTTCACCCAGTCTATTTAATTTCATTCATAGTAGGTAGGTAGATAAATTTTAACTTTTTTAGAATGTCGAAAAGAACGATATTTTGCACAGTGTGCGATTTATCAGTTAAAAGTAATAGTTTCTCAGCTCATCTTAAAAGTAATACACATAAAAATAATTCAGCAATAGAATTAGGAGACGGCATAGATAAAATAAGTAGTGCTTTCCGTAGTCGAATAGCTACATATCGATTGCGCATTAGGGATGAACAAGTACAGACGCCAGCCGAGTTCATGCGCAGCATGCGTGCGCGCGTGCGCCAACTTATACAAGCGCGACAACTAGCATTTAACAGCCTTAAAGTCAACTTCGAATTATTTGCAGAATTTTCTCTTAGAACTAATGACTCTAACAAATCTGAGCTAAAATCATTTGCTACAGAGAACTTTATCATACATAAGAACTACGTGTTTGACGAAATATTCCCTCAAGCAATTGCTATTATTTCAACTAAAATTGACGAAATGCAAGAAAGAGACAGCGGTTGGTCTTTTCTTCGTAATTCGTACTTAGAAATTAACATTAATAAATATAATCCTTTAAAAGCATCAAAATTTATAGATTTGCCTAAAGCTTTAAAACTTAAACGAGCTTGCATTAACGTTCAAAATAGTGATAAATTTTGTTTTTTGTGGAGCATAATGGCTGCATTGTTTCCTGCTACGAGCAATGCTCACCGTACTTCTTCATATCCTCATTTTGAGAACTTTCTCAATACAAAAAACATGTCGTTTCCTGTAAATTTTTCAGATATAAAAACCTTTGAAAAGAATAATCCCAGTATAAGTGTTAATATTTATGGAATTAAAAACAAAACTAATATTGTTGGTCCATTATACCGCACTCAAAACAAGAAAAAGAACCATATAAATTTATTATTTTTAGAAAAGGGAAATCTAACGCATTATTGCTGGATAAAAAATTTAAGTCGTTTGTTTAGGTCACAAATAACAAAAAACCACGGAAAAATATTTTTTTGTGATGATTGTATGGTATTCTTTAAAAACGAAATAAAATTAAATACACATATATGCGGTGGCGTTGCTACTGTTTTACCAAAACCCGGAACACTTATACAGTTTAAAAACTATGAAAAAATGCAAGACATGCCGTTCGTTATTTACGCGGATTTCGAATCGTTATTACAACCAAGTCCAGACGGACCGACTTCAAATTTTACGAACGTCTTCCAAAAACATGTTCCGGCTGCATTTGCATATTACGTAGTTTGTTCATATGACAGTTCGTTGAATCGGTACGTTTCTTATCTTGGACAAAATTGTGTTGAAATATTTATTGAGAATCTTAAGAAAGACATATCTGAAATATTAAAACTATATAAAAACAAAATACCAATGAAAAAGTTAACGGTAGAAGAATCAGAATCATTTTCTAGATCGAAGCAATGTTACCTTTGCAATCAGTTGTTATTTGACGATAGAGTAAGGGACCACTGTCACTTAACCGGCAGGTACCGCGGTCCCGCACATTCTTACTGTAATCTCAAATATCGCTTACCACAATTCGTACCTGTATTTTTTCATAACTTATCCGGCTACGATAGTCATCTATTTATAAGGCAATTGGGAGAAATATCGGGACCAATAAAGGTTATAGCCAAAAATAAAGAAAATTATATATCGTTCACTAAGTTTTTTACAACAGATGATAATAATTACATGGCAGTTCGCTTCGTTGACTCGTTTAAATTTTTAGGGACAAGCCTTGAAAAACTGGTTTCTAATTTAAATACACAGGATTTTACACATTTATCCTTTTTTTTTCCTGAAAAATATCAGTTTGAGTTATTAAGACGCAAAGGGGTATACCCTTATGAATACATGACTAGCTGGGAATCGTATAAAGAAAAACAATTACCTCCGCGCCAATGTTTTTACAGTAGTTTGAATGAGTGTACTATTTCAGAATCTGACTATAAACATGCCGAGTGCGTTTGGAAAACATTTAATTTAAAAAATCTAGGAGATTATACAAAGTTATATTTAAAATCAGACGTCCTTTTACTGGCTGATGTATTTGAAAAATTTCGGTATACTTGTAAAACGAATTATAATTTAGATCCTTCGTTTTATCTTACGGCTCCGAGTTTAAGCTTCGATGCTATGCTTCTTTTGACCAAAGTAAAACTTGAACTAATTGAAGACTTGGAAATAATTCGGTTAATCCAAAAGGGTATCCGCGGTGGTGTTTGTCAAGTTTCCACTAGATATGCAAAGGCAAATAATAAATACTTGTCTGATTACGATCCATCTTCTCCAGATAATTACTTATTTTATATAGACTGCAACAATTTATACGGATATGCAATGTGCTCATATTTACCTTATTCTGATTTTCGCTTGTTAAATGCGTCAGAATTTAATGCTGACGAAATTATAAACACGCCTGACGATGCTGAAGAGGGCTATATTTTAGAAATAGATTTAGAATACCCGGAACAGTTGCATGATTTACACAACGAACTCCCTTTTTGTCCGCAAAAATTTACTCCACCAGGCTCTAAAACATCAAAGTTAATACCAAATTTATACGATAAATTTAACTATGTTATTCACTATGTACATTTAAAAGCATGCCTTACTTATGGTTTGAAACTAAAGAAAATCCACAGAGTAATAAAATTCAAACAAAGCCCATATCTAAAGCAATACATTGATCTTAATACCGACTTGCGACAAAAGGCAACGTCTGCATTTGAACAAGATTTTTTCAAACTTTTGAATAATAGCATTTTCGGCAAAACATTAGAAGATCCGGAAAAACGACTTGATGTAAAATTAGTAAATCAATGGGTTGATACTAGAAATAAAACAAAAAAACAGTACACTGCTCAGCAATTAATAGCAAGACCCAATTATCACAGCTCAACTGTGTTTTCTGAGAATTTCGTTGCAGTGCAAATGAAACCAGAGTCGATATTACTGGATAAACCAATTTATATAGGATTCACGGTTTTAGAAATTTCTAAAAGCCATATGTATAAATTTCATTATTCCATTATGAAACCATTCTACGGTGACAATTTAAAACTTTGTTACACAGATACGGATAGCTTTTTGTACTCCATACACACCAAGGACGTTTATAGAGATTTGAAACGTCAATTTGAATCTTACTTTGACACAAGCAATTACGATGAAAATAATTTGTATAACATTAAACGACAAAATAAAAAGGTTCCTGGTTTGTTTAAAGACGAACTAGGTGGAAAACTCATAACGGAATTTGTTGGTTTAAGATCAAAATTATACTGTATAAAAACTGAAAATAAAGAAATAAAAAAAGCCAAAGGAGTAAAAAAACCAGCTGTTAAACAGTTACTTTTTAAAGATTACAATAATGTTCTATTGCACAACAAAATTATTAAAAAAACTAATGTAGTATTTAAATCGTTGAAGCATGAAATATTTACTCAATCGGTAAATAAAGTAGCTTTATCATCTAACGATGACAAACGTATCATATTAAAAAATAATATAAGTACATTAGCTTGGGGACATAAATCTAGCTTCTTTTAATGTGTTGATAATTTAAGTTCTGACCTTTATTATAATAACGTGTTATATTCTTTTTTGATAATTGAATGTCTTAGTCTTGTATCATAATTTGATGATATTAAATAGTCTGGGTTGAAATAATTAGTTCTTATGTTTAGATTAGGAAAATTTTATCTATAAAATGTATTTGTGAAATAAGTATTAAATAAATTTTAAACTACAAATGATTTGTTGTTTCATTTTACACAACTGTGAAAACATACATTAATAGTTTCGCAACATTTGCGCACGTGTAGGTAGGTGATACCTATTTAGATTTCAGGTCACATAATTTGATGATTCTATAAATTTAGGCGAGGATGTTTATTTAATAAATTGCATGAAACACGCACATGCTTATTTGCTGACACTACAATTAATGCACTCTCAAAACTTTCTTTACCTAGTAAACCCTTGCATTTGACTCATTATTCAAACAGCTTTGTCTAGAGATACACATAACGTGAATAATTACTTGGTAAGTTTCAATATTTTTTATTATATTTCCATTCGTATTAACAGAATCTCTACTTCTACAAAATTAATTCGTATTTTAACATGATGTATTTTATTCCACAGATAATGACAGACTGTTCTGATATAATTTTATCTCAGTGTGCTCAAGACCCGTTGGAGAACTCCGATGACACGTCTATTATGTTATCACAGTTCAACTATGATCCATGGGAAGGATTAACACAGGCTTGTCAGGATATACTGAACAAGAACCAAATTGAAAAACCTCAAACAACTCAAAGGTTTCGGGAGAAAAGGCTGAGGAAAAAGACTGAACCAGTAAAAAAGAAGACAAGATGTGTTAAATCCTACGTCATCAACAAAGAACGAGGTAAAGGCTTAAAATTGATACAATTACGAATAATCGACCTCACGAGCGAACCTTCTTGTTCGATGATACGGGAAGCTAACCAAAACGAAGAAGACACGGACGTGCTGCTCAGTGCGCAATACGTCGTCACCGAACCAGTCGATGAAATTTCCGACATGACAGAAACATTAATAAGAAAAATCTCGAAAACTCTATGTAATGAATATTTATAGTTATGTATCATTGTATTTTTTAAATATGTAGTTAAATATAAATGTATTGTAAGATAGTCTTCTCAGTGTCAAATAAAGACATTAAGTGGTGAAACATTTGGTTTTTTTATTTTCGTCCTACCTTAAACAGGTTACCTTATGAAAACTTAGGTTAGGGTATAAGTAAAACAAAATATTTCAGTGGGTACATTGTTTATTTAAAAACTATAGATTTGCTTTATTATCTACACACCATTTTCGTATACACAAAACATTTTTTAATGCACAAATTTTCTTATGTGTAAAACAATTATAAACTAACATATTTTTACAATAATTATTACAAAGAGTGACTAAATTAGGAACACCTAAATAACTTATATCAGTAATATTATTGTGACCGCATAAATCATGAATCCATTTTATCTTTTCCTCGCCCTTTACTATAATTTTTCTGTCATTTAAATAAGGTTTAATAGTTCTCCGAAATTCTCTGTAATCAATATATCCTTCACTCCACCGATAACCTCTATTCTTTTCAACCCAAAAGACATGTTTCCTTTCTTTTTCAGTTAGTGCAGTAAACGGGTAGGGAGGTTTAATTAAAAATACATGAGTATGTTCTTCGGTAGCTATAGCTAGTTCTTTTACAATAAAATTATTTTTGCAATCTTTAAATCCTTGAAGATCTACAAAAATTGTTTGGCTGTTCATGATAGTTTCTTTACAATATTACTCAAAGGTTTGTATTCGAATATACAATCGTTTAAAATCAAGCAATAAGCAGCTGTTTGATCTGGTATTTCCTGGTCTGTTTCGATTTCAACTCTCACATCGATCGAACCTTTTAAAGTTTCGTGTTGTCGCGAACAGTCGATAACAAATAAAGGAGCTATGTCTCTGAATTCCTTCAAACTCATCAACGGCTCTGATCGACGTCCGTGATAAGACTGTTGAAATCTCACATACTGTTCGTATAATAAGGTAAATTTGTCATCCGCAAAACTGACATTTAATCCTTCGTATGGATAATATGATGAATTTAAGAATACCCTTACATCTCGTACGTGACAATGATCAAATTCGGCCATGGACAATTGACTGTTATGTTTTCGATTTGTCTGTAAGGCAACTACAACAAATCGTGGTTTCTCTATTTGAGATGAAGTTTTAATAGACCAAGTATGCTTTCGTGTTTTAGGTAGTAATGGATATTCATAGAGATCCCAACTACGAAACGCTAATGGAATAGGTCTATCTTTTTCTAAGAACTTTAATAAATTTATTCTTTCACGATCGGACACTTTAACGTGAGGCACTCTCCAAATAATTTTAGTAATTTTAATATCGTCCAGTACTTCTCCTGAGTTTAATTTAATTGCATTCAGATTCGTATTGCTTCTTAAAAGCACTAATTCGTGTTTACAATTAATTATAATTTTTTCGTAGTCTTCTGCAAACCCTAATATCTTGTTTAACGGAATAGAGACAGAAAATGCTCCACCACCTGCATTTTTTATGCCTTCAGTGGACCATCCCCAAACTCGAGCATATTTTGATTCGTTTTCATTTAAGGATAGATAAGACTTAATTGTTGTAGTTACACCTGCATTTTTAATTTTATCTATTTCAATGCCGTTCAATTCGTATCGAATATCTTGAAATAGGAATAATGCTGGATTATTAATAAAATGTACATTAGATACTCTTTCTTTAGTAGTGCTATTATACACATTCACTTCCCCTTCGATATACAAACTGCTGAGTGATGGAAGCACGTACAGGTCTTGTTGATTGATTGGAATTCTTATTTCATCATTCTTGTTGAAACTTGTTACGTATGGTTTGTACGAGTGATACTCAAAACTTTCGATGCTGTTGTCGTATGATGTTTGTTGAGATATATTTAAGATATTCATTTTATCAAACCAAGTAGCTTCAGGAAATCCTTGTTAGTTTTGGTGAGCTTTTTTTTAAAATGAAGTGGTGCGCTCTTGGGAGATGTCCTTTTAGAAATGATTTGTGAACACGATGTGGTCGGGTTTTTATTAAAATTTATCATTTTTGCTTAAAATGTAAATATAGTTGCACTTCTTCACCTCGTAAATTTATCTCTTTATTATCAGCATCCAGCAGTCTTATATTAATGGCGTTAATACAATTTTGATTAACCGGAAAATAAATTAGATTTTTGGGAATTTCAATTATTCTGTAACCTGGTGGTACGTTTGGCACAAATTCATAAATTATGTGACTTGATTTTCCGTTAACAAATGAACCACTAACTATATCGCATTCGACCCGCACAATGGTAGTTGATAGAATGTTTACAGGATAATCTGAATCGGTACTTATATTAGCATTTATTGTTTTCGTTCCAAAACCTAAAATTTTACCCAATGAACCCCCTTTGTTAAAATGAACATCTTTGGAACAAAAAATACGTGTTTTCAATGTATTGTTATTGCAAGTAAGTTTAAGTACAGTGTTCTTGATGTTGCTTTTTAAATAATCACAAATATCTTGAAGCTCATAAGAACCTTCAGGTATTTCGATTATTTCATTTTCACCATAATAAAACTTATTGTTTCGTTCATCTATATTGGGAATTGAGTTAAACGTTGAAAAATATAAAATACTGCACTCATAGTCTCCTTGAAGTTCCAAAGTTGGGGAATAGTTTGTTGTCAAGGAAGCTCCGCTTCCAGTTATGGATACAGTGAAAGACATTTTTATACTAACACATTTATTTCTTCTTTTCATTATATAAATACATTTTCCAATAATTTCTTAAAAATTTCAGACACAAATGACCACAGTTTGTGGTACCAAAGGCTTGATGTCTCATATAATTATAGTTTATAGGTAAAGCATGCATATATTTTATAAATTCTAACGGTGGTTTCAAATTACCAAAACTATCATAATATTCTACGTAATTGTCATGCTTAACAAAGGCTACCCAATGCGTGCCAGGATTTTTATTGCTATCCAAATTTAGTATTCCGCATTCTATCTTTTTAGGTTTTGATGGTAACGTATCTCTCATGTAAACACCTCGGAAGTAAGGAATATCATTAGCATATTCTAAGATGTCAAGATTAGTAAGCGCACGTCTAGGTAGCCTTTTAATTAGTTTTTTGATGGGTTCAAATACAAACCTGCTCCCTTTTTATAAGATTTGATATATAATCCTTTTCCAAGAGCTACTGCTTCCATCATTTTGTTATGTCTTTCAGATTCCTGAAGACTCTTTTGTGCCGCCTTAGAATCATTTACGGCTTTTGCTATACCCGCTGCACCTCCGGCAAGCGAACCTAATGCTGACAATCCCGCAAATATAGGAATTAGTGGTAAAAATCCGCCACACTTAGGGAGAGGAATAAAACGTGGTAAACGTATTCCTTTCTTGTTATTGAATAGCTTTTTTGCCGCTGCATAAGCATACTTTATTGCAGAGGTATGGTCTTTGGATTTTAGTTTTTTTAGTTGAGTGTGTATTTTCTTAATTCCCTTCTTAAATGATTGAATACCACTGCCTGCTCGAATTTTTGCTTTCATGGCATTTTTTACTATCCACGATGCAAGTTTTTCTCCTTTGCTCGCATCTTTTGAAGTCAATCTCCTTTTGGCCATGCTTAAAAGTTCCAAGTCTGCTTTACGTCGAGTTTCTGAATCTTTATTGATATAAGCAATATCGTGGTGCATGCAAGCTTTGTCCAATTGATTTATACCGCGTTCACCTTTTAGTATACGTTTTTGAAGTTTTGTACCGGGACCACAAAATTGATACCCAGGTAAATGTATCTCGAACGGTAAACGATCTATTAAGTTATTTATTATACCACTGCCTTCTTTCATTGATATTAATAAAGTGTGATAAACCAGTGATCAAACTTTATTTATATAAAAATCTAAACCAATTCGCTTTTGTTTACCCAACTATTTTCTTTATCACTTAATCCTAACCATTTGACAAACAATTTGTTTCCTTTTTTTCTGATAACTTTTTCAATTAGGTATAGGTCTGGAAACTTAGTTTTTAATAGTTCATACCCGTAAAAAGACCCGAGAATATTTTGATTTTGTTTATCTGCTATTTGGTATGTTATGGGATTGGTTTTATTAATTTTTACGATTCGAAATATTTCTGTAGACCAATTAGGGGTATAGCCTTTATAGAAATCTCCTTTGTATTTACTTATACGCACAAAGTCGCCTACTCTGAAATTAGATTTTTGACTGATTTTTATTTTTGGTTGTTGCGTTTTAATAATGTTAGATCGTACTAAAATTTCATTTGAATGATTTACATTGATCGGCTTGAATTTAGTAATGCGATGCACAGTGTTGTTATAATGATTTACAACGAAATCCAAATTACTTTGAAACCATTGATACCGTCCGAATAGGCTAAATTTTTTGTAAAGGTTTGATTTAATGGTTCTTATAACTCTTTCTACTATAGATGCTTTTTTGACAGAGTAGGTGGAATAATGGTTTATTTTGTAACTTTTCATTAACTGATTGAAAGAATCGTTATAAAACTCTTTACCTAGATCTGTTTGTACATTTTTAGGCTTTCGTTTTGATTCAGATAATATACTATGCATTGCATTGACAACACATGTTTTAGATTTTGACTTCAAAGGCTTGACCCAAACGTATTTAGAAAAAGCATCAATCACTACCAGAACATAATTATATCCTTTATTCAGCGATGAATATTTTTGAAAGTCCATAAGATCAGCTTGCCATAAATCATCTATTCCTTTAATCAATGTATGCCGCCGAAAGAAATTTCTTCTCGCTGCTTTGTGCAACTCATCAACTATATCTTGCTTACTCATTTTTGGATTTTTTTGCTGCTAACATAAAATCAATTTCGTTTTTTGAATAATACACTGTACTTAAATTACTCGAAGTTATTTTTTCTAAATTATTAAGATATTTTTTTAAATTGCTCTGAACTGTTTTTATTTCTTCTTTTAATTTTTGAACACAGTTATCAACATATTCTTTGTTCACAGCTTCACTATCTTGTTCAGGAATTTGTAATCCTTTTAACCTTGATGATTTTAAATCAAATTCACCTGCGTCTGTTCGTAATAATGCATCGGTAAAGATATCAGTGAATTCAGGTTGACGTAAACGCTTATGAACATGATGACCAAATTTATCTATATTCATCGCCGTCTTATCGGCTTCTGAAGCTCAATGATACTGCTCAATTTTCCTGGTGGTAGCTTTATATATTTCATTTCTTTTATAACACCAGCTTCATACAATTCTTCAATTATTGCATAAACTTCATTTCGTACCCCATTATTACCAGCTGCCCATGATGCACACAGTAGCTTCAATCTTTCCACTAACTCGTTTGGATCATTCCAATAAACCAAATCGGTATCCTTTTTAACAGCTTTTAAAATATCAACACCTTCACCTCGTGTTAGACTTTCCATACTACTTGTGTGACTTCTAGAGAACTTAAACAGTGGTTTAATTATATGCATATATTTAAACCCTTTGTTACTGTTAATCTGTTTAGATGGATCATAGTTTCGTTTATGCGCATTAGTATCCATAAGTAACAGTTTATAATTTTGTAGGTCTTCTTCTGTTATAGAATCTAAGTCTGGTGTTTTTTTATATAATAATTCTTTTAAGCCCGGAGTCTTTTTCAAGCTACGGTTTCCAATTTTCAGATTTCGATTATCATCATTAACACGGGTATAGCCAAGCATAAGTTTTCCATTCACATTTCTAACACCATAAGGTACATCTTTCATAGCTTCAGATGATAAAGACCAAGATAAAGAATCATTGGTAATACTTGGCGATGACTGAAGAGATTTGAAGGAGTTGTCATTAACTTCATTATCCTCAGGGGGAGACGTAGTAAGAGTTTTATTTGGTGTTTTACATATATCATTATCGGAGGTTTCACCATCATCGATATTTTTAAAATAGTGAAAATCTTCATTTGAAGTACTTGATGCTTCGCTTTCCCTGTGCTTAGTTCTTTTTACTAATTGTGGCTGCTCCATTTCATCGTCCATTTGACGTTGATCTCCAGTTTTACTACCCAACTCTTTAAGTGGGTTCACAATAGGTTTAAACAAAGTTTCTAGAGCCAGGTCACTGGTATTTTTAAAATCTTTTATCAGTTCTACCTTTCTTTTTACAGCTGTTGCAGATTTTACAATTTGTTCTTTCAGATTTCGCTCCATTGTTCAAGATTCCACTCTGTTGGACTTCTCAAATTAAACTGATTCAAGGAAACGTATGCAGCAGCTTTATAAAAAATATATTTAATCTACTACTATGAATGTATCGAACTTCATTCTGTAACAGCCTTTGTTTCGATCACAATCCTTATCAATGACAATATAACTGTACGGCTTACTCCACACAGTTGAACACATTTCACGAAACTGAGACCAAGTCATGTCTAAGCTGGCATGCTCATCGTAAACATGTTTTAAATTAATATCGTCTTGTTTGAACAATATAATAAGGTTTGCATTGTCTCTTACTAATTGTTTCGGAATTTTAGTATATGTTTGATTAATATAAAAACAGTCAATGTTTTTATGACGACCCATTGCGAAATAATCTCGTATATTGTTCTGATTTTCACATGCAACATCGTCAAATATTATAATTGATTCAGGTAAAGCTTTATGTAGACTTAGGACTTCACTGTTCTGATTATATTTGTTATAAGATATGTCAGCAACCTTCTCTAATACTTTTTCTAAAAACAAGTATTTAGGTTGATACAGAGACTTAGAATACACATATAAGTTACGAAAACGTGGTCCATCTTGGTGTAACAACAAACTAATTACTAGATTGGTTTTTCCACAGTTTGAAGGACCGCAAACAATGCAACGAATAGTGTTTGGTAGTAAGTTCCCATGTCGCTTAACTTTACTTGATGATACAGGACAAATACAGTCCAATTTTAATGATTCTTTCTGTTTTAGAAATTTCATAGCAGCGTTACAAACTCGTCCACTGTAGTGCGTAAATATCAACAAACTGACTTCTATATTTTGAAGACATTTCATTTATGTATGATCCACGAATGATTAAACAACATGTATATAAATAAATACATATATGTATATGATGCGTTCAACTGAATCGTAAACAGGATTCCAATTCACTTTTTTGGTTATAATTGTTCGTTCTAATTAACTTTCTTCGAATGAGCGGACGCAGGAAGCGAATGAGAAGAAAGTGAATTAGAACGAACAATTATAACCTACTCGTATCATATCATATCGTGTTTTGTTGCTTATGCTAGATGGGGCAGGTGCAAATAAAGTACCTAAGCAGTTAAGAACTGTTAGTTATGTTACTGTTACTGCTCGATAGTCCACTAGAGATTGTCGATAATATTAAAAATATTCAAACTATCAATGGTATCTATTGTTAAATAAAAACAATAGTATTGAAATAGAAAAATATTTATTTGACACACACATCATACCTACATAGAATACAAAAGAAATACGAAAAAAAAATGTGTCAAAAAGGCCCCTGTTCAGCATATCACGACGCTGATTTTCAGCAGGGACCCTGACGTATTGATCTCTGAGAACTATAAACTATCATAGGTATTTCTTCAATATAGATAAAGTGTAATTAATTACTATCGATAGCTTTGTACTATCAAGATCAAGAGTCACCTGTATCACAATACAGGGTTATTTGATAAAAATCAACAACCTCGCAAGACTAGATAGCTAACATCATAAACAACAACATTTGTTCTACGAGTTTTATAACATAACATAACTCAATACATTAATTAAAAATGATTTTTCAAGCTTTTATTGTACTGTCGTGACATTTGTAAGTCTATGTTCTATTCCCATACGACGACGCGCGCCCCGCCCTCTCCCGGCCGCGCTCGATGCGATACGCAGATAGATAAGAAAATTCAGACGTAAAATTAAATTGATATTTATTTTTGTATGTAAGTAAAATATGTCAAATTATCAAAAGTCGTAGAACAAATGTTGTTGTGTATGATGTTAGCTATCTAGTTGTGCGAGGTTGTTGCTTTTTATTCAAATAACCCAGTATATAGTAGACATTTTAGTAATATAGTATTAAAACAGTCTAGAATCGATAGTCGAAAACTATATAAAATTCCAAAACTATCGATAGTTATTAGGTATCGAGTTTATTGATGGCTATTATGGTAGATAGTCAATACTATCTATGCAGCAATAATTATCCGATAGTGTCACTGAAGGTTCGCCTAACGATAGTTCGACATAAATATTAGGAATAACTTGTTAACTCCATGATATAATTAGATGAATCTTAATAAGAGTCCTTTACACTAGCGGGTTTCCACTGTATGTAAGTGCCCGTCAAAATAAAATGTGCCACCTTTGCCATAGCAAAATAGCTGAGTAGCAACCATTTTGGTATTTATTTTGTTGTAGCTAATCATTGACATTATTATGTTATTGAGATACATACTTACCTACTATTGAAGTAGATTGTACGTCATTTATGAAAAAACCGGCCAAGTGCGAGTCGGACTCGCGCACGAAAGGTTCCGTACCATTACCTATAAAAACGGCTAAAAAAAAACCACGTTTGTTTTAAGGGAGGCCCCTTAAATATTTATTGTATTCTGCTTTTTAGTATTTGTTTTTATAGCGGCAACAGAAATACATCATCTGTGAAAATTTCAACTGTCTATCACGGTTCATGAAATACAGCCTGGTGACAGACGGACAGCGGAGCCCTAGTTATAGAGTCCCGTTTTACCCTTGTAGGTACGAAACCCTAAAAAACGTCAAAAATACATACTGTATTTTATTATTTCACTTTAAGTGTATGTGTCACACTCACTCACCACATAAATAACACGTGATTTTAATACCTGACTCTATTCTGTGTAATGTTGTTATTTGAGACTATTTATAAACCATTCGATAGTAGCTAGCTTTCTATATTGTTAGATACTTTATTGAATAATAAAATGCAATAGTACCATTATTTCTGTCATTTATCAAAATTAAGAGCAATTGAATAATAATGGACCTAAGATACTACCCTGTGCTACTTCTCATGTTAGTGTTTTCTTTATTTATAAAAAAAAAGATTAGTTATTACCCCATTGGCACCTTACATTTGTACGCTACTTAAAAGCATGTTTTCGTACCTATCGTCGTAACCTATCTGACCCAATACAAAATGTTGTATGCTTCCCAAAATTTTGGCAAATTAAAATTTTGTGTTTGACCATCAACAAGATTTTAAATAGGCATATTATTGTTGTTATTATGACGGGTATTATCAAGTTGGGACTTGGGACCATTAACTTATCATTAGGAGTTGTAGGTCATAACATTGTGCAATACCTATGGTATTTAAGTGTTATTTTTACCGTGTCACTTTATTATTTCAAGGGCAGTCTTCGTGGATTCTCTGCAATGCAGCTCAAACAGCTTTTATATTTAATAAAACAGTTTTCGCACTTTAAGAATCTCATGTACAGTCAACAGCACGTCGACCTACCCCAAAAGTCAAAAATTCTCCAATAGATTTTTAACTTTAAGCCTGACACATAGAGATAATTTTCAAATAAGAAAATTTGTCATTTTGTGGTAGGTCGACGCGCTGTTGTCCGTACAATACTTTTTTACGTGTGTAGGTGCTGGGGCGCGAGGTCGTCCGGCGTCCCCAATAACCGCCACTACTAGCAAGAAAGAGAAAGTTGCCCAAAGAAAAGATAGGCTGCTGAACAATAGAAGGAAAATAGTTGGCCCGTTTTGAAGACTGGAAAAACACGGCCAATCTAGACGCAACTTGAGGAGGCCTATGTGTCAACAGGAAACGCTGATCAGGAAGCCACTAGTTCAGATCAAAAGCCTATAAAACTTATGATGATAATGCTAGAATTGACGTTATAGGTTAAAATAATAATGAAAGATTTTATATGTAAATAAATAATCTTTAATTACAAAACAAGGTGCAGTCAGGTTATAATACATTTCAATACTAATATCAACAAAAGCAAACTAATGATTATAAATACACCAATTGGTATGCAATGACAAAATATGTAATAATTTACAGCAAAATGTGTAATACTTCATTCCAAATGCTAAAAAACAAGAAATAATTTTTAATAAAAAAAATATATGCAGTTTAAAAAAGGGAATTAAGTTTTTTTTTTGTTTTTCTTGTATTACATAACTTTTTTATTAAAACTAACAAGGAATTGTTTACATTTACTTCTTAAATTAAAATGATCTGCCAGTTTTATCTTTGACAAAAGCTATCAAGTTTTGAATCTCAATAAACACTGAAAAAAATATAAATAACAGTAAAACTATTTTGTACTTCTTTTGTAAATTTAACAATAAAATCGAATAAAAACGATAATGGGCGCACTACGCACAGCCAAGTTTTCATTACTAAGCTTATAAAACTAGGTAAAACAATAAAATGCATAAAAACATGCTAAATTTGCTAAAAACGCTAAGTCAAAGATAAAATTGGAACATTAACTTGAGGTTCGGTAGCGAGGTTATAACTCTAACCTGACTTCAACCTATTTAAATGTTAAGTACATGCATTCCTTTACTCTTCCAAGACCTGGCTCATGAATATTTTGATGATACTAACACAGAAAATAAGATCATAAAGTAAAATTTTTCTAGAATCGTGGTAACATTGTATATAAAGGATTAAAATGTCCGTTTTAATTCTGTGCTGACTGCTTCTCAAGTCCTGCAGGGTCTAGAATTGGGGTCTGTTTCTTTACGATACCTGACAGCAATGTTTTGATTTGTGCAATAGCACGTCCTGGGTTTAAACCTTTAGGACATGTTCGTGTGCAGTTCATTATCGTATGGCAACGATAAACGGAGTAAGTATCTTTCAGTTTTGATAAACGTTTAGCTGTCGCTTCATCTCGGGAGTCAATGATCCATCTGTAGGCTTGCATAAGGACTGCTGGTCCGAGATATTTGTCTCCGTTCCACCAGTATGATGGACAGCTGGTAGAGCAACAAGCGCAAAAGACACACTCGTATAATCCATCAAGCTTAGCACGGTCCTCAACATCTTGAAGTAGCTGGGTCTCCTTACCTTTCACTGGCTCTTTTTCGCGTTGCAGCCACGGCTCAATAGACTGGTACTGACGGTAAAAGTTAGTCAGATCTGGCACAAGGTCCTTGACAACGTACATGTGCGGTAGCGGGTATATCTTGGAAGGCTTCGATAGACTTTGGTCAATATGGCTGATGCAAGCAAGAGTATTGACTCCATCGATGTTCATCGCGCACGAGCCACATACTCCTTCGCGGCAGGACCTCCGGAAGGTCAGAGTCGGGTCGATTTCATTCTTGATCTTCAATAAAGCGTCCAACACCATGGGAGCGCAATCGTCTAGGTCCACCTCATAGTTTTGCGTGTACGGCTTCTTGTCAGGCTCGTCGGGATTCCATCGGTACACGGCGAAGGTCTTCACCCGCTTGCCGAGAGCTGGTGACGTCGCAAAGGTGCGCAGCTGCCCGAAAGCTCCTGAAGTCAGCCTAAGCAGCGGCATTATGTAATGTTTTGTGTACCAAAACAAAAGCGATGGACGTGGATTTCACGAAAATTGACACGTGCAAGCAGTGTCTAAAACTGCGACAGGCTTCTGCGCTGCTTGTTTATCTGATGTAGGTTTAAATAAATGGTCTCGAACTCGAAATTACTGCCGATCACTGCCAGCCAGTAAGATGGAATTTTTTGACAAGCAGCAAGAAAAGCAAGTACATAACACGAATGAACGACAAATGACAATACAAAGAATGAATGGAACGCGCTCCTGAAGGGAAGTTTACACTTCACGATCATTACTTTAGTGTTTAGTTTTTCATTATGTCATCATAAACACTTGCTTGTCCCTTCTTAGGCTTGGACTTTAAGCAGCCGGAATTCGTTAGAATCCGCTAAAATTCGGTCCAAAAACGACCTTATTGCTTAAGCGATGTATTGAAACCTTACTTACCCGGACCGGTTTCCGGCTGGGTATAGTCCGAGCCTTAGATTGGCACTAGATCTGCGATGAATAACCTACTTTACGATATTACTGTTTTTTTCTGTTTTGTTCTCGTCAGTCAAGATCAAATAACGAGATTGATGGAATGACAGCTGGGAATGATGAATTCATAGAATAAATAAGTAGGCTGATCGTGTAATATCCTTTTTTACGATTGAACGAACAAAAAATACGCTTCCTGTTTAGTGATGCGCTTCAAATAATTAAAGAGGACAAAATGAATAAATTAATAATGAATTCTACCTTGATAAAAGAATGTTAGTCAAATTCATTGATAAATTAACAAAAATACAATAATTTCCCAAAAATAGTTGAATCTTAAAAAATATTTGAAATAAAATTGATCAATCATATTTGCAGCATTAAGCATATTTTTGAATTTTTTGACATTATCTTCGTGCCAAATAACGCTGAAATCTATTAAAATTTGTTTTTTTAATTTATTTCTTGTGTAATGTGCAATGTTGGTCCATGTTATGGCTTATTGAATAAATGAATTTAATTGAATTGTGCTCAACAACACAACAACAATTTACTAAATTTTAAATTTTATTGAAAAATGATGGTTATTGTAAATTTTTGTTTTTAGCAATTCCATGCAAGGTTTAATTGAAGATAAATAACACTTGAAAAAAATCATCGACCTCAGATGGGACTCGAACCCACGTCCCATCGCATACCGGAGTTGGAGTCCCACGAGGTCGATGATTTTTTTCAAGTGTTATTTATGTTCAATGATGGTAATATTTTATTTAAAAAATAATTCGGAATTTTGATTCGGCTTTCAAAATGGATTGATCATTCACTACTACAACCACAGACTATGTATTACAAATCAGTGTGCACTACTCTACTGTTTGGCGGGAACTACATTTTTGTTTGACAGCTGATCAGCCAGCATTCTTAGTTGTTGTTGTTGGTTGTTGTTTGTTGTGGTGGACTTGATATAGCCCATAATTTGAATTTTTAAAATAAACCATGAAAAACGTGTCTACAATAAATAGAAAAATAGATTCGCCTAAAACTCCTGGTGGCATAAGTAAGTCTTTGTTGACGCCTTGTCGGAGAGTTGGTCTATCACGAAATTGGAAAAAAAGTGGTCCATCGCCTTTTATTTCTCCTTTAGCCGGTAGTTCTGAAGTTAAAGTTGAGAAAAGTGAGGCCAGGAAGAGGAAGAAGCGTGATTTTGACGAAGAATTGACGGCTGAATCGTTCGACTCACCGGTTTCAAAAGATATCAATACAAAGGTCGACAATAGTGATTTAACGAAAGAATTAGCACCCAACATTAAGGATATTGAGTCCACGCCTTCTAGAAACGTTAGTACTCCCAGAAGAAAGAAATCTAAGACACTACTTTCAGCTAGAATTGTGAACCATGAAAATATTGAAGCAGCTGAGACACTTAAACCATCGAAAATATCTTTGTTTGTTGAAGAGGGCTCTAGCGTAGAGGTAACTACGGATGTTAAGAGTATTGAAGAGTGCAAAGAAGACATGAAAGACGTGGTGACACCTGTTCGGTCAAAATCAAAAGGTAAAGTTAGTAGAAATAAATCTGCAATAACCAAGAATGATGTGTGTATTGAAGGAAATGAAAATATTAATCTAAATAGAAACATTTCTACTGAACCACCCAAAAACGTTATCACAGAACAGAAAAGTCCCGAAAACCTCACTAAGGAATGTATAGTTGTCATACAAAAGAAGATTTTTAAAAAGGACATAAAATCAATTGAGAAAGATAAAAATTTAAAGGATAAAAAGACTGATTCCATATCCCAGGCATTGTTAGATTCAGATTCTGATGATATTCCTTTGAGTACATTAAATAAAAACCAAGTAAAGGTGGAAAACAGTAAGGCTGTGATTGTTTTAGACGATGATGATGATGATTTTGATGACGCCTGTAAAGTTAAGGTGAAGAAACTTGTGGACAAGACCACATCTATTGGAGGACTTAAACCTGATTGTAATAATAAAAAGAAATGTAAAGAAAAGCTGAAAACACTGCCTCAGAAAAGCAACGCTAAAGTTGTTGAACATAGAGTATGTATTGAATCAAAACCATTATCACAAAGTTCTTTAGATGATGACGATTTTGTAATTGACAATAGAAAAACAATTCTGATTAGGAAGTCCTATGACAAAGTAACAAAACCTTCTAAAGCAAAATCTACTGGCTCTATAACACAAAAAGACATTGATGAACTAAAAGCTAGAATTGAAATGAAGAAAAAGCTACTTTTAGCTAAAGCTGTGTCTGAAGATACTGAAGAATTGAGGGATTTGATAAAGAAATGGCAGAAAGGTTGCCAGGATGCATTAATGGAGTTGATGGAATTAATGAAAAATAAGTTTCCGGATAAACAGAATATGGACTATTCAGAAATACTTCAAACTTTAAAGATTCCATCCTCATTGGTCGGTTACGATGAGGATAATGATTGTTTTAACACACCCACAGATGAAAATATTATCCTATCCAAATATAATTCTTAAATACCTATGTTTCTATGAAATAAATGTTATTTGTTATGAATACAAGTTTTTCTAAAAAAAAAAGGCTTGCTAGTTTACTAGGTTTATTCATACAACACAATTTAAAACATAGTCATTCTAGAATCTATGTGAGCGGACTGGATTTGCCGGGTCAAATAGTTTAGGGTCTTTCAAAAATGTCTTTTCCTTGTAATAGTAGGGCATGTATGCGCAGTTCTGAGCCTTGCTTATTTCAGACTCCACTTGTTCTTGTTTCTTCTTGCACAAACCAGTGATGTGCCTCCCATATATCCTCCCTGTATAGGGACTTTGGAATTGCGACAGTAGCCTGTAGTTTTTATAATCCGGTGTTATTTTTAGTTTGCATAGAATGCATTGTTTAGTTTCCTTCTTGTATGGATTTTCTATATCTACAGGCGCATTATTGTCCTCGGCTGGTGTAGCATCTGTTGAAGATAATCTTACAGCCGGTATTATAATTCTGGGTGAACTATAAACTGCAACAAAAATCGCAAATAGTTGTAGAAAAACCCATTGGTTAAACCACTATACAAGTATGTCATGTTGGTAGCTAGTACGCCAGATGTACTTACAAATGTGTCGGTTTAGTAAAGATTTTAATAATGCCATATTTTAGGACTCCCAGATTACAGGAAAACAATGAATCGGGTTATTTATTGAAAAAAATATTCAGCCGCTATAACCACTGATCAAATAAACTTGGCTTGGCTATAACCTCCACAGATTAGTCAGAGATAACCTCAAATTGGACGATTTGACACATTTGTCAATTAATGACATTAGTTGAGTTTTGTTTTTGCTTTGATATTTTTGTATTTATAAAGCGTCTAGTTTCCAGTATTTCAAACATTGTTGAGTGCTCAAAGTGCCTTTTGTGGTTTTACGAAACAAACTCTCTCTCATCGTTAATCAAAGTGAGCAAGTGGACCAAAAGCCAAGACATATTCAAGCAGCGCGGGCGCAGACGTGAGCGCATACAATTTACTTTTTAAGTTCATTATCCGGCACTGTATCAAAATAAGTAACCGTTAATCGGTTACTAGTACTACTATTAGTAGTTTAGTACTCAAGATTGAAAGTGCTGTTTTCATTGTACGTACGCTTGATTTATGTTGTGATACTTACTCGCATTGTGTCGAGTGTCCGATGTCACAATGAATATGAAAAGGCGCCACGCGCCATGCGCGATACCATGTGGGAATTTACGGGACAGAGCCTAGGACAACCCGCACTCTCCGATTAGTGGCTATTCAAATAAATAAACTAGGTTGTTTTTTTTAAATAGAAAACAGCATATTACTTGATAGGTTTATAATTTAAATACTTATTGTTACTTTTAAGTTACCGTCTCTATGTAGGTAGTATAATATTCATTGTACTGATAGTGCTATCGTACTAATAAGGCTTACTATAGTTAGTTTTAGAAAGCTCTTTTTAGCTATGCCCTGCGGTGCGGCGCCGCGCCGCCTGCAGAAAGAAGCATGGCAAAATCACAATAAACCAGCTTAAGTAGGTATGTGGGGGTTAGGTTAAACAAGTAGTACCTAGTCGTTGTATTCTTTATTTGTAAATATAGTTTATTTCGTTACAGTTACAGTAAAAATAGCCTTTTATACAAGCTCTGAAGTTTAGAACACAATAAGTATGTACCTACATACCTAATTACTTAATTATTTCACTTATTTTACAAAAATAACATAGTTTAACTTCGAGATATCTAATACACGTATTACTTACTAATTATTTTAATCATTAGGTACATTATTATTGTTATAGTAGGCAGACAGAAGAAATTTTGATTTGTCTGTGGATGAAAGTCGTCTTCATTAAAAACAATGCTGTGTGTGTAGGTATTCTGGTTATTATCGTCTGTGTGATTCAGTTGCTTTATTTAAATCTTTAGAAAGACATTTCCCCACTTTGAAGGTCCCGTCCACATTAGAGTCTGTAAGTAAACAGACATAATTGTTCAGTACCTAACTTGGTTTTGGTTTGTGTGTTATGAGTGAAAACAACTTGTTCTTTTTGATTTCCGGAAACATTTAATAATGATTCCTTCGTAAGATATTTTTTTTGTCGAATCTCTTGCTCTTAATCGCACATTGCCATCGTCATGAAGGATTTAAACATTTTGGAAGGCTAATGTTGAAAAATAAAATCAGATAAATAAAATTTTAATAAAACAGTGTATCAGATCACGTCGTTTTCTCTGATAAGCCCTACTAACCAACAGCTAACATAAATATTTTGTTCTTTGCTGGCTGCAGAAATGCCCCCTGCTAAACCTCGCATCATTGTAATGGTAAAATACTTCGATGGTGCAATTTCACTTGATACATGAAATGTTGGTTGAATGCTCTAAGCACAGAACAAGTAAGACTCGCTACGCTCCGCTACGCGCTTAGAGCAGTTGGTTGAATGCTCTAAGGCTACGCGGCTCTAAGCATGAAATGCATAACATATAGTTTTTTAACCTAAATAGTTTCAATTTTGAAACAATGGCTTTATATACTCCAGGAAACAAAAAGGACACGATGTATGTAAGTAATATAAAGACAGCCTTTTTTTTTATAAATCAAGCCTAGATGCACTTGAGTATCCTCCTGACATAGACGATAGACATTTCGACGACCTCTGTAGCCGAGAGGCGAGCACGCCGGACTATATGGCGTCGCCATCTCTGAGGTTCCGGGTTCGATTCCCGGTCGGGTCAATGCGGAAAACGAACTTTTCTATGTTGTCTCAGATCTGGGTGTTGTGGTACCGTCTTTGTTTCAGATTTCTATAACACAGGTGCTTTAGCTACTTACCTTATGATCAGAACAATGTATGTGATGTTGTCTGATATTTATTTATTTACATAGATCCCGATGTGTACAACATTAAATTAAATGCAATTTTAACGTGAAACCTAGATTAAAAACTTGTGAATATGTATTGAATTGTATTCTGTAGTTGTGCCTTTAAATAAATAATATAAAATAATATAATAAAAATAGAAGCGACGCATTTTAAACATACAAAGTTACATGCAATGTCACGTTGAGACACGCAAGAGCTTTTTACCGTGATTCTGGTGATTTGGTGAAGGCTCGATGCATGTGTTCCTGATTATTACTTTTATTTACTTACTAAGTAAAGGCCTAATCACATTTAGGAACTTCCTAAGTAATACCAAATAATAGTGTGATTAGGCATTTACTTAATAAGTATCGGGCAAGTTTTAGTTTAGTCCTTAAGGTTTTCTGGTCGGTTATTATTGCAAATTCTCATACAAACGACTGCAGTGCAAACCCTGGCCCGGATTAAAAGTTTAAAACAGCGAAAAACCAACTGAATAAGTCCAAGCACCCATATCACAAGAACGCGCGTTTACTCATCCTTATCCTCATCTATAATCGCATCCTTATTCAGTTGCCAAATGGAGTAGTTGAGGCACGTCGCGAATGCCAACCAGGCGAGGTAAGGCAGCATCAGACAGCCAGCTGTTCGGTCAACCAGCATGAAGCTGATGGCGCAGGCTGCTGCTGCTGCGTCCAAGATTAGCATGTGGAAGAATGCCTGGGGAATTGACAATATACCCTACGTAAACAGGTTTTAATAACTTCATGTAGAACAGACATACAAATTGCTACCAATTTTTGCTGGACAGACGACCTGCAGGGCTAGCATGCGCAACACGATGAAATTTTGTCGTGACATTTTATCGACTTTTGACGTAAATTATGTCGTTTTGTCTTCAACGATAACAAACAAAAACAAAATATCATGAAAATGTCGTGTTATAACGTAAAAATAAGTGGCTACGAAGAACAGAAGACCCTTAAATATTAAGAAGAAGGATTCAAGACGTCTGTTATCCGTTAGGTTAGGGAAAACGACAAAATTATCGTCGAAGACAAAATTTGTCTTGTCTATCGATAAAATAACCGATGCCCTGCTGGTAAAGGTTTCAGAAAGCCGCTGGATGCGGGTCGCATCCAACCGGAAGTCACTGAGGGAGGCCTATGTTCAGCAGTGGACGTCCGCCGGCTGAAATGATGATGATGAAATGACTGATAAGGCCCCTAAGCTATTTAAATATATCATACATACTTAATGATGTGGCCACTGATTAAGTAATCACTACGTTTACTGTGGCTAGGAGAAAGACATTTTGGCACATACGTAAGTGTTCAGTTATACATAAACCGGTTCATAAAGTTTTACGTCCACTGGATCGGAATCATGACCTTGATGACCATTTCAACTACTTAAAGGCTTGGCGACCTCGTTGTGTTTACATACTTCGCGGACTTTGCCCCATCATTATAAATCATGTCAAATTGTCAATTTCTCTAAGTGATAAACCTCAATCCATGCTGCAATCTTTATTTTTAACAATAGAAACTATGAAGAGTGTATCTGAATGGTAAATGTTTGCTAAGGATCTAACTCAGTGGCGTACTGGAGTGCATTGGGAGAGGCCTACTTTTTTCCACCAGGCATTGACACGATCTTATTATGATGATGTTTAAATAGTAGGGTATCTACGCTATGCTCGGACTTAAGTTCCATGCAGCCGGAAACGGCTCCGAGTAACCCCGGATTCAATCCGTTTCTCAAGCAATAAGGTCGTTTTTTGAACGGATTTTTGCGGATTCTATCAAATTCTGGCTGCTTATAGTCCGAGTCTTACCTCCTATAAAATGGGCTGGTCTTAGTAAATTAAAGCCTTTTATATAGCAATGGCCCGAAGACTGTTCCTTGCGAAATATCAATATATTTGTTGAACAGTTGGATTGACTTACCAATTTGATAAGGTGGAGTCTAAAGAAGACAGGAGTCCATGTCCAATTCAGTATTAACTGACCCCCATACAGTGACAGAGGAATCGTTGCTTGTTCTGTTTTAAAAGAGATGACATGAAATCGGGAAAGAAGAAGATTGTATTCAGTGAAATAAAAATACATATACAGATTTAAACAAGCTAAAGAACATATCCGCAGAACAACAGATCCGATCACAGGATATCAGGAGAATAATAGAAAGGTCAAGTGGGGATAATTAAGTTAAAAATTAACTTACGAGTAAATCCACCGCAACCTTTGAACACCAGATACGATGCGTATCCCATCCCAATATAAATAGTGGTCCATGCAGGTCCAAAAACCCAGTTCGGTGGGTTCCAAGTAGGCTTCTTTATGAGCTGATACCAAGCCCTTCCGTCAGGTCGCCTGACCTGTCCAATCATAGTGAGCGTGCTCAACCAACCACCGAGATTGGGCAGGATCAACCCAACAATTATGTTCCAGTTAACCATTGTTGATCTGCAAAAAATAATTAAAACTGAAAATACTATCTTTGTAACTTTTTGTGATAAAAAACAAAGATCTAATCAAGCTTATCTTCATGTGAAACTGCATTCTGCGTAAAACTAATCTCAGCAGTCATCTGACAAATGTCACCTGACGTATAGTGCTAACAAATTGAGAAGACATCTTTTGTTAGCTATTCAGAATTTTTGCGAAGATCTTTAATTTAGCAGTTAAATGTTTGTTCTGCTCAGTGATTTCACCTTTGAATTTTAATTTTCCATTTTCTCAAGACTTTTTGCCTCCGGCGGCTGTTCAACTGTGCAGTTCGGTATCTCTGTAAGTCTATAATCAATTTAACTTACTTTTTGTACACTCAATCAGCTTTCTTCCGAAGTTTATCACCGGCAAATCTATTTTTGGTGGTAAACACTTCAATTGCGTATTATAGTATTCTGTACTGGCTAATAAATGTGACGACTCATCGTTGATACGTCTGTAACGTCAGTTGCATCATCAGTAAAATTAATATTTGCCGGAAATTTATAATTTACTTAAAATCGAGGTAAGTCTTGCTGTAATTGTGACGTCCCTTCTTAGCTATGTCTGAAATAATAATGTATTATATCCGTTGATAATATAATTATTATCGGTACTAAGATAATTATTGGCATACTATAAATTTTGTTTATCAGTTGGGTTTGCTAAAACGTTTGGGAGTGGTAGTGTATTTGTTTTGCCAAAATGGAAATTGAACTTTCTACTGTAAGGTATCTACTTTCTTATCATTAATTCATTTCAAAGATGACTCAAGGTATTGAATATTCTTGGCCTCATAAACCGTTATTGTTTTGAACATTGACTTACATTTATAGTCATCCTAGAAATTTTACAAGCCGCATTGGCTTGTAATATTTATTTCAATTATTATTGTATCACATCTATCTATATGTATATAACATCTAGATCAGGGGTGCCCAACTTCTACTGTTTACTAACGAAACCCTGTGAAATCTACTAATAACATACAATATAAAATTGTTATGAAAAAGTATAGTTTAGTATACAATTAATATTTTTTTGCCTAGCCAATATCGACTGGACTAATAGCCGTGATCTACTGATCGATTGCGATCAACCTGTTGGCCATACCTGATCTAGATAATCTGACTGTGAGCTTGAATAGCTATTTTACCTCATAGAGTAAATCTAAAGTATCTGTGGGCCAATTTATTAGGATCTTTTTAGCTACTACACATAAAAATAATTAAGATTCAATATTTATAATTATGTAGTATTGTAAATGCAATACTACTTTATCAAGTCTACTATTATCAAACTTAGAGGGGTTAAAGTCAAGAGAGTAAAGTCAAGTTGCTGTCCATCAATGTTAGACTTAAAATATGGTTTGATATCCTAGAGATGTTTACCAGTGAATCTGAAGTCATAGGTGATAGGGCCTATGGTCAGCATACTTATATTGAGGAGTTTTATCTGTTGATCTTTAACATCCTTTAATCTTCTTGCTCAGTTCGCGCACACATGTGTGCATGGGTCCATTGTTATTCAATTGTTATCTTTATTTACGAGTTACAGGTTAACAAACAATATAACAATAGATAGATAATACTCTTATGGCACACCATACAAAGTTACAGACTTGTTTACTAATATTAAAAATGATTTTTTTGTTTGTTACCAAATCAAGTGTTATTTTTTTCACATCCTTGGCATTATATTGAATTTTATGGCACACTTTTAAACCATCACATAATTTTACATTTCAAGATACTGTTATTATTTTTTTAAGTTGGGTTTATCGTCATGTTCTTTGATTATAAGATTTTATTTAATCCTTATCCTTAAAATTAATGAACTACATGATGAAAAACCAATTTTATTTATTTATTTTGGGACAACAAACAGCCATACCCAAATTTTATAAAGTACCTACCTACCTATTACAATAAACCTGTCTAATGATAACTTACACTGCATTTTTTCAAATAAATAATTAATTGTGTGCACACATAGCAAATTTTACTACTTACAGCAACTATTTCTTACTAAATGACGAATTAAAAACATCAAATCCATGATAACTTTGTGATTTTTAAATGTTTCGTCATTGTTTACCTTGGTACTAGCGATAGGCCGCGGATCCACTTGGTATTTTGGTTTGTTGCTATCCAGAGATGACGAAAATCATGTATCATTTCCTTCCTTTAGGACCAAATGTTTCCACAGAAAAATATGTGTGGCTTCTATTTAATTAAACACATTGAATTGAATTGAGTCTAAAGGTACTTTTTTGTTGTCTGTGTAATAATGTTTTAATAAATAAATACATTTCATCCAAAAAGATCTAGCCATTGCATAGCTTGCATTAACGACTAACAGACCTAACCTACCCTATTTACAATATTAGTAAGATAAGGTTCCAACAAGCTCGTCTCATTTCCAGAACATTTTAAAGAACTTGATTATTTTTAAGTGCACATGTAAAAATTAAATGGTTCGGTTAAAACGGTTCATGTAAAAATAAAATGAGGTGCTCGTAGCTCAGTGGCGGCAGCGCTTTGGTATCGATTACTAAAGTTAAGCAACCAACGCCGCGGTCGTGAGTGGATGGGTGACCATTCCGACCATATTTAGTGACATTTATCACGAGCATCTCCGTGCTTCGGAAGGCACGTTAAAAGTTGGTCCCGGCCAATATCGCTTGATATTGGTCGTGAAGCCTAGTCAGAGGCCTTAAGGCGGCTTGATAACATCTGACAGTAAGGTTTAGTCACTGGCCTTACAACACCCCTCCACCAATCCGCACCGGGCCCGCGTGGTGGAGTATGGCCCAAACCACCTCCTAGTTGAGGTGAGGCCTGTGCCCTGCAGTGGGACGTATATAGGCATACTTTACTTTTACTTTACTATGTAAAAATAATATCTGATTATTAGTTGAGAGAGTGCCATTGAAAAATATATGGGTTAACATTATAAGTGTTTTTTTTTGTTTCGAATGTAATATCTTATTGATAGATTAAAGGAATTTGGTTAGTGTAAGTTCATGTAGCATAGTAGGCTCACAATAACTTAAAACTATTTTACTAGTGTGTTAATACAGTTCAGTATTCGATAACTCCTCCTCCATAGAATAGTTTGTTACGGGATTGCTACCATGTACCTTATTTTCGTATGTGCAAAAACCGGAAAAAACAACAAACTGCTGTTTCGCGGTCAGATACTGTTAGTGTTGTGTGTAGAGAACAGGTGCGAGAAAATAGTGAAAGAGGGTAGACCGATATGTTTGCCCTTAACAACTTACCCACAAGATCTTCAGTTACTCCGTGATCATGGCGCTTGTAACAGTGCCGAAATATCGGGAACTCAAAAATAAGGTACATGGTAGCAATCCCGTAACAAACTATTCTAATGTTAGTGACCATGAAAGTTTAAAACAATATATCCTCCTCCATAGTCGGCCCCTCAGAGGTTGAGGATCGTGACCCCGCCTATTTAGTTGCCTGGATGATGAGCTGTCTCCAGGCATTTCGATCCTGCGCCCGTCTAAATGCTTCGTAGAACGGCATCTCTAGGGATTTTACAATGAGATCAGACCAACGTGTTGGTCTTCTGCCACGTGGTCTTTTGCCCTGTCTTTTCCCTATGAGGATAGCTCTCTCCAGGTTATCAGGTGGTTTCCGGTTAATATGCTCAAAGTACCGAAAATATTGCCTGAGGACGATAGTTGTGAGGCGTTCCTTGATCCGTAGTTGTTGCAGTATGGAGAACTAGAATAATGAATATTTCGAATCTTATGAAATTCGTATGTATTATTTGTTTAGTTTTAATGAGAATAAGGAATTTAAAACTCAATGAAACGGGAATTAACGCGATCATAATTTAGGTACAAAATGTTACCGGTGTAACCCGATCGAAACGTCAGGCAAAAGAGGTAACATTCTGTACCCAAATTATGATCGCGTTAATTCCCGTTTCATTGAGAATAAGAAATTATTTTTCTTATTTATTTAACTATGAGTACTTACACTTTAAGTTTGAAAAAATACCCGTTTAATTCACCTTTTGATGGATTGTGCGACATTGTTCATGTTTATCTCAATTGTAATTGTTTTATCTCCAGAGAATACCTGATGGCTTACCAACCAGCGATCGCGTCGATCATCCTGCCCAACGTCGGGGGTTGGGTAAGCGGGATCTACTTCGCCGGTCAGATCCGCAAGGAGCCCGGGCAGAAGTCGTGGTACGATGAGCTGAAGAAGGCCCCATGGAACCCCCCTAAGTGGGTGTTCGGACCAGCCTGGACTGTTCTGTACAGCGGCATGGGGTACGCTTCGTACCTGGTGTATGAAGAGTGCGGCGGTTTCGTAGGTAAGTGTATATGTTACAGTCAAAACTCATAACCGGTGAAAACCACTTGACTGCAAAAATCAAGCAAAAGTGGTTTTGACCAATGCCTTCAGTTAAAAAAATTTGTTTGAGTGACTGAATATTGTAGTCAAAAGTAGTTTTGACCGATGCCCTTAGTCAAAAGCAGTTTTGATTGCAAAAACCTGCAAAGGACATGGCGTCGCCCTCCCTGAGGTTCTGGGTTCGATTCCCGGTCGGGTCAATGTATAAAACAAACTTTCTATAGTGGGTCGGATCGGGGTGTTGCGGTTCCGTCGTTGTTTCCGATTTCTCTTACACTGGTGCTCTAGCTACTTACCTTAGGATCAGAGCAATGTATGTGATGCTGTCCAATAGAATAATAACCTTATAATCAGTACAGCCTAGCATAGGATTTATAGTCATGATGACAAATCCATAGATTGAAATTATGCAAAAACTTATACAATATTTAGACGGCTTACCTTATCTAGATTATTCGCTTATCTAAGGCCAGGACATATCAATATGTCTTATATTTTATCAGTTCTTGTCACGAAAGGCAAGTTGAGTACTGTTGGTATTGTTAACTGTAAGTTATCAATGCAAAATAGGCTTTATCTTGTGGGATATAGGGTTTCTTTTAAGTTTGTATATTAAATGAAATGTAAAAGAAACATATTCAGGGCGAGCTTTTATTTGAAAATGTATCATTAGATTGAAATAATAATAAATTAATATTAATTTAATTTGCTGGACTATTTAAAAAAAACGTCATGTTTGACACGTAACTTTTTGCCACCCCAAAATAAAAAATCCCCAGTCCGTTGTTGAACTTATTTATCATCATATCGGTCTTTTGCAAATGACTATTCCAGTCCACTGCTGGACGTAAGCCTCCCCCAAGGAGCGCCAAAGAGCAGGATCTTTAGCTTTTATCCTGCCAGCCATCTTCCTAAGGTCAGGTAAAAAGCAATCGTAAAAACCAAATTTCAAATGTGTACCATAAAAACTAAAAAAGTTAAAAATCAAAATCAACAACATTGACTTCATATTGCATAAACTCGTCCTATCTTTGGTACGTTTAACCATCTGATTATCCGTCTTATTCCTTTCCCGGACAGAGCGAGAAAGAGTTGAAGATAGGACGAGTTCATGCAATATGAAGTCGATGTTGTTATTGTGTCATTTATTTTTAACTTTTTTAGTTGTTATGATAGACATTTGAAAGTTTGTTTTTACGATTGGTTTTCACCTATATAGTCACAGGTTAACAGGATGTACACTAATAAAATCGGACCTTATATAGGGTTATTTGAAAAACTTAAAAACTCGTAGAACAAATGTTGTTGTTTATGATGTTAGCTACCTAGTCTTGCGGGGTTGTTGATATTTTACAAATAACTCTTGTTATATAACGTTGCCATCTCTGAGGTTCCGGGTTCGATCCCCGGCCGGGTCAATGTGGAAAACGAACTTTTCTATATTGTCTCGGGTCTGGGTGTTGTATTACCGTCGTTGTTTCTGATTTCTATAACACAAGTGCTTAAGTTACTTACCTTAGGATCAGAGCAATGTATGTGATGTCCAATGGTTCATCACCAGCCTATATCTGTCCACTGCTGGACACAGGCCTCTCCAAAAGGAGGATTTTGCCATAATCGCCACGCTTGGCAGGCGGGTTGGCGATCGCAGTTTGGCCAATGGTGGAGAGGAGACGCTGCTGTCCGTCTTCCTTCTTGTGGCGGTTCTCATGTAGTCGCCTCTTACGACACCCATAGGAAGAGAAGGGGTGGTGCAATTCTTTTAACGTGCCGGCACCACACGACACTGCACGGCAGTGTCCAATGGTTATTTATTATTTATTTATTCTCTTTCGTTATAGATGATGCAGTTGTGCCTTTATCGTTGTATGGTGGGCAGTTGCTCCTCAACTGGGCATGGACACCCATCTTCTTCGGCCTTAAAGACTACAAACTGGTATGTACTCATCATTTATCGTTTCAATTTCAAATCATCGTCAATTATAATACCTCAATTATGAGGTGGTTTGGGCCATACTTCCACACGCGGGCCCAGTGCACCAGTGTTGTAAGGCCAGTGACTAAACCTTACTGTCAGATGTAACCAAGCCAAGGCATCTGACTAGGCTTTAGGACCTATTAAGCTATATAAGCCGGGACCAATTTTCAACAAGCCTTCCGAAGCACGGAGATGCTCGTGATAAATGTCAATAACGGAATGGTCACCCATCCACTCACAACCGCGGCGTTGGTTGCTTAACTTTAGTGATCGATACTAAAGCCATTATTATTTGTGTACCATATCAATAATCTATTATATTCTTTATTTAACGACCTCCATAGCCGAGAGGCGAGCATGTCGGACTTGGCGTCGCCATCTCTGAGGTCCCGGGTTCGGTTCCCGTTCGTGTCAATGTAGAGATCTCGAAAAATATTGTCTCGGGTCTGGGTGTTGTGGTACCTTCGCTGTTTCTGATTTCTATAACACAAGTGCTTTAGCTACTTACCTTTGGATCAGAGCTACGTATGATGTCGTCCAATATTTATTTATTTATTCTTTACAGGCTCTAATAGAAATCTCTGTACTATCCGGTGCGGCGTTGGCAACGACTATTTCGTTCTTCAACGTAAACAAAACCGCGGGATGGCTGCTAGTGCCGTACCTGGCCTGGCTGGGCTACGCCTCCTCCCTCAACTATTACATCTGGAAGAACAACCCTAGCGGTAGCGGTGCGACTATTAAGGAGATTAAGGACGAGAAAGCTAATTAAAGGTAGGTTTTAAGAATAATAATAATAATTCTTTATTTGGCACATACATAGAGTTACATACATTGCTTCATGGAAAAAAAAAGAAAAGTTGAAATGTGCCAAAAGGGTCCCCCGCTCAGCGTTTGTCGTGGCAGCTAAAAGTAGCTACCGCGACACTGATATTCTGCGGGGGCCCAGGCGCTAAAGTAATTATATTATATTTTTATAAAATTGGTACATCATTAGATTAAAATTACAATTAAATTGGAAGAAAAATAAATCAATACGTAAAAATAGCAATAAAAATAACAAGAATACAATGTAAAATCAGTATGAAATAAAATTATATAATTAAATATAATTTTAGTATATAGGTAGTATTTTGGAAATATTGGAATATTTACTGGTGTTTGCGTGCGATGTGTGTGTGTGTAGCTGCGTGTGCGCTCGTGTGTGTGTGTGTGTGTGTGCATGCGTGTCTGTGTGAGATTATGTTAATTATACAGTACCTACGACTACTTATTTGATGGAAACCTGCTCATCCAACAGGAATTTCTTAAGATGACGCTTAAAGGTAGTAGCAGATTTGGCATTTCTGATGGGCGGTGGCAGGTTGTTCCAACACTTCGTAGCAGCATAACGAAAGCTGCCACGAAAAGGAGTCGTTCTGTATTTTAAATGATTATAATCAAATAGGCTGAGATCAGCCTATTGCAGTCCACTGCTGGACGTAAGAATCCCCCGAAGACCGCCAAACACGATCTCTCGCTGCCTTTATCCAGTCACTGCCGGCCATCATCCTAAGGTCGTCGGTCCATCGGGCTGGGGGGCGTCCTACACTACGTTTGCCGAGGCGTGGTCTCCACTCGAGAACCCGTTTACTCCACCTTTCATCGGTTCTGCGACAAATGTGGCCAGTAACTTAAGCTTGCTACATTTTTGAACTATATCTGTTAAGTCCCGGCCAAATAGACGCGTGCGCGGTGGCGTGCGTGGTGGCGTGGGCGTCGTCGTGATTTTATTTTCAGATGCTCCATACATTATCATTGAAGTATGCGAGTTAGTTTGTATGGAGCAGCTAAAAAAATTATCGATTTCGATGTTGCTTCCAAAGAAAAAGTTGTTGTACTACTCTGTCAAGAAAATACCGGGAAAAGATTAATAATACACAAAATGTTAGTTATTCATCCAAATTTATTTTATCACCTTCAAAGTAGGCTCCTTCAGAAGCGATACACTTACGCCAATGATAATCCAATCATCAAAACATTCTTTAAACGCTTTTTCCGGAATCGAGTTCAATTCTCGCCGCGAATTCTCCTTTATGTCTTCTACCAAATGAAACCGGATGCCATGAAGTGGTAATTTGAGTTTTGGAGAAAATTCAGATCTTTTGGGACTAGCCGAGCGGCAACATGTTTCATACCAAATTGATTATTTAAAATGGTACGAATCGACTCGTGTGACACAGAAAGTTCGACGGCTAGCTGTCTCAAACTTGAATGAGAATTTCAATCACTATTTCCTTCACTTTTGCGATGTTATCTTCAGTAGCAGACGTTGATGGCCTACCAGAGCGAGGCAAATCTTCCATCACATCTCGTCCGCTTTTGAACGCTTTGTACCACTAATAAACACGTGTTTTTGATAAAGTCGATTCACCGTAAGCCTTCTGTAACATTTTCAGAAACTCCGAACACGAAATCCCATTGGCGATGCAAAATTTAAGACAAACTCTTTGTTTGATATTTTTGTCCATTATGAAATTCGCAATACACACTAGATATGGTATAACTAAAAACAATACTGTATTTAATCTAATTATCAGATGTAACTCAAACTCCGCGCCAAAATAGAAAACAGTTGTGCCAATCTAACAACAACAAAAAAAAATAATTTTGAATTTGGAACCATAAACAAATCATCAATTCCCGAAACTTTTTTGACAGAATGTATATGACCAGCTGATCACGCGGTTTTACGGAGTGTCCTATTCTCTTGTACAACCTGTATACATGCTAGGTTTTTTTGTGTAAAATTCTTAAGGTTAGTGATTAGGGCTTAAATGAGGTTTATTAATAATACTTTTTATTTTTTTGTTGCAGATGCGTTCAGCACACCCCGCTTTAATATCTAGTTCATAGAAACTAAGTGTTTTTATTTATAGGCTTTTATGCTATATTCAATGAACAAGTAGGGACCTCATTTTATTAAGAAAACGGATATAAACAATACTAACATTTATTATCATGGTATTATCCTTCTTTGTCTGATTTCTAGTCGACTTACGCTTGACCAAGAGCTTAGATTTAAAAATGTTAGTCGTTTATTCTGAATTAAAACAGGATTTAGTATAATTTTGCAATAATTGTTGTTTAAATATTAGCTCAAAGCTGACGGACGCACAGTGCAATTTTTTCGGTTAAGTTAAATGACATATTAATTATTTTAAAAGGTTAAACTAGTAGGATCCTGTCGTTTTTGGAGAAAGTTAAAATTTATGATGTTTAAAAAATATTAAAATCAATATAGGTAGTTAACATTATAAAATGTGTTTAAATTTATTCATCTGAAGTATATTGGGCCGTTCTATTAAAAAAATATCGTGCCCGAATAGTGTTGTCGAAATGTCATTATATAATCGATATCGATTTTTTAAAAACTAATCTTGTTAGTACATTTTATCGATAAAATGTTGTATTAAAAATGCATAATAATCTATTTTGTCTTGATTAAATCGTAGAATAGATAAGAGAAAGTGTCCTTTTTATCTAGATGTGCACAATATACTTAACTAAGTATATATATCATTCCTATTGCATTTATAAAAGTCTATTGAATAAATAAATGTATGTTCTAAACTTAAGACTGGACACCCAGTATTGTCTTGATAAAGTGTTTTGCTTTTTTGAATATCTTTATTGTTTCATGTTGATCAAATTAGTGTATAATAAAATAATAATATAATAAAATTTGCTTGTTTTATTTGTATACTTTTTCTATCGTGTTACTAAATAAGGTAAAATTGTCTACTTTATTAGTAGTGATGCGATGGTGTGTGTACTCTTACGCAAAAGTGAAGGTTCGATTACAGGGAAAGGTCTTTGTGTTACGAGGTAACGAGGTAAGAGACGTCTTCCAGGACACGCAGACTCTAGCTAATCTAGCATGTTCGTTGTCTGAATTGACCTAGAGGCCTAATACGAAAGCGCATCGTTCGGTCGGTCGTATTATCCGATCAAATTAAAACATCCACATTCCACTTCCCCGTATCAAAGGTTTGACAATTTATGAACAACTGAAAATATCGGTTTTACACGGCTAGATTGAGATGGTCATATTTTATTGACACATGAGACTGGCCATTTTAATTTGTTAGGTTTATACGACCGAACGAAAGTTGCACTTTCGTGCTAGGCCCCCTGAACCGAGAATCGAACCTGGAACCTTTGCGTGCGGACCTTAAGCTGAACTACCGCGCTACCACGTCACTATCGCCACAGATATACCTCTTGTTGATAATAACATGTGACAATAATCTAATAACCTACGAATTGTTTTATAGCTAAAAAAAACTAGTAAAAAATTAGATTAAACCACAGCTTCAAAAAACTTTCTTTTAAGACTATGTAAGTAGAGTTACGGTAGATAAACAAGTATGGTCTTTTACCCGTTAAATACGAAAACTTAAACCAAAATAATATAAAATAGCGCTGAAATGCTTATTTTTCTACAAGATTTATTTACTGGCCGTCGCTCTTCAAGAGAAACTTAATTTCATAACTTGAAAAAGCAACAAAGAGCTAGTCGGGCGACAGAATAGTTTGTTTTTATGTACGTAATTTGCCGCAACGGACGGTCTTGCTTACCTTTTTAGGTAGTGACGTGAAACTTGAGATATAAAACATCGATATCGATATGTAATGTGAATGTCTACAATCTTATTAGGTTAATGCGAGCGATCGATGTCTTGGTAAGATATTGCCCAAACCCTACAGGCAAAACAGTAAAATTTATGTAGTAGTAAAAAGTAGGAGGTGCACCAGTGTGTTGTTTCTATGATTCGTACGAATTAACTATAATGCCAGTATAAAGTAAATTTAAATTTGAGACATCGTAACGTACTACATCAGAACATTTTTTGACACAATATTACAGTAATATTGTTCAGGTACTTTGCATTGCTAAGGCAATTAAGGCAACAAATCGCCACGACAACGGTTAATAAAAATACCTAAGTCATCATAACGGTACCGACTTTAATATTTTTTTATTAAGTAGGTACACCAACCATCAGCAAACTTGTTTGATTATCTTATAACGGTAACATTTTCTTAATTTTTTGCAATTTCTGCTAGGTAAACGAATTAGAAACCTTATACCGAACTAGAAAAAAGTTTTTAGCTAAAAAAAAAACGAAATCTATCGACATATTAGTGCCGATGATAACTTTGCCTTCACATCCCTAATAATAAGATCGCGTAGAATAGTTCTCGCGACTGACAACGGATCGTTTTTATTGCCTCTAATCTCAAACAAAAAGGGTTCCGTTGACTCACGAAGTCACGAAGAAAACTCAGTTCAGTCGGAGAAGCTAATTGGAACACGGTACCAATTCCGTGTTCGCATACAATATCCTTAGAATCGTATTTCTATTTCATAAGAATTCGTATACGATTCTTATTATTAGGACTACGAAATGGAATTCCAGTAATTGAAAAATATGACTCCAGGCTGCATACAACTTTAAAATACGGTTACAGATAACTTCTGTAACAGATTAGAGCTCTCTTCACAAAAATAAATCTTGACCCGTTACAATAAAGTTCAATCTAGCTTGCATCACCATTCGCGCAAAAATACAGGGTGTACAAAAGAATGGGACAATCCTTAAAACCACCTCATCGGCTGGTCATATACAACAACTTATCCTATAGGAGCAACATCGAAATCGTGATTTTATTTTCAGATGCTCCATACATTATCATCGAGGTATGCGAGTAAGTTTGTGTGGAGCAGCTGAAAAAAATTCACGGTTTCGATGTTGCTCCCATAGAAAAAGTTGTTGTATATGACCAGCTGGTCAGGTGGTTTTAAGGAGTGTCCTATTCTCTTGTACACCCTGTATATTATTAGCCTACAGCTCAAACGAGTAAACGTCAATGTACCGAATTGCTACGCTCGAAAAGTCGTCTTGATCGTCCGACAATGGGATTAACAATGGCATTGTTTCCATAGATTGCTGCGACTTCTGTACTGTGCACTTGTAACATAATACAAGGTGTAATAGAATTAATGTACTTCCTCTTGTGGGCTGATTCTGGTGCTCAAATACAACAACTTTTACTATGGGACCAACATCGAAATCTAAAAAAAAAAAAGATTTTCCATACAAACTGATGTCATCCGATCGGCGATTTTGTATGGGGAGGTGAATTTTTTTTTATGCGATTTCGATGTTGGTTCCATAGTAAAAGTTGTTGTATTTGAGCACCAGAATCGGCCCATAGGAGGAAGTACATTAATTCTGTTACACCTTGTATATTACCATTTGAGAATGCGGAGTGTGCCAAGCCTCCTTAGCCAGGCTGGTACGGTAACCTTTCTACTAGTTATGTCCTGACCCGGGGGCAACCATGAACTCTTAAAACAATCTCAAAACTGTCAATTTCGTACATCATTACATACGAAATTTGACAGATTTGAGATTGTTTTAAGAGTTCATGTTTAGGTACCCCGTCGATCTTAAAAATAAACATGAATTCATGATGTGGCCAACCATTTCATTAAATGGTCGTATTTCATGATGCGGCATAGTAACCGCTTCATGATGTCAAGTTATTAATTTTAAGATCTGGCCACGACGGATAATAAACATAGGTAGGTAAATAAATTCAATTTCAATTGCAAATTATAATAACGTCAGGCAAAAGAAGTAATTTTTTGTACCTAAATTATGATCTCGTTAATTCCCGTTTCATTGAGTTTTAAAAATTATGAAGTTTGTAAAAGTACAGTTGACAAATCCCGATCTATCTCCACAGCTGATCCTATTATGAGTCTAATTTCAGCATTGCCTACATTTTGACAGTTAATTCTATTTGATGCTGATTACGAATACTTGCCAGTATTTCGGAGAGCCATACGTTCGTGCGTTAGAAATGTGACGTCACACGCAGATATGCGGGCGCATTGCGATAGTGTCGCGAGTGCCGGCATGCATTTTGGCTTTAGGCTTGTCGCACAGCACAATATTCGCCAAATGTACGTAATGTACTGACTCATCTAAATAAATAATAAATAAATATTGGACAACATCACATACATTGCTCTGATCCTAAGGTAAGTAGCTACAGCACTTGTGTTATAGAAATTAGAAACAACGACGGTACCACAACACCCAGACCCGAGCCAATATGGAAAAGTTCGTTTTCTACATTGACCCGACCGGGGATCGAACCCGGAACCTCAGAGATGGCGGTGCCACTTAAAGTCCGGCGTACTCGCCTCTCTGCTACGGAGGTCGTCAATTCTTCTTCTCATCACCAGCCGATATGAAGTCCCGAAGCGGTGGTAGGGAAAAAAAATTGGGACATGTAAAAGTGTCATTGATAGCCAATTTGCAGAAATAAATTACTTTGACTTTGAATGAATGTTTATATTCTCCTCCTCCTCCCAAAGATTGAGGACCGTGACCCCGCCTACTTAGTTGCCTGGATGATGAGCTGATCCAGGCATTTTTATCCTCGCTCGTCTGAATGCTTCACAGAACGGCATTTCCAGGGTTTCACAAGTAGGTCCGAACAACGTGTTGGTCTTCTGCCGCGTGGTCTTTTGCCTAGACTTTTCCCGATGAGGATAGATCTCTCCAGGTTATCATATTCTATTATATTCAAATTCAATTGTAATAACCAGCTAGACTTGCTGCATCTGAGGGCTTAGAAAAAATAACAATTTGAAAACGATAATAAATGCGATGGGACGTGGGTTCGAGTCCCACCTGAGGTAGATGATTTTTTTCAAGTGTTATTTATCTTCAATTAAACCTTGCATGGAATTGCTAAAAACAAAAATTTTCAAACGATAATAAAGTTCGAAATAATCAAATTTATGGGATTAACAAGTATTTACGTGGTAAATTAAAGAATTTAGATATCGCATCGCTACGCAAATGTAACCTGCCCCCCTAGCATGACCAACAAAACACGATAATATGACATACCTAGTATACTTGAGGTGGAAATCTTGTATCGATAATTCGCTATATTCAAATTCAAATCCTATGGGTGTCGTAAGAGGCGACTACAGGAGGACCGCCATAAGAAGACGGGCTGCAGCGTCTCCTCTCCACCATTGGCCAAACTGCGATCGCCAACCCGCCTGCCAAGCGTGGCGATTATGGCAAAATCCTCCTTTTGGAGAGGCCTGTGTCCAGCAGTGGACTGATTAGGCTGGTGATGAAATTCAAATCGTTTATTTCAGATAAAAGGTCCATAGCTATGCAAAAGATATTACAGTAGTCAGGTTATCACAGAAATAAATAAAATCATTTAGGTTTGGAAGTCTAGCTGAACCCAATGCTTCATAAATGAGCAATCAATTTGACGACCTCCGTAGCCGAGAGGCGAGCACGCCGGACTGTATATGGCGCCGCTGTGGCGTTCAGCTTTCGGAACGCACTCAATGTCAAATGCATTGATTGTGGAACGCAACTATTACCTGCGGTAGATTGGCAACATTGATCATTGTTTAGGATGTTTTTGGTAGGTTGTCTATGAGGACGCTAAGTTCATACATGTCAGATTATAATTATTACTTGTAAGGACTACTAATTAAGTACAGTGATCTGTGATCACTTTCTTTGGCAAACAATAAACCGACACGCCATCTGAATACTTACGGAGTTTGATTCCGGCATGGGAGATGCCGGTACACCTTAACCTCCCAAAGTGGTGACCCCGCACATAAAAAGCCGGGAGACGAAACACAGTTTCTATCGACGTGTGCGCATTCAGTGAATCTGTGAAAATTGCACCGATACTGCTGCAAATTAATTTTCTCTCGGTTTAATACAATGGCGTCGGCGCGTTCTAAAACCATGGTAATCGTCTCGTCATAAAGTTTCTTCCTTGATAATCCATAGTCTAGTCATCTACGAATGTAATAACAGCAAAAGTAGTGCAAGTGAATCTCGTATAAATAGTGAAAAGTGCATGTTGTGTTAACAAACTAACATACTTTACCTAGTGCATACTTACTAAAATACCTACCACTAACGAATATTGAGCAATCTATTCGTGCCAGTATTTATGCGGTAACAGCTGCTTACTCCATTCACGCAAGTACTATATTCCCTAACCATTACCCCAGCATCTATACGGACATAACACAAACAATATCATAAGCAAGAAATTAATCATTAATAAACTTGAAACAGTGATTTGGTGGACTCAGTGAAATATTACTAAATTTTTAGCTTAATGAACAGTATTTTATTACATTTAGCTATCAAACTGTTCACCCCATCTATTAGCTGTAATTTTAACCTTTAAATTTTCACTTTGGCGTTGAAGTCTTAAATTAACATTATACTCTTTTTTGACCTGGTTAAATATTTAACACCATTCAAATATTTGTTATCTTTGCATACTTAAAATAATAAGTATGTTTTTTGTCTACATTACCTCAAATTGTTGATTATTTCCCTTGCAGTGTATTTTTATTTTATTTTATTGCATTTATGTTGTTGTGTTGCATGTTATTTCGCTAACTCTTAAGTGGAACCTGGGTGTCTGAACTGTTATGCAAATATTGGTAAACGTATTGTGTGAAAAATTTTCTTATCTATATTGTAGCATATTGATTTTAATAATCTGCCTGCGGAGAAGGATATTTAATAACTTTTCGTATTTTTTTTTTTGTTGTTTTGTTCTTTAAACTATGGCTGAATCAGATCTACAGGCACAATTAAAAGAGCTCTTAGCTCAAAATGCCACATTACAGTCACAACTCAAGGCACCAAATGAACCATATCCGATAACCCAAGTCAGCGGGGTATCTGTTAAATTACCACCTTTTTGGGTGGATAGACCTGCAGTTTGGTTTGCCCAAGCGGAAGCTCAATTCCATCTTGCAGGCATTACCAATGACACTACCCAATTTAGCCATGTTTTGGCAACCATAGACCAACATGTGATTGGGGAAATTGAAGACATCGTTATGAATCCTCCAAATGAAAATAAATATTGCACTCTTAAGCTAGAACTCATCCGCCGTTTTTCAACCTCAGAAGAACAACGAGTGCGCAGATTACTAAGTGATGAAGAACTTTGGGATCGGAAGGCTTCAACATTTTTGAGACATCTCCGATCTCTTGCAGGCACCTCATTTAAAGACGACAAACTTTTAAGGCAACTTTGGCTCCGCCGTTTACCTAACCAAGTGCAAGCTTTTCTAGCCGCACAGGCCGACCTCAGCTTAGACAAACTGTCTGAGCTAGCCGATAAAATCATGGAGGTGACCCCCGGACCTGCAAACGTATTTAGCGTAAATAATGCTCCGCCCCTAATAAACACACTTGTGGAATGTGTTGAAAACTTAACTAAGCAGGTTGCTGCTCTAACTGCTGCTCAAAATTCACAAAACAGACCCAGAAACCGTTCCTCTTCCAATACTAACAGAGGCCGTAGTAGGTCTCCACCTAGCACCACAACTAAGGTTTGCTGGTACCACAAGAAATTTGGCCATAAAGCCACTAAGTGCACAACTCCTTGCAGTTGGCTTGCGGAAAACCCGGAAAGCAATCAGTAGCGGCGGACACTGATTGCTGCGCTATAGATCCTAAAGGTCGCCGCCTATTTGTAACGGATAAGGATACAAAACAACAATTTTTGATCGATACTGGCTCTGACTTATGCTGCTACCCCTACCGCTGGCTTCGTGACCACAGAAAACCCTCGGACTACAACCTGAGTGCTGCAAACGGCAGTTGCATCAAAACATACGGAACGGTTAACATCAAATTAGACTTTGGACTACGCCGCGACTTTATATGGCAATTTGTAGTTGCAGACGTCAACAGCCCCATCATCGGATCCGATTTTCTTGCCCACTACCACCTCTTGCCCGATTGCGCAAACAGCCGAATAGTGGATGGTCAGACAGGTTTATCAAATAGTGGCATGATCGCACCATCCAATCAACTCAATGGTGTCAAAACCATTGCAGCTAGAGACTGCAACTCTCCATATTTTAACATCCTTTGCCAGTTCCCCGACATCACTAGACCACCTGGTCTACCACATGTAGTAAAACACGAAACAGTTCACTTCATAAACACCACTGCTGGCCCACCGGTAAACAGTCGACCCCGCCGTCTCGCCCCTCAAAAACTGAAAGCCGCACAGCAAGCTTTTAACGATATGTTGCAAGCAGGTACGGCTACACCATCCAGCAGCTCATGGTCTTCGCCATTACACCTGGCACCCAAAAAAGACGCATCTTGGCGACCGTGCGGTGACTATCGCGCGTTGAACGCCCGCACCATACCTGACCGATACCCTGTTAGGCATATAGGGGACCTCGCTCACAATCTCAGAGGTGCCACAATATTCAGTACCATCGACCTGGTAAAGGCCTACCAGCAAATTCCTGTAAACCCTCCGGATGTATGCAAAACCGCTATAATTACCACCTTTGGCCTCTTCGAATTCCCGTTCATGAGCTTCGGGCTTCGAAATGCTGGTCAAACTTTCCAGAGGTTTATCGATGAAGTCACCCGGGGATTAGATTTTGTGTTTCCTTACGTCGATGACATTTTGGTTTTTTCAAAAAATGCCTTTTCACATAAAGAACACCTACGAATGCTGTTCCAGCGCTTACAAAAATCTCTGAGGTTCCGGGTTCGATCCGCGGTCGGGTCAATATGGAAAACGAACTTTTCTATGTTGTCTCGAGTCTGGGTGTTGTGGTACCGTCGTTGTTTCTGATTTCTATAACACAAGTGCTTTAGCTACTTACCTTAGGATCAGAGCAATGTATGTGATGTTGTCCAATAAAAAAAAAACTACATACCCCGCAACAACACTTCCATTTTTTCATGGGTAAGTAATATTATCCTTCTCAACGGCGATAGAAAATGACGAAAAGAAATAAAGAAGACGACGAAAGAATCGTGACGATCTTGAAGATAGGTATCGCCGTATGACTTCTAAAGAAATGCGTGACGATTTGGAGTGCCACGCTAGGGCACTCCAAATTAGCAGACTTTGGCCCTCGACGGAGAAACATGGGGGACTCTGTAACCTTTTCCCAGTAGTAGGAGACCATGAGTTATTTTAAATAAATTATGTAACTTAAATACCTACTACATTTGCTATAACTCCATAGCATCTCTGGCTGTGTGCACAATCCTTTCCGGCCATTGCAATTTAAACGCCGTTGCGATTCTGGCTGATATTACTGAGCGCATACGATAGCTTTCTAATTCTTATAACTATATTATAAAGCCTATATAGTCTATAATACTTAAGACAGCTTTATTAAGGCTCTTTCTACAAAGCATTTGATGTGAAGCAAGCGTGTAATAAGTTAAATCTGACAAACATTCAAGTCTGATGCTAAAATAGGACACTCCTAACTACCACGTGATCATTGTTATCATTTCAAATTTCTAGGACGAAGCACAAGCATAATTAAATTATAAATACGCACACGCACACACACATGCACACACACACGCACACACACACACACACACACACACACACACACACACACACACACACACACGCACGCACACACGCGCGCGCGCGCGCACAACAGTTCTTAGTCTAAGTAAGTACCAACATGTTAAGTTAAAGAAAAAACTTGTATTTTGAATAACGAAAGAGCGGGACCCTCCTAACTTAAAAGGGAGGTCCCAAAACTATGTAACATTTGATTTGTAAACAAATAAAGCAATTTTGTTTTTTTTTTGATATACGATAAATGCTATAACTCTATAGCATCTCTGGCTGTGTGCACAATCTTTTCCGGCCATTGTAATGTGAGCGACGTTGCGCTGACTGATATTACTGAGGGCATACGTTGCATAGCTTTCTAATGCTCTTATAACTCTATTATAAAGCATAAATAGTTAAGACAGCTTTATAAAGCTCTTGCTTCAAAGGATTGAATGTCAAGTAAGGTGAAATAAGGTAAAGCTGAGAAGCTGCGAAGCTGTCTGTGCCATATACAGGGTTATTAGCCCTCCTAGCTCAAATTCAAATTCTTTATTTGCCATAAATAGGGTAGGTATATAAAATTTTGTTAAATTAGTTAATGTAGTTTAACCTATTTAGCCATAAAATACAGCATGCATTTTTTTTCTTATACAAGTTTAATAACAAATTAATCTCAGGTTTTATATCTACATTCCAGAACCTTTCTGCCCCATCGGCCGTCAGTTCTACGTGCTATGTGCCCCGCCCACTGCCACTTCAGCCGGCTAATCCGTCGGGCTATGTCAGCGAATGGAGGCCACGTACCGGCAAGCGCAGCGTAGGACGCCCACCCACAAGGTGGGCAGACGACCTGGTAAAGGTTGCAGGACGACGCTGGATGCAGGCCGCTACCAATCGGCCGATCTGGGCCCCAAGTCTGCTAATTTTAAAGTGGCATAATTGAATATCAATTGGATCTCATTGCAATTTTTTGACGCATTTAGATAGATAGATACTCTTTATTGCACACCACATAAAACAAACAGTACACAGAGAAAAGTACATTTTGAATGGTACAATTTAGGCGGTCTTATCGCTTGAAGCAATCTCTTCCAGACAACCTTCAGGTAGAGGACAGTGAGGTAAAAGTTGAGAGGGCATTTAGTATTCTGCTACCAACTTTATTCTTAAATTTAAGTCTTAAATTAGTAGCAGAATACCAAATGTGTAATTGTTTGATACATTTGGCATTCTACAACTAATTTTAGTCTTACATTTAAGTCAGTTAATTAGTAGCAGAATTTTAAATGTGTAAAGCAATTACAATAAGATCCAATTGATACTTAATCATGTCACGTTAAATTAGCAGACTTGGGGCCTTGGAAGTCACTGGGGGAGGCCTATGTTCAGCAGTGGACGTCCTGTGGCTGAGATGATGATGATGATTATATCCACAACTCGATGTAAATTATCCAATACAATAAAATTCTGTAAATTAGCTATTCTGGTGCTAAAATAGGAGACCCTTTAAAACCAAGTGATGATATACTAAAACTTTGAATACTTTAAACAAAATAACTGTTTAAATTTTTAAAACTAACCATTTTAATTTTTTTAGTCGAATTTAAATTAAATTCTGATTTTAGTTAGTGTCAGTTCACTAGTAGGCTATAAATAAGAAAGGTATTTTGTATTCTTTAAGACGGAAATTGGACCTTTATTTCTAAAATACCATCAATCAAGTCTAATTTAAAATTCAATCCACATAACGTAGGTAAAGCAGAGGGTAAAAACTGACCTTCATCAAAGTAGAGGTGGCCCTTGTCGCTGCCACAAAATACATAATAGTAATAGTGTATCCCTGCTTCAAAAACGAATCGATAACTATTGTAAAACGATTCTAACTCACTTAAATGTTGTTCTTAGATTCAAGGTTCGATTACAGGATCGAGCAATGCGACGACCTCCGGAGCCGAGAAGCGAGCACCCCGGACTAGGCGCGTAGGCGCCGATTTTTTTAGGTCCTGGGTTCGATTACCGGTCGAGAAATACTAACTTTTATATCGGGCTCGGCCTACCTATTGCGAAAATGTTTCGTTTGTTCCGAAGTAATAAATTAAAATAACTTTCTACTTTTGTCAATATTTTGTCTAATTTACAACCAATTGAAAACGATAGTGGCTTAACACAGCTCGTTTCTTCAGCTGTTAAAACATGGCTTAAAATTTTGATGTTTACGTAGACGAAGTCGCGGGCAAAACCTAGTAGTGTTTAACAAATCCTGTCGTAGGTAATCCCGCAAAATAAATCAACATGACAAATCTGACGTCCGATCGGCACTGAATCGTTAATTCGACGTTTAGTTTGCTGTTATTTCCTCGATAGAAATCACATATAAGTTTTGGGTGATAAATCTGAAAGGATTAAGTTATCTGACTGATTGAAGTGAGACTAATCCTTTAGTTTTGTTTAGTTAAGGCAATCTAGACTTGTAGGCCTGCGGTCTCCTTAAGGGGATAACATAGGAACAAGCAGAAATCCAGGTGTTCATCATATCAGCCACAGGACGTCCACTGCTGAACATAGGCCTCCCCCAGTGACTTCTGTCATCGGGGGGTTGTTGCCATACTCGCCACGCTTGGCAGGCGGGTTGGCGAGCGCAGTTTTTTTATTATTTCGCACGCAGACGCTGCTCCCCGTCTCGTGCTACAGGATTTAGTCGCCTCTTACGGCGCGCCTCCTGTTGGCGGTGGGGAAGTGTATTCTTAACGGCCGTCAACACACGGCACTATTAATTATCTTTTAAGGCCTGTTACACAATATCACAATGTACGGATAAGTTCTACATAAGTTCTGAATAAGCTATTATCTACTATTTAGAAGGATAAACAATAGTTTTGCGTTTCACCACCGGCATATAGCGCTTTAGGACACATTAATTTAATCACTTTTATCTATACATATTTTTATCCATTATATAACTATTTGGCACTTTATCCGTCCATTGTCAAACAGGCTCTCCTAAAGGTAGTATTTTATTCGTTAACTTCCTTAGAAGGGATGACTGGAGAGAGGAATATAAAATAAATAAATATTAGACAACATCACATTACATTGCTCTGATCCTAAGGTAAGTAGCTAAAGTACTTGTGTTATAGAAATCAGAAACAACGACGGTACCCCAACACCCAGACCCGAGACAATATAGAAAAGTTCGTTTTCCACATTGACCAGACCGGGAATCGAACGCGAAACCTCAGAGATGGCGACGCCATATAGTCCGGCATGCTCGCCGCTCGGCTACGGAGGTCGTCTTAATTGTTAGTTACTGAGGCCGCGTCTTCGTACGCGTGGGCTACAGGATATTTGTTATTACTACGATCGCACTGCCTTAGATCTCTAAATTGGCATTTTTTTTTTTTGACAACTTAACATACATTGCTCTGCACCTAAGGTAATATAGAAATCAGAAACAACGACGGCACCAGAACACCCAGACCCGAGACAATAGGTATATAGTATTCTATCTACACTCTTTCACATTGCTAACGAAACATTGTTTACATGGATCTTAACATCAATATTTTAGGTCGTCCACCTGAACATAGCCCTCCCTCCAATAAGGGTTTTATATGGACAGATTTTATCATCATCATCAGCCACAGGACGTCCACTGCAGAACAGAGCATAGGCCATCCCCAGTGACTTCCAGATTTAATACGAAATTAATATTTTTTCATTTACTTACTACAAATTGTCCCATCACTCCTATCAGCTGCAACGATTACTTGTAACGACGAGAAGTATTTTTATTGTACGAAACGAGACAAAAACGAATATTCACCATGATGTTCAAAATCGAAATGGTTTACGTATCGACAATTTGAGTAACTTTAAAGATATTTCCATTACCTTTTAACTTGTATTTTATAAAATGAGCAATTTTAATAAACTTGATAAAAGTATAGTTTGATATAAAATGCACTCTTCTCTTCGCATCTCTACATGCATTATGAAATACGAAAGGGTTTTGTCATTTTGTGCCTCGGACTTCTCATGCGTGAATGTCCCGCGCCAACGTATGATATGTATTTAACGCATTGCGGAAATGTCGATCTCGTCTCAACCGCAGACCGGCCAATGATGCGGCCGCGACATTCTCCAATCAAAATGCTAATGCGCCACTGCCTAGCGCCAATGACCGCAATGTGCACTTGATACCGGCTGCTTCAGGCATTCGAGGCTCGAGTGGCTCGAGCTTGGTTGTATTGTTTCATCATTAGCATAGAACCTTTGACGACCTCCGTAACCGAGAGGCGAGCGCGCCAGAATGTATATGGCGTCGCCATCTCTGAGGTTCATCAGGGTTCGATCCCCGGTAGGGTCAATGTAAAAAACCGGCCAAGTGCGAGTAGGACTCGCGCGCACGAAGAAGGGTTCCGTACCATTATCTATAAAAACGACAAAAAAAACACGTTTGTTGTATGGGAGCCCCCAATATTTATTGTATTCTATTTTTAGTTATAGCGGCAACAGAAATACATCATCTGTGAAAATTTCAACTCTCTAACTATCACGGTTCATGAGATACAGCCTGGTGACAGACGGACAGACAGACGGACAGCGGAGCCTTAGTAATAGGGTCCCGTTTTACCCTTTGGTTGGGTACGGAACCCTAAAAAATAAATTTTGCTATAGGATTGCACACCAAAAAAAGAAGTTATGGGTATTTACAATTTCAAGAAAAAAAGGGAAGATTTACGATTTAGATATCAATATGTTTGTCTCATAAGAAGTTTTTGTATTTGAACAAGACGATGTACCTAAACTTTTCAGCTCCAAACATAACGAAAAATCAACATTTATTTATTTCTAAACAAACATTCCAGTTCTTCATCTTATTACCGTTAATATCAATTTCGTACCAACTCATCAGGGGCCCTCGTCCCTGATCTTGAGACCAATTCAACTTCGAATTTGACTTGGGACTTGAAGTATTTTGAGTTCTGTTTAATTGTTCCGTCCCTTAGTTTCCTGGGTTTGCTATTAAAAAAGTTACCTCCACGTTTCTTAATGAAATTTCTTTTGTTTTAAAAGCCAATTTCGCGAGCGAGCCATTCGCGAGATGGTTTTGGATAGTGGTGCTTGAAGAAAGGAATTATATTCGCAACAAGACAACAGAATGACAACATTAACCTAAATTAATCGGATCAAGAAAATGTTTGTAGGTTATGTAATTAGCGACTTTAAAACCGCAGACTGTTTCTTACAATATTCGAATATATAAATGTTGCCATAATTTATTAGGTTACATTCTATAAGGATCTATTTCTTAAAAATAAAACAACTTTTTCTATGGAACCAACATTGATACCTTAAAAAGTATTTAACTTCTTACATACAAATTGATATTTTATCTATTATACAAATTGGTATAGCTAATATCCGGCGTGTTTATTTTATGGAGAAGATTTTAAATTTGTGATTTTGATGTTGACCCCATGAAAAAAGTTGTACTTATTAGATAGTAGATCTAAGCCTTAACCATGAACTGTTAAAACAATCACAAATCTGTCAAACATTATCATTTCTGTCAAATTTTGTATGAAATGACGTACCAAAATTGACAGATTTGACAACTTTGAGATTGTTTTAAGAGTTCATGGTTATGGCCCTGGGCATTTTTCTGTTGAATTCTATGTAACACTGACAGGCGATTTAACAGAGTCTGTATTTAGGCTTGTGTCATACCAAAGTTAGTATATGCAATCATCATCACGTATTTCATTATTAATTATTCATAAATTACGAGCACGCTCCCAAAATAAATAATTTATTCCACTCTCCTTGTTCTACGATTCTAACAAGCCCATTCTACCCCCATTGAAAAAGCAAATGGGTCCAAATTGGCGTTAAAATTCTCAAAACTCAAGCAAATGTAAGCAAATACTTCGCTTTTTACATAATGAAAGTAGATAGAGAAAGCTCACACCCCCATGCGATTCATTTATTTATTCATCAAAAACAATATACATGTTGCTATTTCATTACAACTTTGATGACACAAATATGTTCAAAATTAGTGCAGCTAGCTCTATTATAGCTAGGACTACCTGTGTTAAAAGAGGTTCTGTAAACAAAACTACGCTGACTTCGGCACTGAACTCACTTTACGACGATAAGTTAATATGATCCCACTTCATAATAAAAATAAGAGGCTTAGATCGTTTAGATTACTTAGGTGAGTTCAAGAGCAACATCACCTAGGTGTTTCTTATAGATTTGGGTCTAAGAAGCAGTATCAAGACACTTACATGGAATAGGTACTCATTATGGCAACGCTATTTGTGCAATGAATTTCGTGCTATTTTTTTATGCACAAAACAACTTTTCCACAAGTGTTATTGGCACAAATATTTTACACGAGAATTTTAGACAAAGTTGGTGAAATTATGACAAAATAATGTCCTTGGATAATATACTCAATTAGCAGTGACTAGTGGATGTCCAAGACTGAAGTACTTGTGACACTAGTTTGTGGGAAATCTTGTTTGTGTCGTTTCACATTTAAAACCTTTTAATAACAAATTGTCGATCAGAAAATTACGTTACTCTAGATTCATTAAAATTAGTGTCACGTTAATTTATCGGTTGTGAAATCGAATCGAAGGGTTCTGCTGAATCGAGGGCCACATCTCGTAAGAGTAGTTTACACTCACTCCTAGCAAAATAAATGATATTTTTACTCTATAGGGCAGGTGCAGGGGTGGCCAGTTGGTCAAGTTGATCAGACCGAAGATCTACTGTTTATTTAAGAAACCCTGTAAGGTCTGCCAATTACATACTCATAAAATTCTAAATGGAATAGTATAGGAAGTGGTTTGCGAGGCAATTTATTAAATTATTTTTTTTGTAAAAGAATAATAATAAATAAATAATAAATAATAGTATACAATAATTATGTATTTTTTTAAATTTATTAAGAGCAAAGGCATACAATTTTGAAACTACATATTGACGACCTCCGTAGCTGAGAGGCAGGCACGCCGGACTATATATGGGTTCCGGGTTCGATTCTCGGCCGGGTCAATGTAGAAAACATTAGTGTCAGATATTTTTAGGAGTAACTTAGACTATCACATGGATCACATATAAGATAAATTTAAAATTATAGAACAAACTTTAATTCACGCACCAAGTAATATGATATTATGATGAACAGTGTAATATGAATATTTGAGTGCATAAATGTAATTCTGGAAAGATTATGAATCGGCTAGCGTTGTGTAGTAGTCTACTTGTGATGTTTGGGTTCATGTACATGATGATGTAGATTTTTTATTTTAAAACTTTTTATTTTTTTTGATTTTTTAAAGTTTGTTCTATAATTTTAAATTTATCTTATATGTGATCCATGTGGTAGTCTAAGTTACTCCTAAAAATAAATATATATAAATATATATATATATATATATATATATATATATATATATATATATAAATAGTAATTCTATGTGTGTTCCACGTGTTTTTTACATCATAAATAGGTTTTTCAGGTAACTTTATTAAACTTAAATATTTTCATGTTTTGCCACGAACGTCTGGATTAACAGACGCGGTCGACCGATTGGCTATACCTGCATGGCGTTATGTGAACAGTGAGGCTACTGTACCACCCTGTATTGAATCTATTAGCGTCGCTAATTCAAGAGAAGTTGCACGTTGAGTTTTAACTCAATTCCTCAGTACCTCCGCCGCCTGCTATTGATCATTTCACACTTTTAAACGCCCGCTCCAACTTTCTACGAGGTTTGTCGTCAATTAAACGACATAGGCGCAATACAGGGTGGTAATGAAATAACGTTTCTTGGGCGTATTATAAGAAGAAAGACGAAAAACATTCATTTGGAATTGGATATCACACACATACATGACACATAGTTATTTATGTTTAAAATATATGGTGAAAAAATTTACCACTTTCGGCGTAATTAATTGCAAAATTTTAGCTATCTAGAACTAATAGCGTCTGTGCTAAGCGGACAGACAGACAGACAGAGATTGACTACGGAACCCTAAAAAACTGGCATTAGAATATTGAAATTCTATTGACATTCCTATTTAATTTACTGACATTGTTAAAATAATTGGAACTTAAATATCAATGTGTTATTAATTTAATTTAAATGCTCTTAAATAATGTAAATTCATAATGTAATTAATTAAATTTTGCATGTCGGAAAAGATTAATCTTTTATCTTTTTTTTCACAATTAATTGTGAGATACGATAAAAAGTAAAACCATAATAATCTTATAGAAAATAAATTCTATTCTATTCTATTCTAGAAGAATGGACTCAATATCTAAAATAATACATTATACTTATTAACGAAGTATATCCGAGCTTTTTTCTGTATATTTTAGGTTCAAAGTAAAATATAGTTACAAACAAAGTATGATAAAATTTATTACCTCAAACGATTTTCAACTTAAAGTCCAACGAATACAGTTCAATATACAGAGTACTGACTTATTATTAGCCGCTAACAGTACAGTCATGAGCATAAATAGATACATTTTCATCGGACATTAAACTTTATTACAATGGAATAAGTTACAAAGTGTTAACCTTTCGTTGCTTGTGACTATACAAGAAATTTCAACGTCTTGACAGATTTTCTTATGACTCACGATTTAAAGCTGAAAGTGACACGCGGTTGACTGTACCAGCGTAAAAACCTAATATAATGAATGCCGGAGTGTACGCGGCATCCGGAGTTGCGTAATGAGCATATCCGTATGAATAGGGTGGGTATGTATCCGGAATTTTCCGAATATTTTCACAAGACCTGCTTTTCAACTTTCCCGTTTCATTATTTAAACTCAATGAGTCAGCCTGTGACCACGGTTGGTAAAACCCGATCGAAACGTCAAGCAAAAAAACGACAGATAAAAGCGGTAACATTTTGTACCTTAATTATGGTCACGTTAATTCCCGTTTCATTGTGTTAAAAAAAAAATCATAGACGATGATGCCATGTTTTTAAATATTATAGAATAGACTGGTAGTATGTAAAACTTTATAATGTATTTATTCCCTTTTAGTAACAGCACTTCTGATATAAAAAACAGAAACAACGACGGTACCACAACACCAAGACCCGTGACAAGACAAAAGTTCGTTTCTTATATTTACCCAACCCGGATCGAACCCGGAACCTCAAAGATTATTTATTTTAATAGCCCGAAAGTGAATTATGCTCAGCATTGGTCGTCATCAAAGAAAAAAGACGAGAAAATAAATGTGCTGTGTTGATATCTGTATTCCTATATTAATTGATGATTAAACGAACTTACCTGTAAGTGAAGTTCTATCATAATTATACGAAGCGCCTCGTCCGAAGAGATTAGTATTGTTACATGTAGTATCGCATAGGTGTCACCACTTCTGCACTAGTTGAGAATATTCCTTTGCCTAGTTTATATTTTTTAATTTTTATTTTTATAAAGCGGGTAGTGTTTTATACTCCGCTGTGGCCGCCATTGCCCTGCTTCGTCATTTAGTTTGGAGTTAGATCCTCGAATCATTGATGTATTTCCTAAGAGATTAGTAACGGGATCGTTAGGGCGGGCGGGTGGTTACTAATCTCTTCGGACGAGGCGCTTCGTATAATTATGATAGAACTTTACTTACAGGTAAGTTCGTTTAATCATCAATTATACTTCGCGCCTCGTCCTCGAGATTAGTATTGTTACATGTAGAATTTGAGAGTACAGTTGTTATTAAGGAAATATCGTCAATGATACTGCATTTAACTGAAATATCGAATCTTTAATTATCTTTTAAAAAGATAATAATATTTTAAACAAGCTTACAACAACTGCTTTTTTAAAATTATAATTTTATAGAAATCACTGGACTTAAGAAGGGTTTCTTCTACTTAATATAACATGAGTACAATTATTCTTATAATAATCATAACAGTTACATATTTGTTAAAATCATTTGTTGGTTAACGAACATAATGTCTTCTGATTGTTTCATTTAAACTTTCTAATTATTAATTATCGAATGAGCTAAAGATGTACAGTCATTATTCAAAATGGTTCTATTGTAGAACCTTGCAAATACAGTTGAATTGCCGCTCCAGTCAGCTGTGTTGCGGATCGCGTCTACGCTCACGCCGAGTGAGTGCGCGCGCGACGTGCTCGCGTGCCTCGTGCTGTGCGCAGAGAACACGGAGGTGTCGATCCCGCACTCACTCAATGTAGTTTTTACCCAGCGGCTGAGGGTTTGAGTGCCAACTGCTTTGTGCGGCTTTTTAATACCTACGAACAATAGGTCAGAATTTCTTAAAGGTGCCGATTTATTTGTGTAACAGAGTAAAGTGGTAGCGGGACATATTGCAGGTTTTTGGTGAAAAAATGGTATGTAAAGTATTGGCTGTCTGGATCCTGCTCTAGACGTTTTAATTAAATCTGGGATTTTAATACTGATATGGTTTGATGAGACGTTGACGTTCTTAATATTTATTTTTGATAAAGTTTGCAATCTATGGGCGGTTGTGAGTGCCAATAATGTGATAGTTTTCCTAGTTAACTTATCTAATGAGACCTCTTCATTCGGATACCATTGACTTAAGTGGTCTAATACGCAATTTGTGTCCCACGTGTAGCTATATTTAGGTAACGGTGGCCTAAGTCGAAATACACCTTTAAAGAATCTCTGTATTCTATCGTCTTTAGATATAGAAGAGCCTAATAAAATTGCAAGGGCTGACCTACAGGAATTTAGGGTACCATATTGAGCACCCTGGTTAAATAATTCGGTTAAGAAATGAATAACCGTGGGAACAGAGGCAATGAACACATCTGTGTGAGTATTTTTACAGTAGTTCCACCATTTCCTCAGGCAAGTGTCGTATTGCTTTATAGAGTTAGCCGATAATGACGCCATCATTATTTCCAAGGAAGACGTTGGTAAGCTTCTTCTTGATAGCGTCTCCCGGATAAGACGGCAGCCACCAGGGTAATCGTTTCGTGTATCCGACTGGAGCTGGAATGCGAGATTAATGCGCGTTTGTGAGGAGTAAACGTTAAAACCTTAGAGACTGTTAGGGCTTGAAAGACAGGATACCATGGCTGGGTAGGCCACAAAGGGACAACTAAAATACCTTCAGATTTTTCGGCGATAATTTTTCTAAGAACTTTTAAAATTACCGAGAAGGGGGGGAACGCATAAAAGTGTGTATTGACCCAGGAGACTGTAAAGGCGTCGATGGCTACTGCATCAGGGTCTCTATGCCACGAGATGTAAGCTTCACATTTTTTATTGATGCGACTTGCAAATAGATCTATTTTGGGTGGACCAAAACAATGAGTAACGTGATCGAAGGCCCAGTCTGCTAACTCCCACTCTATGTCTGGGTGGTTTTTCCGTGACTCAGCATCTGCAACGAAGTTATCACCTGATTTGATATAAGACGCGTAAATGTACAATTTTCGATTCTCGCACCATTCCCAAATTTCTCTTGTAATCTGTGTGAGGTGTGGGTACTGAACGCCACCCATTCGGTTGATGTATGCGACTGCAGTCGAGTTATCTACGCGCAAAAGGATCTGGCAATCGAGCAGGTCTTTTGCAAAAATTTTTAGGGCGATAAAAGCTGCCAGCAATTCTAAATAGTTAATATGCTTTTTGCGCTCTTCGTTGGACCAACTTCCACTAGCCGTATTGCCCAGACAGGCGGCTCCCCACCCCGACGTTGAGGCGTCAGAGAATATTTCAGTGCGGTACTCGTCATTTCTTATGCGACGCACTGAATGCCGAATGTGGTCAAGCCACCAGCTAATATCCTTCTGCAGTGAGCCAGGGATATTTATGATTTTTTCGTAGTCATCGTCGTTTTTCAAGTTTAGGAATTTGCATCGTTCTAGCTCCTTGGTGTGGAGTAGACCGTATTCTATTCCAGGGCAGGCTGATACAAGTAATCCCGTTACTTGAGCTAATTTTCTGACTGAACAACGATGCAACCTCTGGAACTCTTGTAATTCGGTATTGATGCGTGACCTTTTTTCTTGGGGCAGACTTAGGTTTAGTTCATGTGAGTTAATGATCATGCCTAAGAATTTACATGTCAAGGAAGGAACGAAATTGCTTTTTTCTTCATTGATGATGAAGCCAAGTGAGATTAGTAATTTTTTGGTGATGTTAAGGTTCGTTAAACAATCTGAGTAAGTACGTCCGAGGAGAAGCCAGTCGTCTAAATACAGGGTGGAGAGCAGACCGGCTGTTCGGAGCAATTTTACTATTGGTTTGGTTATTTTTGTAAATACGAACGGGGCTGTATTTAGACCGAATGGTAGGACGTTAAACTGATATAGTTTTTGGTCAAAAATAAATCGAAGGTATTTTTTCGATTCCTCGTGAATTTTCACCAAAAAGTATGCGTCCTTTAAATCCAGCGTAGTCATCCAACAATCTTGTGTAACAAGTTTAACAGCGGTACGGAGGTCTTCTAGCTTAAAATGGTCGGAATTTATAAAACAGTTTAACTTTTTGAGATTTAAAATAAATCTTGATTTGCCGTTGGGTTTGGGGGTAAGAAAAATATTTGATATAAATTGACCCTCGCATGGTTCGCATTCGGATATCGCCCCGATACGTATTAACCCGCCTATCGCTTCATTAAACTGCGATTTTTCCGCACTAGACAGGGTTGCGGTTCGCGGAATACAATATTGAATTACTGGACTCGAAAAGGGGATTTTGTAACCGTCAATCCAAGAAAGAACGGCACGGTCCTCTGTAATGAGTGACCATTGGTCTCGAAAAAAATGCAAACGACCGGCATACTCAACTGTATTTACTGGCGGCGTCGAGCTTGAGCTGGGGGCGGCGGCGGCGGCGGCTGACGCGGCCACGGCCTCGATGAGTGCGCGGGCGGCTGCGGGGCTGCGCGCGTTCTCGGAGCAGGCTCGCGGCTCCTCTGTGGAGGGCCTGGCTGCCTGTAAGCCGGCCCGGGAGCCTTCCGGTTTAAATTCCTCTGGTTAGGTAATTTTGATCGTTTGGTTGTATTATTGCTAGGTTGATCGGCCTTTAGTTCGACTCCTGATTTATTGATTGATTAAGCTGCCCTCAGTGTATCGGCCAGTGTCTCTCCGAATAGAAAAGAGTCAATCTTTGTATTTGACAGGTGTTCGGACATGTCCTTTTTTAGCGAAAACAAGATAAAGTTTCTTCTTGTCACGGAGTCAGCGTGTTGGACGTCGCAAATTAATCGGCCAAGATCCATCAATTTTTGAAGTAATTCTTTGTCTCTATTTTCAGAATTTAACTGCATTGTGATAATATCACCCAGGCACGAGATGGCACTAGCCACCTGCTTTTGTTTGGCTTCAATGCCTTTATCACGTTTTATAGAGCTTTCTTGCATAGCGGCCTTGACTTCCGGGTTTATTTTTGGTGAATCAATACGGGGACAATTTGCAGGAATCGGGTACTTGGATATTAATTCTTTCCTGGTATCTTTGTTCAATCCCTCTGTAGCTATGTGTCCGAATCGAGATGCTATTTCCTCACGAATATCCTTTCCACGTTTTTCCGTAAGTGAAGGGTCTTCGCCGAGGATTTCCAGAACTTCCGTGTCTAAACCTGAGTTCGACTGCGGTGTAATCGCCGCATCTGCTTGTGAGGGTAACTCCGACGTGCCAGGTTGTTCTTGGGGAGCCAATGTGTCGTTTTGGGTCTCATTACCAGGTACACCGTGCTCAATAGCACCAGTGTCTAAGTTTTCGAACGTTTCCTGTTCGTGTTCATCGTTTAACCAAGCAGATGGTTCCAGCGCACCAGGTGTGTCTGGAAACAACACGAATATCGGTTAAGATAATCGGTTTTATTATTATTATCACGTAAGTGTGGGATGAAATAGCCCCAATGACTATTCAGGTTACACACTTATTATCATCGTTACGTAAATACGTTAAGTTTTTAGTGCAAAAAATAATTAATTTATTAGGTTGATTACATTTAATCAAATTACAAATTTGCACATATTAGATATCAGATTTTATGCTTGTTAAGGTTAGGTAACAATCCCCAATGAATTGAACGCCAACCGTCACATTTCAAATGCTACGAAAAAAAGCCCCAACGGCTAATTCTGATTGCATTATGCACACATATAACTATACACTATAAGTAATTATCACTTTCACTTTGTACACGTTACATACCTGTTTCAATGACATATTCCGATGCCGGTGATTCCTCTGTTGGTTCCACAGAGTTGCTTGCGTGAATTTTCTTTTCTAGCTTACGCATTTTCCGCATTAAATGTTCTAATTCTTCCTCACACGTTCTGGTTACTTTACGTTTCGGCATTTTTGTAACGAAATAACCGTAACTTGTTAAGCGGATGATAGTGTCTTGAGTGGTCGAGCACTAAACTGCGAATGACGAAGCAGGGCAATGGCGGCCACAGCGGAGTATAAAACACTACCCGCTTTATAAAAATAAAAATTAAAAAATATAAACTAGGCAAAGGAATATTCTCAACTAGTGCAGAAGTGGTGACACCTATGCGATACTACATGTAACAATACTAATCTCGAGGACGAGGCGCGAAGTATAATTAATTTGACCTATTATTCGATTTGACATGATTTAATTTTAAAAATTGTCTTTATAAAAAGAATTGCTCAGTCATGTGCGTTAAGGTATTTAACGCATTACCCACAGAATTTCAAACTCTCCCAAAAACACAGTTTCGGAAGGCAGTAAAGTTCTGGTTACAGGAACAGTGCGTCTACTCTGTTTAAGAATATTTAGACTATATGAACAGACTCAGGCATTAGGTAATTAATATGTGGAATGATACTGTGCAGTGTTGTATAATGTAAGAACTGTCATTTTATTTTAATAATGTAATATTGTGCTTAATATTTGACATGATTTAAATTACTTATTTGACATATTTAATTATTATTTTTCTCATTTGACATTTGCATGCTAGTAAGTTGGCGAAACATGTTTGAACATAATATTTCAATGTAACACCTTTTAACATGTACCGTGTTTCATGTAAATAAATGAATTTGAAATATTTTATTTCCTGTATTGTAAAATTTGCATGCTAATTTAAATAGCCCAATATGTAAATTGATATTTATGTTACTAAAGATCTTTTATACCATATAGTCGCAAATAAAGATTTATGATTATTATGATACTCGAAGAAAGGGTTAAAAGATCTTTGAGTTTCGATTCCTGTCACCGACGAACTATCTAGGTACATAGCTACAAGATTGTACGGAACCCGCGGTGCGCGAGTCTGACACGGAAATAGCAGTATTAAAAAAAAATAAGCAAAACATGCTAGGTTCTTTAAAAATAATATAATTCTTGATAAAAATCGACCGCCTCATACTCGAACCCGTGACCATCGCACACCGGGCGAGTACTTTTCCAACTAAGCTACCGAGGACGTTACCGGCACCTGATGAAATTTTTCGAAAGCGAGAAAAACTTAAAAAAAAATATCACGTCAGTTAACGTCCTATGTTCGGGTCCCACCTGAAGGGTCGATTTTTTTCAAGTATTCTATTATCTAGTATTTTTTTATTAATTGTCCTCAATTTTCCCCAAGTCATGGTGACACAGCGCACAAGGCTCGCTCGTACGTGAAGTGCGGCCATAAAATACGAGTGTCATTATAGATGCAAGAATACCCCAGTAAACACAACTCGGTCTTACCCTATTCCAAAGACGCTCTTCGCCCAGTAACCATTCCCACATAATAGCACTAAGGGGATCACATGTAGAGGAAACCTGTACATTCAGAAAGTCTACTTCAAAATTGTTTCGTTTATTCGGACGTATAAACCTAACAAATTAAAATAACCAATCCCTTGTATTCAATCCTTTGACAAAATATGACCAACTCAAACTAGCCTAACTAAAAAACCCGACCGTTTTCAATTGTATATAGATTGTCAAATGTTTGATACAAGTGAATTGTTATTATAATTTGATAGGATAATACGTCCGAACAAACGGATACGTAGTAGGCTTTCAGATAACATTAAATTAGTGTTGGTGTAACCATAGATTAGGATTCGTATATAGATATAACAGAGTGTAACAGACAGCCCCATATGCAGAGGATGCATGGAGGCAGACAGAAGAAACGCCAATGGAATCCCGGCCAATGGCCCGCGTCCTTATGAAATGCGGGAGCGTGGCAGAAAAACAGGCACGGATTGTCCAATCACCAGAACCTCTCCCGGAGGCCTTCAAGAGACTGAAAAGGTTGCTGACCTTCTGGGATAACCTTAGCTGGTTGGAGTAAGGAAAAAGATGCAGCACGCACAATGACCCAATCAAGATGCTAAGTGCGGATAGCACAGTTAAACTAAACTAAACGTTGGTGCATGGTAATAAATGGTCTGGTTGTCTTGTCCTCATCATCATCATTATTTCCGCCATAGGACGTCCACTGCTGAACATAGGCCTCCCCCAGTGACTACCAGATTGGCAGTTGGAAGCGGTCTACATCAAGCGGCTTCCTGCAACCGTTACCAGGTCGTCTATCCACCTTGTGGGTGGACGTCCTTCGCAGCGCTTGCCGATACGTGGCCTCCATTCCAGACCTTTCCTAAGGGTGGCGAATTTCATATGGCCCGGTCAGGTCAGGTGCAGGTAGTGAGGGCGCCTATACCGGTATAACTGAGCAGAAATTGTAATTAATTGTAATAAAATAATAACATTTTTAGTTAATTATTTAGCGCAAGAAGTCGCAGGAGACATCTAGTAGAACTACCAACTGTCCAGCTCCCGCGTGGATTTCCACGTTTGTCACAGAAATACGTCATTGTATGTCTCTTGGGGATCGAGCTGACTTGTGGATTATTTTAATGGTAAAATATCCTATTCCCAATTCCCTAGAGTTCAAACTGTATCCATTCATCAAAATTAGCAAAAGAAAGAACTATAATCAATCAAATTATATTAATATTTTCAAACTTATTTTCAGTAAAATTTGAATTTCCTATGCGATTTCATAAAGAAAAAGCTTTGCAAAGTAATACTTATTGATAAAACATGACAAGGGTAAGATCGACATATTTTTATAAATGGTTTAATATTCATAATTTCATAGTTGGCAATTATGGAAATAAAGTTTTGAAGATTCGTTTCGTAAAAATACAATACTAATTGAAAAATACTTATATTCAGGCAGTGATATTGCGTCTTTAGCACTTGTAATTTTAAAAACTAGTCTTCTCCCTTTTTCTAATAACATCTTGCTGACATGTTGCTGTTATGTTCGCGTGGTACCTAGATAGAATAGAATAGTATAGAAGAATAGAAATATCTTTATTTGGCACAAAAGAAGAGGTACAAATAAAATTCAAATTACAAACGACAAAAAACTAAGAAAAAATTATAACAATAAAAAAATTCAACATTTGGTGTGCCAAAATTTGGACCCCCGCTCAGCATTAGTCGTGTCGTGGCAGCTAAAAATAGCGGCTACGACATTGATATTCTGCGGGGGCCCAGAAAGTATAAATTCAATTCAGATAAGAACAAACAAACAAACCGAATAGTTTGTTGAACCTTAATAGGTAGATTCATGGTGGGATTTGAACTCACGACTCTTGATTTCGAAGTCAGACTTTGATCGAGAAATTTTAATAAGTTCGTTCTTGCAGACACCAGCATCCACCAGCTATAGGACGTCCACTGCTGAACATAGGCTCAGATTGTCCGGATGGAAGCGGTTTGCATCCAGAGGCTTCCTGCAACCTTAACCAGGTCGTCAATCTACCTCGTAAAGTTGGCTAAAAACTATATACTTAGTTAACTGTTGTTTATTAGAACCTTGGTACTTTACTTAGTCGCTTAAGTTGCTTACTTTGTCTTATATACGAGCTAATGTAATGTAACATAATAACCTAATTAGAACTTGCTTGCAATATAAATTAAAACTTCAGAATGTGACCCAAGTAAGTGCAAAATTAATAAGAGTAAATTTATTAGATGCTTTTACTTTTGCGAAATAACTAGATAACTTGTCTGTCTGTGTCTAATGAAGATGATTGGTAGGAATTCGATTGTAACGTACCTAGCTACAGTACTCTGATTTTAACCAATTATCCGTACATATTTGATCAAGAGTAAGTAAGTAGTATTAATACTAATTAATGTTAGTTGAAGATGGAGCTAACCTAACTAACGTTTATTATTAATGTAGGAAAACACTTAGTAGTCTTATTAGTGAAATGGAAACAAAAATACATTACAATTTCCTTTATTACACTGGTCAAATACAGGATGTCCCGTTAAACAAGGTCAACCTTGTAACCACATATTCTATACATAATATTTAACAAGTTTTGTTCGATCGCTTTTTAAATTATGCATGTTTTTCTTTACTGTCTTTACAAATCTAATTGACTAATTTGTTAATTTTGTATGGGAAGTCGATAAATTTTCATGCAATTTTTGCAAAAGTGATAAAACAAAATTTGTTCACCATATGTAGGTAGAATATGTTGTTACAAGGTTTACGGGACAGCCTGTATAATAAGTAACTTATTGTTTTTCAGTTAAGTACTCCATAGTTGTATCTGTGCTCTTCACTTTTATGTTTTTAATATCTTTTTTAAATGGCTAGTATCATTAAAAAAAAACATGACTCTTTCTAACATTTGAAACAGAACTGCCGGTGGAAAGGAAACTTGTTGTTATAACAAAATAATTAAATATCAAATTAAGTAATAGGTACCTTACATATTCTAAGAAAATAACACTATTTAACGCCAGGAATTCCTGCAAAAGCGCCAGCAAGCGACTGTTCGAGGTTGCCGGGCCGCCGCGCTCGCACTTTTAGTTGATACTTAAGCATAGTAAGTAAGACAATCATTGTATCGATTCAAGCACTGCGATTTTGTCTACCTATATTCAATGGCTTTATTTGAGTATAAAAAGTAAATGTAAAATATGATAAGTATAGCCATAAAATTGAAAAAATATTACAAAAAGAGGTATCTTTTGTTTTTTTTTATCGAGTGAAGTTCATTAGACCATGTGACTGAATGCGAACTTGGCTAGAGAAGGTTTTAAACTAATACTTATCTTTTTTCAGACTTTCAAACACTATTTTCTTTGTCTCAAATGGTATTTAAAAACTCAAAAGTGCGGCCCTTGTTGGAATACCAAGCCTTAAGGAGTACCCGTGTTCGACACGGGCGAAAGTAACAAACCTAGTAACAAGCCTCTGAAGTACTGAAGTGAAGAGGCGACCACGCCAGACTATATGGCGTCGCCATTTTCTGAGGTTCCGGGTTTGATTCCCGGTCGGGTCGGGGAATAGCAATGTAGAAAACGAACCTTTCTATATTTTTTCGGGTCTGGGTGTTGTGGTGCCGCCGTTGTTTCTGTATATCTATAACACAAGTGCTTTAGTTACTTTCCTTAGGACAGAGCAATGTATGTGATGTTGTCCAATATAAAATAAAGTAACAATAAATAAATAGCTAAATATTTTCTTCATCATAACAAAGGACTAAAATTCTAATTTTGGAAACAACAACCTGTAGTTGCTATAATAATATCATCTGTGTGGTTGCATTCTACTTATAACACATCAAATCATATTACAATTTTACGGCTATCCTCATGACACATGAAAAATATGCCACGCCGCCATTTTGAAACGCGTAAAACCACAAAATGGCTGCGTATGTAGAGCGTCGTTCGTTTTACAACTTGTTTTACGCCTGAGCTTGAATGGACCTTGAATACTAGACGAATGCTATTCGTGTAGATTTAGTATAAGTGCATGATAAAAATGTCGTCTATGTAAAAATATGATTTACTGACGATCGTTTGGTTTGGTTTAATGGTTCGTGCTCCGGATTACAAAACCAGGCGGAGACGGGTTTGAATCCCGCAAGGGACATATGTTTGTGTGATAAGCACGAGTTATGTATAAGTCATGTATTTTTTTATGTACCTATAAGGCCACTACTGGAAACTTTGCCACGCAGGCTACTGATCCCAATCCTAGGCTATTTCCACCATAATAATAATATCATCAGCTACTAGCAGCGGCTTTGGAATTTCTTCACTAATCGAATTGCTATAGGGCTAACTAGAGTTTCAATTAACGACATTGTTTCAATTATCTACAAACTCAAGATAATTCTAACTAAATCTGCTGACAATGGCGAACCAACTTGTTGTAATATTTATCTTTTATCTGCCCTCTTAGGGGACGAATTAATTATTTAATAACCTCACTTCGCCACGAAATCGGGATTTACTTTGCAATTTTATTAGTACTAGAACTTCGGAGTTTAATTTCAAATTGAGTTTGAGAGTAGGGTCACCATTTTGGAACGGGAAAGTTCCTACTAATATAGCAGTTTACTTATTTACTTTGACGTAAAAAAAAAATCAATTTTTTTATTGTTTAAGGCCTTGATAATTATTTGCAGAATATTTGACAGTAAAATATTACTATGATGTGAATCTTTTTATTAAAAAAGCAGCAGCAGCCCGTCCCGGCTTCGCACGGGGTAGACAATTATCGCTAATAGTTTCGGCAGCGCATTCGACGAAAGACATTTTAAGACTCATTTTTCTACACCTTCGGTTACATTGTTCAAATTTTACCAAGGATCCCTAATTTTTTTCAAAATGAAATGTAGCCTATGTCAAATTGGAAGAATGTAGCATTCTATTGGTGAAAGAATTTTTTAAATCGGCCTAGTACTTTTTGAGCCTATTCATTACAAACATACAAACATACAAAAATAGGTACAAATCTTTCCTCTTTATAATATAAGTATAGATATGTCTTGTTCCTTTTAAGTTTTAAACACATGTACTATACAGTTATTGTCTGAAATGTATGTAATTCCAATTTATGAGTTTACTTACTTCTAAGACCGAGTGAAACAACTGTAATATGAAACCACAACGAAATCGAAAAAGACGATGAATGGACCGGACCGAATAGAATAATGATTTTTGAAATTGCACCCCAATTTAATTGCAACGTCACTATCAACTGTCAATGCTGGCTAAGCTGGCTCGTTCTTTAATTACAGCAGTTTAAACAGTTTCGGTAGTTTTTGTCTAAGGTTAGTCTATTTAAGAATTATAATTGATTTTTACAATATTCTATCTATATCTATCTATATTCTATTTTATCTATGCTCTAGAGCAAGATTGGGGTCAAGAGTAAGCCCATCTCAAGTAAAAAAAAAAAATAAAAAAAATATTCTGTTTTGATAAAAAAAAAATATTTTAATTGTAAATAGTGTATAATTAATTAAGCGTCACAAATAAGGCCAGTATCTAAACAAATAGCTCCTTAAAAATATTTATGAATACTGACATTTCTATAAGGTCCGATTTTATTAGTGTACATCCTGTTAACCTGTGACTATATAGGTGACAAGCAATCGTAAAAACCAATTTTCAAACGTGTACCATAAAAACTAAAAAAGTTAAAAATCTAATTCAAAATCAACAACATTGACTTCATATTGCTATCACTCGTCCTATCTTTGGTACGTTTTACAATCTGATTATCCGTCTTATTCCTTCCCTTTGTCAGAGCCAGAAAGAGTTGAAGATAGGACGAGTTTATGCAATAATTGAAGTCGATGTTGTTATTTTGTATTGTTCTTTTTAACTTCTTTAGTTTTTATGATAGACATTGAACGTTGGTTTTTACGATTGCTTTTCACCTATATAGTCACAGGTTAACAGGATGTACACTAATCAAATCGGACCTTATATAGTCCGTTATTATTTGGTCAAATGGTCACCCTACCCGGACCAAGACGGTGGTCGTTTTGCAGTTTCTAACTGGATAACTATTTTAAAACGGTCGGAACGAAGCCATGTTTTTGATAAACTGATTTGGTAGCTTACGAAATAAGGTAAATCGCCAGGTTTTGTTCACTAAATAAATTCACTATAGTCAACCAGTCAAGCTCACCTAAATCTAGACTGGCGAGTTTTGTGGATACCCATCTTTTTAGTGTGCTGAATTAACAACCCAAATCTCAATTTTAAAAAAAGGTGTTAAAGACTGCTAGACTTTAATCCTTGACATGAGACAATAGACTAAAAAAAAACCAGCCAATTGCGTGCCGATTTTTAAGGGGGGGGGGGGGGGGGGCTCGACTCCTTCCCACGTTACATGTAGGTATAGGAGCTACCCTAAAAAAAAACTTTTTAAAATTTTATTCTACCACTTTGTCGGCGTGATTGATAAATATATTTCCACAAAATTACAGCTCATTAGGGTCAACAGTCTCCAAGTAAAACCTCGGACGGACACACAGACAGACAGACAGACAGACATATAGACAGACAGATAGACAGACAGACAGACAGACAGAACAGACAGACAGAGAGATAGACGGACATAAAGAAACTATTAGGGTTCCTTGTCAGGACTACGGAACCCTAAAAATTGACAACATAACTCACATACATTGCTTTGGTCCTAAGGTAAGTAGCTAAATCACGAGATGGCGACGCCAAGTACGCGGCGTGCTCCCTTGTGATGTTGTCCAATATTTATTTATTTATTCTACTAATATTATAAACGAAAATTTTGTGAGGATGTTTGGATGTTTGCGAAAATTAACGGCTAAACGGATTTGGATGAAATTTTGCACACTTATAGAATATTATCTAGGATGTTTCTGTGGAATATTTTTTTACACATATAGACACATATCAAACATCCTGTAGTCCACACAAACGGAGTTGCGGGCACAGTTAGTAAAGTATCTAATATTTGTACATCCTGTAGTCCACGCAAACGGAGTTGCGGGCACAGTTAGTAAAGTATCTAATATTTGTACATCCTGTAGTCCACGCAGATGAAGTTGCGGGCACAGTTAGTAAAGTATCTAATATTTGTACATCCTGTAGTCCACGCAAACGGAGTTGCGGGCACAGTTAGTAAAGTATCTAATATTTGTACATCCTGTAGTCCACGCAGACGGAGTTGCGGGCACAGTTAGTAAACTATCTAATATTTGTACATCCTGTAGTCCACGCAGATGAAGTTGCGGGCACAGTTAGTAAAGTATCTAATATTTGTACATCCTGTAGTCCACGCAAACGGAGTTGCGGGCACAGTTAGTAAAGTATCTAATATTTGTACATCCTGTAGTCCACGCAAACGAAGTTGCGGGCACAGTTAGTAAAGTATCTAATATTTGTACATCCTGTAGTCCACGCAAACGAAGTTGCGGGCACAGTTAGTAAAGTATCTAATATTTGTACATCCTGTAGTCCACGCAAACGAAGTTGCGGGCACAGTTAGTAAAGTATCTAATATTTGTACATCCTGTAGTCCACGCAAACGGAGTTGCGGGCACAGTTAGTAAAGTATCTAATATTTGTACATCCTGTAGTCCACGCAAACGAAGTTGCGGGCACAGTTAGTAAAGTATCTAATATTTGTACATCCTGTAGTCCACGCAAACGAAGTTGCGGGCACAGTTAGTAAAGTATCTAATATTTGTACATCCTGTAGTCCACGCAAACGAAGTTGCGGGCACAGTTAGTAAAGTATCTAATATTTGTACATCCTGTAGTCCACGCAAACGGAGTTGCGGGCACAGTTAGTAAAGTATCTAATATTTGTACATCCTGTAGTCCACGCAGACGGAGTTGCGGGCACAGTTAGTAAACTATCTAATATTATTCGTCGAAGTGTGTGCCAAAGATCCCTTTTAGCTTTAAATGCTGAAGTATGTAAGTTATTCAGTCTAACCTTCATCCTTCATTGAGACAATTTAATCACAACACTTTTATTCTAGGGTGCATTTTCTTAACTGGCATTGACGTCTCGTCCTTGGATGCATTGACCGAGAGAGAGATTTGTTGCTTAATTAAATAACTTGCCCTTGGTAAGTCAAGCGAGTATTCAAGGTTGAAAATAGTAGGAGAATAGGTTAAATGTCATCACCATCATCTCAGCCACAGGACGTCCACTGCTGAACATAGGCCTCCCCCAGTGACTTCCAGATCGGCCGATTGGAAGCTAAATGTTAAATGTCATGGTAAGACTAGTATATTTTAGTTATTTTCATAGTTTATTGTCGTATGGTTTATTGCTATGGGGCTCAGCTGTTGACATCGAATCAATCTTTGTGTTGCAGAAAAGAGCTGTACGTGCAATATATTGTCTTGGACCTCGCGACTCTCTGAGGGTCTTTAAAGATATTAAAATATTAACAGTAGCGTCACAATACATTTTTGATAATATTATGTATGTTAGAAAAAACATTAGTTCGTTTAGCCTTAAATGTGATTCACATCATTATAATACTAGAAATAAAAATAAACATGCCGTGCCGAGCTTCAGATTAAAGAAAGTAGGTAATTCATTTTTGGGGAAATGTATAAAAATATTTAATAAAGTACCACAAACTCTTGTTGACTTGCCTGTTTATAAGTTCAAAAATCACATTAAAAAAATCCTTATGGAAAAAGGATATTAAAAGTTGAACGACAAGAGTGCATGGACTTAATAACCTGCATAGCTCGCACTTACACTATCTTGTAATTGTATTTCCTGTAATAAAACCAGGCTGACAAAGGTGACTGAGTTTGTTGCGCCGTTTCTTCTCATCACCAGCCGATATGTAGTCCCGAAGCGGTGGTAGGAAAAAAAATTGGGACATGTAAAAGTGCCATTGATGGCCAATTTGCAAAAATAAATGACTTTGACTTTGACACCGGAGGTAGATGTGCCTAAGACGCATCGAACAAGCCTAACATGTCTATAGAAAAGTTTAATTAGTTTTGAGTAGTACAAAAAAGTAAAATGAAGAGCTCTCTAAAAACTCTGATACAAACTTTATGAAAAATAGGTGATTTTGAAAAAAAATACTAAAATTGGTCATACTTAAAACTGGTGAAACTTTGTACATGTATATATAAATATATATATAAGGTGTAAGTTAATTAGTGTCAGATATTTTAGGAGTAACTTAGACTATCACTTGGATCACATATAAGATAAATTTAAAATTATAAACCAAACATTAAAAAATCGAAAAAAAAAAAAAGTTTAAAATAAAGAATCTACATCATCCTGAACATGTACCCAAACACCACAAGTAGACTACTCACAAAACGCTATGCGATTCATAATCTCTCCAGAATCACATTCATGCACTCAAATAATCATATTTATACACTGTTCATCATAATATCATATTACTTGGTGCGTGAATTAAAGTTTGTTCTATAATTTACAATTTATCTTATATGTGATCCATGTGATAGTCTAAGTTACTCCTAAAAATATCTGACATTAATTTACTTACAACTTATATATGTATATATGTATGGACATGTTAGGCTTGTTCGACGCGTCTTAGGCACATCTACCTCCGGTGTCAGTGTGACTTGCAAATTTTGACACCTTGTATGTATACCAAGTCGTCCAGGCGCAAAGTGACTGCCATACTGAATTTTCATAAAATTTTCGAAAGAAAAAACAAAGATATGTAATTTATTCATTTTTGGAGTAAAGTTAGTTTAAAACTTATCTTAATTTTTTTGCATAATATCAATGTTAAATGCTCATTTTTTGTTATCTTTGGTATTTCTTAAAGCTTATAATCATATGCGATTGCATTAATTTGTAATTATTTATAAAAATAAGGAGGTAAGCGCATTCATTCTCACATCTCTTTGGAAACGGGCGGAAAAAGATGGATTTGGCGCAGCCTGTTTAAAATATTATGGAAAATTTTACTAACTGTATTTTAATCCAAAATTTACGTATAATATATTTACAATTTTATTAGCTTAAAAGATTTTTAATAAAAGGTTTGAGACGTCTTAATAGGTTACAAAAGATTAATAATTGCTGTATAACTCAAATTTTGTCTTTTACTCGTAAGTACAGCTGAGTAATACAGGGTGTACAAAAGAATGGGACACTCATTAAAACCACGTGATCAGCTGGTCATATACACCAATTTTAACTAAGGGAACAACATCGAAACCGTGATTTTATTTTCAGATGATCCATACATTATCATCGAGGTATGCGAGTAAGTTTGTATGGAGAAGCTGAAAAAAAAAATATCGATTTCGATGTTGCTCCCATAGAAAAAGTTGTTGTATATGACCAGCTGATCACGTGGTTTTAAGGAGTGTCCCATTCTCTTGTACATCCTGTACATGACGACCTCCGTAGCCGAGAGGCGAGCATGCCGGACTGGGCGTCGCCGCCATCTCTAAGGTTCCGGGTTCAATTCCCGGTCGGGACAATGTGGAAAATAAATCTTTAAGTCCAGAGTGAATAGGCATCTTCTGGGCAAGCTCGCTCCATCGTAGATCCCATCTATGCTATAGAGCAAGATTGGGGTCAAGAGTAAGCCCATCTCAAAAAAAAACAACTTTTCTGTATTGTCTCGGGTCTGGGTGTTGTGGTACCGTCACTGTTTCTGATTTCTATAACACAAGTGCTTTAGCTACTTACTGATCATAAAAATGTATGTGATGTTGTCCAATATAATTTATATATCTTCTTAATTATAAAACATAGTCGTGTTTGTTCCAACACTTATAACTCGAGATTGGGTAGACAGATTTTCATGGTTTATAATTTGTTGGATTTGTCTCCGCCCAGAATAGTAGAATAAAAAATAAAAACACTGGGAAAGCGAACGAAAAAAATACTGTTAGGCGGTGCAAAGTTCGCCGGGACAGCTTGTATATTATACTTATACATAGTTAAGTCACAGTTAAGTAGTCTCTAGGGATCTTATATCCGATGTCTGTAGGTATCGTAAAGTAAGAAAAAGCTCAGTATTTTCTTTTAACAGTACGGTGGAGGTTTTAATAGCGCGTACGGATGTCCGCTCTTCCTGCGCCCTCGACACGTCTGTCATATCCTACGCCATTTTGGATTTGCTGTACACTCGAGCGCTAAATAAAAAGTTTATTTTTTCGCTCGTCTCCTGGAAAAGCTATGTAATTGTTATTTTATTTGAATTTAAGATATTTTTGAAATAACAGCCTAACTTTTTGCAACGCAAATATCATAATAAGACAAAGATGAATAATACAGTTATGTCTTATTCATCATTCCCTAGGAACTTATTAAATTGACAGATTATTAACGACCTTTTGGCGCAGTGATGCAAAAATTCACCTTTAACAAAATGGGTACGGGTCGGGTTCATTTCCCGGTTCGAGTTAATCTAGACAACGACTCTTCTAACTAAACCTAAATAAAACTTCAAATTAAAACTATTTCTTTTTCTAAGTAAAAGTGTAAAATAATAATTTACGGTCTTCCTCGACTGCGACAATAATACATCAAAAGACCCAGCAGTTTTAATGCGATTATCAAATTATAGGCGCGCGCACCTCTGCTGAGCGCCGTGTACAGACTCCGTAAACTTTAGCGGCCACGAGCTCCGCCTTCGGTAGATCTTCTGATAAAACAAAGGCTTCTTCTCTGACGAACCCAAAGGGTTAAACGTGAACCGTGATGGTTAGACAGTTGAAATTTTTACAGATAATGTATTAATATACAGGGTGTAAAAAAGGGCTTAACGAAGCCTTAAACCACGAATTCTATACATAAAACCAAGTAGAATGCAAAAAAAAATAATTGCTGTGAAATGACTTTTATTTTTGGGTATAAAAAAAATAACTTATTTCTAACCCGCAATGTATAGCGCGCACGCCACAGACTATGCCTGTGTGTGTAAACTGTAAGTGGATCATATTTCTTTGTAAAAAAGTTTAGTATTATCAAACAGAAGTCAATTTTGTAAAAAACTTTGAAAAGAAATTGTAACTTTGACTGTCAATAACTTGGTAACCCGTCATTTCCCAGGTATAGTGTAAAAGAAAAAATGATCGTAATAATACGTAGAATATGTAGTATTCGGCTTCGTTGAGCCTTTTTTTACACCCGATATAATGTATAACAACAAATACTGAAAAAAGAGTAACATAAATATTAAAGTGGGGCTCCCATACCAGAGAAATGATTGTTTGCCGTTTTTTCATAGATAATAATAACCTTTATAATATAATAGAAACCTTTCGTGCGCAAGTCCGACTCGCGCTTGGAAGGTTTTTATTTGGTTCATAAACCGAATGTTGAACTTTTATTTCATCGTACAAGAGTCAAGAACTTCACTTATACAAGACTATTACTCATTTGTATTCTATTCTTTATTTGTGCTCTTTGGCGCTCTTTGGGGGATGACGACCAGCAGCGAACAACAATTAACTGACATGATGATAATCTTGCATCCCATGATGTAGTCAGATATCTGATTAAGTGAGTATGCTTGCATTTCCAGGTTTGATTTATAGGCGCTTGATACCAGCCATTTTGATTCCGTGATCTAGAGCTTACGAATAAAAAATATTTCTACAACAGCACCAATTTTTTTAAAGCCCAGACTTAGTAAAGCTTGTAATATGGCCACTAGAAACAGAAAACATATTGAATACGTTTCTAACGCCTCCTACATACTAGCGTCGACGTTGTGGCACTGTCCAATCAGGGCTCAATCAAACATATAAACTCGATACGACGTCGTGTCGTACATCGTGACACGTTGCAACGTTGTTTCGTGGTTTTTTACTATGTAGATTTCCACAAAACGACGTCGCAACGTGTCACGATGCGCGACGCGACGTCGTATCGTGTTTATGTGTGGGAGAGCTCTCAGTGTTGACGCAACGCTTGCGCAGGCTATTACTTGACGCTGATTGGACACAGCCACGACGTTGACGCTCGAAAGACGCTCATGTGGGAGAGCCCTAAATGTCCATGAGTTAAGTACCAATGCTCGTGTCACACAAACATTTGCCTCTTGTGGGATTCGATCCTGCAACCGCCAGGCTTTGTAGTCCGTAGCGCGAACCGCTACACCAGACGGTCGTCAAAGAAGAAAATGTGCAGTAGTATGTAATGGCGCTGTTACGTCGTCACCTTACGGTCAATGACACCTAGTTTATTAAAATCGGTTCAGTACTTTAAGCGCTACAGTGGAACAAACATAAATACTTACATACATTCATACATAGACTGTTAAAATCATTACACTTCTTTTTGGCTTCGCCGTAGTCGGGTATCCGCTATCGGCTCTAAAAGAGACCTAAATGTGTACAAGTCCCGTAAAAGGGTTCAGTTATCAACCCGAGCACGATAAATCACCGTCGTCCGAGACGGAACGCGCGTCAAATTGGACTCGACGCGTTCTGTGGAGCTACCTACAGGCGGTGGAAACGGGCACAAAAAGGATTTCATCTTCTTTTTACTGGTACTAGATGCAATGAGGGCTACTGTTTTTGTGCTCACCACTTCGCGCTACTGTTGAGTGAGGTCTAAATTAATACTAGTTTATTTATTCAGTTTAAAGTTCTTCTTCCGGGAACTTATACACTACTCAAAAATAAAAGCTTCTGACAAGGCAATTATTCAGGCAGCCGGGAGCCTAATATCATTTCCAAAAACATTTTTGCTTCGGTTTTCTTAGCTCCGCTTTTAAAGCACTGGCATTCATTGATCCGTAACTCATATTATCCATACTCAAGTATCGCAAAATAGTCACAATAATTGTAATAAGCCCGCTTACGTATAGATAGATCGATACTCTTTATTGCACACCAAACAAAGAAGTTACGGTTGATATTTACAGAAAGATGTACAATTTAGGTGGTCTTATCGCTTAAAAGCGATCTCTTCCAGACAACCTTCAGGCAGAGGACAACTATAAAGAATTCCCAATGTCATTCCCAAAAACCTTTTTGCTCCTGTTTTTCTTAGCTCCGCTTTTAAAGTACTGGCATTCACTGATCCTTAACTCATGTCTTCCATACTCAATCTCAGGTATCGCAAAATATGCACAATAATTATAATAAGCCCGCGTACATAGCCACCCATATACTGACGTATTAATTCTGAGACTTCACGCGACACTAAGCCTCCAGCGGCAAATTCACACGCGATAGTAGCCCTTATTGGAATAATAACCGTTATCAAAACTAATTTTTAAAGATAACATAAACCACCAAATAATAATAATAATAATAATAATGCACAGGCATAACCAAGCAGCCAAAATTCTCCACCAAGAGCTCGCCCTGAAGTACGGTCTCGTGAGCCAGAGACTACCCTATTATAAGTACTCGCCGGAGCCAGTACTCGAAAGTGACAGTATCCGGCTCTACTGGGACCGGCCCATCATCACTGACAGGACTATTCTTGCGAATAAGCCTGATATAGTGCTGATGGACCGGGCGCAATCGAAGGTGTTTTTAGTGGACGTCACTATCCCTCATGACGAGAACCTTGTGAAGGCCGAGACCGAAAAGCAACGCAAGTACTTGGACCTAGTACACGAGGTTACCGAAATGTGGGAAGTGGCGTCCACTGAAATCATACCAATTGTTATATCGGCAAACGGGTTAATCCCAGCCACATTAGGTTCACACCTGAAAAGACTGGGATTCATCGGCGGCTCGCTTCCAGCAAAGATGCAGAAAGCGGTGGTGCTTGATACCGCACGCATCGTCCGCCGATTTCTCTCTCTTTTGCCCTGAACCCGGCCAAATGTGTATCTGCCGGTCATTACCGCCCAAGAGGCGAGAGGTTTTCGGCCTATGGAGAAATAATAATAATAATCATTTATTTGTTCGGACATGTGTACATATTAAACAGGTCATAGGTCATAGTAGTTTCAACATGCCGTACCGAGTCGGTGTACAAATTTTCAGAAAGAATAATATTATTATTATACTAAACAAATGGTCAAAGTAAATGTCAAAATTGACAAATTGTCATATCCAAATTATAATCATGCAATAGAATAAATAAAATTAATTTAAGTCAAACTAATTTAAGTCAAACAGAGTACCTACTCAACATATAAGTTAAATTGACTGTAATTATAATAATTTGTCGTTCATGAAATCCGGTATGGTGTAATAGCACTTTGATACTAAGCAATTCTTTAATTTGATCTTGAAATCATTTAAATGTAACTTTTTTAATGACAAGGGAAGCTTATTATATATTCTAGGTGCCATGCATAATATGTTCTTCCTCACGAGAGCTGTCCTCGAGGTGGGCATACAGAGTTAAGTGTTGTCGCGACGGTTGCGGCTTACAACATCTGCCACTAGTTGGAAAATTTTAGGATTCGTTTTTACAAATAATGGTGTTTCCAAAATATACATAGACGGAAGTGTTAAAATTTTGTATTTTTGGAAGAATGGTTTACAACTATCGGTTGTTTTCAATCCGAACATAGCACGAATGCACCTTTTCTGCATTTTAAAAATAATATCGTTATCAGTACAGTTACCCCAGAAGATAATGCCATACCTTAAATTTGACGCCGCTAAGCCATGATAGGCTAGTAGTAAAGCATCAATATTTAATAATGGAGCTAGCTTAAAAAGTGCGAAGGCACAACTGCTCACTTTTTTACTTAGATACTCAACATGAGCCTTCCAGTTAAGTTTCTTGTCAATGATTAAGCCTAGAAATTTCTAAGCCTAGAAAGCTAAAAACTTTCTCTTGTAAAATGTTGCCGAGATCATATGGCTTGCACTTTGATAGTGCAACAAATATAGTCAGTTATCAGGACTCATGTAGAGGTAAGCTTTTGTCTTTAATAATAATTTATTCATAAAACAGATTACAATGATGATCCGAATTATTGTTAGTACACACTTAAAACTATATTAGTAGCCATTGGATATTTAAATTGTTATTTAATTGCCCCAATTACAAATTTGATTAAAATTGACTGGATTGGGCAGTCATACTTATCTGATATTGCTTTCAGAATGCCGTTACTGCTACCACGCACTCTGTGTAATAGTGATGAGATTCGTTTGCGTCTAATCGCGTAAAAATCATCAGTTCGCGCGTCGGAGAACATCGCCGAAGCACTGCAGAAGCGTGGCAGCCGTAACAACATTCGAAAAACATTATTAAATTGAACGCGCAGAGCGCTGTATGCCCTTTATACGCCATAACTCTACAAGCCTTAAGTTAACAAACTCTTCACGTTGATCAAAATATGTGGCTTGGCCGTTTCCATATAACAAGAACTATTGTATAACAGAAAAGTAATGAACAGTGAATACAACTTTCACCCTACGCCCAGGGGTCGGTAGCGAAGCCAAGCCACATTTTTGACAAAGGGGTAGAGTTTGTGAAGTGAGAAATGTAGGTAGTGCCCTTGCGCTTCCCTTGGCTCGTCTTGGAGAGCTATTTTTTTTGCAGTTTTTTGTTTAGCTGTAGCCCGTGACTTCATTTATAAGTGTGTGTGATCGTGATACCAAAGTGTGACATCACCATCTGGTAAATGGTTTCGGAACATAGGACAACCATACATACATTGATTAGCCTTTGCAGTTTGCTGTCTGTAGATCACATGATAACGAAAAAGTGGAACAATCATCCCACGGAAACACAAAAACAAGGATGAATAATCGTATGATTTTCTTTAACTGTGTTGAGTAACAAACATGAACAAATTTAAAGGTACTTTTACATCATATAAATGTAAGATATTATTTAACGTCCGTCTGTCTTGGTCGAGTTACTCTGACTCTGGACATTTGGTTAAACGAATTTATTTGTGTCTAAAACGCAATAATTAGTCAGTTGTCTTTGAGCATAATTTATTCATAGAACATGATTACAAAAAAGTATATTGTGAAAAGTAAATAACATCAATTTATATAGGTATAACGTTTCTGGGCTTGCTTTTATTGATCCTAAGTACGAAGGGCGAGGTAGGAGATCTATCTAAGTTGAAGTTACGTTAAAAATGGTATCTGAATTGATGCAGTTTTGGCGAAATTACCAAAACTTGTGGATGTTAGATTTTATTGTGTGAACAAGCCATGAATTATCTACATTTAAAAAAACTTAAGGCACATAGCAAGCATGTAGAACTGATAGCAAAAGGAGCAGAAAGATATAGAAAGCAGGCCACTGACAAGCGCAGCGTAGGGCATCCACCTACAAGGTAGACAGAAGACCTGGTAAAGGTTGTAGAAAGCCGCTGGATGCAGGCTGCCCCCAACAGACCGATCTGGAAGTCTTTGAGGAAGGCCGATGTTCAGCAGTGGATGTTCTATGGCTGAATTGATGATAGATGATGGTGTCTCAATGGTTTAAGTATCGTCTGGCTAGTATAGCCCTGCTTCGAGGCACCCTGCACTCCGTCAGAGGGTGCACTCGGTCGCTTCTCAGGTACGCTGGCTCGTTCATCAGAGCCTCCAAGGCTTCACGAGCCTGCTGCTTGTCGAAGGGGGTTTCAGCTGTGTCGGACACGCGGGATAGCCAGCGAGCTTCCACGCATCTGGAAATTGGTGAGGATAAGAAAAAAAAATACATTCCATTAACTGTTTCGTAAAATTCGAAATTCTATTTAACTACACAAAACTCCAGACTCGTTTCATGGTGAGAGTCGAACGCCGTCTCGTACATAATTATATTCAAATGCAATTTTGTGTCAGACTTTAACTTTACAATTGCGGCTTGAATAACTTTGACAGTAAGGTTAAGTCACCGCCTTACAAAACCCCTCCACCCATTCGCACTAAATAGTATCTCCCTTGGGATGGGTTATGGCCCCAAATCAGATTTAAGTTGAGGTGAGACCTATGTCCTGCAGTGGGAGGAACGCAATAGGCTTATACCTTATTTACAAATGTTAAAAACCGGCCAAGTGCGAGTCGGACTCGCGCACGAAGGGCTCCGCACCATTATCTATAAAAACGAGCAAAAAACTAACGTTTGTTGTATGGGAGCCCCCTTAAATAATTATTTTATTCTGGTTTTTAGTATTTGTTGTTATAGCGGCAACAAAAATACATCATCTGTGAAAATTTCAACTATCTAGCTACCACAGTTTATGACATACAGACGGACAGCGGAGCCTCAGTAATAGGGTCCCGTTTTACCCTTTTGGTACGGAAACCTAAACAACGATAATTTTGGTATCCAACTATCAACTACAAAAACGCTGTCGCAACTAGGGGCATATTACTACGTCCTGCAAATTTTTCGCAAATCGAAATCGAAATTTTTAGGCCCTCTTTTGTCACACTTTTTTCGTCCACACTGTCACGTTTGGCATGACTCCCCCTTGACCTTGACGTAACATTGGACGATCCAACTTCATCAACACAATATTGGACTAGGAACTATTCTTTTTTCAGAAAGACTTACGAAGGGCAAGGGTCTGCCGGCGCAATGACAGCGAGTGCAGGAGCCCTCCAGAAGTTGGGCGGTACTGCGTGGATCGTATACTTCTTCAGTCGGGATGTGCTGGTCACGTCGCTTTTCTTCTGGACGAAGCGTTCCTGGACAAACAAATATATAAGTTGTAAAAAACCCTTATGGAGCTAATTTTACTCATCATTTTCATACAAGCTGATACACAGGGAAATATTTTTTTGCGATTCCGATGTTTGTCCAATAAAAAAACTTGTTAAATTTTTGTGGTAAATCACCCCTCAGAATAAAAGTATTTAACTAATAATAAAGACCTTATGTAGATGATAGATAGATTTATTGCACACTTATGACTGCGGCGAATTCGAGTTAAACGCAGATACTTTTGGAGTTTCTAATCTAAATTTCTAAATTAGGTCGAGTCTGGGTGTGCTGTCAAAATACAATTCAGGTACTTCGTAAAAAAGGGGTGTAAATTCTTTACAACTTACGTAATAATAGACATTCTCGATATTTTCTTTTATCTTTTCGGAAATCAGGCAAAGAGTAAGGTTGAGCTGATTGAGTGATGGCTGCTTGTCCCCTAGAAGGTTCTGGAATGGCTCCAGGGAACAATCCAGCATCCTGAAACAAAGGATTAATATTTTGTTGGCCAGCACCTACAGTACTTACGTTTCGTCTGGCACTTTGCTGGTATGCTACTTGGTCTATCTATTTTTAGGGTTCCGTACCCAAAGGGTAAAAAGGGACCCTATTACTGAGGCTCCTCTGTCCGTCTATCTGTCCGTCTGTCCGTCTGTCCGTCTGTCCGTCTGTCCGTCTGTCCGTCTGTCCGTCTGTCCGTCTGTCCGTCTGTCCGTCTGTCCGTCTGTCCGTCTGTCCGTCTGTCCGTCTGTCCGTCTGTCCGTCTGTCCGTCTGTCCGTCTGTCCGTCTGTCCGTCTGTCCGTCTGTCCGTCTGTCCGTCTGTCCGTCTGTCCGTCTGTCCGTCTGTCCGTCTGTCCGTCTGTCCGTCTGTCCGTCTGTCCGTCTGTCCGTCTGTCCGTCTGTCCGTCTGTCCGTCTGTCCGTCTGTCCGTCTGTCCGTCTGTCCGTCTGTCCGTCTGTCCGTCTGTCCGTCTGTCCGTCTGTCCGTCTGTCCGTCTGTCCGTCTGTCCGTCTGTCCGTCTGTCCGTCTGTCCGTCTGTCCGTCTGTCCGTCTGTCCGTCTGTCCGTCTGTCCGTCTGTCCGTCTGTCCGTCTGTCCGTCTGTCCGTCTGTCCGTCTGTCCGTCTGTCCGTCTGTCCGTCTGTCCGTCTGTCCGTCTGTCCGTCTGTCCGTCTGTCCGTCTGTCCGTCTGTCCGTCTGTCCGTCTGTCCGTCTGTCCGTCTGTCCGTCTGTCCGTCTGTCCGTCTGTCCGTCTGTCCGTCTGTCCGTCTGTCCGTCTGTCCGTCTGTCCGTCTGTCCGTCTGTCCGTCTGTCCGTCTGTCCGTCTGTCCGTCTGTCCGTCTGTCCGTCTGTCTGTCTGTCTATCTCTCCGTCTGTCACCAGGCTGTATCTCATAAACCGTGGTAGTTAGACAGTTGAAATTTTCACAGATGATGTATTTCTGTTGCTGCTATAACAAAAAATACTAAAAATCAGAATAAAATAAATATTTAAGGGGCTCCCATACAACAAACGTAATTTTTCTTTTGCTTGTTTTTATAGATAATATTGCCTTTGTGCGCGAGTCCGACTCGCCTTTGACCGGTTTTTTATTTAATGCCAGGAAATTTTCTGGTTTGCGAGACTTTAAACAAATCTAAAGTTATAAACTTCATCATATATCGGGTGTAAAAAAAGGCTTAACGAAGCCGAATACTATGTGGTATTATACGTATTATTACGATAATTTTTTTCTTTTACACTATACCTGGGTAATGGCTATACGGGTTACAGAGTTATAGACAGTCAAAGTTCCATTTTGAGAGAGGGCGCCACCGGGCATGTAAACATCGGCTCTGTAAAACTTTAATTGTTAAAAATATATTTACACTACTTTTCCCGGAAAATATAGTGAAGATCAACAAACCGGAGCATAAGTCATATGTACAAGTGATTTTGTGTGGATTCTTGCAGTGAATAACAAAGAAAATCAAAAACAATAAAAATTGTATGAAAGTGTTAATTGCGCTAATTATAACCTAAAAGTGAACTATTACAGTGCCTGAAACATTTTGTAAGTGTTTGTTTGTTTATTCTCATAAAAGTAAATAACAATATTGCCTTATTTACCAGTTCAATCTATATTTTGCCAAAAACGGTTATTTCAAATGTGCAAAACACATTCGCGTTTTTGAACATATTAGAGTTCTTTGCACCCGACATCAAACCACTGCTGCCATCTACCGGAGAGTGGATCAAACTATTTGCACTTATTACCGCTACTAAACACTAGAGGACACTACGAGTATAAAATGACGATGCCGTCGACTTCAGCTTCAACTTCATCAGTTAATTACGGTCCTTGCGCTGCCTGTCTTAAAACTATTCTGTCCCGCCAATTTTTGACGTGTTGTTTGTGCTCTAAAAAGTACGATATTGACTGCATCAATGTAAGCGTACAGCGATTTTACAACACCATGACCGCAGAGTATAAAAGTAACTGGAAATGCGAGGAGTGCAAGAATAAAATGCCAAAGGAGGACAACAGTAATACCCCTGTACAGCAAAAGGATTTTTACGTAAATACAAGAAAACGAATTAACCAGGCATTACCAGCTTTATCGCCCTTAGCTCCACTGACACCCGGCGCCACAGAGGGCGCCACAGAGCGCGCATCAACTGCTTCCGATGAACTCATCAGTGAATTGCGACTGCTACGAGAGGAGATGAGAGCAGCTCGTACAGAGATGCAAGAGTTTCGGAGTGCAATAAGCAGCCTTACCACTGCAGTACAGGTATGCAACCACCGTATCGACGAACTGGCTGCAAGGGTGGATGTAGTGGAATGTCAACGCGGGGATACCATTAACTCGGCCGCTTTAGAGCAAAAAATCGCAGACCTTAAACTAGATCTAAATGACCGTGACCAAGAACTGCTATATAACGACTTGGAAATAGCAGGAATACCAGAAGAAAAAAATGAACGTTGCTGTCACATCGTTCTTACCGTGGCTCAGAAACTTGGCGTTGGGTTGGAGGAACGAGACCTAGTAAGTGTAGAGCGTGCGGGTCCCGTGCGACGTGCGCTGGATGAGAATACCCCGCCGCCTCGCCCGCGCCCCCTAGTGGTGAGACTAGCGCGCCGCGCGCAGCGAGACCAGCTGCTCGCCGCGGCGCGCGTTCGACGGGACGCGACTACTGCTGGCTTGGGGTTGAGCTCGGCCGCACAGCCTTTCTATGTTAATGAACGCCTTTCTCCTACGAACAGGCAAATCTTTTACAAAGCACGCAGTGAATCATCACGCACACAGTGGAAGTACGTGTGGACCCGTGCGGGAAAAATATATGCTCGAAAGGAACACGGCGCGCCGCGACACCGCCTACGGTCAGAAAATGATATTGTCAAAGTTTTTGGTTAGCTATGACGTTCGTTCACTTCTTTATTATTTTAGGCGTCCGCTATAGATTGTATCGAATCCTTAATGCTTGTTTTTTTAGAAAGTGGCTTGGACAATACGCAAGTTCCACATTTAGGTTGATTCATAGTTTATGTTTGTTAATTGAAAGTCACGGTTTTATTTTATTACTGCGTGCATCTATTTTTCTGTTATTTGTAATTCATTTAAATTACTCAATTTTAAGTCTACTCAATTTTAATAGATTATTTCAATTCAAATATAGTCTTTGCCCGATGTTGCTTTGTACTATAATTTATTGTATTTCTTTAATAATTGTAATTGTTTTTGCTTTGTCAAATTTATATTTTTGTAATGGTATCACATACAATTTCACCCCGCGCAATCTATATTGTTTCATGCCATACACACACTTACGCAATTTTAAATGTCTGACCTTACTAGTTGTAAGAATTCCACTGACATATTGTAATACCATAGACTGGCGTCACTTAACACTGCTTCGACGACTGTTGTTACACTGTAAGCATGCTCAGATTACGTACTCGTTTGTCCTTCAATTTTTGAAATCTAGACAACTATCAGTTGGTTTATTAAATCCCGGATCTCTTGGCACAAAGCACGAAGAATTTTTGGTAGCTATGGAGCGATGTAATGTAGACATTATGGCCATCAATGAGACTTGGCTTAGAGAGGGTGAGGAAGGGCGCGCGCCTGCACCTCCCGGCTACCGCTTGCGCCACGTCCCACGGCCGGCCTCTGTCCGCTCCCGAGGTGGTGGTGTTGGGTTTTACATTAAGCAAGGTATTAACGCACGGCTTATTAACCTCCCAACCACGTCAACGGTTGAACAGATGTGGCTAAGTCTTAACATAAACGGTGTAAGGTTGACCATCGGTACAGCATACCGTCCACCTTGGCTTGATATTGACACATTTATAGATGCCCTAACCGAATCCATCACATCTCTTAGTAAATTTGATAAATTACTTCTGCTGGGGGATTTTAATACGAATTTATTAAATATACAAGATCCTAGTGCAAGGAAACTGACGGAATTTCTTACATGTATGAATCTTACGCAGTATGTGGACCAGCCGACCCACTTTACGGATCACAGCGAAACATTGATAGATGTAGTGTGTTCCGATTCACGTATTTCTCAGTTACTAGTTGAGCACATTCCAGACCTTAGCAGACATGCCTTCATTACTTGCAACTTAAATATAAGGAGAGACAAACCGCCTCCTAAATGGATAGTCTACAGGCCTCTAAAAGACATCAACTTTTTGCAGTTCAATGAGGATGTTGCTTCTATTCCATGGTATGACTGTTATGGTGATAATGTTAATGCCATGGTGGGCATGTTTAATGACTACATAATGCAATTGTTTGATAATCATGCTCCATTTAAACGTGTATATATAAAATCCCACTCATACCCGTGGATAACATACAATGTGAGGGAAATGATTAAGTTGAGGGATAAAGCACACGCTAGATTTAAATCGACTAAATTAGAAGTACACAAGGCATATTATAAAGAGTTGAAATCCGTCGTAAATCTGGCTATACACAGTGAGAAGTCAGCGTACTTTAACCAATATATTAATAACAATTCAAAAAATCCTCGTGTATTGTGGAAACATATAAAGCGAAACATAATAGATTTTAAAAAGAAAAACTTTGAACTTCCCCCCCACTTATGTTACCCAGATACCATAAATGAGAATTTTCTAAATGTTCCCGGAAGCAATGATTCGGATTCTTCCGTCGTTGATTATCTTAATTGTAGTAGATTTGGCCCAACTGTGTTCTCACTCAAACCTGTTACCGAAGAAACTGTAGGTAGCATTATCAAATCTATTAAAACAAATGCACAAGGTACTGATGGAGTTACACTAGATATGATATTGCTGACATTGCCATACACATTGAACATAATTACTGCCATAGTAAACAAATCTATAGAAACCGGTATTTTTCCCCATCAGTGGAAAACAGCCATTGTCAAACCAGTTCCAAAGACGCAGCATCCTGTTGAATATAAAGATTTACGACCCATTAGCATTCTCCCATTCCTCTCTAAGATAGTTGAGAAAGCTGTGTGTACTCAAATTAACGAATATTTAGAAACGTGTAACATTCTGCCGGTGAAACAGTCTGGTTTCAGGAAGTGTCGTAGTACTGCAACCGCTCTATTGGACGTAGTGGATGATGTTCTCGCAGCGCAGGATATTGGTAGGGGCACTATTTTGGTTTTGTTAGACTATTCACGCGCCTTCGATACTATAAACCACACGGTTCTTTTGTCAAAACTAGGTTATTACGGTTTTGATGCAATGTCTTTGAAATGGTTTGCAAGCTATCTATCTGAGCGTACACAGTATGTTGAAGTTCGAAATGAAAACGGCTCTACATCTTGTTCCACCACCTTACAAGTAGTCAGAGGGGTCCCACAAGGATCTATACTAGGACCGATACTCTTCGTATTGTACACTGCAGACATTGTACGCAACATTGAGAACTGCAACTACCATTTATACGCAGACGACCTCCAGATGTACACTTCTTTTAGGCCTGATGAAACAGTTTCAGCTGTAGATAAATTAAATGAAGATTTAGATCGCGTGGCTAACTGGAGTGACAGACATAACCTTGTCTTGAACCCGAAGAAATCAAAATTTATCATTCTAGGTTCCAAAAATGTCACAGCTAAGATTACCGCTCAATCTCCACATATTTCTATGATGGGTAATTGTTTAGAGAACGTGCCACAAGCTCGAAATTTGGGTCTTCTCATGGACGGAAGGTTGCAATTTGAGGGACACATACTGGAAATCATGCGTAATTGCTTCTACAGACTCAAGGTTCTCTACCGTGTTCGTGATTGCGTAGATGTGAAGACGCGAATTGAGTTGTGTGAATCGCTGATCCTATCGAAATTAAATTACGCAGATACTGTTTTCGGAGGTTGCCTTCTAGAACGTATAAAGAAATTGATTCAGCGTATTCAAAATGCATGTGCCCGTTATTGTTTTCCAGTTCCCCGACGTTCACACATTACACCTATTCTGAACCGTAATAATCTGTTAAACATGTCCGCTAGATACACCTTGCACTTTGCGTCATTGCTCTTTGATATTATTAAAAAACAAGAACCTTCTTATCTATATAACAAATTGAAATTTACACAGCGAAAGATGAGGGTTGCTCCACGCTTGATATGCCCTCAACACAGCACGGCTGCCTTTCGTGGTAGCTTTCGCTATGCTGCCACGAAATGTTGGAACAATCTGCCGCCACCGATCAGAAACTCTAAATCTGTTGCCTCCTTTAAACACCACCTCAGGATATATCTGATCGAAAAGCAAATGTCAATGACATGAGCAGACGTGCCTTGTCTGTTTTAAAATTTTAGATAATTGCAAACAATAAATTATAAACCATTACCTACTTAAAATATTCACACAATCTCACACACCCACCATACATAAACATTCGCTCGGAACACTGTCATACATAAATTTAGAAAAAATGTACCTACCTTTAGATTGTTATTGTTTTTCACATTAATCTCATTAGTATATTTCGATGTATTTACTTGAAATGCTAAAATTTTGTTTTTATTTTTTTTGTTCGGTGACTCTCTCTACCTCAATGGTTTCCACAGAAAACCAGCGTCATGGCAACCTTTGCTATGGCAAAATAGCTGAGTGGCAACCATTTTGGTATCATATCACAGTATTGCTCCTTATTACTAATTGTATGTAGTTTCTATTATTTGTGATATGAGCCAAATAAATACTTTTTCTTTCTTTCTTTCTTTCTTTCATTTTTTTTTTCAAAGATTTTTACAAAATTGACTTTGTTTGATAATACTTAATTTTTTACAAAGATACATGATAAAAAAATTCATTACTTCTTTCATAAAAGGCCTTTAAAGGGCACGGCCGGCAATTAGCTATAAGTTATTTTTTTTGATACCCAAAAATAAAAGTCATTTCCCAGCAATTATTTTTTTTGCATTCTACTTGGTTTTATGTTTAGAATTCGTGATTTAAGGCTTCGTTAAGCCTTTTTTAACACCCTGTATGTATGTCAGTCTCTCCTGATTTGAATTGGTACATAGTCCATAAACATTTACCCTCGCTTCTCTAAATAGAAATGAATCGTAAGTTTCTACTTTATTACAAAACAGTTCTTTTCAGCTACGAAAAATATAGCGCTCCTTTCATCCAATCTGGCTCCAAGTCTGGAGTAAAACCACAATAGAGATAAGATGCAGTGGGCTCACTACAAGTAACTTAGGACTACACAAAGTTTTTAATATTCGTATAATGCAGTAGGTAGGTAAATAGTTTTTCATTCGATTTATAGGTTTTCCTGTAATTCATGTTATACCTACAAAAATACATTTTCAAGCGAGTTCAACTTGGACTTATTCGGTTAATTGTAATAGTTTTACTTATTAACTATGTCTTTATAAGATGATTCAGCTGCTCAAATACAATTAATGAATTAAAATAACAACAATCCCTATACAACTGATATCACGTGGCTTAGATATTATTATGGAACATCGTTTGACGTGATAAAGTCTCATAAATCGACGACCGGCTGCACGCACAAAAAAAATGACACGTTCAGCGTGCGAGCGAGAACGCGGAACAAGCGATAGAGAGGCACGATCAGTCTAAGGATTCGGTTTGTGACGCATCTATCTCTCTTCCACTCCATCGGCCGATGCGTCCAAATAGCAACAATGTTTTATTATGACGATATCACGTAAAATTAACGTCCGTTAAACAACTTTACAGACAACCAATTTTTACATAATAATAAAATTATTCAAGCACGCTTGGAAATGGAACGGTACCTAGTCTTGTGCGCATCATCTCATAGCATTATCTCATTGAGTTAAGGGTTGCTCCTCTGGAGTCGAGACACAACGCGAGTTTTAAAGCTTTCGTTGTGTTAGTACCGACAAGCAAGCTGGACGTATTCCTCAACGAAGAATTCTGGCCGAAGGGTGTTTTTTACCGTCGCTTCCGTGGAAGATTGCCGGTTGACACCACCAGATAGGCTCCGATAACTAAGCCCTAATAATTAATATTAAAAAAATGTAAACTAATTATTATTATTATTGTATGTTAGTCTTTAAGGTATTTATTATATGGGCCTTTTATTATATTGTCATCTGTAATATTTGTTGCCTGAAATAAATAATAAATATAAAATAAATATATATATAGCACACTTTGCAACGTGTCACTGCTACATACACTTTTACTGCGGTAAAACTGTTTTACAATACGTAAGATCCGAAAAACTTCATCGAAGTTCAATACAATAAGTTGGAACTTACTCCCTGAACAGTTTAAACGAACAAGAATTTTATAATCACCCCGCTCATATAGCTTAGCTCGCGGTTGGGATGGAAGTTAAGTTGGGGCTTCACTGCAAACGGGGATTATAGATGCCTATTATGCAATCAACATGTAAGTTTTATCTATGGAGCATAACAAGGTATTTTAAAAAAAAATACCCAAAAAATTATCCGCTGAAAAACTGAAAAGCAAAAATAATAAACTTTTTTTTATTTAACCCTAATAACGAAGTTCCTTAAACTAATGTAAGTATACCTAATCAGCTCTTTTTAGAATCGGTGCCAGCCATTGAGAGTTACGTGAAAAAGTGTCACGTTCCGCGTGCAAGCGAGAGCTCGGAACAAGCGATTAAGAGGCAGGATCGGCCTAAGCGTTCGGCTTGTTTTTTTTTACTACAATCACACCAATTAGTAAGCCCCAAATTAAGCAAAGCTTGTACTATGGTATATAACCCATAAACATACTTAAATAAGTTTTATAAACATCCATGACTTAGGACAAATGCTCGTGCTCATCACATAAACATTTACCCCTTGCGGGATTCGAACCCGCAACCGCCAGGCTTTGTAGTCCGGAGCGCGAACCGCTACAGCAGACGGTCGTCAAAACGCAACAACTTGTGGTGTGTCTACACTCAGCGGAATCCCATGTCTGGGGAGACTTATGAGTGATACAAAGAATTAGATCTGGATTTGTTCTATTAAATTATGCTGAAAACAGAATTTGTTCCGTATTTCAAACGGAAATATAAGCTTTTCTAACCGACCTCCAGCCAGCGTGATATATTTCCAAAACTACGTCTGATGAACTTTAAATTGGTATCAACTTTTAGATCTATCTGTGTTCTGTTCATTAGAAAAATAACATCCTTCTAATGTCCTTAATTTAGTCATAATCATCAAGCTCCAAAGAAACCTCCATTCAGCGGACTTTTTCTCCTAAGGACGTTATTATTGCAGATTTTACACTAAATTAAAAAAAATAAACTAATAAAGACTTATTTTACTTATATTACCAATTTGTACATCTTGTATTAAAATTAAAAATAAATTAAGTTATTAATTTAGTGTAAAAGCTGCAATAATAACGTCCTTTGGAGAAAAAGTCCGCTGAATGGAGGTTTCTTTGGAGCTTGATTGTGACTGAATTAAGGATATTAGAAGAATGTTTTTTTTCTAATGAACAGAACACAGATAGATCTAAAAGTTGATACCAATTTATAGTTCATCAGACGTAGTTTTGGAAAATATCCCGCTGGCTGGAGGTCGGTTAGAAAAGTTTATATTTTCGTTTGTAATACGGAACAAATTCTGTTTTCAGCATAATTCAACAGAACAAATCCAGATCTAATTCTCTGTATCACTAATAAGTCTCCCAGGCATGGGATCCCGCTGAGTGTAGACACACCAACTTGTGACGCATCTCTCTCTCTTCCACTCCATCGGCCGATGCGTCCGAGCATCAATGTTTTCTTATGACGTTATCACGTAAATCGTCCGTAAACCGACTTTATAGACAACCATTTTTTTAGTTAAAGGCCCAATAATAAGATAAAGCACAAGGTACTTTAGTAAAAAAAAATTTTTGGACCGCTGTAAATGGGTCATACTGTAAATGGGTCACCCTGTAAAACAACTCTTTAGATTAAGAATAAAACTTTGTGTATTGTCAAGGGAATTTATGTTTTTTGGAAAATACAAGTAGTATCTACTAGCTGTTACTGTAACCACAGCCGTATCTAGAAACAACAATATAAAACAAAAGTGCAATCGAGCTCCGCTCCCGTTCCTTACTGATCACGCGTGTACGTGCTATAAGACTCGTTTTACAATTTAATTAATCAATTAATCTTGTAAAGAAATACTTTCTAAAGTGCAGGATTATGGCGATGTTAGTTCAGAACGAAATTAGAAATACGGTTATGTTTGTAATCTATTTAATGCTGCAATTTCTTTAGGAATAGGTTTTCTCCGGTTGCATTTATATTATTTTCCTGATTTCACTTTGGCATTGGAATAAAAGCGGTGGGCTTAGTGGTCAGAGTCTAATTTTATTATATTTGTGAGTTCAAATAGTTTTAGATTAAATAATAATAATAGTTCAGGGCCATAACCATAAACTCTTAAAACAATCTCAAAGTTGTCAAATCTGTCAGTTTTGGTACGTCATTTCATACAAAATTTGACAGGAATGATAATGTTTGACAGATTTGTGATTGTTTTAACAGTTCATGGTTAGGGCCCAGTTCTTTGGATTTTTCGAAGTCTATTGACAGATACTCTTTATTGCACACCACATCAAGTAAATAAGGTACAGGTAAGAGAATCATATAGAACTACTAAATTTACGAGGTATCTGTGGTACTTGGATTATTTTAGACGGATAGTAATCAACTTTTAACATTTTGTTAGATAGCGTTATACAGAGTGTTTGATAATGGGGATAGTAAGCCGAAACTAGCCTAATGTTATCGTATGTTTTTATAAACACATCCTATACAGGGATACAATGCAAGGTAGGGCCAAATTTTAAAAATAAGATCTAGAGGTGCACTGCTTAAGGTATTTGAACTTCTGGTTTGCGCGGGCGCTCCTGCTGTTAGAAATGTACCTTACATCGAAAAGGCTAAGGTTTGTTGTCGCGCGCCATTGTGACTATTATTGCATTGCAGTTCTAGGTTGCACAGAGATAGTGCGTGAGTATTTTTTATGAATGAGACAAGATTATCCACGCGTATTATCTTCGAACAGCGGATGATAATAAATATAACAAAAATGAGTTTGTTTTTTCGATCGTTTATCGTAGATCGATTTAGTTACTGATTCTGAGTGGTCTCTGAAAAATTGGCACTACATTGCAATGTAACCCTGTATACCGAGAAAATCTCGGTCGCCCATGTACTCTCGTAAAAACTTTTATCGTTGTTTTATCGTCTCTACCCTGTAAGAAGTGTATTGCCGGTAATTCGTCTTCACCAACAAAAACGGGTAACAATCAGCAAACTATACGTGCCGGCGTCCATAGCGCGCCTTTTACGGCTTTATTTCTATTGTACAGTCAACAGCACGTCGACCTACCCCAAAAGTCAAAAATTCTCCAACAGATTTTCAACTTTAAGCCCGAGATATAGAGATCTTTTTCAAATGAGAAAATTTGTCATTTTGTAGTAGGTCGACGAGCTGTTGACCGTACTTACTTGATTTGACGACCTCCGTAGCCGAGACGCGAGCACGCCGGACTGTAAATGGCGCCGCCATCTCTGAGGTTCCGGGTTCGATTCCCGGTCGGGTTAATGTAGAAAACGAACTTTTCTATATTAGCTCGGGTCTGGGTGTTGTGGTACCGTCGTTGTTTCCGATTTCTATAACACAAGTGCTTAGCTACTTACCTTAGGATCAGAGCAATGTATGTGATGTTGTCCAATATTTATTTATTTAGGTATTTATTATTTGTTTTTATCTTGGTGGGTATCTTGTACCGCTGAATTAAATGATGTTCTTACGCCAGGCATTGCTAGTTGAGAATCCGATATTTTAAGAGTGATTGGTAACACGAGAGAATCGCTTTAAAATGATAATAATTCTGCCAATTAATGTAAAGGTTTTTGCTATAAAGTCAAAGTTGGAACACCGGAAAATAAATACTTACTGATGCTTTATTTATACATTACCAGCTGCCCCGGCGAATTTCTTACTGCCTCAGACAGTAAATGTATTATTTAATTTCGGAACGCACACTGTTTGACAGGTGGAACAGTTTCTATAGGTAAAATAAAATGGCCAAATCGGTCCAGCCGTTCTCGAGTTTTAGCAAGACTAACGAATAGTAATAGAATAGAAACACTTAGGCAAACGTAGTGTAGGACGCCCCCCAGCTAGATGGACCGATGACCTGAAGAAGGCAGTCAGCAGCGACTAGATGCAAAGGGCGGGAGATCGTGCGCTGTGGCGCTCCTTGGGGGAGGCCTATGTCCAGCAGTGGACTGCAACAGGCTGATATGATGATGATGATGATGATGATGATGAACGAATAGTAATTCATTTTTTATTTAAGCCCAATATATTGTCGCGTGCCATTGGTTCGCCATCCCTGGCCTATACTATATAATTAAAAGGCGTAACTTTGCAGAAATCCATGACTGAATAATTATGAAAATTACAGATAGATCATCGAGGTAAATTATTATTGTGTACGGAGAGGTGAACCTTCTTACATTTATGTTTTTATCGCATATTCTCGATATATAAAAGGATTGCCAGTAATATCGTCTTCACAAACAAAAACAGGTAACAATCAGCAAACTGGCCGGATCAGATACGTGCCGGCTCCCCAAACTCGCCACTTACGGATTAATTTTTCTGTGGTACTCGACTTGTTACAATAACATACAATAACTTCGTTAGTGTTAAAGGAAAGGGTGTCTTGTAGCGCTGAATTAAATGAAATACAAATTAAAGGCAAAAGTCTGAAAACAGTAAATTTTTAGCTACACAAATAAAAAAGTTTGCATAAAATAAAAAGGAGATATCGCGTAATCCGCCCACACGATGTACACCATCTCAAAACAGAAAAATCTACTGATTTTGAGAAAATTACAATCAAATTTCTTTGATGAAAATTTTGTGGTTCAAACGTAAAAACAAGATGGCGGCAACATGGGCGTCACACGATAAAAAAACCACCATAAACCACCAACTGTCAATGTCAGTTGCGGTCAAATTTAACTAGTCAGTTGTGAGCTGTCTGTATCTATTAAACAACAAACATCATCAAAATGACATAACAATGATAGTAACAAAATGTTAGAGATGTAATTACCAATCTTTTGGTAACTGACTGCACAGATTCTGGGCCGAGAGTCCATATAATTTGGGACATCTCCTTTGCGATTATAACGTTTTTTGCAGAAAAAAATATTTATTTATTTAAATATTTTTCTCTGGTAAGAACGTCATTTAAATAAAATGAGTGAAATTAGCAAAAGATTTTGACATAATTGGTTTTGCTAACAAACACTTAATCATTTCAACTGTTCTATTACTCGATTAGAATCAATAATTGAATCGCGATTATCATGTAATTATTCAAATCACTAATCATATGCGACAAGTCGCAACATGTTTCACCAAATTAGAGCGCGTGTACCAATTACGTGCAGTGACCAGTTTTGGCGATGGCCGCTTGTCATTAACCCTCACATAGTTGCGGGTCCAATAGCAACTAAAATGAAACCACTATCTCCTTTTTAGGCGCATAGAATACAGAAAACATATATTAGTACATATATAAAATCTAATGAATATTATTAGGTTTTTATCTATACTAATATTATAAAGAGGAAAGATTTGTACCTATTTTTGTATGTTTGTAATGAATAGGCTCAAAAAGTACTGGGCCGATTTAAAAAATTCTTTCACCAATAGAATGCTACATTCTTCCAATTTGACATAGGCTACATTTCATTTTGAAAAAAAAATAGGGATCCTTGGTAAAATTTGAACAATGTAACCGAAGGTGTAGAAAAATGAGTCTTAAAATGTCTTTTGTCGAATGCGCTGCCGAAACTATTAGCGATATTTGTCTACCCCGTGCGAAGCCGGGACGGGCTGCTAGTTTATAATAAATAAATAATATAAATAAATTATTTCCACAATCACACCAATTATCTAGCCCCAAACTAAGTAACAAAGGCGACTAACTAAGGCGGATAAACATACTTAAATACGTTTATAAACATCCATAACTTAGGTGCAAATGCTCGTGTTCATCCTACAAACATTTGCCCTCCCTCTGGATTAAAACGCGCAACCGTCAGGCATCGTAGTTCTGAGCGTGAAACACTACACCAGACGGTCGTCAATTTATTGCACAGACAAAAAACTAAGTGGTGCAAATGGCAGACTTCATGCCTAAAGCATTTTTTACCACTCAACCATGTGGTCAGACAGAGATAAAATTATAATTAGGTGTCAAAAACAAACGCCGACTAGACGTCATTTTTTGCCAGTCTAATCTTTTAAAACCATGGTCTACTACACCCTGCACCTAGTAATTTTATTTGAGCATGACTATTTGAGGGTTAACATCAAATTGGCGTTACACCCGTCAATCACAGCGAGGTCCGTCTGATGACGACAATTAATTATTCTGTTTATTATACTATCATATCATTCATATGTCAATAACGATAATAAGCTGTCCGGATCAAAAGTGCGGATATATTAAAATTGAATGTTGATCGGATTTAAAGGCAATTGATTGAAAATGTTGCAGTAATGCGTAATGGTTTAAAATGTAATGAACAGAGGAAGTAATTTATAAACTAATTAAGCTGTTTTACAAACATTGAGATAAAGGGTTTTAAAATACGAGTCAACTTATAGGAGATTAGGAGTCGTGACAAAAAAAAACCGGCCAAGTGCGAGTCGGCCTCGCGCAAGAAGGGTTCCGCATCGTTATCTTTAAAAAAGAGCAAAAAAATCACGTTTGTTGTATGGGATCTCCCTTAAATATTTATTTTATTCTGGTTTTCATATGGTTCTGGTATTTGTTGTTATAGCAGCAACAGAAATACATCATCTGTGAAAATTTCAAGTGTCTAGCTACCACGGTTCATGAGATACAGCCTGGTGACAGACGGACAGACAGCCGGACAGCGGAGCCTCAGTAATAGGGTCCCGTTTTACACTTTGGGTACGAAATCCTAAAACATTGCGGTTTTAAAAGATGTTTTGTTTAATTAAAAACGAGTTCAGTATCATCATCTCAGCCTATTGTAGTCCACTGCTGGACTAAAGCCTCCCCTAAAGAGAGACAAAGACAACGATATCCCACTTTTTTCACCCATCCACTGCTACCTAGCATACAAAAAGTAAATTGGCAATCCATTGTTGATTACTTATTACATGCACAATGCAGTTTTAATACTGCGGGGTAGCCATGAACTCTTAAAACCATAGACTAAGGATTCGCTACGCTTAAAACAATCTCAAATCTGTCAATTTCGTACAAAATTTGACAGATTTGAGATTGTTTTAAGAGTTCTTGGTTACCCCTCTGGCCTCATAGTTGAGATTACGTCCTGAAGTTAGACAATATACTTATACTTTAAGATTCAAACCACAAAGTTATATAACGTGTAAAAATAAGTAATTTAACACTTATAGTGATGGTTCTGCTCATCAAACACAACTGTACGCGTCATGGGAATACTTTGAAGTATCGAGAATAATCCCCCGGCTCATCATCATCATCATTTCAGCCACAGGACGTCCACTACTGAACATAGTAGGCCTGCCCCAGTGACTTCCTGATAGTCCGGTTGCGCGCGGCCTGCATCCAGCGGCTTCCTGCAACCATTACCAGGTCGTCTGTCCACCTTGTGGGTGAAGTTAGTTAGATACATATGAAGTCACTAGAAATTTTTCGCGTTTGCTTTGTTAACGATCTCGTTCAGACAATCACTAACACAAAAATGACGATTTAACTACTTTTATAATGTAACGAATTCTCATTCACACTGTATTTTTTCAAAAATTGATATTTTATATAAACTTACTTGAACATCTCGTGAATTTTGTCCATAGTGTCGTTTATTGCTTGCTGGCGCTGCGACAGCTTACTTCTAAGATTCTCTGTGATATTCTGTTTCGCTTCTATATCTTGACTCAGCCTCTCCAAGGCATTTTCTCTTTTTCGGTCCATCATCTCGTTCCAGTCTCTTCTGTCCTCTAAGAAATATATATAAATAAATATTGGACAACATCACATACATTGCTCTGATCCTAAAGTAAGTAGCTAAATCACTTGTGTTATAGAATTCAGAAACATCGACGGTACTACAACACCCAGACCCGAGACAATATAGAAAAGTTCGTTTTCCACATTGACCCAGCCGGGGATCGAACCCGGAACCTCAGAGATAGCGGCGCCATTTAAAGTCCGGCGTGCTCGCCTCTCGGCTACGGAGGTCGTCAAACTTATATGGTTTATAACTTTTTAATGACAACCTTCAAGTTAAAGTACCGTTGTGGTCAAGGTCCACAAGGTCGCAAAATGCCTAAGACCTTGATCGAAGTATGTATCATGAGTCGCCGTACATCGCCTATTTTGTGCAAACTACTACAGTCACAATTAACATCAGCAAGCTCAAGTCATTTTAGCCGTGTCTGGCCAAAATGGTGTGAGCGTACTGATGTTAATTGCGTCAGTAGGATACCTATGAAGTTAAAACAGCTTATTATACAGGGTGTACAAAAGAATGCTACACTCCTTAAAACCACGTGATCAGCTGATCATATACAACTACTTTTCCTACGGGAGCAACATCGAATATGTGATTTTATTTTAAGATGCTTCATACATTATCATCGAGGTATGTGAGTTAGTTTGTATAGAGAAGCTAAAAAAAATATTATTTTCGATGTTGCTCTTATAGAAAGAGTGGTTGTATATGACCGGCTGATCACGTGGTTTTAAGGAGTGTCCCATTCTCTTGTACACCCTGTATTACAGGTCTGTCATAAGTTCCATGGCAAACCTCATAAATGATTACGATACCTTGATAATCACAATTGTTTGTCGCCATATTAACATTTTCCTTCCTGCAAGAGTTCTGTTCACTGTCACCGTATTGGACAGCATCACATACATTGGACATCGGACTTATTAGAAACGTACCGTTGGCCGAAGCAAGGAGAACATGCATAGGTGGGATTACAGCTTAGAGAGTGCATGTCTATGTGGGATTTCCCCCAGACAAAGGAACATCTCCTGTCATGCCCTGCGTGTCCCTACACCTGCAGACGCGGGGATTACAAGGCCACCGATAGTGCTATATCGGTGGCTGAGTTTTGGTCCTCACATATACATATAAAGGCCTGAGTCGACACGCAAAGAAGAAGAAGAACCTTACCTACGATCCTTCGAATATCCTCCAGGCTTTTATCTAGCACGACATTCTCAGCGCAGAAGTCCGTCAGTAGCTTGTACTTAGAAAAGTTTTGGTGTTCAGTCAACTCAAATGTTTCGATTATTTTGTCCACGTCTTCTTCTTGAGTGTATTCCTAGAAAGTTATTAGTTATTCATGTATTTTCTAAATAGCTAAATTCTTGACTAAATATCATATAACATAGAAAGGTAAATTTTAACACGCAACCAAATAATCAGCTTTATGAATTCAATCCATTTTCCATTCCATGTTTCTATTACAAAGATATCGATCTTTATTTCATGTCACATGGAGAAATTGATGGAAAGAGACTCTTGATTGCACACCAAACAAAGAAGTTACATTTGATATTTCCAGAAAGATTAGATATTGACAATATTAAAAACTTAATTAAAAAATTAATTAAAAAACAGAAATGTTTTTATAATAATATTAAGTTGAGGAAAGAACGTGCAGAGTTAGTAGACAGTCTAGAGATCTATCATAATAAACTGTATGAAAGCAGATCTAAATACAATGTTGACATTGAACGAATGCAGGCGGACATCTCGCAGTTACATGAGTCTTTAAAATCTATAACATGCAAATATGTTTCTGCCCAGGAACAAATAAATGAGCATATCTTGGCCGCAAATAAACTTTTAGAAATAGGAAATCCCAAAACAGATTTCTTATCACTACCAAATATAAATGTAACACAGGTGACAGATAACACCATCCCAGGGGCCAATCTGTTGAATGTTGACCGGCAACCTTCAATGTCAACACCACAATATAGTAATACCAAGATAAATGTAATTATGTTTTCAGATAGGTTAGGAGTTGGTTATGGTCCTCTACTAAGTAAGAAATTAAGTTGTAATGTTGTTAATAACTGTATGCCAGGTGCAGCATCACTTGATATAATAATTAATCGTATACAAAATAGTAAATTAAACTCTGACTCTATCCTTGTTATAATGCTAGGAAATAGTCAAAACCTTAATAAGACAAAAATCATTCAAAGTTACTCAATTTTGTCCGGCTTAAATGTAAGGAAAATAATATTTTGTGCCCTACCTTTTTGTAAAAATCAAATAGCGCAAGAAAATGACAGTATTCACTCATTGAATACATTAATTTATAATATGACTCAACGTCATAACGACAAATTTGTGTTTTTTGACACAAATAAATTTATTAATAATAGCTTTCAATTGACTGGCAGCTCTTTACACCTGCCTTATAAACTAAAAAAACGAGTAGCTACTTTGTTAGCATATAATATTAACTGTATTGATTTAAAATACAAAAATGAAACTATTTACTGTGACAAACATATTAGTAGCAGTACTAATTTAAATATTATTCCTGTGACAATCTCAAATAATTTAAACTAAGAGAGCAGACAAAAGCTAAGCCTACCTTTAATATTGTGCACCAAAATATGCAAGGCTTGGCTGGCAAAGAGTTAGAATTAGCCTTATTCTTACAAGATTTAAATGTACATGTACTATGTTTAACAGAGCATTGGATTAATCAATATGAGTTAATGATAAACATTGAAAATTATAAAATCGGCAGTTCGTTCACAAGGAAGTCCACTACTAGGGGGGGGTCACTTATACTATTAAATAGTGAGTTAAACTTTAAAGAGCGTAAAGATATAGTGTCACTTTCGATTGAACGAACTATTGAACTAGCATGTGTTGAGCTAGAGCAGTATATAATATTAAGCGTGTACAGCCCCCCATCAGCCAATTACCAGCTTTTTGAATCCAATATGGAAGAGGCTTTGAAAAAAGTCTGTAGTTCTAGTAAGAAAATAGTTGTGTGTGGAGATTTTAATGTCAATATATTAGTAAATTCACCGAATTCAACTCGTTTTCTTAATCTTTTTAAATCGTTTAATTTAATTAACTTATTTAATGAACCAACAAGAGTGACTCCCACAACAGCTACTTGCTTAGATAATATTTTTTGCAATAACAATGTAATAGATAAATCAGTTATAAATTATTTAAGGTCTGACCATAGTGGCCAGAGGGCGTCGTTTGAGCACCATCATGTCCGAGAAATTATAGATGCTGTCTGCAGGCCAATAACCGTAAATAGAATAGACCGATTTAAAGAGAAAATGTGTAACGGTATAGATTTACTAAAATCTAGCAGTAGCCATAGTGTTGATCTGTTATATGAGGATCTTTTTGGCTTGATTAAAAATGAATTTGATAAAATTTTCACACAAAAAAAAATAAAAGCAAATAAAGTCAGGTGTAAGTTTAATGAATGGGCTACACCTGGTATTTACAAAAGTAGAAGAACATTATATGAATTGTATAGTCTAAAAGCAAACACTCAGAACCCACAGATCATAGATCATGTTAGAAATTACTCTAAAATATTTAAAAAAGTATGTGCCACTGCAAAATCAAATCATCTTCGAAATATTATTTTGGGTTCTGATAATAAAGCAAAGGCCACATGGAACATAATAAATAAAGAAACATGTAGGCGTAAACAGAATGATCACTCTTACTCTCTTAAAATTGGGGATAAACTAATTAACTCACATGCAGAAGTTGCAAATGCTTTCGAGGAATTCTTTTCGAATATAGCTCCCTCTACAACTAAAGAACTGGCTTCTTCTGCTGAACTAGCTGAATCCCTTCTCAAGTCGGGTGTTGATGAGTGCAAAACTCCATTTAATTTTAGACATATTAATCCTAATATACTAATAAAAACTTTCAAGGAATTGAACATGAAAAAAACTGAAGACTTATGGGGGATCTCAGTCAATATTATCAATACAATTATAAATACGATAGCCCCTTATCTTACAATTCTTTTTAATAAATGTATTGATGATAAACAGTTTCCTACTTTGATGAAATTTAGTAAGATAATTCCTTTATATAAATCAGGCGAGAAAAATGATCCTTCAAATTTTCGACCAATTTCAATTTTACCGGTACTTAGTAAAGTTTTTGAAAAAGTAATTTTCAATCAACTTTTATCACACTTTGTCCTTAATAAATTGTTACATAGCAAACAATATGGCTTCACGAAAGGTAGAAGCACTACAGATGCTGGAGTTGCACTCTTGAAACACGTGTTTGATGCTTGGGAAAGTAGGCAGGACGCTTTGGGAGTTTTTTGTGATCTTTCTAAGGCTTTTGATTGTGTGGACCATCAAACTTTACTGAAAAAACTTAGACACTATGGTGTTTCATGCGATGCCTCAGATTTAGTAAACTCTTATCTCACAGGCAGAACACAAAAAGTTTGTATCAATGGAGCTGAGTCTTCTGGGTCGCCTCTTACTATGGGTGTGCCGCAGGGATCGATATTAGGGCCTCTGCTCTTTCTAATTTACATAAATGACCTTCCATCTTTTACGAAAGACCTCTGTGAGACAGTGCTATTTGCAGATGATACTTCATTGATTTTTAAAATCAAGAGAGGTAAAGACTCATTTGACGATGTAAATAATGCACTTTCGGAAGTATTGCATTGGTTCACCACCAATAATCTTATGCTCAATGCAAATAAAACAAAGTGCATCAAATTCACAATGCCCAACGTAAAACTTGTCTCAACACATATTACTGTAAAAGATGAACAACTTAATACATCTAGTTCCACTACATTTTTAGGAATCACTTTAGATTCCCGTTTGCAATGGGGTGCGCATATCGAGACTCTGTCGGGAAGACTTAGCTCTGCTGCTTATGCTGTGAGAAAGATAAGACAACTGACTGATGTTGAAACGGCAAGATTGGTGTATTTTAGCTATTTTCATAGTATAATGTCATATGGAATATTGTTATGGGGCTCAGCAGCAGATATTGAATCTATATTTGTACTGCAGAAGAGAGCTGTACGGGCAATTTACGGCCTTGGACCCCGAGACTCCTTAAAAGAACTGTTTAAAGAAATTAATATACTTACAGTAGCATCCCAATTTATTTATGAAAATATAATGTACATCCGCAAAAACCTGTCCTTATTCCTTAAGAAAAGTGACATTCATAATCTTAACACACGGAATAAGAATAAGCTTGCCGTTCCCAATTTCAGACTGCATAAAGTGGGTAATTCGTTTATGGGAAAATGTATTCGCTTTTTTAATAAATTACCAGCGTCTATTGTAGAACTGCCCCTGTTAAAATTTAAATCGCATATTAAAACAACTTTAATGAAAAAAGGATATTATACTGTAAATGATTATATAAACGATAAAAATATTTGGAAATAAATACTGCCCTGCTCGCACAGGTACATTTATCTTGTAATGTAAATATATACTATTTAAAAAGAGGCTGACAATAGTGACCGAGTTTCTTGCGCTACTTCTTCTCGGCGCTAGCCCAAAATTGTCCTGAAGTAGTGGTAGGGAAAAAAAATATTGGGACGTGTAAAAGCGCTTAGTTTAAGCCTATTTACAGAAATAAATTGGTTTTGGTTTTGGTTTTTTGGTATTATATCCAAGGTAATAATAAAGGTTTTTGTGTGATTTAGTACGGAAAAGAGTTTTATTTTTTGCGATTTGAATGTTGGTACTTCGGAGAAACTTTTTGTTGTTTGGAAGAAAGTGTTGCGTGGGTTCATCAGGTCCCACTATACGGTCGTATTTTTTCAAGTATTATACTATTTTGAAATTTGTATTTCAGCAGTAAAATAAACCTCTAAAAGATGTTGTTTGTTACCTACTTTACCAATGCAAAAAGAGAAATTGGAAGAGCACCTGCTCTTTTTACTTACGTGAATCTCATCCAAAATTTTGAGATGAGCTTTAATTTCTTTCGTTAAGTCTTCTTCTTCCTTTTTCTTCTGCTCTTCCTCTCTTTGTTCTTGCTTCCTGTTGATCCTTATGATGCCTTTTTTTGCCAGGAAGTGGTATAACTTCATTTCGTGGTCGAAAGCTTTTTGGAGGTCTCTCATTTCCTTGAAACAAAATCAGATTTAGTAAAAGTCGGGTTTTAACATAATTACTATGTTATTGAACAAGAAGTTTGCATTTGGCATCATATTATTGTAATTTTCAATTTGGCAGCCATATTTGATTATAAATATAACTATGATTTTTTTTATGAGACAATGGTTAAATCTAAAGTAATAATTGTCGCCATTAATGCAAAGAATTTACTGTAGGAGTAGGTATGTCTTTCGCTGAACCTAACACCTGTTATTTTTAAAATTATAATCGCTTACATACCCTTGTTTTGCGGGGTCAATGAACCTATTTATTAATCTTCTAGTTATACGAATAAGTAGTTCATCCACCCTTTTAAGTACCTACTACTTACTTAAGTATTCCCCAGACACGTAGCGTGGTGTGAGAACATTTGTCATTACCTTCCATCATTAATTACTTTTATCCTAAAGTCAAACATACTAATGTGTGACATGTCAATCATTTATTATAGCTGCAATTTACATAAATTATAATCAAATTACACTTTTTCGTGTACGTATATTAAATTTACTACTAATTTGGTGAAAGCGGATTAAATAGGGAAAATTTTATGAAAGTGGGTACCAGTTAATGTTATGGAGTTTCGTGGTTAATTGATTCAATCAAATAAAATAAAGAGTAATCACTTTTTTTGACGTTTGCATGTAAGTATTTTAAGTTTTTCAAACTTTTATCAGCTTCTTTTCTTAAAAGCTTGGTGGTGGAAGTTGGAACATGCTAGACTTAACCAAATTTTTATTTATAAATAAATACATTTAAGTCGACTTCAGTAACAAGTTGTTTTGTTACTAAACTTAATTTTACCCATGACGTTGTATAAATTGTTTATTATTTATTTATTTACACTTTATTTCATACACAGATTAATCTTACAATGGGTTGACTGCCATGAGACACTCCATTTATGGGATATTACTGTTTATGGGATATGGCAGCTCAGATTTTCAAATTCTTCCTTTCTTTTATTTTAATCATGTATTGACCGTATCCTGTTACTGTACTTTAAATAAAAAAGGGTTCAGTTTTCCTCAGAATTTGAACCCAAATAAATAATAATTACCAGGACTTGTTGCATCTGATCCATCTTCCCTTTCTCCTGGAGAGACTTCAGCTTGGCGCACCACTCGTCTCTCTGATCATAAGCCAGGGTCGAGGACTCGAACAGGTCTGTAAGGAACTTCTTCCCTTTGCCCAAAACTTTCATCATCTTCGTCCAGGCTTGGTTGAAGATTGCCCTGGAAGGGAAGACATCGCGAGTTGTTCCAATTTTGGTGTAGTTAAAGTTGGTCGAACATAGGGGAAAGAAAATGTTTCTGGAATGGGCTACGTGCAGACAAGCTCAGCGCAGACCGCCCATTCAGCAGGTCGACAGACGACCCGGTAAAGGTTGCAGGATTAATACGCAAGCGTTTCGATCGTTCGGTCGTATTATCCGGTCAAATTAAAATATCCATTTACTTGTATCAAAGGATTGACAATTTATAAACAATTGAAAACGGTCTGGTTTTTTAAACATCTAGATTGAGTTGGTCATATTTAAAAAAAGGATTGACACATGAGACTAGTTATTTTAATTTGCTAGGTTTATACGTCCGAACGAAAACTAAATTTTCTCGCTAGGCCTCCTGGATGCTGCTGGATATAGGTCACTTCAAACCGGCCAATCTGGAAGTCATTGGGGGAGGCCTTAGTTTAGCAATGGACGTCCTATGGCTAAAATAATGATGATGAAGTTAGTTGGAGCTTTCTTTAACATCTTATTCGTAATATTATTGTAAAGGGCGACGCGACATGAACTTCGATCTGTTTCTTAAAAGCATGATATCTGATAGTTATTTGCCACACCTTAACCCAATTTATTCAGTATTCGTAAGGTATCAGTCGGTGGGAAACTGTAGACCTTACTTTTACAAAACACAAATTATTATTTTTTATGTTGGGGATCTCACTAAGGGATAAGATCCGTAACGAGGTCATACGACATAAGACTAAGGTGACTGATATTGTCCAAAAATGTAGCAAGCTGAAGTAGCAGTGGGCTGGCCATGTCTGTCGCAGAACCGACGAGAGGTGGAGCAGGAAGGTTCTCAAATGGAGACCACGCTTAGGCAAACGTAGTGTAGGACGCCCCCCGGCTAGATGGACCGATGACCTGAAGAAGGCAGCTGGCAGCGACTGGATGCAAAGGGCGGGAGATCGTGCGCTGTGGCGCTCCTTGAGGGAGGCCTATGTCCAGCAGTGGACTGCAACAGGCTGATATGATGATGATGATGATGATTATTTTTTTCCACAAATTATTATTATTGTTTGCTGGTATGTATTAGTTACATGCAAATATTATACAGCATGCTTTCAACATGAGAAGAAATAACAGGACAGATAGGTTAGGTGACACCACCAACATATTATTGACAGACTTTTATGAGCTATCAAAACGCAACAATGCACACAATTTTTAAGACGATAGCGAACTATGACGTCACTGTTTATTAAACTTAGCGCTATAACTTTTAATTGATTTTGAAGCAATAAAAATTCGAATTTTTGAATAAAAGATAATGGATCTGTACACCTTTTGAGGTACAACCTCAATAAGTGGAGTAAACAGGTGACCTAAAAATGCTCATTAAAATCAGCTGAATCGACTATTTTTATATGGGTATAGGTTATAGGAATGGGTTATGGGAAATATATGCTTTTTATGGTTCCGTACCCAAAGGGTAAAACGGGACCCTATTACTAAGGCTCCGCTGTCCGTCTGTCTGTCTGTCCGTCTGTCACCAGGCTGTATCTCATGGAACGTGATAGCTAGACAGATGAAATTTTCACAGATGATGTATTTCTGTTGCCGCTATATGAACAAAAACCAGAATATAATAAATATTTAAGGGGGCTCCCATACAACAAACGTGATTTATTGCTTGTTTATATAGATAATGGTGCGGATCCCTTCGTGAGCGAGTCTGACTCGCACTTGGCGGGTTTTTAAAGATAGATGTTAGTCCCACACACAAAGTTGTTGTATTTGAGCTAAAGAATCATCATCATCACCATCATCACCAGCCTTTATCAGTCCACTGCTGGACACAGGCCTCTCCAAAAGGAGGATTTTGCCTTAATCGCCACGCTTGGCACTCGGGTTGGCGATCGCAGTTTGGCCAATGGTGGAGAGGAGACGCTGCTGCCCGTCTTCTTATGGCGGTTCTCCTGTAGTCGCCTCTTACGACACCCATAGGAAGAGAAGGGGTGGTGCAATTCTTTTAACGTGCCGGCACCACACGACACGTCAAAAGAAGAAGCTAAAGAATCGCCACTTACAAACTGTTAGCGGAACTCCGCATTACCTTTCTGTTACAGCCTGCTAGTAAAACTGTTTAAGTATTTATTTAGCATTTTAAACTTTCTTGTTGCATTTTTTAATTATAACACTGTACATAACACGGGTATTGATGCAACATACCCCTTTTTAACCGACTTCAAAAAAGGAGGAGGTTCTCAATTCGATTGAATGTTGTTGTTTTTTTTTGTATGTTTGTTACGCGATTACGCCGTGGACCGATTTCAAATTTTATTTTTAATTTGAAAGGGTATACCGAGGTGATCCCATTTACACCAAGTCAGATTCTGATGGTGGGATCCCTAGGAAATCGAGGGCAACCCTCAATTTTTATAGGCACCCATAATGTTTTGCATATATTTTCTGATTCAATGCTGATTTTTGGGTCTGGTAATCATCATTTCATGTTGCTGACCTGATGATGGAAGCCACAGAACTCCTTAACGGATAGGAGTTAGAAGATAATACTGCAATTTGTCGAAAAAACGTATTTCTCAGTGTGTTGAGCAGACGTGGAGCTTATGAGGTACCAGACCGCCTTTTTATATTTACTGGGGGCGTACTCGCACACCCAGTAACGAAAAAAAGTTAAAAGTTCCTTTCTTAAATTGACTTGTTCTTTAACGCAAGACCTTATCATATGGTTACGACTCCAAATAGCCGCCGTTCTGGTTGGAGTGTAGGAAAACCCTTTCCTTAAGACTTAAAAAGTTTCGTCAAAAAATTTACCCTATATAACACCTTATTTTTATCATATCATTGGATGGGGGGTCCATAGAGGACCAACATTAGTTAAGGTTACTTTGCTGTAAAGTCATTTTTGGCGGAGTTGGAAGGTGCAAACTTAAGATTATTTTAAAGGCGTCTGGGACTTAAAATAAATTTCGTCGAAAAATTGATCATTGATATCACCCTATTCTTATTATACCATTGGGTGGGTGGTCCATAGAAGACCAACGTTTGTCTAGGTCACTTTGCTGTAAAGTCATTTTTGGCGGAGTTAGGAGGGGAAAATTATAGAACTTAACACTTAAAATTGTGAAATAAAATAATGTGTGCGAATGAACACATTTTAACTATCGATGGCTGGCATGGACTCCAAAAAGAACTGATTAGGTATGCTTTAGTCAATATTATTTTTGTTTTTAAGTTTCATTTTGAAGTCGGTTTTGAGTTTTTTATCAAACTTATTTTTTATTTATTATTGTCCCGACGTTTCGGCCTTACGTAGGCCTAATTACATAGGCCGTGGTCGCGAGAAGACTGGCGATGTACATATAAAAAAAAGATTTTTAGAGGGGTATGTTGCATCAATACCCGTGTTGTGTACAGTGTTATGTAAGTATTTATTATTAAGTAGCCCTGTAGGAATACGTGATTCCTATAGATGCTACCAAAGAACTAGTAAGAAGTATTTATGTAGGTATTCAATTTCGTTCTGCATTCTGACTTTATTTGCAAGATGCAGCTCAAACGCGGCCTCAAACGTCATTTCATGAATTTCGGGAATGCCGAGCTGTGCAACGCGGCGAGATGTCTGCGGCGCCTTTGATGTGTGTGCTCGGATGAGCTCGTACAGAGCAAGTTAATGTTCATTTGCTTTGTATTGTGTTTGGAGTTGTTTAGGAAGGCATGCAATTACTCTTTTATAAGGCCCGTAATCCATATCTAAGAGGCGCTATTGGAACTATGTTACACTAAGGCTTTGATAATATTGTTCGTTCGTTACAGGATGGTATCAATGGTAAAGTAAAGTAAAGTATGCCTATATACGTCCCACTGCAGGGCACAGGCCTCACCTCAACTATGAGGTGGTCTGGGCTATACTCCACCACGCGGGCCCCGTGCGTGGAGGGGTGTTGTATGTAAGGCCAGTGACTAAACCCTACTGTCAGATGTAATCAAGCAGGCATAAGACGACTAGTGCCTTCCGAAGCACGGAGACGATCGTGATAAAATATGTTCGGAATGGTCACCCATCCACTAACAACCGCAGCGTTGGTTGCTTAACTTTAGTAATAGAAACCAAAGCGCTGCCACCACTGAGCTACGAGGACCTATCTATCTATCTATAGTAATAATGAATAAATGTACACGTGACATTTACAGAGTTGTAAGTGTAAATGGCCGCTTTAACAACGCACAAACAGTTTCAATAATATTAGAGCTATGGCAAAAAATGTTACGCACCTACAGAAGAAGCAATGACGGAACCACATCACCCAGACCAGAGACAATATAGAAAAGTTCGTTTTCCAGAATGTCCCGATCTGGAATCGAACCCGGAACCTCAGAGATGGCGATGCCATGAAGTCTGATGTACTCGCCTCTCGGCTACCAAGGTCGTCGAATACTTAAAATATCTGAAACTTGCCTGTCTTTCAGCATATGCTCAATCTCTGCTCGAATCTTCTTGTTCTCGCATTGCAGCTCGTTGAACCGAACCTGTTCAGCTTCTAGTTTGTTCTCGGTGGATACCAATCGGTGTTCAGACTGCATTCTGCGTAGTTGCATCTGATAGTATAACAATTTTTACTGGTACTATTTTCACTACTAATATCAGATGACACAGCAAAGGTAAAAATAAGATTCCTTATAAACATTCAACGATTTAGATAGAGATTAAAAAACACTCTTAGTTTTTTCTTAATTTAAAGCTATCATAATCAAAATCCTGAATCATCATCATCTTCATTTCAGCCACAGGACGTCCACTGCTGAACATATGCCTCCCCCAATGACTTCCAGATTGGCCCGTTGAAAGCGACATCCATCCAGCTGCTTCCTGCAACCTTAACCAGGTCATCTGCCCACCATGTGCGAAGACATACTGCAGTTAATTTAATTGTACACAATAATACAGGAAGTTTAATAATAATTTACTTCTCCTCGTGTAGCGTTGACTTGTTTCCTCAAATTCAGCATCTCCTTGTTGTTATTCTGCAGAACACCATCCAGCTGTTGCATCATAATTACTCCTTCTGCAATAAAAGAGGTTTTATTTAGACATTGCCGATTGCAATTGATTCATGTTTAGCAGTAGACGTCCTATGTTCATCAGGACTACAGTGATGATGATGTCCTCTACCTTAGAGCATCATCATCGTCATCATCGCCAGCCTATATCAGTCCACTGCTGGACACAGGCCTCTTAAAAGGAGGATTTTGGCATAATCGCCCCGCTTTGCAGGCGGGTTGGCGATCGTAGTTTGGCCAATGGTGGAGAGGAGACGCTGCTGCCCGTCTTCTTATGGCGGTTCTCATGTAGTCGCCTCTTACGACACCCATAGGAAGAGAAGGGGTGGTGCAATTCTTTTAACGTGCTGGCACCACACGGCACCCTTAGAGCATCTAACCTCTACCATATTTGCAGTAGGTATGTATATAGTGGGTTGCCATCTCTAAAATTCGCAACCAGGACAAAAAGGGGGGCTTGTTGAATCTTGCGAGTCGGTTGATCGCTGTAGCCCAGCGGGACGGCGGCCTGAGACATGTTTTTTTTTAACCCGTACTGCAAATTTTAACCCACCGGGATGCTCCTCGCACTCCCTTCAAACTAAAACAAATCCGAGGAAACCCGGACGGATGGCAACTCATATTCCAAAATTCATCGATAAGAGAGCAAAATTTGGAATTTACCCTCGCACTCCATTTGGGTTTTGACTCTCAACAATAAAGATCGTTTCAAGTCATATTCCATTCTCTTGCGCTTGCTTTTGTGGGCACCAGATCTTGCTATCTGAAAGCAGAATAATCGAAATACATCTAAAGAATATAGCCCAGGTAGTAGAGTGCGTAAGTTACTAATTATATTATTACATTAATCCAGATTTTTTAAGTACACACAACCGCTTAAGCAGTTTTGACGGCTTGCGGTCAATCAATTAAAAGATGTTTTCTTTTCTCCATACGCCGACTGAGTGGCGTAAAGAACATCAAGAATGAAGCGGAAAAGAATCACGATTAATTCAGAAAACAATTTTTTCTAAAACTGGGTAAAGAAAATATAATCCTATTTAGTCCACCAGTTAGATCATCAAAAAATATTGAACTCTAATACTAATATTTAAGCGCGTCAAAGTTCGGAAGAGGACTGACTGAGTGACTTCACGAGCCCCCCCCCCCTCTTCCGAACCTCTTCTAAGTAAAATGACATAATACAAGAAAGTTAATTGCTTCATTTTAGATCATTAATTTATGACAATCAGTGTGTTTTTCTGGCGCATTTCTTTAACGGTTTTGTAATATATTTACGAGTATACTACGAGTAAAGCTAACCCATATATTTCACAGCTTACACCGAAGACTATCTCTAGAATAAGGTTAGTCCTTCTCGCTGCTCCGACAAAGCTTTTTGAGGGTATCTATTTGTATATATATTGCTTATTTTCTATGCTCTAGCTAGAGAGCTCAGTTTGAGTAAAGAAACGAGGTTAGAATACTATTTGTTTCAAACAAATTCCATTTGGCCGTTTATCTATAATGTCAGTTTTTATAAGTCTGTTATTTATGGGCTGTAAATTTTGTATTAAATAAAATAATATTAATAAATAAATATATAAATAATTATATAGCTTTCAAGCACAATTTTATAAGCGTTACTTCAAACTTATAACAGCTTATTGTGTTATCAAATCTTTAAGATGTTATTAAACCAACTTCTAATTGACACGATTAAAAAATTTACAATTAATTTTAACAATGTATCAATTAGTTAACATCGAGCTGATCTGAGCCCCCCTCTCGATGGACTGACGATCTCAGTAAGATGTTTGGCAGTGGCTAGATGAAGGCAGCGGGAAATCGTGCTCTTTGACTGCAATAGGCTGACACGACGATGATGATGATGATCTGATGATGGACTGATGGACTAGCCAGGAGGTGGATAGGGAACTCTTCAATGGCTTAGTAAAACTGCGGGAACTCCGCAAAAATACAAATACGGAGTGTGCGCTCACTGCATATCACAGCCACGCTGCATCCTGGATACGTTACGGAATCATATTCTGGGGTAACTCGACCGATGTGTCCCATGTATCTGTGTTACAAAAGCGGTGTCTTAGAATTATAGCTTTTACAGCACCGAGAGAGTCATGTAGAACAGCTAGCCTAGCGCTGTATAAAAACGGTCCTTACTATATGGCCGTCAAAGCTTATAATCATTTGCCAAACTCGATTAAAGCCCTTCATGATACTAAATTTGAAAAGGAGTTAAAGAAAATGTTAATGTTAAAGTCATACTATGATTTAAACGAATATTTTAGGGACAAAATTTAAATTATATTCTTTTAAACTTTCATGGTCACTAACATTAGAATAGTTTGTTACGGGATTGCTACCATGTACCTTATTTTTGAGTTCCCGATATTTCGGCACTGTTGCAAGCGCCATGATCACGGAGTTACTCCTAATTTAAATTACCATTCCTGACATTTATTACAATCACAATCCTTTATTGTTTGTATTGACTGACCATTATTTGAATTTTATCATGGCTTTTTAATTTTGACATTTGATATTTATATTTGACATTGTAATATTTTATTGACGTGAAAAAAGCATGACGTGACATATTGAACAATTTAATTTTATTGTATAATTGTAAATTAATGGATGGAGTAATGGAATGTAATGTTATTTTAACTATAATTTGATTAAATGTTTAATTCACAAATGCCTCATGAAGGCTGTAATGTAACATATTGACCACCTGTATAAGTGTATATTATGCTAATGTATATTTTTACTACCACTGTTACATTATGAAGTGAGTAAATGAATATGAATATGAAAACCTTCGTGTTTGGGCTCATTTGATTCGTTTTGTGGAGTCCAATACTTATAACAGTGTGTCTTAAGCCTTCCCCACACTAGCGTCTTTCAAGCGTCGTGGCATTGTCACTTCACTAGCGTCTTTCGAGCGTCGACGTCGTGGCAGCATCCAATCAGCGTTAAGTAACTGACAGTAATCAGTCATTAAAAGTAATCAGTATCGACGCTCGAAAGACGCTAGTTTCGCCACCCACACTATTAGCGTCTGTTCCCTTATGGTTTTTCAAACTATGTGATATGCAATATCATTTTAATATCAAAAGAGGCCAATGTGTTTATCAACACAAATCGCTATCAACCCCGATCGGTAACTAGGCGGCTACATTACGTTTTTGCGATTTTAGATTCATAGATTCAAAATACGGTTCCATTGGCAGTTTTAATGTTCGACTGCTCTTATCTATGTCTTTCTTGGCGGGCTAAGGGTTTAACTCGTAAAATCTTCAGGTCGTACAAGGCCGCGAACCAATAGCATTTCTATTTTATCTTGTTTCGCAGGGTAAAAGAATTAAACACATTTATTATTCCAATTCACTTTTAAATGACTCAAATTTTACTTACTACTAGTTCGAGGCTGTAAACTAGTTTTGAGAACAAGCAGCGCAATAAACTCTGTAACCATTATGCCACTGGTATAATAAGATGAAGATGGATGTAGTGTCTGCCGCATTTAACCCTTTGTGGGGCTCTATCGATATATTATAAATAAATGATAAATTTTGGACAACATCACATACATTGTTCCGATCCTAAGGTAAGTAGCTAAATCACTTGTGTTATAGAAATCAGAAACAACGACGGTACCACAACACCCAGACCTGAGCCAATATGGAAAAGTTAAAATTAGGATATTAGACATCATTATTTTGAACCCGTTAAATAAAAGACATAGTATTCCTTGTGGCTGCTATTTATCGAATGGCAAACCGATACATTGCGACGGTGACCGAAGTACAAAACAGAAAAGATCTACCCACTATTTTTTTTATTCTTTTTTTTTTTACTTTTGTCTACAAGACATGTCAGTCCCATCGAACAAATAATATTAAATAACCCTAGTAATATGTGAAAACAACTTGCATTAAAATTACCCTACGTACAAACTTAGCCTAAATTGTATCAGGTACGTATGCACTTCATTGGCAGAACTCCAATAAAGGGCACAAGCACAAGGTGTTCTGAATTAGGAATACTCTGAACAATTCCCACATCCAGCCTATTTACCCTAAACATATCTAAAAATTGATCCCTGGCAGTCTGGTTCCGTGCACATTCCATCAAAAGATGAAATACATCCTCAATTTTGCCACATATTTATTATATACTAATCTTATTATAATACCCAACAGAATCTTTCGCTTATCATAAGGCCGAAACATAATGAAACTTCTAACTAGCTCTGCCTCATAGAGGGTTAACACCCACGCTTTCTCATTCTATATAGTGTGACAGAGACAGCAATATCCAACTGTCTAAATAAGATTTGACTCGGAATGCGTTTCAAAGCAAAACTAAGATAATATTAAATCTTTCGCAAATACCCTTGCAGCTGTGTATGTTGGTTTAATTATGTGATTTGAGCGTTAGAGCAGATAAACTAACATGGTACCTATATGTTGGGAAAATATTTATGTAATCATTAGGGAAACTAGGTTTTTTATTGAGTTGAAATCAAAACGATATACTCAGGTCTACAGTATCTTGAAGTTGTGAAAAAATCAAACCTCTAAAGTTAACGTAAAAAATAAGATACAATTATGCCGCAATAAACGTATATTTCGAAACGTATATTACCTACGTAATATTATGAAATTTGGCAAGTAGTTCCGTATTATATTACAAGTATAGGGCAACATCTAAAAACTATACATTTGTTATCAAAACATAAAACAAATATGTAATTAACTACAAAATTGTACGGATCCCTCTCGGTGGGCGAGTTCGTCTCGCACTTGTCCGATTTTTTCTACTTTGTTTAACATTGTATAGATACTGAACATAATGTGTTTCGCGTCCGCAGTAGGTAATGACATTTTTACATAATAATATACACCTCAATAATAATTTTACCTCATTGAGATTATTATTTAGTCGAAAATAATATGCTAAAAATCGGTCTTGTTTATAACCAAATATGAGATAAAATTATTATTAAAGGGATTATCAGTAAAACTGTTATTAGTGTGCAGCCGCATTTTTTGAAATGTAAGTATAAAGCTATATTGCACCTTTGTTACGTTTTTGTGTGATTTTCCCTGCATCATACAACGAAGAACGATTCAAATTTAAATCTTTATTTGCGTACTAAGTGATTGGTACATACACAGAACAACTAAGACACGCTACGCGATCCCTTTTCTGTGGGTACATACATATACAACAGTACTTAAAAACATAGTAGCCTAAATGGTATAGCAAATGTAGAGAGCATCTTAAATCCAAACGTTTTTTTGAGATAGCGAAAAGCGAGCTATTCCAAACGTTTATTTGGTATACCTAGCGAATATCTTTTTAGGTACCTATGTGTATTGCGATTAATATTTTATAGAAATATTCTTTCTGAATTATTTAATTACTTATCATCAACATCATTTCAGCCATACAACATCCACTACTGTACATAGACCTCTCCCAATGACTTCCAGATTGGCCGATTGGAAACGGCATGCATGCAGCGGCTTCCTGCAACCTCAACAGCAGGGCTAGCATGCGCAACACGATAAAATTTTGTCATGGCATTTTATCGACTTTTGACGTAAATATGTCGTTTTGTCTTCGACGCTATCAAAGAAAAAAACAAAATATCTTGGCAATGCCGTCTTATAACATACAAATAAGTATACGAAGAACGGGAAACCCTGAAAATATTAAGAAAAAGGATTCGAGATGTCTGTGATACAAGTGAGAGACAAAATTTGTCTTGTCTATCGATAAAATAACCGATACGCGCATGCTAGCCCTGCTGGTCGGGTAGACGTTCTACACTGCTTAATAAGTACCCACCTTTAAGTCACTCAACAGGTTAATATACTCTTTCTTCAAGGTGGTCAGAAGGTGGTCTTGTTCCCTGAACTGTGGATGCACCCCCATGGTCCGATGGAGTCGGTCTGCCTGGATCATTCTGACCTATGAGGAAAATCAGACGTTTATATTTAGATACTTTTAAACTTTCGCGTTGCATAATTTAAAACTCAATGAAACGGGAATTAACGCGATCATAATTTAGGTACAAAATGTTACCTCTTTTGCCTGACGTTTCGATCGGGTTACACCGACCGTGGTCACAGGCTGACTGGAACAGCGATGTCTTCACTCCGTATGAGAGGCAGATTCTTCATCTACCCTCATAATATTATTTTCACGCCAAGTACCGTCACACACTACACTCACTGTGTCCCTATTCTGCACACTAACCGCCGCGTCAGTATTCAGATGAGAACTCGATCGCGAAACAAAACGAGATTGTTTATTTTTAATCACTGGATTCCATGTCGCGGATAATTTGAAACCGTCTTCCCGATTGAAATTTTTATACTTTTTGATTTCAATAGCTTCACGCACAACTCTTGAATAAAAGTGGCGATCCGTGGAAAGAACTTGCGTTTGATGAAATTCAATTCAGTGATTAGTGCCCGATTCAAGAAGATGTTCGGCAATCGCTGATTTTGCAGTTTTGCGGTTTTTCACAGCAGCTATATGCTCTTTAAGCCTTTCAGCGATGGTTCGTTTCGTTTGGCATATGTAGGGACTCCCGCAGCTACAGTTTATTTTGTAAACACCTGGTGTTTGTAACGGCAAGACATCCTTCGGTGTGCCTAGTAAAGTCTGTACTTTTAACCCCGGGGTGTAAATCGTGGGAATGGACCATTTCTTTAGCAGGGAGCCAATTTTATCAGTCACTCCTTTCACGTAAGGCAAAAATGCGGGATGTCTGCTTATGAGGGTAGATGAAGAATCTGCCTCTCATACGGAGTGAAGACATCGCTGTTCCAGTCAGCCTGTGACCACGGTCGGTGTAACCCGATCGAAACGTCAGGCAAAAGAGGTAACATTTTGTACCTAAATTATGATCGCGTTTATTCCCGTTTCATTGAGTTTTAAGTTTATATTTAGTGTATGGTACACAATTGATTAAGATACTGGTCCCATGCAAATTATTTGTAAAGGCTAGAAAATATCGTGTTTACATTTGTTGATAAAATATATGATCTTTACCATGGTAAGTAGCGCATTCAGCGTGTTGTTTAAAACAATAGCCAATTTAAAGAGACTATTATGTTTATTAATGCAAAAAAAAATTTAGGGGACAAATTTTTACTCGACTTTTTCTTTTAGAACCAAATTTTGTTTGGGAGTTGGCGTGGGGCTCTACAGGATGGACAAAAGAATGGTACACTCCTCAAAACCACATGATCATGATAATATACTTCTGTCAAAAAAGTTTCAGGAATTGATGATTTGTTTATGGTTCCAAATTTAAATTTTTTTTTTTTTGTTGTTGTTAGATTGGCACAACTGTTTTCCATTTTGGCGCGGAGTTTGAGTTAGGTACATCTGATAATTAGATTAAATACAGTATTGTTTTTAACCGACTTCAAAAAAAAGGAGGAGGTTCTCAATTCGTCTGAATGTTGTTTGGTATATGGTATAACTTTTTTAGTTATACCATATCTAGTGTTTATTGCGAATTTCATAATGGACAAAAATATCAAACAAAGAGTTTGTCTTAAATTTTGCATCGCCAATGGGATTTCGTGTTCGGAGTCTCTAAAAATGTTACAGAAGGCTTACGGTTAATCGACTTTATCAAAAACACGTGTTTATGAGTGGTACAAAGCGTTCAAAAGCGGTCGAGATGTGTTGGAAGATTTGCCTCGCTCTGGTAGGCCATCAACGTCTGCTACTGAAGATAACATTGCAAAAGTGAAGGAAATAGTGACTGAAAATCCTCATTAAAGTTCGAGAGTGCTAGCCGTCGAACTTTCTGTGTCACACGAGTCGATTCGTACCATTTTATAAATAATCAATTGGGTATGAAACATGTTGCCGCTCGGCTAGTCCCAAAAGACCTGAATTTTCTCCAAAACCCCAATCGCAAACGAGTCTCTGAGGACATGCTAGAAGGAGTCAATGCCGACCCAACATTCATGAAACGCATAGTTACTGGTGACGAGACGTGGGTTTACGAGTTTGACACGCAAACTAGTCAACAAGCTTCGGAGTGGCGCATTCCAACTGAACCGAAACCAAAGAAAGAGCGCCAAACTCGATCGAAAGTCAAAGTCATGTTGACTGTTTTCTTTGACTGTCGCGGTGTTGTGCACTCAGAATTCTTGCCAGGAGGTCAAACGATAAAAAAGAGTATTATTTAAGCATTATGTGGCGTTTAAGAAAGCAAATTAGACGAAAAAGGCCAGATTTGTGCAATGAAAATTCTTGGATTTTGCACCACAATAATGCGCCTTCCCACAAGGCCATCATTGTGAACGAATTTTTGACCGAAAACTCAACAAATACCATCGAGCAGCCACCTTATTTCACCAGATATGGCTCCAGCCGAAATCTTTATTTTTCCTAAACTCAAATTACCACTTCGTGGCACCCGGTTCCATTCGGTAGAAGACATAAAGAAGAATTCGCGGCGAGAACTGAACTCGATTCCGGAAAAAGCGTTTAAAAAATGTTTTGATGATTGGATTATTCGTTGGCGTAAGTGTATCTCTTCTGAAGGAGCATACTTTGATGGTGATAAAATATATTTGGATGAATAACTAACATTTTGTGTATTATTAATCTTTTCCCGGTACTTTCTTGACAGAGTAGTACAACATCTTTACTTAAAGGAGCAACGTCGAAATTGTGATTTTTATTTTCAGGTGCTCCATACAATTATCACCGAGGTATGCGAGTAAGTTTGTATGGAGCAGCTAAAAAAATAATCTCGATTTCGATGTTGCTCCCATACAAAAAGTTGATGTATAATTATATGACCAGCTGATCACGTGGTTTTAAGAACTGTCCCATTCTATTGTACATCCTGTATAACTAATATTTGTACAGAGTGGTGTGTTAGTTAGGCGGCTTTAATAGGTCATTAATTAATTATATATACACAGTGTTTTTTTAACCGTCTTAAAGCCGAAGCCCACGTTATGTAACCATCCTTATAAACCTCTAGGAAGTATAATTTTTCTTAATCAAGCATATCATTTTTAAGTAAAAAATAACAAATAATTCAAGATATAAATGTACCATCCTGTTTATAATGTTTATGGTTTCAACAATGCATAGTCCTTGACCTTGCCGCCTCCACGCGTGCAGCACCATCCACGTAGACTATCATATCCGTGTACAGGATGTTTCAAACTAAATTTTGCAAATAATTATTTATTTTTTTAGTTTTGAATAATTAATAATTACCAAGTTTTATTATACAGATGACATGTAGTTATTGGATACTTTAAGTGGCCTTCGGCTTTAAGACGGGTAAAAAAGCACGGTGTATATTGGACAATATGACATACATTGCTCTGATCCTAAGGTAAGTAGCTAAAGCACTTTTGTTATAGAAATAAGAAATAACGACGGTACTACAACACCCAGACCCGAGCCATATAGAAAAGTCCGTTTTCTACATTGACCCGACCGGGGATCGAACCCGGAATCTTAGAGATGGCGGCGCCATTTAAATTCCGGCGTGCTCGTCTCTCGGCTACGGAGGTCGTCAATTAAGCCCTTCTTCATTAATTTGAAAGCACTCCTAAACGTAGCTACGTCATGGTATCATAAAATATAGAACTAACTTGTCTTTGAAGTCTGCAGTGCTCGTCCTCCATCTTTTTCAGCACTTCAATGTCGTTATTATCGGTCGAGTGTGAAGAAGTTTGGTTCTCCATCTTCAGTAAATATTTAGAAAGTATTGTAAAAATTTACTCAATTATAGATTTCGCGTTTGACGTTAAAGCCAACTGGTTTTGTTACTATTTGAAGGCTATATCTGGGCGGTAACCACGAACCCTTAAAACAATCTCAAATCTGTCAAACATTATCATTTCTGACAAATTTTGTATGAAATGACGTACCAAAATTGACAGATTTGACAACTTTGAGATTGTTTTTAGAGTTCCCCCGCAGATGATGTCATTATGTCATCGCTACAATAACCCGCCTACACAAATTACTTGATTTTTAACCGACGAAAAAACGGACGAGGTTTTCAAGTCGACGCGTAGTATATATATTTTTTTAATGTATGGTCACACATAACTTTTTACAGAGTAGTCCGATTTTGATAATTCTTTATTTATTAGAAAGGGTTAGTTGGTGCGAATGAACACATTTTAACTCTCAATCGCTGGCACAGATTTTTTTAAAAAGAGCTGATTAGGTATACTTACATTAGTTAAGGAACTACCTTATTAAGATAGGGGTCGAGAGTAAGCCCATCTCAAATTTAAAAAAAAAAGATTAAATAAAAAAAAGTTTATTATTTTTTGCTTTTCAGTTTTTCGACGGTTTCATTTTTTTGTTTTTTGTTGTGTGATCAAATGTGCTTATTGTCAAAATCTAGTAAATGTTTAGGCAGCCTTTATTGACTTATAACTTGACAACCTCCGTAGCCGAGAGGCGAGCGCTGGACTTGGTGTCGCTATCTCTGAGGCCCCGGGTTCGATTCCCGGTCTGATCGATGTAGAAAACGAACTTTTCTAAATGTTTCAGGTCTGGGTGGTGTGGTACCGTCTTTTTATTTCTATATATAAGTTCACTCTCTAAAGCATTGTTTTATCGCTAGTGTGATAAGCTCTAGTAGTTTATTATATTAGTTTACGTCAGTTATCTTTGACTTACTAAATCTAAATCGCTTTATGACTTATTTCAATAATCAAAAATCTCGTTTATTACTTAAAGAATATCTTTATTTTTGATTAAAATTCGTAAGTGGATCATTTATGCTAATTACTCGGCCTAATTAAATTCACTATTGTGGAATAAAAAAAATATTGGATAACATCACATAATTCACATACTTACCTACATTACTCTGATGATGATGATCCTAAGGTAAGTAGCTAAATCACTTGTGTTATAGAAACTAGAAACAACGAAGGTAGCACAACACCTAGACCAGAGACTATATAGAAAAATCATTTTCTACATTGACCCGACCGGGGATCGAACCCGGAACCTCAGAGATGGCGGCTTAGTGAAATAAATAATATTTAAATTAAATATAAATTTCTAAAAGTAATACATAAAAGTTAAATTCACTATTCCCAAACTGAGGCAGGTTAATAACCATAATACGTCAGACGATTATAAACATATATGCAGTCGATATACCAAACTTTTTAGGAATACATAAGGCTCCCAACTGCAATGGAGTCTCTATAATTGCCTTGTCAGGAAGGCTCAGTTCAGCGGCTTATGCTGTGAGGAAAACAGGGTTTTAACTGATGTCGAAACAGCAGAACAAACTATGAAAATAACTGTTGTGTAGAAGATTTCCTATGAGACTACCTAATTCTAAACCTTTCTCAAATTTATTTTGATCGTGTCGTTAACCATCCGTGTTTATGTCTAGAAATAGTTCTCGTACACTAACATAATTTAATAAGGGCCTACTAAATAAATGACTAACTTTGAATAAGTCATTAGTGCTTGTTGATCAGTGGCGGTCGCTATTTGGTAGTAATTAACAAAGCTAAACAACCCACGATGCATTTGTGAGTAGATGGGTGACCACTGACCATTCCGACCATATTTAGTTACATTTATTATATTCTCTTTGCTACGGAAGGCACGTTAAAAGTTGGTACCGGCTAATTTCGCTTGATACTATGATGCCTAGTCAGATGCCTTAAGATGGCTTGATTACATTTGACAGTGGGCTTAGTCACTGGCCTTACAACACCCCTTCACCACACCGCATTGGGCCCGCGTGGTGGAGTATGGCCCAATCAACTACATGTTGAGGCAAAGCCTTGTTAGTTCGATTAATTATATTATTATATTGAGGAATTTTATCTTGTCACGTGACGTCCTCGGTAGCTTAGTTGGTAAAGCACTCGCCCGGCATGCGATGGGACGTGGGTTCGAGTCCCTCTTGAGGTCGATGAATTTTTTCAAGTGTCATTTATCTTCAATGAAACCTTGCATGGAATTGCTAAAAACAAAAATTTACTATATTATATGTATTTAACTTTAGGTAATTCGTTTCTTAGGGAAAGTAGTTGGTTAACATGAGCATACACATACCCTCGAGTATTTAACATTAATAAAAAAACACCCTATTCATTTTCTAGGTCAGTACATAAGATGTTTCAAAAAAATGTGGGCTAGAGCCATTGAGGTATAATGTACTAGCGTACTAGAGAACACATCTCAAACTAAATGTTTCAGCCAAGAATTGTAGTCCAGTGGACTACAAAGCTTCAGTCAGTGTCAATAATTGAAGTTGTCAAAACTGCTTCTTTATTATTCACCGTTTAAAATTTGTAGTCGGGCTACAATGCTTGGCTGAAACATTTAGTTCGAGATGTGTTCTCTAGTACGCTAGTACATTATACCTCAATGGCTAGAGCTACAACAGGTTAGTTGGACAGGTGTGGATGGTTTTAAACAAAATAAAGCCTTCAAAGCTTTTTAATTTTTTTATTTAAAATAAAAATGACATCGGGCATGTCATTTCTTCACTATCGAAATCTATTTAAGTAATATTGTAAATTTTTGTTTTACAATATTACTTAAATAACCAACTAAGCTACCGAGGACGTCTATGGTAAAGCACTCGCCCGGCATGCGATGGGACGTTTGATATTGGTCCCATGTAAATTACTTGTAAAGGCTAGAAAATATATTACGTATATAACTTTTGAAACTATCTTGTTGCATTTTTAAACATAATTATTACACTCTAACGGGATTTCATACAACAACATACCTAAAACGATTTGTTTTGTGTCCCGACGTTTCGGCTCGATTACACGAGCCGTGGTCGCGGGTTGACTGGCGTTGCGCAGCGTCGTCTCGAACGAGTTGAAGAATTTTCTCGATGTACCGACATTTCTTCAACATTTTCGTCACTGGTACAGTCAGTCCGGCAAAATACACTAACAGTTTTGGGAATTGTTTTAGGTATGTTGTTGCATGAAATCCTGTTAGAGTGTAATAATTATATATTACGTATGTTTACATTTATTGATATAATATATGATCTTTACCATGGTAAGTAGCGTATTCAGCGTGTTGTTTAAAACAATAGCCAATTTAAAGAGACTATTATGTTATTGATGCAAAAAAAAAATTTAGGGGTCAAAATTTTACTCGACTTTTTCTTTTGAAACCAAATTTTGTTTGGGAGTTGGCGTGGGGCTCTACAGGATGGACAAAAGAATGGTACACTCCTCAAAACCACATGATCATGATAATATACTTCTGTCAAAAAAGTTTCGGGAATTGATGATTTGTTTATGGTTCCAAATTCAAAATTATATTTTTTTTGTTGTTGTTAGATTGGCACAACTGTTTTCCATTTTGGCGCGGAGTTTGAGTTACATCTGATAATTAAATTAAATACAGTATTGTTTTTAGTTATACCATATCTAGTGTGTATTGCGAATTTCATAATGGACAAAATTCTTGGATTTTGCACCACAATAATGCGCCTTCCCACAAGGCCATCATTGTGAACGAATTTTTGACCGAAAACTCAACAAATACCATCGAGCAGCCACCTTATTTCACCAGATATGGCTCCAGCCGAAATCTTTCTTTTTCCTAAACTCAAATTACCACTTCGTGGCACCCGGTTCCATTCGGAAGATTGATCTCCTTTATGTCAGAAGACATAAAGGAGAATTCACGGCGAGAACTGAACTCGATTCCGGAAAAAGCGTTTAAAAAATGTTTTGATGATTGGATTATTCGTTGGCGTAAGTGTATCGCTTCTGAAGGAGGATACTTTGAAGGTGATAAAATAAATTTGGATGAATAAATAACATTTTGTGTATTATTAATCTTTTCCCGGTAGTTTCTTGACAGAGTAGTACAACATCTTTACTTAAAGGAGCAACGTCGAAATTGTGATTTTTATTTTCAGATGCTCCATACATTTATCACCGAGGTATGCGAGTAAGTTTGTATGGAGCAGCTAAAAAAATAATCTCGATTTCGATGTTGCTCCCATACAAAAAGTTGATGTATAATATATGACCAGCTGATCACGTGGTCCGGCGTGCTCGCCTCTCGGCTACGGAGGTCGTCGATGTTTAGGCAGCCTTTATTGACTTATTACTAGACAACCTCCGTAGCCGAGAGGCGAGCGCTGGACTTGGTGTCGCTATCTCTGAGGTCTCGGGTTCGATTCCCGGTCTGATCGATGTAGAAAACGAACTTTTCTTAATGTTTCGGGTCTGGGTGGTGTGATACCTTCTTTTTATTTCTATATATATATATAAGTTCACTCTCTAAAGCATTGTTTTATCGCTAGTGTGATAAGCTCTAGTAGTTTATTATATTAGTTTACGTCAGTTATCTTTGACTTACTAAATCTAAATCGCTTTATGACTTATTTCAATAATCAAAAATCTCGTTTATTACTTAAAGAATATCTTTATTTTTGATTAAAATTCGTAAGTGGATCATTTATGCCAATTACTCGGCCTAATTAAATTCACTATTGTGGAATAAAAAAAATATTGGATAACATCACATAATTCACATACTTACCTACATTACTCTGATGATGATGTGTTACAACTTCCGCCTCCTACCACCCGCTGATATTATTTAATTTAACAAGCTAAGCATTAACTTAGTAGGTATTTAAGAAATAATAATCATAATCATAATTTATTCAGAATGACAATATTTAATTCAGACACAATATCTAAATCACATAATATTAATAACTTCATATTTTATAACTAGGTGTTAATTCCATTGATATTGTAACTTCCGTTTCCGACATTATTATTTTTATAATTCAAAGAGATAATCAATAATATTTACAATGATATAACTATTTAATTATGGTCTGCTTTTAATTATTTAATGTGTACCTATAGTGGGATATTTTATTTTAATGATAATTTAGAATTGTTTTGTGAACTAGTGTAACATAATTAGTTTGTCTATTGATCTTTTGTTAGTTCCTATATAAATCTGATTCTACCTTGTTCTGGGTTGACTATTAAACGGATCGTCGTGGTAACAACACCAATTAGTATCCTCGTTATTATTTTCGCCCTGATCTGCGCCCTTACATCTCAGAAGTGGGATGGGGGGTACTCACGGCCCGTATTACCTCGGCTTAGGGAAAAGGCGGCAAAGCAACTCGTCTACTGAAAATGAAAGTACGGAAGAAAACACGAACTTTTTTTTTCACTCACCTGAAAAATATGAGCTAGAAGAAAAGAACCTGCATTCTGCAAAGAAACGAAGAATCACACATTTGGATGCGGAGATTATTCCTAAATTCGATCCTGAGAAGAAATCGACAAATGTGAAGGGCTGGCTTCACAAAATCGATCAGTTAGGAGACTTGTACGATTGGGAAGAAAGAGACAAAATTTTCGTGATGCAGACTCGACTTCGTGGTGCGGCCCGGGATTGGTATGATGATCTCGAAGATTACGAAGCTACATGGTTACTATGGAAAGACAGATTAACAAAGGCTTTTCCTCGTTCAACAGACTTTGTGGACCGACTTGAAGAAATGTTGGCTCGTGTGAAAAATAACAGCGAAACAATGACTCGTTATTACCACGATAAAATATCGCTCATGAAGAAATGTGGTATAGAAGGTGAAGATGCGATCTCATGCCTGATTCGCGGCCTACCGAGTGAGTTACGTGCCAATGCGAAAGCCTGCTGTTCCGAGACACCGGATGAACTCTATTATGGTTTCTTATCTTCACTTGAAAACTATAAGAAAGTGGAAGCCAAGATATCAGCGACGAAATCAACCTGGCAACGTGGATCTGCGGGCAACATGCCGAAGACCTGCTACCTTTGCCGCAAGACTGGACATGAAGCCCGTGACTGCCGATCTACGCGCTGCCAGATCTGCCAGCGCCAGGGACATGCTGCGAATACTTGCTGGTATGCGGCGGGGACTTCGCGGGACACGCAAACGCTTCAGAGAAACCAACAGGTACGTGATGTTCATTTCGTATCTACTGAAATTATTGCTGATCTATACAAAAAACAAGTCACTATCAATGGTTTTGAAGCACTTGCATATATCGACACAGGTAGTAAAGTCAATATTGTCACCTTGAGTCTCGTCCAAAAATTAAATTTGTATATTTCTCAATCTAATGTGATCATGCGAGGATTTGGTGGACTTTTGATTAACTCACTTGGGAAAACTAATTTTAAACTTCATATTGACGATTTGAATTTGGATACCAATGCTGAAATAACCCAATCGAGTTTACACGATATAGATTTAATTGTTGGTCAGCCTACGATCAATCAACAAGGTGTGAATTTGCTGGTTACGTCCAAATCGGTCAAATTATTAGCAAATATTGAAGAAAAATCGCCGTTACCAGACATGTCGTTAAATTGTGAAGATTTCATTACTAAGGTACCCTTACTTTTAATTGATAGTGTCAGTATTCAACCAGGGACTGGCATCAGTGTCTATGTCCATACTCTGTCGGATTTGTTACCCAATAACATACTAATCACACATCCTGTGTTGTATGCTATGGGTCCAGTGTGTTATTACATACCGCAGGCTATATTAACCGCGGGTAGCCTGCAAATGCATATAATTAACTTAGGAGATTCATTTATACAGTGGGGAGCTGGTAAACTTATTGCTCGGGCAGATATATTTGTACAAAGCGATGTATCGTTAATTACTGACGGATCTTGTAATCATGCAAGAAGCGAAAACGAACTTGATAATAAAATGTTATTTTCTGACTTGGATGTGGGTGAATTGGATTCTAAACATTCTAAGTTGTTATTTAAATTACTTAACGACTACAAACATTGTTTTGCTGAGTGCAGTGGCGAATTAGGATGTACTGGCTTAGTTGAAATGCAAATAACTACCACTACTGACAAACCAGTTTTTTGCAAACCTTATAGGCTGTCTCACAAGGAGAATGAAATAGTTCAGGAAAAAGTACATGAGCTTTTGCAAGCTGGTATTGCTAGGGAATCTAATTCTAATTATGCTAGCCCTGTGATATTGGTCAGGAAGAAGGGGGGTGATTATAGGCTTTGTATTGATTATCGCGCGTTAAATGCTTGCACAGTTAAAGATCGCTTCCCATTGCCACATATCGATGACCAATTAAACCGTTTGGCAGGAAAAGTTTACTTCACTGTTTTAGACATGGCCCAAAGTTACTATCAGGTGCCGGTATCTGACGACTCTATACACAAAACTGCTTTTATTACATCCATAGGACAGTTCGAATTCTTAAAAATGCCGTTTGGCTTAGCAAATGCACCAGCTGTGTTCTCCCGATTAATTCGTAAAGCGTTAGGGTCCTTAAATAATAGAATTGCTACGTATTTAGATGACGTCACCTTGCCTACAGTAACAGCAGAAGAAGGAATAAAACTGTTAGAAGAGGTTTTGATCCTACTTTCTCAGGCAAACCTCAAACTTAACCTAAAAAAATGTTCCTTTCTTAAAACTAGCGTCAATTATTTAGGACATGAAGTTACTGAGGGTTCTGTCCGACCGGGGCAATCCAAAATTAACAGTGTTTCGCAATTTAGGCAGCCACGAAATGTACACGAGTTACGTCAATTTATCGGGTTAGCTTCATATTTTCGTAAATTTGTCAGAGGCTTTGCCGAGATCGCTAGACCTTTAACGTACTTGACTAAAAAGGACGTCAACTGGTCCTGGGGTCCAGAGCAAGACGATGCGTTCAGCCATTTAAAATCAATATTAACTGATCGACCAGTCTTGGCCATATACGACCCTCATGCTAAGACCGAAATTCATACCGATGCCAGTAAGGTAGGCTTAGGTGGTATTTTACTTCAATATCAAAAAGATGGCTCTCTTAAACCTATAGCTTACTATAGCCGCGTTACCAGTCCTGAAGAAATGCACTATCATAGTTACGAGCTAGAGACACTCGCCGTTGTAGATTCATTAAAACGTTTCCGTATTTATGTGACTGGGATTCCTGTAAAAATAGTAACTGATTGTGCCGCTTTAAGAACAACACTTAGCAAAAAAGACTTGATACCCCGAATTGCCCGTTGGTGGCTTACCATCCAAGACTTTGACCTAGAAATCGAATACCGTCCGGGAGATCGAATGAGGCACGTGGATGCCCTAAGTCGAAATCCCGTAGAAGTAACTCCAGTGCTTCACATTGATGAAGTTGACTGGCGTCTCACCTTGCAGATGCAAGACGATGGTATCCAAGCAATAATTAAACAGCTCAATGATGGGTCTACAAATCCTGATATAAGTAATAATTATAAAATTATTGACGGATACTTGTTTCGAAAAACTTTTCATGGGGATAGATTTGTTATACCCAAACTTTCAAAATGGTCTTTGTTAAAAAAATATCATGACGAAGTAGGGCACTTGGGTTTTGAAAAGTGCGAAAAGGCTATAAAGTCTCAATTATGGTTCCCCGGTATGACCAAATTTATACGTAAGTATATAAATGCATGTTTGCATTGTGCTTACAAGAAAGGTAATTATGGTAAAACTGAGGGCGAATTACATCCCATTGATAAAGTAGCGATACCTATGCACACTATACACGCAGACCATCTTGGCCCATTTCTAAAAACTCGTACTGGTTACAGCTATATACTAGTCGTTATTGATTCTTTCACTAAATTCGTGTTTGCTAAAGCCGTCAAAGGGGTTAGTTCTTTAGAAACAATTAAAAAACTAAATGAAATAATATCTTTATTTGGCAATCCTCACAGGATAATCACTGATCGGGGTGTTGCATTCACAAGTCGATATTTTAAAGAGTTTGCTGCACAAAAACAATTTAAACATGTTTTAAACGCCATTGCTAGCCCGCGTTCGAATGGACAGGTAGAACGCGTAAATCGGACAATAATAAACGGTCTAAATACCACTGCAGAAAGTGAGTGTACATGGGATGAAAAACTTTCGGATGTCGTATGGGGTATAAATAATTCACCTCACGCCGTGACGGGAGAAACACCATTTAAACTGATGTTTTCCCACGATAACAGCCTCCTGCCCGCCTATCCTACAGCTTCATCGACAGCCATAAATCCCCAAGACCAACTAGATGAGCGTAGGCGTAGAGCTAAATTGCGTATTGATAAATACATGACGGTTATGAAAAGTAGGTATGATAAGAAACACAAACAATTTAGGAAATATCAGGTTGGAGAGTTGGTATTGTGGAAAGGAGGTCTAGCACGCGATCACAAGGCTGGTGTGACTAAAAAACTAGGTAGTTTATACACGGGACCCTATAAAGTCACCAAGGCTGACCACACTATCGACCGGTACACAATAAATAGTATTCAAGGGATTAAAGGTTACAGGAAATTTAACGCAGTAGTTCCAGCTGATTCTTTACGCCCTTATAAACCGTCCGTATCTGATAGTTCCACTGAATCCGACCACGAAGTAGACAGGGATGACCTAATAGATTTATTAGAAAGTTAAATGTAATTAATATTTAATCAATAACTATAGATCTGCATAAACTTGTATGATTATGTAAATATTCACATGCTTAATTTTAAAGTATATTTTTTTTGTATCGTAATTAATATCTAGAAGATTGAAAAATTAATAAAAAAAGAAGTAACCGAAAATAGTTGTTATAAAATAATAGCTAGCTATACCTTAACAAATAAACATAGTACCTGCAAATGTAATAGAAACTGAATAAAAACACAATTAATCTAACTACACTACACTATAATATATCGGTTAGAAGGCTGATATCCCTTTAAAGCATTCATGTTTTATACCATGTGGAATCACAAATTTACTTGTTATTTACCAATTTTAATGCAAATAAAAAGTAAATAATAATAATAATATATTTACTGTTCTATTCTATGTATGTATTACCATTATAGAATAGTGCATGGATGTGACTCACCTACATATCCTACAGTATTTTCTACCTTCTATAAAATCTATTCTGTTGCTGTGTGTTAGAGCAGATAGATCTATGTGATTCTTGTACAAATTACAACTTAATATCTAATTCTGTTGCTGTGTGCTAAAGCAGATAGATCTGTGTGATGCCTGTACAAATTACAACTTAATATCTATTCTGTTGCTGTGTGCTAAAGCAGATAGATCTGTGTGATGCCTGTACAAATTACAACTTAATATCTATTCTGTTGCTGTGTGCTAAAGCAGATAGATCTGTGTGATGCCTGTACAAATTACAACTTAATATCTATTCTGTTGCTGTGTGCTAAATAAGCAAATAGATCTGTGTGACACATTAGTACAACATTACAGTTTAGTACTTAATGAGTTGACGGTTTATACAGGAGATAAATCTATGTGACTGTGTTAAACATTGCAGCTGAGTATATATAAGGTTAGCAAGACTTGCATTACCAGTAAAAATTATCTGAAACAAACTATTATTGACCTATAAACTATGTGATGCTTCAATTTAAATACTTTTCTTAATATTCTAATTCTAAACTACTTCCATACTCAATATTAGAAGGTGGTAAATTAAACAAAATATACTGTGCGTGAATTTTATTTATTTCAGATACCTACGAAAATTGGGGATGGCGGACAAGACCAGCAACGCCGCGGCGGACCACGGCAAATTCAGGATGGCCGAGTGTTACAACTTCCGCCTCCTACCACCCGCTGATATTATTTAATTTAACAAGCTAAGCATTAACTTAGTAGGTATTTAAGAAATAATAATCATAATCATAATTTATTCAGAATGACAATATTTAATTCAGACACAATATCTAAATCACATAATATTAATAACTTCATATTTTATAACTAGGTGTTAATTCCATTGATATTGTAACTTCCGTTTCCGACATTATTATTTTTATAATTCAAAGAGATAATCAATAATATTTACAATGATATAACTATTTAATTATGGTCTGCTTTTAATTATTTAATGTGTACCTATAGTGGGATATTTTATTTTAATGATAATTTAGAATTGTTTTGTGAACTAGTGTAACATAATTAGTTTGTCTATTGATCTTTTGTTAGTTCCTATATAAATCTGATTCTACCTTGTTCTGAGTTGACTATTAAACGGATCGTCGTGGTAACAACACCAATTAGTATCCTCGTTATTATTTTCGCCCTGATCTGCGCCCTTACAGATGATCCTAAGGTAAGTAGCTAAATCACTTGTGTTATAGAAACTAGAAACAACGAAGGTAGCACAACACCTAGACCAGAGACTATATAGAAAAATCATTTTCTACATTGACCCGACCGGGATTCGAACCCGGAACCTCAGAGATGGCGGCATAGTGAATTGAATAATATTTAAATTAAATTGATAAAAGTAATACATAAAAGTTAAATTCACTATTCCCAAAGTGAGGCAGGTCACTAACCATATTAATACGTCAGACGATCATAACTTTAAATGCAGTCAATATACTTATACTTTTTGAGAAATACATAAGGCTCCCAACTGCAATGGAGTCTCTATAATTGCCTTGTCAGGAAGGCTCAGTTCAGCGGCTTATGCTGTGAGGGAAACAGGGTTTTAACTGATGTCGAAACAGCAGAACAGACTATGAAAATAACTGTTGTGAAGAAGTTTTCTTATGAGACTACCTAATCCTAAACCTTTCTCAAATTTATTTTGTTTGTGTCGTTAACCATCCGTGTTTATTTCTAGAAATAGTTCTCGTACACTAACATAACTTAATAAGGGCCTTTATACTAAATAAATGACTAACTATGAATGAGTAATTAGTGCTTGTTGATTAGTGGCGGTCGCTAGTTAACCATCCGTGTTTATGTCTAGAAACAGTTCTCGTACACTAACATAACTTAATAAGGGCCTTTATACTAAATAAATGACTAACTATGAATGAGTAATTAGTGCTTGTTGATTAGTGGCGGTCGCTAGTTAACCATCCGTGTTTATGTCTAGAAACAGTTCTCGTACACTAACATAACTAAATAAGGGCCTTTATACTAAATAAATGACTAACTATGAATAAGTAATTAGTGCTTGTTGATTAGTGGCGGTCGCTAGTTGGTAGTAATTACCAAAAGTTAAAAAAAAATCAAAAAATTCAAAATTATTTATTCATAGAACAAGTAACATTACAGAGGTGTGAGTCTCATCCCTTTAAGTTTTTTTAAACTTGAATTAGGATGAGACTGCTCTTCTATATGTATTTACAATAAATAGTACTTGTTTGCAGCTAAGTTAGTTACATATTTTACATTTACTTTAATTTTTAGTAACACATGTTTACACTACATTACGAATGACGTTTACATAAAAGACAAAAGCAAAAACATAAACTCGAGTATTTAACATTAATGTAAAAACACCCTATTCATCTAGGTCAGTACATAAGGTGTTTCAAAAATATGTGGGCTAGAGCCATTGAGGTATAATGTACTAGCGTACTAGAGAACACATCTCGAACTAAATGTTTCAGCCAAGAATTGTAGTCCAGTGGACTACAAAGCTTCAGTCTGTGTCAATAATTGAAGTTGTCAAAACTGCTTCTTTTTGTTCACCGTTCAAACTTTGTAGTCCTCCGGGCTACAATGCTTGGCTGAAACATTTAGTTCGAGATGTGTTCTCTAGCCTCTCAAAACGCTATCGGCCGAATTCGGCCAGTGACGTCATACACCGCGCCATTCCGTCAAACCCCGCTAAGCCGAATTCGGCTGACGACTTTACGCCTTATTTAAAGTGTGTTAGAGATTACTTTTGTATGGGGAAGTTTGGCTTTATATGCTCTTTCATATGTTTTCTGTGGTCTCAATGCAGAAAAACATTCATTTTCTGTGCTCGTTTTGTTATTCGACCTGTCAAATCTCGGGACGCGCACAGTGTGATTATAGTGTCTTGTGAAGTGTTTTGCTGCTAAATTATCGCAAGTAAGTACTGTTTATTGCTAAAGATCGATTATTTTGTGTACAATGAGTGATTTACAATGACTATTTGAAGGAAATATAACATAATAACAGTGTAATCAAGCCCGAAAAAGTACGTCTTGTATTTCCTATTTCTGAGTGATACATGACGACTTTTCTTAGTAAATACAATAAAAAGGTCATAATAAGTAATCACAACTAATTTACAGAACGACAGAACATGTGGTTTTGTTATTTTTTGCGTAAACAAAGTCTGCAAATTTCGGTGTAAAATGGCCGTTGACGTTGTAAATATCTAGCGAGCCATTGTGATCTTTATTGCTTTGACAATAATGACCTATTTCGCCGGTAGCGGTGTGCAACTTTTTTTTTTGATGTATTGAATAGGGTGGGGTTCGTGTCGATAATTTATCGATCATCATTGTTGTTATTGATATCACAGTAGTATGCTTGTAATGAATTACTATACTTTTAGAAATTGAACTTGAGCCCGTATAAATTATTGAAACCATGTTATTTTACCTACGTATTATAATAATATAATAAATTGATTTATTTAAATGAGTTTACGAAATTACAATAAAGTTAATTAAAGAATGGGCAATAAATACAAAATAGGCGTTTAATTTAAACAGTATTTTCTACAGGTATTACTGCATAGGTACGTACATTTAAAGTTCGTTGCTGTAAACTATTTTTTTTTATTTGTAGAATGTGGAGACCGACTCAAGATGCACCCCCAAAATGTATCAGCCTACTGTATGGGAGGATGAGTAGGAGATGGAGGAGTCCATGGACTAGAACTAAAAGTATAACTAAAACTATCTAACTATCACGGTTCATGACATACATCCTGGTGACAGACGGAAAGACAGCATTCAGACGGGCAGCGGAGCCTTAGTAATTGGGTCCTGTTCTACCCTTCGGGTGCGGTACCCTAATACACATACTGTAAAAATTACAAGTGTCTACGTTTTATGGTTCAAGAGATAGACTCCTTTCACTGAAGTACAGACGGGCATATTTTAAATAATACTGTGATTAAAAATAATTAATGATAATATTGTAAATAAAACAATCATATAAGATGATGTCGTGTTTTTATTTTCATATTTCTATACCTTTTACCTTACAAAAATACACTACTATCGACAACTATCGATAAAGTTACGAAAAGTGGACCGAACACCCCTAGTTGTTTTTTTTGCTTGGTCGGTTGGGTGTGGGTCGGGTTTCAAGTAGTGTTTTTATAACAATCGTCGAGTCTTTTATTACACTGTTTACACATTCTGGAAGATAAGGTTCTTTGTTTAGATTATTTCTTTGAGTACTCATTCATTTCTTGTAATTGGGCTCTTTAGCATAGTCGGCAAGTTTTTAATCTTGTAGAACAAGTAGTTTTTTATGATGATCGTATTTATTTTGATAACTGATAGGAAGAAAATATCATTATTAGTATATTATCGTTTACAGAATGATAAAATATGCTTTCTCTGTGTAATAATTATTTTTTTTGTGAAGGGTAGTATTTACGTCATTATGTGAGCGATGACGAAAGCGCGGCCATTATTTTTTTTAACGGTTTTTAGATGTTCTTAAGGGCTAGTATGCTAGTACATTATACCTCAATGGCTAGAGCTACAACAGGTTAGTTGGACAGGTGTGGATGGTTTTAAACAAATTAAAGCCTTCAAAGCTTTTTTATTATTTTTTTAAAATAAAAATGACATCTCGGGCATGTCATTTCTTCACTATCGAAATCTATTTAAGTAATATTGTAAATTTTTGTTTTTAGCAATTACATGCAAGGTTTAATTGAAGATAAATAACACTTGAAAAAAAACATAAACCTCAGGTGGGACTCGAACCCACGTCCCATCGCATGCCGGGCGAGTGCTTTACCAACTAAGCTACCGAGGACGTCTATGGTAAAGCACTCGCTCGGCATGCGATGGGACGTGGGTTCGAGTCCCACCTGAGGTCGATGATTTTTTTCAAGTGTTATTTATCTTCAATTAAACCTTGCATGGAATTGCTAAAAACAAAAATTTACAATGTTTAAGCATTTCTGATCTTAAACAATAGTCAAATATTTATAAAAATATTTCTATAGGGTGTTGACGGTAGTATACTACTCAGCTATACATATAGCTACAACTTTGATCAGAATACGCTGGCTTTGACAGCGAGAAAAAAACACTGAGGAATTTCATCTTGTCACGTGACGTCCTCGGTAGCTTAGTTGGTAAAGCACTCGCCCGGCATGCGATAGGACGTGGGTTCGAGTCCCAACTGAGGTCGATGATTTTTTTCAAGTGTTATTTATCTTTAACTATTTAAGTAATACTTTACCCCCATAGCAGCCACGACAGATATTTTTAAACCACCTTATATGTATTGTAAAAGGAGCTTTTGTAAAACTATAAGCCATAAACACCGGTTTAGCTTAAATCCTTCAGTCCGGAGCAACGTTTATGAAATCCAGTTGGAAATAAAATAAAATTTTACAACAGCTTCGCGTCCAGGGAACCCTCATAACTTAATTTAGGTTCATTCATATAATATCTCTTTTCTACAGTGAATTGAATGAGATAGACTGTAATATGTAGGATGACAGATTAAATTTTCTAAATTATTGAAACAGCTTAGACAATGACAATCCTTGGGTAAGGAAAAAATAACTTTGAAACTAATACGAGTAGAGTTAAGTAAGAGAGATGTTTACTAATTTTGGTCCTATCCTTCTTAATACTGTTAGTTTAAGTGGTTCGTTAAAATAAGTAATAACCACTGGCTTATAAACATATTGACCGCTATTACATGACTTACACATTTCAGTAGCATAGACAAGTAAGAGAAAAAAACAGTCTAATAAATAGTGACAGCTCGCGCGGAGTTGTTCTCAATGTGATTACTAGATGGCGCAACACGTATAATTTAAATAATTAGGATTATAATATTTACCTTAAATTACAACAAATACATACCGATTCCTAAAGTGATATGACCATCAATTGAATGCCAGTTTACAACTAAAAACAATCTTATTTTTCAGCCAAAGTGCAAAACTAGCGTTCGTATCGTACATTGTTAAAAGACGCTCATAAAAAAAAGGATCTGTGAGTGATTTTATAATATTTAAAGTTTAATCGTGGTAATATACCACGTTTCCCATAATAAATGTGAAAGTTTCTACTGATGGATGATCCATCATTAGAAACTTCCTAATTTCATCCTAAGTTATCAAGGTTCATGAGATACAGCCTGGTGACAGACGGAAAAATAGACAGATTGACGGACAGCGGGGTCTAGTAATAGGGTCCCGTTTTTCTCTTTGGGTACGGAACCCTAAAAATGTGCGCTTTGTATCTCACCACGAAAGAATCCCAGAAGAAAAATCACTTGAAACTTCCTAAGCAAATTAAATAAAAAGTGGAAACTCAAGTGGCCACTGATCCGGGGTCTGACGCTTCCAATTAAGGCCTAAAAGTTCAGGGAATTTCTAGACTTAAAAAAATCAATGCATAAAAGTTTGCTGGCGAGTTCTTCAAAGAGAGCACCGCAAAAACTGCGGAGAGAGGATTTGCAGATAAAAAGACGGATGACTGTCACACCGTAGTCAGTTTATTCACCACCTACAAAGATATTATCATCATATCAGCCGGCGGACGTCCACTGCTGAACATAGGCCTCCCCCAGTGACTTCTGTCATCGGGGAGTTGTTGCCATACTCGCCATGCTTGGCAGGCGGGTTGGCGAGCGCAGTCTTTTATTATTTCGCACGCAGACGCTGCTTTCCGTCTCGTGCTACAGGATTTAGTCGCCTCTTACGACATGCCTCCTGTTGGCGGTGGGGAAGTGTATTCTTTACGGCCGTCGCCACTCGGCACAAAAGATATAAATAAATAAAAATATTTAGTAATCTGATAACAAAAGATCCATATATAATTTACTAGCTTTTGCCCGCGGCTTCGCTCACGTTAGATTTGATTTTAAGTTTTTCCATACAAAATTTTAACCCCCATTTTACCCTTCAAGGGGTAAATTTTGGAAAACTCTTTCTTAGTGCACGCCTATATCATAACAGCTATATGTGAGCCAAATTTCAGTGCAATCCGTTTAGTGTATTGAGCTGAGCGTTGATAGATCAGTCAGTCAGTAACGGTTGCCTTTTATAAGTACCTAAAGAGATAACATTTGAAAAAAAAAACGACGGCTTCAGTTTAAAATGAGCTGACTCCGACAGCGAGAAAAATCTTGACAAATTTTAACTGGTTAGCTTGAAAAAATCCTTGGTAGCTTAGTTGTAAAAGCAAGCACGTGCGTTCACTGAAGGCAAAACGTTAAGACCGCATAGATAAAAATCTATAAGTTTTGCTATTCTTAATGTAATTTTTTTTCTTGTAACGTTATTCCTCTTGTGACCACGCACACCAGAAATCCTCTACGAATTACCCAAGTGCTATAATATTACGGTAAGAGTTCATTACTATTTGTCACACTCGTTGTGAGCGCACTCCCTTACGCGTCGGTGTGACAGCCAGCCCCGTGAATGAAAATGTTTTAACTACAGAGTGAATACAAGACCCCGCGTCTTAGTTGCGCTGAGCTGACACCAGTGCTCAGTCGAGTCGAGTTTAAGCCTTGGATGGCACCGTTTCATAGTTTTTCAAATAAACAGAAAAATATTCTGTGGTCTTGGGCTTAACACGGGAACAGTTATGAAGAGAAACTTGACTTATTATAAAATAGTCGTTCGAAAGAGGTTACAAATCTTTTATGTGTGATTTAATTTTTAATTCTTTAGAACAAGTTTAATAAAGAATGAATATAACTTTTAACTCATATTTAGATATAAATGGGTGCAATGTATGGCCGCAATAGGCAATCATAAAATTTCTTCAAATGGGCCCCATAATAAGCTGTCTTTTGTATGGGACCAGACCATTACCACATGCTCCCATAGTTTAAATTGTTAAGCATCGCGGTCTCAAATGCATAGTGCATTTGCATAATAACCTATACTCTACAGGGAATAAAACAATAAACCCGCAATAATAAGCAGTCCGTTTGCGGAATGTGCAAATAGTTGACATCATTCCGGCAAAATTTCTTACCATCTTCATAAATGGCTCCGTAAAATATTACGTAATGCTCCGTGCTCACTGGAGCCGCATTCGCCGGCAGAAGTCGACAAATTCTCGCCTGCCAGGATTTTTTCTGTTTCTTCCTACTTTATGATTTAAAAATAACGGTAACTAGTTTTGCTATAAATGTCAAAAAACAAATAACTACACATCTGGTTTAATCATAATTCAAAATTCGAACTAACCTCTCTGATTTAATTAGTTGTTGGACAAGAAATAACTTATATTTAATCGATGAAATTATAAAAGTATACAGAACCATAATAAATGTGGTCGATGCATGGTTTGTAAAAAATTGATTTATGAGATGACTATTGACATTTTGAAAATTAGATTCTTATATTTATATGAAATGGTACTGATTTCATTGCCTTTAGCTTAAAAACCTGATTAATTTATTCGAAATTGTTTGTATCATTGAGTTCAATACAATATATATCAATGGTTTGTATAGAATATTCGAATACCAAATTGCAGTTAAGTAGGCTAATGCACTTTTACTATTCAATGACGTATTTTCCATGTACCGTTATGCTACTTAATCTTCTATATAATATAAAAATGAACCCCTATTTCTCTTGGACACACCATTACGCGTCAACGGCTGGACCGATTTCGCTCATTCTTTTTTTGTGTTTGTTATTGTCAGGAGAAGGTTCTTAATAAAGAAAAATATCTGAAACTTGCGCGTAAAATAAAAAAAAATAACAAAACTAAAGACAACGGGAACGAAGTCGCGGGCAACAGCTAGTGGCAAATAAAATACTGGGTGTTTTGGTACCGGCGTTGTTTCTGATTTCTATAACAAGGGCTTTAGCTACTTACCTTAGGATCTGAGCAATAGTATGTGATATTGCCCAAATACATATTTATTTATTTTATTTTATGAAATGGTCAGACATATCAATAAGTGATTAATATATACCGTTGAAAGTCTACTACACCTGAATATTATCTATGAGCACGCATCCTTACAGCACCTTAATCCATTTGTCCTCGATTTAAAAGTTTTAGCAAAGTGTAAAATTTTAGTTTAATTGCGTACTCCGGAACGTTTTTACTTTTTTACATCTGTTCTAGTACAAAGCTAGAGTAGGGGTAGGGTGACTATGAGGGTTCTAGGTTTTTTTAGACGTAGTCAGTAAAGTTTGTGGGTATTAGTATCAATGCGGAGTAGTGTTGCCACCCAATAGCTTACTAAACGATAGTATCGAAAAAAGGCAAAATATCGATAGGCCTATCGATACTAAATGTAATGTGATGTGCAATAAATGATTTGTATTTGTACCATCGCAAAATTCAATATAAAATAGATAATTGTTATACAACAGAAATTTACTCTCGGTAATATCGGTAATATCAATAGTAATTTTAAAAATATTAAATAGTCTACAATCGATGGTCTAAAACTCTTTACTTTTTAAATAAAAAGTAATTGCGCACTCCAGTACGTTTTACTTTTTTACGTCTGTTCTGAGTCATATGCTGATTAAAAAATAATTTAAATCATTCTCAATCTTTTTGGCTCATACTTTGGGCTCCATTTTCGATGTAATTTAAGTTCCATTTTCGATGAATAAAAAGTTGTCTTTTTTGTAATATCGCATAGAGCTCAAACAAATCTTAACAAACCAACTATCAAAGGGAACAGTTTATTTTATTGTTTTCAATTTTGCAAAAGAAGTGTAGTTCCTATGTAGATCAACTAAAGCTAACACAATTTTTTATTTTATCGAAGTAAGGTAACCTTTGTTAGGAGGTACCAGACACTGAGTTTTACCATTTCCTAGCAGATCCGAGTAAATTGTGACAAGTTCGTTCTCTGAATTGACATTAACTAGTAATCGAATCCAAGACCATATAGGAGAATCGCCACGCCAGTCGCCACATCGCTAATCTTGTTGTTTTTTATGTTACTGTCCGGCTCTGTCCTAACGAAGTCTAGCAATGTGGTTACCACATGCAGTGAATCTTTCATTTACTTGTCTGTAATTGTGGTCTCTACTTTGTAGTAGCTTGCGTTCGATTTTGCGCTTCTATTCTAGCTCTATAATCTATGAGGTTCCGTATAGTAGTCCACGCTAGCTTAGGTCTATCAATATTATTTATTTTATTTATTTATTAGGGCAACCAACAAGACAAACACCAATACAATTAAGTTACATAATCTGGCAAGTTGACTTAAAGCTAAGCGTCGTCTTAATTATAGGCTGCCACGGCATGCAATATGGACTACAGATTACTTGTACACTACAAAACACTTATAAACATTACACTGTTTTTTTTAACTACCTACAACACGATTTGTTAAAATAAGGGCGGTACAGAGGACTGCAGAATTTAACGCCGGAATCTTTGCAGCTTATCAGCAAAGATATTGACGTCGTGTGCCTTGCAGAACTTGTTATATTGCCACTCTGTAGTCTGTTCATGATGGAATGGTGACCTGATCTAGTCCTACTGTATTTGATGGAGAAGGGAACATACTTGCTGACACGGTGATTATCGACAGTATTGATTGTTAAATAACAGCAATATTATTTATTGAACCTAATATTATAGTTAGTGTCGCTAGTACTAATCATCATTGATCATGATCATTTACAGAACGTCACAGAACGTTGACGGACTCCTCGTGATAATAGTGATTATACTCGTAGTACTGATCCCTGAGAACTAATAAACTATCGTCAGTTTCGATACTATTATGTTTCAATGTTAACTATCGATCGACAAACTATCGATAATTCAGCATCACTAGTCCTAACCTACCTCAGGGATCTTTATTTGTTCTTTGTTAAAAAAAATATCTACTGTTGTGTTCTTATTTTACCACTGTATTGTATTATTGTTTGTCTATTAAAATTACTCTCTCACTCTTTCTCCTAAAGAACCTCATCTAGTTAAATATATATTTGCAGCAACATTAATTTTAAGACATACATCTCTTGAAAACTACTTTGATTCACAGTTTTAAAATAAATACTTATTTTTACGTGTGAAAAGGTAGCAAAAATATAAACTAAAGTGATTCCCTTTTAAAAAACTACCCTTCTTTTCAATCGAATGACAACCGAAACACTGGCCGCATAGATTACGTCAATCCATTCCACTAAAAAAAGTTTCAGTGGGAATATTCTGCAAAAAACAAAACAAAACTGGCACAAATACCTGCGTTCTATTTTTCAAATTTGAATTTTAGGTTAGCTTTGTTTGTTATTTTAAATACAGGGTTAAAAATAATTTCGTGGGAGCCCCAATTGCTTGGACCGGCTTCGGAGTCACCAGGGTCGGCGTGGAAGAGTTGTGACTTTTTGTCTGCTGGGGCGCGTACTTGCTCTCGTATACAGGGTTCGCGAAGTGATTCCCGCCATTCTGAAAAATTAACGTTAAATTTTTACAAGATGTTGATTTATGGCTTACTTTGGCTAACTACTTTGGGAAACCAGTTCTTTATTTTCAAAACTGAACATGGGTTACGATTACACGTTACGATGTTTTTCATTGGTGTTAGGAATCAAATTTTGCCTCTGCTCTGTAAATCTGAAATACACATTGTATGTGATGATGAACTGAATGGATAAACTTGTAGATTATCTACAACCTATGTCTACAAGTATGTCACTGGCACGAAAAAGTGTTAAATATATTTATATAAAAAGAAAATAAGTACTCTTTATTGCACACCGCTTTATTAACATTTTTTAAAGAAAGGTCTTGTCATATTAATTGTCAAATGGAAACACAATATCGTAAAATTGTTTTAATTCCACAGGCCACACTAATGTATTAATCAAGAATTATCATTATCCTTACAAAACCATAATCCCCGCTTTTCCCATCTTAATTCCATTTCTCGTCTGTGCTCCTCCCTTTTTTTAGGGTTCCGTACCCAAAGGGTAAAACGGGCCCCATTACTAAGGTTCCGCTGTCCGTCTATCACCAGGCTGTATCTCACCGGTAATATACGGGATAATAACCGGGATAGTTAGCTGGACAGTTGAAATTTTCACAGATGATGTATTTCTGTAGAAGCCGCTATAACAACAAATACTAAAAACCAGAATAAAATAAATATTGAAGGGGGCTCCCATACAATAAACGTTATTGTTTTTGCTCGTTTTTATAGATAATAGTGCGGAACACTTCGTGCGCGAGTCCGACTCGCACTTTGCCGGCTTTTTTATTTCATACTTGCCTGTGGCATTAAAAAATAACAACATGACTCTAAAAAGTACCTATGTTAGTGAAAATGAAACTTTTTATTTTTCAAAACATTTTAATATCAAATAAGAAAGTTTTAAGTAATAAAACCAAACCTAAGTCAACTATTTTAATTACTTAATTGTTAGTAGCAAATGCAGGGTGCAGGCCTAATTCATCACTTCGATTGGCGGCAAGTTTTCGCGAGAGCGCGCGGGGCGGGGGTCCACGCAGGCGCCACTTCCCGCCATTTTCTCGGGAGATGAGTGCCAGAGTGGGGAGGTTTGCACTTTTTCAGGGAAACGGGGAGTTTTTTTTTGGAAATATTATTGGGTTCTTTTTGCGTTTATTATCTTAAAATATAATAATGTATGAATCAGTGTAAACCTTTTGACGATTCATTTGTTTATGTTTGTTTTATTAATAAGATTTTAATTAGGCCGATGTTTTCAATTTATTTAGTTCCATAGTGTTTTAAAATCTTGGATTATACCAAAATAATATAGATTAGATAAAGTTGATATGATAGAACTGTTTATACTAATAATTATGAGTAAAATTACACATTAAAATTAATTGGTCTTTATTTTTTTCATTGTTGTGCTGGATACTTACCGAGAATCATCTTTTAAACTCCGGCGTCTCTAAAACACCCAAACCAAAACCAATTAAGACTAAGCTGACCCGAAAATCGAATTTCAAACCATTTAACCTGTAGACAGTCGGTACAAAATCGTAACAGTAGTTTATTATTACAATTTTATGAAAGTCGTAAATTCATGCTTGCGCGTAAATAGAAGAACGCAATTAAACATCAAAATCCTCTCAAAAACCATTCTAAATCCATCTTATTATGCTATAATATTACCTATTTATTCTACAGATTCCCAGAAATTCTGCTTAGAAACTTAATAATGAATGGTGCTAAATCAAAAAAGGATTCAGCAAAGTCCCGTAAAGGCTTTCAATTCACTGAAAAACGTATCGCTACCACAAAACAGCCCTCCCTGACACATATTTTTCCGGGAAATAATTTCCCACGCGCAGCAACACCGTCCTGTACTGGTCAGTCGTTCTCCCGCCGCGTTCGCGCGCCGACGTCGCCTCCCGCTCTGTTTCCCGGCTTCGTGAAACCAATATTGTGTGCCAATGTGTCACAGTGCAATTTGTGTTTATGTGAATGATTTGTGTGTGAGAACAACACTGGCCGTCTAAATCTGTAAGTTTATTTTTTTATTGCAATTTTAACTGAGTTTTTATGTCAGTTAGTTGGTTAATATATTTCTGTAAGGGATTGCGGATTGGACAGGATTTGATGGATCGTATGACCTCTAGCGAGAACGAAGACGAGAGATATCGTTTTTGATAGTGTTAATAATCGGATTAATACTGATAATTAAACTACGATTGATCAAAATGAGAGCTACTATTTCGTAAGGATAATTATGTTTTTGTACTGAAATCTTGTCCTGGAATATGTTTTTAAACCAATAGAAAGTACATGTTTACCATTCGAACGTAACTTATCGCCTAACTACCCACATAATTTAACTTTGAAACTTGAATTACAAAAACTACCCTCGTTTTCGTAACTATTTAAATGAATTTAATACACAGCGAAACTATTTTTTTGTTTAACGAGGATAATTTTGTATTCTCATGTAAAACTTACCGCACTTAAATTACTTGGTGTATAAAACAACCTGCATTTACCCTAATGAGTCTTGTCGTATAAAAGCACGAAAATACAGTTTTGATAATTATACATTTTAGTGATCACTATCATAATTAAAATGTTTCGATATTTGTACATGAAATAGGCAGTTTTTAATTGTTCTTTTGTTTTGTTACTTAAAAAGTGTTTTGTAAAAAGAATTGTGTTACAATCGCAAAAAAATGCAATTACAATGCTTAGGTATATACTGAAATATAGACATTGCATACTCTTTGAGGTATATCTTTAGGTAAATAGATCTAATAATCTTGAAATTAATTAAGACAAAGTTGCACATTTATTTTAAAACAAGCAACTGCCCTCGACTTTGAATGCGTTAACTTTAGAATGAAGTTGAAGAAAATTTAATATTATTTCAACGGGAATAGACAAATAAACCAAAAATATGGGTTATCATATTTTAATCCAGACCAATATTTTAGTGCTCAGCAAATTGTGAAATTTGCCGTAAAATAGATCCCGGTTGGTAAAAATTTATAGAAACTGTAAAAAGACTGAAAATTTTATGGTTTTTCAAAAATTTGAAAATGATTCGGGGGTTTTCCGAGGTTGTAAACTTGGATTCGTCATTACCACTTCACTATAGGCAACATAAAAAAAAAGAACTACCCGATTTAATGCAAGGAAACCCCCTTATAAGGCCTAATTGCCATGTACTAGTAGATGTTATTTGTAAAACGTTATTAACAGACATCCAAATATTTACGTTTACAAAATTTAACGAAACTTAAACTAAAATAGCGAAATATTATTACTCACATGTGTTCAGTCATATTCGAATAATTTAACTAATGTAAAAATTATGCAAAACCTCTGTTAAAAATACATACATCGAACTAGTTTTATCAAAAAGAAAAACAGGTGGACTAACTGAATCCCAGATTTGTTTATTTACTCAATGGAGACTTCGGTCAGCCTTTCAGAAATCGTTACTCTATAAAAGAATTTTAACTTGTTTTTGCTTTTAAAACTATCTAGGTAACATTTTCTGACGAAAAGGAGGTCTTATAGTTTTTTTAGAACTTACGACGATATTGGTACTTTTTTCTTTTAAAGAAAAGGCAGCTAATCGGACTCTCGGTATATTCAGGTTTTAGCAGCACCAGCAGAACTTCCTTCTCCAACTCTTCGTATGACAATCTTTGATGATGACGACCGTCTAGTGTAGTGGTTCGCACTCCGGACAACGATGTCTGGCGGTTGCGGGTTCGAATCCCGCGAGGGGCAAATGCTAGTGTGATGAGCACGAGCATTTGCACCTAAGTCATGAATGTTTATAAACGTATTAAAGTATGTTTATCCGTTATCTAGTCGCCATAGCACAAGATTTGCTTAGTTTGAAGCTAGATATTTGGTGTTATTGTGGAAACAATTTATAAAAAAAAAACAAAAAAAATCTTTCGTTAAACAATAAAAAAAAAGTCCGTCAACACATTCAAATCCGCATTTGTTTCTCCTCTCGCTCACTTTGTCTTCCTTCTCTTCCAAACAACTTACGTTCATAATAAGAAAATTTATCAATAAAAAAAATTGATCCGGGCAATAACACAGTTGTCATGATTTCGAAGTAAGGAATCAAAATCCTTTGTCTTACAAAGTACTTAGTTTGTTTTAGCGTACTCCCAGTACTGTTTCTCCCAAAACCCAACCTAATTTAGTAAAAACGGTAAATCGGTAATCGAACTCGGAACCTATTGCGTTAAGGCAAATTACTGCGCCCATACGCAAATCGCAATGGAGTATCTATGTGGGAAAAATAAATTGAGACACGATTTTTGCTTTTAGCATTAAAATAATAATAAAGTGGGTTCCTTTATTTGTGCTATGGTTTTTTTATAATCGGAATTACTATTTCTTGAATCGAAATATTTCTAGTTCTTTTTCTTTCTTTTCTCAGCTGATTGCTTTCTAATAATTATAATAAGAATTTTTAAGCATATATCCATTGATGTAGCATTTGAGTAAATTGTTACTAACCCTGTTTATGGACCAGGGCGGTAACCACGAACTCTTAAAACAATCTCAAATCTGTCAAACATTATCATTTCTGTCAAATTTTGTGTGAAATGACGTACCAAAATTGACAGATTTGACAACTTTGAGATTGTTTTAAGAGTTCATGGTTACCCCCCCGCTGGTCTGAAATAAAAATATATTTAATTTAATTTAATTGCAGTCCACTGCTGGACGTAAGCCTACCCAAAAAGCGTCAAAGAGCACGAAGACGCACGACGTTTGTTTATCCATTCACTGCCAGCCTTTTTTCTAAGGGCCATCGAGCTGGGGGGCGTCCTACACTACGTTTGCCAAGGTGTGGTCTTCACTCGAGAACCCGTTTACTCCATCTTTCATCGGTTCTGCGACAGATGTGGCCAGCCCACTGCCTCTTAAGCTTGCTACATGTTGAACTTTGTCCGTTTTTTTTTTCTGAAAAATAGTATTCTTACTGAGTTATTCTCAAAGCGCTCTGAATAAATTTTCCGTGCATCTTAATTTGTTTGAATTCACTTTCACCTTTCCAAGTCAATACATATTCATTTGAGATGTAAATTTTGTCATTTTGAGTTGCACTTAAGTGTGTTTTTTTGGAAGCGTTTGTAATTATTTTCTTACTGCTACCTATATTATTGCAAACTGGAGTTTTTATATCATTATAAAATTTTATCAATCTTATTGATACAGCAAAAGAAGGAATACTTAGCTTAGTTGGTAAAGCACTCGCCGGCATACGATGGGACGTGGGTTCGAGTCCCACCTGAGGTCGATGATTTTTTTTTCAAGTGTTATTTATCTTTAATAAAACCTTGCATGGAATTGCTAAAAACAAAAATGTTTAATCACATCATCATCATCATCACCAGCCTATATCAGTCCACTGCTGGACACAGGCCTCTCCAAAAGGAGGATTTTGCCATAATCGCCACGCTTGGCAGGCGGGTTAGCGATCGCAGTTTGGCCAATGGTGGAGAGGAGACGCTGCTGCCCGTCTTCTTATGGCGGTTCTCCTGTAGTCGCCTCTTACGACACCCATAGGAAGAGAAGAGGTGGTGCAATTCTTTTAACCAAAAATATTAATCAGATTACTTTGCATCCTAATTAACATTTCAGGGATTAAAATGTGATATTTTATTGCGGACAATGTAAAAGCAAACGAGAATAGCACAGAAGCTGCACTGACTACAAGCAGCCTCCCACAATGCGTGTCACAGAGAATAAAAGTACACGAATGTGCAAATAAAATAATAAATTGTTTCCACAATCGCACCAATTATCTAGCCCCAAACTAAGCAAAGCTTGTGCTATGACGACTAGATAACTGATAAACATACTTAAATACGTTTATAACCATCCATGAATTAGGTGCAAATGCTCGTGCTCATCACACTAACATTTGCCCCTCGCGGGATTCGAACCCGCAAGCTCCAGGTATTGTAGTCCGGAGTGCGAACCACTACACCAGACGGTCGTCAAAAAATTGACTTTTAATTCAAGGGATTACAGTTGTTAAAATGTCAAATCCATAATTTGTATACTGATTGGTATTTTTAAATTTGGAATTATCTAGTTATGACTAGAATTTTAAATCAGACTCTTAATTTGCTAAAAATGTTGCAATGGGTGTTATAATAATAATGTCATGTAGTTAAGCACATTTACGCAGCAAGTTTGTTTTATAAATGTTTTGTTAATTCTTATAAATTTTTAACAGTTCTTGGGATTAAGATAATAATTTGTACCATCTTTTAAATTAAGAGTAAAGTGAAATATGCTAGGATAAGTATAATGACTGGTACACTGTTTTTTCCGTTTTTATAGATAATGGTACGGAACCCTACGTGCGCGAGTCCGACTCGCTTTTGGCCGGTTTTTAGAACAACCTTATTGACGTGCACATACGGTGCATTTTATAGACCAATCGTAAAGTATCCAAGGAGCACTTGTGTTACGGAAATCCAAGAAGCATTTATGTTAAACAGAAACGACGGTACTACCCAGACCCGAGACAATGTAGAAAAGTTCATTTTCTACATTGACCCGACCGGGAATCGAACCCGCGACCTCAGGGATGTTGACGCAAAGCCGGCGCAGGTACAGGAACACAGGTTTTTTTTTCGGGATCGGCAGCTGTAGATATATACTTTAGTCTTTTATTGATGAAATTGGTGGTTTTCATCAATGACCCACATTTGTAAGTACCTACTGCCTACCTCATTTCATTTACCAGGTAGCAGTGGCGGGCATTGGTGTAAAAGCTTAGTTTAAGCCTATTTACAGAAATAAATTGATTTTAATGGTTTTTAATGGTTTTATTTCAAGGTAGGCAGTAGCTATACTTACTAATGTGTTTTATTACTGAGCATCAGTGGTTTTGATCAATAACACATATTCGTAAGTATAATACCTACTGCCTACCTCATGTCATTTATAAATAGGCACTGCCTAATTGCCTATATGCACTGCACGCCCCTGCCAGGTAGGCACTGCCTAATTGCCTATATGCACAGCACGCCCTTGTACGTAGGTCACTAAAAGGCACTACCTTGCAATAGGTAACATTACAAGGTATTACTGTTGTTCTTACATTGACTACTATTTTTAGGGTTCCGTAACCAAAGGGTAAAACGGGACCCTATTTAATAAGGCTCCGCTGTCCGTCTGTCTGTCTGTCCGTCTGTTATCAGGCTGTATCTCATGAACCGTGATAGTTAGAGAGTTGAAATTTTCACAGATGATGTATTTCTGTTGCCGCTATAATAACAAATACTAAAGAACCATTTCTCCCATGCAATAAACGTCATTTTTTTGCCGTTTTTATAGAAAATGGTACGGAACCCTTCGTGCGCGAGTCCGACTCGCACTTGGCCGGTTTTTTGTATAAGCTGAAATCCGTAGCCGACGCATAATATCTAATGACATTATAATATTGGAAATTGTAAGTACTTTAATCGCTCTCGAAGTAGAGATTTCATTGGTTTATAAATTAAGTCGATTTTAGTCTAGTTCGGGGAAACTTGTTATTTCAAATGTTTCAAACAACAAGGAAATTTAAATTTTCGTCCCCAAAATCGTGCCTTTTAGCTGAACAATGAAGTTATGTAGTTTATTTTAGGACTATTAAAATATTTAATTTGCTTAATGACTTTGACAATTTCCGCTAAAACTAAATGTGCATTGACGGACTTGACTTTGACTTTGACTTTGGAGTCAAGTCAATAATAGGTAGAAATATAACCTAAATGATAGATCCACCAATAGTCAGATTATGCACCACTGTAAAAACGAATATGAGTTGTTATATTTTTTTAACAACGAAGTGTTTGGCTTACGAAATTACTGAAAGTTAAATAATGAGTGATAAAATAAACTTATTATCAACGGAAAAGCAACAATGTATCAAAAAATTTACAGGTAAGTATGTTTTTCCAACACTTAAGTTTCCAAAAAAAATATATTTTGTCCATTTTGGAGTTACGTGTATATTCCCCTATGGGCGTGGCTCAATTAGTATGGTGTCTGGCACATATTTATTTATTTAGGAAACCGTAGTCTTGAGAATTTCTACCGCATTATAATACTCGTATTTTTGCAACACGATGCGACGCGGCTAAGTGTCGCCATAATTTAATAATAATTTGATACGATCCCAAGGGAAAGTGATTTTCCACGGCGGGAAATATCGTATGTAAAATTTTATGGAGGTCGATTTAAAGTTCGAGAAAATAGAACGAACAAGAACGTTATAAATTAACTTGGCAATTTTTATTGCATTTCGATGTTGGGGGTATGGCTTAGTAGGTAATTCATCTAGGTATCTATACCTATATACAAAAATGAATGCCTATTTTCCTTAGTCACGGCACGCGTGAACGGCTGGACCGATTTCGCTTTTCGATTTATTTTTTTGCTGTATTTGTTATTGTCAGGAGGATATTCTTATGAAAGAAAAAAATAGGAAATTGCGCGGAAAATTAAGAAAATTTGAGAAAACTAAAGACCACGAGCACGAAGTCGCGTGCAACAGCTAGTTTTTATTTAAAGAGATAACAAAATTTATAAGCATCTTAATATACATATTTTTATTAAAAAAAACCTCTAGAGTTTTAATATATTAAACTTAAATTAAACCCTATTACTAAAAGAGAAACCCATACATCCCTAGAATAAGGTGTACTGAATCGAATGACACCAAAATTGCCTCATTCAGTGATATAGGGGGGTGAAAACGTAATCGCCCGAAACAATATTTTAAAAATAAAAAAGTAGGCAACTACCTCTAGGAATTTTAACTCTCTCTATCGCACGAGGGAGGATTGGGATAGAGCGGCGTGAAATAGATAGTTTTTTTTGCAAATACCGTTCATTCGCACCGACTCCAAAAAGAACTGGTTAGGTATACTTAAATTAGTTAAGAACTAAGTTATTAAGGTTAAATGAAAAAAGTTTATTATTTTTTGCTTCGGCGGTTTAAATTTTTTGTTAAATAGTTTTTATTTTATGATTTTCTGTGGATATAAAATCAGCATCAAAATCTGAGAGTGAACAATAAATCACCCCTATTTTCCTACCCTTACGGTCCCAAATTTATATGGGACCTAATAAAAAAAGAATTATCAAAATCGGAGTACCCTGTAAAAAGTTATGCGTGGTCATACATTACAATCAGTGAGTGAACAATCAATCATCCGCTGTTTTCCTACCCTTAGGGATGGATTTTTTTTCCAAATTTATATGGGCCCAACTACGGGGTATACCCTTTCTAATAAAAAAATATCAAAATCGGACTACTCTGTAAAAAGTTATGAGAAAAAAAAACGCGTCGACTTAAGAACTCCTCCGTTTTTTCGTCGGTTAAAAAAATTGGTAGGTAGGCTTAGGCAAACGTAGTGTAGGACGCCCCCCGGCTAGATGGACCGATGACCGGAAGAAGGCAGCTGGCAGCGTTTGGATGCAAAGGGCGGGAGATCGTGCGCTGTTGCGCTCCTTGGGGGAGGCCTATGTCCAGCAGTGGACTGCAACAGGCTTATATGATGATGATGAAAAAATAGGTATGTAATTGTATGACAACTGCGTATAACAAAATTTATTAACTACAAAATTTTATTATTTCTAAAACAGACTTGACATTAGCGAATGTGGAAACGCGGATTGGTCATAAAAAGAAGAAGAAGTTAACATGAACAGTTAATGCAAACAACAGATGTTCTGTTAAATAGGTTAAAAGAGTTTTTATCGTAGTCGCGCCACAGTTTAGTAATATTATAACAGTTGGATGTCGACTTTGATGTCGGACGAAGATGCCGCTCGAGTAAGAGTGAAGCTGTCCTTCGAAAATAAATATTAAATAAATAAATTGTTTCCACAATCACACCAATTATTTAGCCCCAAACTAAGCAAAGCTTGTGCTATGGCGACTAGATAACGGATAAACATACTTAAATACGTTTATAAACATCCATGACTTAGGTGCAAATGCTCGTGCTCATCACACTAACATTTGCCCCTCGCGGGATTCGAACCCGCAACCGCCAGGCATTGTAGTCCGGAGCGCGAACCACTACACCAGACGGTCGTCAAAATATGCAAGGGCTGACCCAAAATTGTGATTATCATTAATTAATAATACTCGTTATAACAAAATATACGTTTTGTTTATGGTGTGGAAGTAAGAAATACTTACTACCTACTTCTGTTAAGTGTTAATAAGGTAGAACCTAATTAATGTTTTTTTTTAATCAAAATTAAATTTTATTTGATTTCGAGAGAACAACAATCCATAGGTTCGTATTAATGCTTAAATAAAGTGTAAGTATTATAGTTTTAATTTTTCCAGGTCTAAGTCAGGCTCTCTGTTTCCAACATACCAGATCAAAGCCAATTTTGAATAGAGCGATTTCTAAATTTACCCAAACATTGAGAACATTGCGTTCATGAGAAACTATTCCACTACACCAATCGGATTGTTTAATGAAAAGAATTTATTTGTACAAAAACTAACACAAATCCAAAAAAAATAATAGCACATTACACAAGTGCATTATACCTCGTCGTTAATATTTTCTTTTGTAGCCGCCTCAGGGCTGTGCTTAGTCGTTGATTAGAAAAGAAAATAATTTCACAACGGGCTTTGCAGGCGTTCTACTTGTATTGTCTCTTGTTGTTTACTTGCATTTTTCTTTTGATTTTTATTGGAAGCCAGGTAAATTATGCAAAGTTAATCAATAACGAAGGCAATGCAACATTCCCACGCTCAAATTATGAAATTTAATATACAATGTGATATGGGTGGTACTTCTAACCCGGCTTAGTTCGATATCTAATTTTATCGACAAAAAAAATAATTTTGGGTCAAAACAAATCTGCAAAAAATACAAAAATAAGTTTTTATTTTCGAAAATAATTTAATGTATTTTTTCTAGCCGACAAAACCTTAAACATAGAAAATGAATTCTTTTACCTATCTTGTGGTATTTCTTTCATGTTTCTACGATACCTGAAACTTTGGATATTGCCTAAAGTGTTAAAAAAAAACCAAGGCTTTTCATAGGGGTTGAGGGTTTGACCTCTCAAATTATTATTTTTTGTCGATTAAATTAGATATCGCACTTAGCCTTAACGGGTTCAAAGTACCGCCCATATCACATTGCTTAAATATAATGAGTATCCCTGAATTACCTGGTATCAGATAATTAATTTCAATCTTTACTAAACACACCCAGACCTGTCGTAATTAAAAAAAAAAAATAACCATAGTTAAAAATCGAGACCTTACTCAAGGCGAATGACAGTTCAAAATGACGGCTACAAAACTACTGTTCTTATAATTACGCACAAGCGTGGACTTCACGTCCCTATTACCTTTTGGGACCCCTGTCAAGAATTAATTATCTTATCAGGTACCTTTTATTTCATTTTCTTACTCTGAAACCATGACCATGGTTGTGTATATTTTTCTTTTGACATTGTTAACAACACTAAAATATATGTAGAACACCTAGAGCCTGCGTAGACCAGATAATCGGAGCAGAGTTTTCTACTACTCTTTCATCACAGCTAACTCCAATACGCCGCCCAAGCATGGAGCCTATGGCATAATTATTATTCGCTTATTGGCTTATCTTAGTACAGTGGACTGATCTGGTAACAGCTGCTTCTGATTTAACAAAAAAATATGCAAATACCTCATTAACTCGAACTGTTACTGACTGGAATAAGGATTAAATAAGGAGACACCTCATATGGAAAATATACTATAACATTGACAGAAGTAGAACTTAGATCAATTGAATATGTACTCGTTGGCGTAACTACAATTCGAAAAAGGATATTTAGCGTAATGTCAGCTTACTAGTCCGTAAACATTTTTAAAATTCAGGTGAAGGTTTTGTTCGAGGTCGAGGAGGTTATGTCATTTGTGCAATACAATTTTTTTTTTGGTAAGCAAGAATCAGAAATAATTAATTAGAAGATCTATAGGATTTATTTTTATAAAAATAAACTGTAACTTCTTTGTTCAGTGTGCAATAAAAGGTATACTGTATACAATAGTAGGTATAGTGATACTACCTTAAAATAGATAATTAGAGTACATAGTGATGTACATTATCTACCGCCCTGTTAAGTTTTTTAAGGTATAGTTACATACTTAAAATTAAAATAAAAGTTTACACATTAAACTAATCCTTATAAAGAAGGTATCAGCAATAAATCCATAAAAAAACTCCGAAACACAACGTCGTCCTTAAGAGAATAACTTAAGATTTTCCCTGCCAGCTCTATTGATTAAACTTCACCATATCAGCCTGTTGCAGTCCACTGCTGGACATAGGCCTCTCACATCCCCTAAGGTGCCGTGTGGTGCCGGCACGTTAAAAGAATAGCACCACCCTTTCTCTTCCTATGGGTGTCGTAAGAGGCGACTACAGGAGAACCGCCACAAGAAGACGGGCAGCAGCGTCTCCTCTCCACCATTGGCTAAACTGCGATCGCCAACCCGCCTGCCAAGCGTGGCGATTATGGCAAAATCCTTCTTTTGGAGAGGCCTGTGTCCAGCAGTGGACTGATATAGGCTGGTGATGATGATGTGATGATCCCCTAAGGAGCGCCACAGCGCACGATCTCCTGCCCTTTGCATTCAGTTGCTGCCAGCTGCTTTCTTCAGGTCATCGGTCCATCTAGCCGGGGGTTGACCTACACTACGTTTGCCTAAGCGTGGTCTCCATTCGACAACCTTTCTGCTCCACCTCTCGTCGGTTCTGCGACAGACATGGCCAGCCCACTGCCACTTCAGCTTGCTACATTTTTGGACAATATCAGTCACCTTAGTCTTATGTCGTATGACCTCGTTACGATTAAACTTAATAACTTAATATCACCATTGACTGTACTTAGTTAGCCTCAGTTATTAAGTACCGTGAGAAATAATTTCTTGCCTGCCTATTCAAGCCTATTACATTAAATGATCGCAAAAAATAACCTTTCGTAGGACAATGAAGTGATGATTGCTTTTTCCAAGTGTACATTTCTAGGATAGTAAACAGTCATTATCACGTACTATGTTTAATTGATATCTCCGCGTTCGTCATCATTACGATGATTTATATCGAGAAGGCTGTCTAGTACAGATGTACTGAGTCAGGCTAACTCAAATACCTAATATACAGGGTGTACAAAAGATGAACGGTCTCTGACGAAGGGCATCTGGTACAGAACAATACAACCTGTTCTGTGTAGATGTCCTTGGTTGACGGAACCAATATGAGCAGAAATGACATAGTCACAGCTCTCAGACTTCGCTCCGGTCACATACCCTTGAATAGCTTCGGATTTCTTATGAAGAAAACACAGTCACCGAGGTGTAGCGAATGTAACATCATAGAGGATGCGTATCATGTCATGATGGAGTGCGTCAGGAGCGAGGCTGAGAGATGACAATTTTTTAATATGATTAACTATACGTATCAGATAGGTATTTGTAATAGTGTTTTATCTGATCCGTCTTCTGATGTTGCTAAAAAATTATACTCTCTTGTACAAATTTCAATCAAACGACGGAATATTGTTATTTAGACTAAAATGTAAAATGTAAGCACTATGAGGGTGACATCTTCTTCTAGAAAAAACCCTCCATAAAATAAATCTGATTTAAAAAAAAAAGTGTACAAAAGAATAGATCACTCCTTAAAATCATGTGATCTGCTGATCATAAATACAAAGCTTTTTCGATAGAAGCAATATCGAAATCGAGTTTTTTTAAGCTGCTCCATAGGCCTTACAAACTTTCTCGCATACCTCGACAATAATGTATGGAACATCTGAAAAAACTACGATTTCGTCGTTGCTCCCATACTGAAAATTTTTGTATAACACTAGCTGATCACGTGGTTTTAAGGAGTGTCCTATTTTTTAGTACATCCTGTATGTACGTGCTACCACCTTAAAATACAAAAAAACAGAATCACTTTATTCGAGTCATTCGAATCTGAAGGTCACGTACTCTCATTGATAAATGTTTTCAGTTCTTTAATTCTAGTGTAATTGGTGATCAAAAGTTCTGGCATCTATAAATAAAACATCAAAACGACCAAAAAAGGATTATCTCTGAGTGAAGTATCGTGTATCGTCTTTGATCCTCCGACGGAACATCAATCTGGATGTGCTTGTGACGCCCCTATCAAAATTATTTATTTTAAGGACCTTGTAACACTGAGGATAATTCCTTACTGTATGCATGCAAGAACTTATTGATGTGTTTTCTTTTGCATATTTATTTATATTTTATTAAATAAACTCAAAAAATCTAAATCATTTATTTCTGTAAATTGGCTATAAAAGGCACTTTTACATGTCCCGATATTTTTTCCCTTCCACTGCTTCGGGACTATTGTGGGCTAGTGCCGAGAAGGAACAGCGCAAGAAACTCGGTCACTATTGCCAGACACTTTTAAAATAAATAAATATTTTATAAGATTTGTTGTGAGCTAAGCAGTTTTAAATCCACACTAATAGATATCTAAATAATCTTTATTTGCTAATACGGTACGAAGTAGCTTATCAAAACAGTTCTACAAACATTTGCTTATCATTCTTTACAATAAAACAAAGTAGGCCTCCTAGGGCCATATGATTTACAAAGCTTAATCCCAATCACGTTATTAACTTGAAGTCGAAATCCCATTCGAGTTAATTCATTAAAAGTCCATTGGTGAGAAATAAGGCTGCATAATAAAATACTTCAGCGGCGCCCAGCGGCTCTTGATAGAATTTTAGATTCGAATTAAATGAGCATGTTTGAGCCGTACGAGCTCATTTGGGACTGATTGTGTTTTTAATCCGAGATTGAAGTAAAGGTTTTTTGGAGATGGCGGTGTGTTAAAGCTATGCAATATCGTTACGCTGTTTATGAGATAACCTTCTTTTAAGGCTTCCCCGCACTAGCGTCTTTCGAGCGTGGATGTCGTGGCAGTGTCCAATCAGCGTTAAGTAAATGCCGCTGCGCTAGCGTTGTGTCAAACACTGATTGGATGCTGCCACGATGTCAACCCTCGAAAGACGCTAGTGTGGGGTTCCTATAGGCTATTTGAGTTTGTTGAACGCCCCGCTACACGCTCTGCTTTCCCAAATGGGGATGTTGACCCCATTCATAAATAATTCTAAGGCATAATTTATAAAAACAGACACTTTATTTTAGGCCTAATAACTCAGTACAATTTTATTTAAGAGAAAAACTGATTTTTGATTGCTTTAAAATCGTAAAAAAGTAAGGCAATTGAGTTTATCGGATAGTGACGTCATAATCCGATATTGCCATACAAATTATAAGGAAGATATCCATTTTGACAGCTCATAAAAAGTATGTCAATTGATTGGTGGTGTCAACTAGCCTATTAGCCTGGCTCAGGGTGTGCGTGCCCTTGGCAAAATACATCTGGTACCTCGAACGACAAGAATGAAAATTCCTTTCTTCGAGGCTTTGACTGTTATTATACCTATTGTCCTATTGTGAAAAAGTGGATGACTTTGAGCAAAGTCAGAGCGTCATGGATGGAACTGGAGGAGGCCTTTACCAAAAAGGTTCAAATCTAAGAAGCAGACTAAACTAACTATACTAAAACAACTCCTAGTATTTTTCTTAAACAACTTACTAACCAACTATTAACAACTCCTGAAATGTAACTTTATTGAGATTTGAAATAAATGGCTAAATTATTTATTAAAATTATTCATACCCATTGTCTGGCGTATACATATTTTGTTAATAATTTTCTTTCGTTTAGATTTGAGAAAAGTTTAAGCAGGTTTTTTTTCTTGGAAATATGAATATTTTATTCGCCAAATTCGATGTTTATCGATATCTGAGTATGTTAGTTAATTTTCTCGGGTAATTAAAAATTCACGGTGTATAATAAAACTATTTTTCCGATACTTGGACCTTTGATTATATGCATGTCTAGATTCCCTGTTCGAGTGTCATAAACGTCAAAAAATATGTAAGTCAACTGTTAGCGCCAAAGTTTGTTGTGCCCGCTCAGTGGCGCGCTTGTTACCATAGCAACCCATAATTGTTACCATAGTAACCACAGTTGTTACTTACTCAAATCTGGGCCCTAACCATGAACTCTTAAAACAATCTCAAAGTTGTCAAATCTGTCAATTTTGGTACGTCATTTCATACAAAATTTGACAGAAATGATAATGTTTGACAGATTTGTGATTGTTTTAACAGTTCATGGTTAGGGCCCAGGCCTATTCTTATGGTGACAATTGCAGCACCACACTCTATCTATACATGTTTATTTATAATCAAAGACTTGGACCTTTAAAGGGAAGCAACAAAAGTGCTTTTATGTCGCGACCGAAGACTTGAACACTTAAAAACTTATTTTCTCAGTAAGTAAGGACTGTCAACTACATTGTTGATAATTTTATATGTTTCTAGTGATTTATGGATAAAACCAATAAAACCAATTTATTTCTGTTAATAGGCTTAAAATAAGCGCTTTTAGATGGATGCCTTTAAATGAATTGTTAAGAGTGATTATTCTCGTGTGTGCCTCGTGATTTGTGGGAATATTGGGAGATTTAAATATTTATTAATTTGGCAAGTGACTACTCGTATGTGTAAAATATATACCTCTAGCTGTGCCCGCAACTTCGTTTGCGTGAACTACAGGGTGTTTGATATATCACATATATGACAGGAACGAATGAACTGGGATAAAAAGTATCCTATATGTTAATCTAGATCTTATTCTATATGTGTGCAAAATTTCATCCAAATCCGTTTAGTCGTTTACGAGTGATTGAGTCACAAAAATCTTAACATCCTCACAAACTTTCGCATATCTACTATTGTAATTGTAAAAATCATTTAAGAGCATGTTTTGTACCTAAGTCATGAAAGTTTATAATGTATTGAAGTTATAAAGCTCATAGTCAGACCCCTGAAGTGGCCTTAAGGTACCTAGATGTTAGTATAACCTCGCTACGGCCGATTCAGTCGTTTAAACAACAAATACTCCGACAATACATTTTGTTTGCTAAGACGACAGCTTACCAAACAAATATAACTTCGATTCCACAAATAAAACTTACCGACAGCTTTCTTACGGTTCCAATTAAACTAATGCATTTTATTCATCCACAAACAACTTGCTGTTCGATGTTATCTACGTAGATTGAATGCGATAAAGATGTATTTTTAGGGTTCTACACCTTCAAAGGAAAATACAAAATAGGGATGCCGAACTATCGATGGTTTGAATATCGATAGTTGACTTAACACTATCGATAGCTCTATTTATAGTATCAAGACAATCGATTGCTTAAATTAAAATCGTTATCGTCATCATCATTTCAGTCATAGGACATCCACTGCTGAACACAGCCATAGTAGAATCATTCTATGACACAGCCCTCTCATATTAAAAATAATATTTTTTGTATTGTACGTAAAAATACTATTGATAGTACGTTTACTGACTTTGTAGATTGTGTTTTAATACTATCAGTTTTTTTTAATATTGTTAGGTCTTATTACTACGACTTGTATATAAGGTGTAAACTTATCAGTTAACTCTTTTCTAGGAGGTGGTTCTACTGCTCAAATTAAACAACTTTTTGTATGAGACCAACTTCGAAATCGTAAAAAAATATTTCATATCTTTATACAAACTGATCTCAGCTGGTCTGCCATTTTGTATGGGGAAATGGTTTTTTGTTTTGCGATTTTGAAGTTGATCCCATAGAAAAATTTGTTCTATTTAAGCAGTAGAATCATACCCTAGAAAAGAGTTAACTGATAAGTTTTGCACCTTATATAGTGATACGAGTAGTCTTGGGTTCAATTAATACTCTTTCTGTTATTTAACAAACGATACTATAGATTTATTGCGGCAACACTATCATAGAATCTTTATTCCTGAAAAGACAGCAAAGTGAAGGGTCGTTTTACAATCTGGTTGTTTGTTTGCCAAGACAGTTACGACAGTTAGAAATATCAAGTTTAACTATTATTAAAGTAGCTGTAGCCTGCGACCTCGCTCTCTTGGTGTTTAGTTTATTCAATATAAATTTTTGTTTTTTAGCAATTACCATGCTAAGATTTATATACTTGAAGAAAATCGTCCGCCTTAGGTGGGATCCGAGCCCACGTCCATCGCATACCGGGCGAGTGCTTTACCACTAAGCTACCGAGACGCTAGCTGACCCGACGAAATCTTTACGAAATAGAGTCTATGTTTGTCTGTATAGCTTAGGTCAGCGGGTCTCAAACTTTTTTGCTGAATGTTTTTAATAATTAGGTGTCTTCTTATTAACAATCTTGTTATTATTACAAGTACTCTCGCGGAGCCCTTACAGAGGCTTTACGGAGGACTAAGGCTCCGCGGAGCACACTTTGAGAATAGCTGGCTTAGGATATTTAGAGCGAGTTGCCTTGCGTTTTTTAGAAAATTACACCTCTGGTCTTATGAAAATGATATATTTGAGCATCATATTAATTTTCCCTAGACTTTAAAAACCATAAACCACCTCATAGTTGAGGTGAGGCCTGTGCCCTGCAGTGGGACGTATATAGGCATACTTTACTTTTTTACTTTATTAATTTCCCCTAGAAGGTTATTATTGAACTAAAATAGCTTCGTAGCTACCCATGTCGAACTAACAAATCATGTTTGTACAAATCGACAAACTAATACTTACTCGGACCAAAGTTATACCAAGCAAAGTTAAAGTTAATTCAAATGAGTCCAGAGATAGAGGGCGCTGTTTCTGTTGGAGTGAAATGGAATGGATTAAGGGATGATTCTGGATTAGGTTCGGTGCAGTGCGCTGAATAAGGGTGGCATATATTATAAGGGATTTGTTTTATTTAATTGCAGAAACACTGTGAGTTATTATAATTTACTTGCTGTTGCGATACCAGGCTTCAGGGTAGCCCAAACAGCGTAATTCATACAGCTGCTAATCGACTTGTTTGGTATTGTCTAGCTAATTAACAAATTGGGCCTAAAGCAATAAAAAAAATGTTGTATTTAATTTAAGGCACTTTTCTTGTATCACGAGTTACCAGACAATGAATTGCCAATGGCGACTCCCTGACACTTATTGTTCTTCAGACACTCAGGAGCTAAATAAGAAAATATGTTTTCCGAACCGACCCATCCCTGACAATCGAATCGTCAATGTCCAATCATTATCATCATCATTTCAGCCACAGGACGTCCACTGCTGAACATAGGCCTCCCCCAGTGACTTCCAGATTGGCCGGTAGCGCGCGACCTGCATCTAGCGGCTTCCTGCAACCTTTACCAGGTCGTCTGTCCACCTTGTGGGTGGACATCCCACGCTGCACCTGCCGGTACGTGGCCTCCATTCCAGAACCTTTCTTGCCCCATCGGCCGTTAGTTCTACGTGCTATGTGCCTCGCCCATTACCACTTTAGCGTACTAATCTGTCGGGAAAGGCAATGTCAGCGACTTTTGTTCGTTCAAGGATCTTCTCATATCTGTATCTTTCTGATCTCGTAAATGTGTCCAAAACTAAAAAAAATGACTGTACCTGACCGCCACAGGCGAAACTGTCTAATAGAATTGGCTATTATGTATTTATTGGGTGCTCGCTCAGTTTGATATCTTTATCTATTATAGAGATATCTACCAAGTGCCAATATTACCCAAACACCTCGCCTATATCTTCAGTGCCAAATTGCGGTTTGTAGATTGATTTTGCCATAAATCACTGTGGGTCGGCGGAGGCGTGTGATTGGTATTAGTTAGGGTCTTGGACATTTGAGGTATGAAAAATAATTAAAAACGGTTAAACTATGCTCCTTTTGGAAGGTTTTTGCTAAGACCTGATAAATTGATAAGCTAAATCGAACGACATTCGAGTGGATTGCACAGGTACATCGGCACCCTTATTACAAAAAAAATACAATCAGCAATAATCGCGCAGTCATCGCCCGATTGATTCTTATTGTAAAAAATCATAGACTAAGGATTCGCTACGCTTAAAGACTGACAAAGCTTGCAAAAGAGACATCATATCCTTGCTTGTATCTATGTGACACAAAAAAAATATTTAACTGACTTTATATACCTCCGATTTCATACGTCAAACCTAATTTTAATAAAATATAAAAAAATACAAAAGGAAAACATATTTTTTATGTTTCTGTACACAGGGGGTGTTGTTCAATTATTATTTGTGATGTAACAAGAAAATACAACCCCAATAAACACACGTTTCACAGGTAAATACATTTTTGATAAAAATATTTTGAAACAAATTTGTGTCTAATTCCTAATAAAATCGACAAGGAACTTAGATTTTACAGAAGAATATGAACTTTATTTGTTGTGTGTTTGTGTATTTCGTAGTTAAAGGCATAATTACAATAAATATTAGGTAAAATAGTAAATTGTATGTTTACACTAGGGATTGAACTAGCGGTGACGTCATAAGTATCGATAAAATATCGACAGCCATTTGTGGGTATAGAAGATTTTTAGCGATTACTAAAAAAAGATTCATCATGTTTGTTTACAAAAAAAAACACTCTAATACTGTTATTTTGTGATTACATTATGAGCTTTTTGTTTTATTTTTAGTTTGACGACCTCCGTGGCCGAGAGGCGAGCATGCTGGACTTTAAATGGCGCCGCCATCTCTGAGGTTCTGGGTTCGATCCCCGGTCGGGTCAATGTACAAAACGAACTTTTCTATATTGACCCGGGTCTGGGTGTTGTGGTACCCTCGTTGTTTCTGATTTCTTTAACACAGTGGCTTTAGCTTCTTACCTTAGGATCAGAGCAATGTATGTGATGCTGTCACATGTTGTATGTATTACTGTTAGTTTCGTTTACAAACAAAACGTGCAGGGCGAGTAGTTTCTTGAAAAAGTTGTTTGTTAATATCAGTATAAACAAACAAGTTTTAAACTCTAACAAAATTTTTAATTTATAATTTTTAATTTTCTTTTATAAAAATGTGCACCTACGTCCCACCTGCAGGGCACAGAGACTATGTTTGTTGTAGTCCACTTAGCTGTTTGTCGCCATTTTTAGGGTTGCGTAGTCCTGAAAAGGAATCCTTATAGTTTGGTCATGTCCGTCTGTCTGTCTGTCCGTCCAACGTTTTGCTTGGAGACTGTTGACCCTAGAGAGCTGTTACTTTGTGGAAATATGTATAAAGTAAAGCTTGCCGACAAAGTGGTAGAACAATTTTTTTATAGGGCAGCTGCCATGCATGTAACGTGAGCATATTTTTTTATCATTGTCTACCACATCGTGTGTGTGAAGTATTGGTAAAGACGTTTAATAAAACAGACGACTAGGCAATGACTGCTCGTTTATTATTTTACATGCGGGTAATACATAATAAATAATATTAAACTACCTGACATCATCCTTCCAAAGAAATAAGATAGGTACAATGTTTATGTTTACTTTTGTTACTGAATTAATTAGAATTACAAAGTATGCTTTATAAAGGTTATGTAGGAGGTATTTATTTTCCACAATTTTAAAATATAAAATTTAATAGCTTTATTACTTATATAATTTTGACATTAGACAAGTGTTACAAATAAGAACATTAAATAGATCATTATGAATTTTGATTACATTATACATATATGATGATGAGTATACATTTTAATTAGTTTACTTATTTTACACTAAAGTAAAAGTAAAGTAAAAACAATCTTAATTCAAATACTATTGAATTTGACAATAATAACTTTATTTATTTTAATAAATGCGATATAAATAATACATTCTAATTTAAACATGCCGATAATGTTGTATTCACGTAGTAAAACCCCATCTATTCGGTTGCCTCACTGTCCTGCCAAAACGAGTAACATAATGGTTAGGTACATTTCTATTGTTTGTATCTGAGTGGGACTCTGAGGTATCCATTGTAACGGTAATACGGTAATTGGTATCTTTGAATAGGTCATTCAAAATTACTTTAGGGTTACTTAAACTATTTTTTGATTTAGGTATACACACAACACAGAACACTGAACCACCTACTGTAAGTAGTATAATATTAACTCTGTGATAATAAGGAATATGTTAGATGAAATTATGATTTGAAATTGTTTACCTACTTAAGGTTACATATTTAATATTTGAGCAGACAACCTGGTAAAGGTTGGAGGACTACGCTGGATGCAGGTTGCTTCCAACCGGCCGATCTAGGAGTCACTGGGGGAGGCCAATGTTCAGCAGTCGACGTCCTGTGGCTGCAATGATGATGATGATGATGACATATTTAAAACGACCGTTTTCTTATTTTCCATTATATGTATAAACTTGTTCACAATATTTAATTACTCATTTTTCGATTTAATGCGAGTAAACTTGTTTTTCAGATTTCTCAGTTCCCTGACTGTGAAGTTTACATAACAAAAATATGACCTTTTTTCAACCATATTTTAACTTTGTACATACAAGCCCAGAAAGCCCCGTATCCTTTCCGTGATACTGATTTTCACCTCTATTTTGTTTTTGTTTAAAGATTAGTTTGAACTTGTGCTTCAAGGTCCGCCGCGATTGTGACTTGTGCCAAATCAATTTGATGCCGGTTGCAATTAATCGATAAAAAATTTGTGGCTTGAACAACACTACTACACTCACACATACGTGTCACATTTTTTGTATCATTTGCAATGAGCTTTTGTCTATCTTGTACATTCTATATCTATGGTAAAAATATATTGACAGAGCTGACAGTAGATTGCTTTGATTTTGTTTTTTACTGTCAATTTGCGATTTTAAAGCCAAGTATTCTCGATTTTCGCTATTGCATTGCTTTTGCAAGATACGTAATAAGAGTGCGGATTGTTTGTGCGGTGCGGTTGCTCTGTACCTTTTGTTGTTACTTGTTCTATCCAACCGCACCGATTTTTAATTCGAAAAACATATCGCTGGTGTTGTTTTTAGAACTAAGAAAAAGAGAAATTATCAATTATTTTGTGTATGCCAAATGTTTTGCTAATTCCGTTCAGCCGTCAAAGATTGATAACCTATGTAAGAACCACTCATTAAAATTGTCATATTTATAATTATAGTAAGAAATTGAGTTAGGACAATTTGGAAGCTAGAAGAGATCTCGTCCAGGCAACATTTAGGAAGAGGATAGTTGAATTAAAGAAAAGAGAGGGAAGCAGTGAAAAGTCCCAATAATATTTAAAGGAAATAATATGGTTAACAAGTATGAAACGTTAAGATTAAACGCATTCCATCAAAGGTTCAAACAAAAACTAAGCTCATATCAAGCAAAAATCACAATTAGGCCAATCGTCAAGTTAAGATCGGCCGTCGGTCAAAACGGCGGATTACGGCAGATCGTTCCGGATAAATCTTGATTAGTGTTACTGCATTAGCGGCTCTCCTGACGGTATTGCCCCGAGTATGGATAGTGGCACTTTCTTTCTTGATGGGGATATAAATCAATTAGGATGGAATTATCTTGTTAATCATAAATCCAATGTGTGTTGAATTTTTGTGTGATAGCTCTTGAATGGGATATTCATGCTTTCTGATTAATGCAAGCGAAAACAATTAAACATGTCTAATAGACTGAAGTTTACATAATTGATTATGTAAACTTCAGTCTATTAGACATGTTTGCCGTGCCGTGTGGTGCCGGCACGTTAAAAGAATTGCACCACCCCTTCTCTTCCTATGGGGGTCGTAAGAGGCGACTACAGGAGAACCGCCACAAGAAGACGAGCAGCAGCGTCTCCTCTCCACCATTGGCCAAACTGCGATCGCCAACCCGCCTGCCAAGCGTGGCGATTATGGCAAAATCCTCCTTTTGGAGAGGCCTATGTCCAGCAGTGGACTGATATAGGCTGGTGATTACATAATTGATGACTATTGGTAAATTGATCAGTTAACCTAGGCGATTCCGATAATCTGGGACATAGGTACCTACTACATTGACTTTTCTTTTAGGAGCATCATCAAACCAACTGCAAAAAATATGAAAATGGTTCATAATCTAATCTTACGCTTCACTTTAATGATAATGAAAAAAGCACCTATATTGTACAGTCAACAGCACATCAAGTTAACACTGACTGTCAAATTTCCTCAATTAATAATAAACTCTATTTCTTGAAAATTAAGTTAAAAATCAATTGAAGAAATTTGACAGTTTTGGATACTATGCCGTGCTATTTTGATGCTATTTTGATGTTGCTAACCGACACAAGTAGAATCGATTCTGATTTTCCTCCCATAAAAATATTATATTGTATTCCAGCAGCTGGTTACGTGGTTTGAAGGATATTCCCATCTTCACATGCTATGTATAGACCAGTGGTTAATTTTGTTCCAGCAGGGTGAATCGGTCATTAGTGTGGCAACTTCGCTGAATGGTTCAGCTCTGTCCAATGGCGGGTAGAGAGCAATGAGGCATGTTGACTTGCTCCCGATATATCGCTAGCTCAATAGTTCGCTTATAGGAACGGAAAAGGCGTAAATATAAAACGAGCTATTTATTAAATTGTATATGTTTAATACATTATTTATAATATAACACCTTCAAAATATGGCGGCCTCTAGTGGGAGGTGAATCTATGTTTCTGCGGAATCCGGGTGACGCTTTTGCCAACCGAGCTTTCAATTTGTTAAAACAAATTACACAAATTATTTTTGTTCCATATTGAGCAAAGCTTGTTTTATGGCAACTAAATAAAACGAATAGACATACTTAAATACATTAATGACATCCATGACTTGAGCGATTTATAATTCATTGTGTATAGTATTAAATTTAGGTTTGACTAACATTTTATTTCCTAATACTTGGTATTTTTCCTATCGGGTCTTTCTTCATCTATCCACTGCCAGCCATCATCCTAAGGTCGTCGGTCCATCGAGCTGGGGGGCGTCCTACACTACGTAAGCCTAGGCGTGGTTTGCCTATAATTTAACTTACTAAATAAATATAATTAAACTGTACAGAGTGTATGAGAGATAAATTCTTCATGGCGTTTAAATCCACATCTATGACCCAGACCTAAGTCAGTTCGCAAGTCCATCACAAATTTTACACGACCATAAAACTGCTTCGGCGCGGCTGTGAACGGTCACTTAACTGCCTTCGTAATTACTTGTTACTTAGTTAGAGACAATCACAACTTATTATTAGTAATAGTTAGACCCTTTTGAAAATCATCATTAAAGTAAATCGTCATTTCAATCAAAGAACATAGGCTTATGCCAGTACATTTAGACCTAAAATCAATTTGAATGACTAGTACCTACCTATAAATAAAATAAATATAAGACAACATCACTTACATTGCTCTGATCCTAAGGTAAGTAGCTAAAGCACTTGTGTTATATAGAGATATATATGAGAAAATATAGAAAAGTTCGTTTTCTACATGGATCCGACCGGGAATCGAACCAGGAACCTCAGAGATGGTGACAACATATAGTCCGGCGTGCTCGCCTCTCGGCTACGGAGGTCGTCAACCTATACTAGGTACTTAGGTATACAGCCCCATAAAACGCTAGCTTCGACAGCGAGAACCACTTGAAAGATTTCGTCGGGTCAGCTAACGTCTCGGCAGCTTAGTTGGGAAAGAACTCGCTCGGTATACGATGGTCGTGGGTTCGGGTCCCACCTGAAGCGGTCGATTTTTTTCAAGTATTATATCCTCTTCAATCTAAATGAATCCGAATCGATAATCAAATCCAGAAATGAACACTTCCCCGCTTTTCGACACTAATCTACAAAACACCAAATTCACATCGTGCGACAATAACGATAGTCAAAATTTAATGTAAAGGCATCTTAAAAAGACATATAAATTTATATATATATTCAGCTGTACATATAGCTACAACATTGATCAGAGATGCGCTGGCTTCGACAGCGAGAAAAAACACTTGAGGAATTTCATCTTGTCACGTGACGTCCTAAGCTTAGTTGGTAAAGCACTCGCCCGGCATGCGATGGGACGTGGGTTCGAGTCCCACCTGAGGTCGATGTTTTTTTTTCAAGTGTTATTTATCTTCAATTAAACCTTGCATGGAATTGCTAAAAACAAAAATTTACAATAGAAATTAATGTTAAAATATCCAAATGACTAAACTGACCCTATAATGTCATAATCCCCGTGACCAAACCTTTGTCCCCTTCAAAAATAACGCCCCCTGCATCCCTTAAGTACAATTAACTCGAGTGACCTACTTAGACAAATTGTGGGATCGGCTTAAGCGTTGATTTATAGGAGAATCAATCTACATACCGCTGGCTTTGAGATATTACTTGGTGCGAGGTAATTTAAGGAGTTCGTGTAATGGAACCTTTGAAACAGATTTCTTAGAAAGATACTAAGATTTGTATTCTACTGTTTGTCACGGGTTTTGTGACGAATAAAAACAACCTTAGACCTTTGTACAGGTTTTGAATGGTACCCAAAAGAAGGCAAGGGCACCAAGAGAGAAATCAAGAAAAAAAATTGCTGCTCCATACATTTGACGACCTCCGTAGCCGATTTCTTAGATCCCGGGTTTAATTCCCAGTCGGGTCAATGTAGAAAACGAACTTTTCTATATTGTTTCGGGTCTGGGTATTGTGGTAACGTTGTTTTTGATTTCTATAACACAAGTGCTTGATTGCGCTACTTACCTTAGAATCAGAGCAATGTATGTGATGTTGTCTTTTCTTTAATTAGTATTTATTTAATACCGTATGAACAGTTTGTATGTTAAAACAAAATTGACGTTTTTTCATATTTCTTCCACAAATATTTTAAGACCAAATTAGTCAAATCGGGCTAACCGTTCTTGAGTTTAAGCGAGACTTACGAACAGCAATTCATTTTTATATTAGCTTATGTAGCATACATTATTATCAAGGTATAACGTTAGTTCGTTACTGAACACCAGTCCGAAAACATCATTTTATATTTCAAAAGACCAAATCATTTGCAACATTTTTTGTAGACATCAATTGGGTTTGTAATGACATATTTATGTTTGATTACCTTATTCACCTCCAAAGGTGCGGTCAATGTTATCTGTTACTAAATGGCATATTTCACAGTTATTTCCCACAATCCGCCCAGAGAGGTAGCTGTGCGGTCAATGTCATAGGTTATCTGTAACTGATCTTGTCAATCGGCAACGGTAGCTGCAAGCAGGCCGGACACTGTCAATATTCGTAACAAGGATGTATTGAATTCGAAGCATCCATTCTTATTATCGTCGTTCATGTCTTGTGCATGTTTTGTATTCATTAATGAGAAACTGGTTTGTACCAGTAAGTTAGCTTTTAACTTTGGAGAGAAAAAATATACCGTGGGAACTCGTAAAATATATCCATACCGGTCCATAATAGTGTTGGTGCAAGTGTGTCGATAACAACCAATAGTAAAATTATTATTAATTATATCGATACTATCGATAGCTTGGAACCATAAAATACTTTTACGGACTAGCGATAGTATTGCTGCTCACAAAATTATATAAACTATTTATAGTATTAAGATTTATAGACCATTACTATCTCACTCTAAATTTTACATAAAAAATCTTATAAAACAAAGGTTTAGATTGTAATATGAATTAAACAATTATTTAAAGGACAAAAGCGCAAAGACTTTGTAATCTGCTCAGCTCCAACTAAAAATATCTTAACTGTATGTCCTGTAAAATGACTGTCCAACATAACTATGTTTGTTGCGCCCCTTCTTCTCATCACCATATGTAGTCCCGAAGCTGTGGTAGGGCACAGCTGTATTTTTGAAACGTATATCAATGTCCGGAAGAGAGCGTTAAATAAATGAATAAAATAAAATAAAAAAGCCGTTTATTTCTTACAGTTTGCAGTTCATGTTAGTGGTTAGAGAGCGTTACACTCGACCATTATTGTGTATTATGAATTCTATTCATAATTTAGTAGAACTAATGCTCTACGTACTAGTTCATTGTAGATAAACGAAGATCATGTAATTACCTATGTATAGTGTTGTTGTAGTTTCATTAAGAAAAAAAGTGCTTTCGCTTCGAAATCGGTTTATAAAATCACAAAATGTTAAAATGACTACAATTAAGCTATTTCCATAATAAAGCTGGACTGGACTCTTATTGAGGTTATATCTAAAGTCAAACTTCAGTTTAGAATAAGAAATACGTAGTTTGCCTTATCTACACCACTGTTCATATTAATTCCTAGGAATTTAATTTAATTTACATTGTGTCAGAAACATTTTTGATAAGAAAAATGATATACAATCATAATTTATCCTCCCTCCCAAAAATATTTTTCTTTTGCAAACACAGATACGACGTTTTCAAAACATTTCTTACGGTTTCATTTAGTCCTGGGCCATAACCATGAACTCTTAAAACAATCTCAAAGTTGTCAAATCTGTCAATTTTGGTACGTCATTTCATACAAAATTTGACATAAATGATAATGTTTGACAGATTTGTGATTGTTTTAACAGTTCATGGTTAGGGCCCTGGAATATAGAAACCACAATATAGAAAGGCACAAAACAGCTCATGTGTGATGTCTTTGAAAAAAATACAAATTTGCTGTGTGCTATGAAAATGTTTGCAATCATGACGAGTTGGTAAGTTTTTGGTATATACCAACTACCCAACGAGCTAAGAAGTGGGCTATGCTTAGAAAGGTTCTCGAGTTGCGATCACGAACTGGAAGACGTAGCGTATGCAGGCATCCGACCCGGTGGACTGACTAATTGGTTGAGATTGCTGGCAGACGCTGCACGCAAACGGCACAGAGACGCCCAAATTTATTTGCCATTTATACGACCTCTAATCACGGAGAAGATTTCATCTGACGTCACAGAGTTTGCATCTGTGTGATGTGTCCCGTGTCTGTTCATGAAAAATGCCACAGATTTGAATGACAGCTTATGTCAAATGTAAATGTGTGTCTGCGGATACGTTGTACAGGCCTATAAAATACGTCATCTAGTCAACAATTTCAAAAAACTATAAAAAAATATCAGAACAGTTTTTTTATTCAAATTAGTTTTCTTAATAGGATTATACTTTCATAAAAATAAAAAAAACATAATTAATCAATTTACACACCGAAAAGGAGCCCTACGATTCTACGTTGCCAAGTCGGTTTCAACAAACTCAACAGTTTACGGCAAATGTGACTAAACTAAGCGGGCTTACCGTATTTCATTACTATATTGTGTCTAGACTGGAACGTGCTGTATCTGGCATCTCTGTAGGTTACAGGTTCTCCCCGAAAAAATCTAGACGTTAAATATGAAAACAAAATGTTATCATATTTTGGAAGGGCTTGTATTATATTTTTGAAGGCAATATCGTTATTTTTAAAGATAAGAAAACTTGGTTTGGGTATAAATGGCGAAACATGTGATGATAGAACAAACATTGATCCTAAAAGTGCACACACATGAGTCTCGAATATGTCAAGTCGCCGCACAGCGGTAGATCTATAATCTTCTTCTGTCGTGTCGGCAAGAACACGGGCTAAATCTTACTTGCCCAGAAGGCGGCTACCGTGGTAGCCCTCTGGTTACTGACAAGTAGGTCCTCACGCGAGCAGGTGGTCGGGCACGCGGGACAGTTAGTGAGGTGAGCTATGGTTTGCAGGGGTTCACCACATTCACAGCTGGCGTCTGCGCTACTTGAGTACCCCCACCGACACAGGTTATCTTTACTTCGACCAACCTGACCTGGTAGATCTATAATGGCGACGAATAAACTCAGTCTTCTTCTTCTTTGCGTGTTGACTCAGGCTTTCATATGTGAAGACCAAAACTTAGCCACCGATATACCACTATCGGTGGCCTTGCAAAGATCTTCGCGTGTGCAGGTGTAGGGACACGCAGGGCATGTTAGAAGATGAGCCATTGTCTGGGGGGTAATACCGCATAGACATGCACCCTCCAAGCTGTAACCCCACCTGTGCAGGTTCTCCCTGCTCAACTCAGTTAAATTCGGTTTCTATTTTATGCTAATACACGAAAGAAAAATAAGCCCTTGTTAAACCAATGCTTAAAGTAAAGCGACAGTAAGCTGGCCCACCGACATCACGTCACTCAGCGAGCTATGGAAAGGTCGATGCTTGGGATTTCGTTACGTGATAAAATCCAAAACATGATCATCAGGCAAAAGACCAAATTAACGAACATAGTCCAAGAATGTAGCAAGCTTATGTGGCAGTGGGCTGGCCACATCTTTCTCAGAACCGATGAAAGGTGGAGTAAGCGGGTTCTCGAGTGAGGACCACGCATTGCCAAACGTAATATAGGACGCCCCCCAGCCCGATGGACCGACGACCTTAGGAAGATGGCTGGCAGTGGCTGGGTGAAAAAAGCGAGAGATCGTGCTCTTTGGCGCCCTTTGGGGGAGGTTAACGTCCAGCAGTGGACTGCAATAGGCTGAATAGACACCAATGCTTGATGCCTCCTTGTTACTTTAGATTTTCAATTCAACTGTAATATCTGTTAAAAACCTAAGTTATTTGTTTGTGACGTGATAAAGTCATATAAATCGATAAACGCTGGCTGCACACACGAAAAAGTGTCACGTTCCGCGTGCAAGCGAGAGCGCGGAACAAGCGATAGAGAGGCACGATCGGCCTAAGCCCAAGCCTTGTGACGCATCTATATCTTTTCCACTCCATCGGCTGATGCGTCCAAGTAGCATCCATGTTTTCTTATGAGGCTATAAATAAGGCTTTGGTGCCATCGAACAAGACGAAAAAATCTCGACCTATTGACCTAGTGGGTGAATAATAATTAGCCTTGAACACGCAGTTTCTTGGGTTTGATTTCCAGCTCGAGTCAATTTCGAAAATATTTTTTACTAATTTTGATAAACAAACCTTGTATGGTACTTGATAAACGAGGTTGATAATTAATTAGTTCAAGACTGAAAATTGTTGTGTTGACGCGGCTAGAAATTAATTGCAAAAAATAATAGAGTTGAACTTGATTGGTCAGTTTTTTTCTTAGAGCATTCATTGAATGCTCTCCTGGTTTGACAGCTTGTCGCCGCATAATTTATCTCTCTTAGCTTTCTTCATACCAAACTAATCAAATAGATAGGCCCATTATACAGGTTGGCTTTTTATCACCGTCCTAACCATCTGAGAAGACTCCCGTGATACAAACGAACAACTATTTCTATTGGACCAACTCGCTAAATCAAAAATAAAATACAACTGGTTCAAAAATTTTGTTCGAATGAATATTGATATTTTATATGAAACAGCTGATATTTTTCCAGTTAAAGAGTTGGTCCAATAGTTGTTCGTTTGTATCACGGGAGTCTTCTCAGATGGTTAGGACGGTGATAAAAAGTCAACCTGTATAGATAGTTTATCCGTAATTCAAGGCTATCTATCGACAATCGTATATAATATAGAAATAGCAACATTATAATTTAATACCCTCTAAGGGTGCGTATAGATCTGTCAAAAGTCCCGAATGCGCTGTATGCGCGCGCGCAGCTTTACGTAGAGTAATTATTCGTCCTTGCGCGATCGCAAGGCAGGAGCTAGGAGGTGGATTGTGTAATTTTTTCATGTGTAAAGGCTTGATGTGTTTTCATCACATCACATCACCAGCTTATATCAGTCCACTACTGGACACAGGCCTCTCCAAAAGGAGGATTTTGCCATAATCGCCACGCTTGGCAGGCGGGTTGGCGATCGCAGTTTGGCCAATGGTGGAGAGGAGACGCTGCTGTCCGTCTTCTTGTGGCGGTTCTCCTGTAGTCGCCTCTTACGACACCCATAGGAAGAGAAGGGGTGATGTGTTTTGATGAGTCTCAAACATAAAGTAAAAGTGTGTCAATTTGATATTTTCTTTTAAACAAAATGACTAATATATATATAATTATTATTCAGTCACTTGAGACAACTGATGGTTGCCTGTATGACCTGTGTCTCGCTGGTCCCCACTGGCTTATACTTCTGGCTGAAACTATGTCTTCTGGGAGTTTATATTCCACGCTCTGACTACTCGTTCACTTAGGAAGTGCTTATTATTATTTTGTTTTTTTCGAACCCTGTTGCAGTTTTTCTTCTTTTAATAAGTTTGTGATTAGCGCCCGAAGCTATCGTGATTTAGATTTGTCTTGCATTAAGCAAGTCATTACAGTATCATCATTTTAAATTGACAATTCGATTACTTAGCGCTAAAACAAATACAATTTCGCTAAACACGCTAGAAAATTAAACTAAAACTTGTGAAAATTTGGTGTGTTTGTACAAAAACTTAGCGAGAAACTTTTCTACAATTCGACACAAATTTAAGATAATTTTCTTTTAACATTTTCTCTGTTTTCGCTTTTGAAATTGAAAATTTTAACCAATTTAACCAAGTGAACGTAAACAGTTCTTATTTTTAAGAGTTTCTTCGAGTATTTTAGATAAAGCGGCTGTATTATGCAAATAGGTAATAAAAGTGTTTTAAACTAAAACTAGGTAACGTGGGTTACAGTCACAAACTAGTAAAAAAACTAATGGTTGCTAGAACAATATACGTTACAAGCTGTTGCCCGCGACTTCGCTCGCGTGCTCTTTAGCTTATTACATATATCCCACTGGAACATTTAACCGGCATAAAAAGTTTCCTATATGTTAATCCAGATTATATTATACATGGTGTAAAAAAAAGCTTAACGAAGCCTTAAACCACGAATTCTATACATAAAACGAAGTAGAATGCAAAAAAAATAATTGCTGGGAAATGACTTTTATTTTTGGGTATCAAAAAAATAACTTATTTCTAACCCGCAATGTATAGCGCGCACGCCACAGACGAATGAAGTACTGAAAATGTTTATCATGTTTCTTTGTAAAAAAGTTTAGTATTATCAAACAGAAGTCATGTTTGTAAAAATCTTTGAAAAAAAATTGTAACTTTGACAGTCAATAACTCGGTAGCCCGTCATTTCCCAGGTATAGTGTAAAAGAAAAAAATGATCGTAATAATACGTAGAATATGTGGTATTCGGCTTCGTTAAGCCCTTTTTACACCCTATATATGTATGCAATATTTCATCCAAATCCGTTCAGTAGTTTTTGCGTGAAAGAGTAACAAACATCCATACTTACAAACTTTCGCATTTATAATATTAGTAGGATTAGGGTCCTTTTGTAAAGATAAAGATAATTTATTTGCTAGAAACAGGTTACATAAGATGGCAGGTACAGAGTAGGATCCATGTTTCGCTGTATACATTCCAGCATGCAAACATTGTAAAAAAGTTAATTTATAAACTGCTAAATTTTTGAATTCAAATATTCGCTTACAGTGTAAAAACTACAAAGAATTAACCAAGCATGCAAGACTTACGAGTACCTATAGTTGCTTTCATAAAATGATTCAGAATTTGGTTATAAGTATGTACTTTTCTTACTGATAATTAAATCATATTAAGTTATTTTATCCATATTCACAACATCGGAATCTTATTTATATACTAATATCAGAAATGTGGAAGTTTGTTTGGATGTACTGGTACCATACATGTGAAAGGTGGAGTAAGTTCTCGAGTGGAGACCACGCCTTGGAAAACGTAGTGTAGGACGCCCCCCAGCCCGATGGACCGACGACCTTAGGATGATGGCTGGCAGTAGATGGAAGAATAAAATTAATTGATTTAAAAAATCAAAAGACCCGACTGCGTAAAAAGTGAAGTTAAAAGATGAAAACAAGATTTAAAGAATCAATTTGCAGTCGGAGGCATCAAATCTATGTTACTTGATTCGACTTTTTCTACACAGATTTACATACCAACTCAATTATCATTATGCTGTTAATAGATTTGATGCTTCCGACTGCAAATTGATTCTTTAAATCTTGTTTTCATCTTTTAAGTTCATTGTTACGCAGTCGGGTTTTTTGATTTTTTAAATTAATTAATTTTATTTTTGACTTTTTAGTTTGTCGTGTTCTACTACTACTTTTCAATGAACTATAAAGCGTTATTTGTAACTCTTCATTAAAAAAAAAGGTTTCAACTCGAGTAAGTAGTATCTGAAATCGGTTTTTCCTCGTTTAATTCATGTACCAATAGGAATTCCGGGTAATAACATAGCATATGCCACTCACACAACTGAGACGAATCTAATGACATATCATATGTTGAAATCCATTAAACGGTTTTTCCTTCCTAATTTTTCAGTGTATTTTTTTGCCTGTTCCCGTAGGAATTATGAAAAATAAAGTATTGAATACTATTAGCACTGAAAATATGTGACCCTTAGTTACTAAAAGAAAGTTTCAAAATCGGTTTATCAGTATTGCAGATCCGTTTTTCCCGTGTAAATTCTGTTCCCGCGGCAATTTCGGAAAATAGCATACCCCTTTCACTCCCACAATTGAGACGAATCTATTGATATATTATACTTTAATATCCGTTAAACGGTTTAGGCTGCAGGGCGTGCCAAAGAAATAGACATACTTACATACATACGCTCGAAAAACATAACCCTCGTTTGGCATTCGGGTAAAAAAGCGTGAGATCGTGCTCTTTAGGGGAAAGGTTAAGGCCAGTAGTGGACTGCAATAGGTTATATTGATAAATAGATTATATATATATATATATATATATATATATATATATATATATATATATATATTGTTATAGATAGATAGATTCCCTCACCAGTCAAAGTCCGTAGATAATGTAATTGTAATCAACATTTGTGAGTAGTTGTGCCGTTTGTTGAACCGACATTGTGCTAATTGAGTAGCCTTGATGAAGCGGTGTTAGTGTTGAGTGATGGGAAATATTGGCATTACCTAGGAAATAGACATTATAGGCAGAGTCGGAAATACTTATGTAAACAATATAGGATAACAGTTTTCTTTTGAAAAAAGTCAGTTTTGTAGGAGGTGACTCTGAACAAGGTGTAGTTATTATTTTTTTGTTTTCTACAACAAATACATAAATTAATACATATATTTAGAAATAAATACATTTACTACTCTGTCAAGAAAGTCTCGGGAAAAGATTAATAATACACAAAATATTAGTTATTCATCCAAATTAATTTTATTACCTTCAAAGTATGCTCCTTCAGAAGCGATACACTTACGCCAACAAATAATCCAATCATCAAAACATTTTTTAAACGCTTTTTCCGGAATCGAGTTCAGTTCTCGCCGCGAATTCTCCTTTATGTCTTCTACCGAATGAAACCGGTTGCCACGAAGTGGTAATTTGAGTTGAGTTTAGGAAAAAGAAAGAAGTCGGCTGGAGCCATATCTGGTGAATAAGGTAGCTGCTCGATGGTATTTGTTGAGTTTTTAGTCAAAAATTCGTTCACAATGATGGCCTTGTGGGAAGGCGCATTATCGTGGTGCAAAATCCAATAATTTTCATTCCACAAATCTGGCCTTTTTCTTCTAATTTGCTCTCTTAAATGCCGCATAACGCTTAAATAATACTCTTTTTTATCGTTTGACCTTCTGGCAAGTATTCTGAGTGCACAACAACGCGACAGTCAAAGAAAACAGTCAACATGACTTTGACTTTCGATCCAGTTTGGCGCGGTTTCTTCGGTTTCGGTTCAGTTGGAAGGCGACACTCCGAAGCTTGTTGATTAGTTTGCATGTCAAACTCGTAAACCCACGTATCGTCACCAGTAACAATGCGTTTCATGAATGTTGGGTCAGAATTGACTCGTTCTAGCATGTCCTCAGCGACTGTTTTGCGATTGAGTTTTTGGAGAAAATTCAGGTCTTTTGGGACTAGCCGAGCGGCAACATGTTTCATACCAAATTGATTATTTAAAATGGTACAAATCGACTCGTGTGACACAGAAAGTTCGACGGCTAGCTCTCTCAAACTTGAATGAGGATTTTCAGTCACTATTTCCTTCACTTTTGCGATGTTATCTTCAGTAGCAGACAGTGATGGCCTACCAGAGCGAGGCAAATCTTCCATCACATCTCGACCACTTTTGAACGCTTTGTAGCACTCATAAGCACGTGTTTTTGATAAAGTCGATTCACCGTTAGCCTTCTGTAACATTTTCAGAGACTCCGAACACGAAATGTTATTGGCGATGCAAAATTTAAGGCAAACTCTTTGTTCGATGTTTTTGTCCATTATGAAATTCGCAATACACACTAGATATGGTATAACTAAAAACAATACTGTATTTAATCTAATTATCAGATGTAACTCAAACTCCGCGCCAAAATGGAAAACAGTTGTGCCAATCTAACAACAACAAAAAAAATATAATTTTGAATTTGGAACCATAAACAAATCATCAATTCCCGAAACTTTTTTGACAGAATGTAAATAAATACAACAAATAAAATGTGAAAAATCTAATTATTACTAAAACAAATAATTGTGTTTATAAGCTTTTCATCCGATTTTAATGGTACTCCTTATTAAAATAACCGGACAGAAACCACTTTTTGTTTATAAAATAGTTTTAAATTGTGCCAGAGATAAGACTTGATTAAAAAACAATGTTTTCCCACAATTTTCTTACGCAAACACCACACCGTTTGGAAACCGCTTAATTTCCGCCTGCAGTCAATTTTTACAAGCATCGCGTTTCTTTTGTTAAAGGACGTTATTTTTTCCTTTCGGAGGGTAGATTTAGATTTTTTTCCTCCTCAGAACGGAATTAGCCGTCTTTGACAATGGTTCGGCAAATAAGTTTTGTAATATACCTTTGTAAAATGGAAATACGTTTGTTGTTTGAATAGTCTTATTCAAACAACATGTCTATGTCAATTCAAGGTTGGTACATAATAATATTTTCTAGTTAAAGTCAGCCAATTGCGAGTTGAACCAAAAAATATTTTTTTTGTATTTTGAAGTTGATTGGTAAAGTAATATTTATTTCCCCTTTACAACCTTTGTAAAAATATAGGGATGACGACTGGGTCTATGCATCCTATTGCAGTCCACTGCTGGACGTAAGCCTCCCCCAAAGAACGCCAGAGTGCACGATCTCCCGCTTTTTTCATCCAGCCATTGCCAGCCATCATCCTAAGGTCGTCGGACCATCTGGCTGGGTAAAGAAAATGAAATTATATTTCGTCCGTCAGTTAAATCAGAAGAAGTATGACTTGTTACGCTCCGCTACAGTTAGATTATAAAAAATAAAGTAAGTAATCTTATTTTAATACTCTTATTAAAGCGCGTCAAAGTCCGGGAGAGAGGGTTCGTAACGTCACTTTTATAAAAAAAATTGCCTAAGGCATGACATCATGCGACACTCCAAATCAAATCTCTGTAATATTTTGGTTATGTGAAAAAATAAAAATACGTGTCCAATATTTTTTTAATAATCTATCTGATAGACGAAGAAAAAAGTTTGTCGTCATCCCTATTACATACTGTGCCATTAACAAAGACGCACCTTGCTATTTTTTAGGGTTCCGTACCCAAAGGGTAAAACTGGACCTTATTACTAAGGTTCCGCTGTCTGTCTGACTGTTTGACTGTCTGTTTGTCTGTTTGTCTGTCTGTCTGTCTGTCTGTCTGTCTGTCTGTCTATCTGTCTATCTTTCTATCTGTCTGTCTGTCTATCTGTCTGTCTGTCTGACTGTCTGTTTGTCTGTCTGCCTGTCTGTCTGTGTATCTGTCTATCCGTCTGTCTGTCTGTCTGTTTCGCACTTAGCCAGTTTTTTAGTTGACATAAACGTTCAATCGTGATTATTCTATTCGTCGTAGTAAGCCTATGGACACCTTGGACACCTAGCCTAATTAATGTGTATCGATAAATCTAAAGCACTAGCAGAAGGTTTAACAAACTACCAACATCAATTACTTTAGCATATTCAAGAATAAACTTGCTCAATATAATATAGAAGTGAAGTGAGCCTAATTAATAACATGATATAAGTATAAATTTATCTTAAATAGATAAGATTATCATATAAAATTACTTCATTATGTGCCTATTTTTTATTTATAACTTCTTATTCTTTGCCCCTTCTCTTCCTATGGGTGTCGTAAGAGGCGACTACAGGAGAACCGCCATAAGAAGACGGGCAGCAGCGTCTCCTCTCCACCATTGGCCAAACTGCGATCGCCAACCCGCCTGCCAAGCGTGGCGATTATGGCAAAATTCTCCTATTGGAGAGGCCTGTGTCCAGCAGTGGACTGATATAGGCTGCTGATGTGATGATGTGATGATGTTTCTTTGCTGTCGATCGGTTGACATTTTGAGCCAATGCCTTTTATTAGATCGGTCGGTGCGGACGAGTGCAAATAAAAAAATATTCACATTGTTAATCATGTTCTCAAGTAGGCAAGTGACAATTTTTTTTGAGAAATATAATATAAGTAATGTTTAAACCTAAGCTAAGGTTTCACATTTGGGTTATAAATAATCTAAAATCGAATCGAAAGTGACGCAGCGTGACGGCGCGCGCCATGAGTGACACTGCCTTGCTTTGCCGTTCAGAGCATGCTTAGCGGCCGTGTAAACGACGTTTGTATGTGTGCGTGCACCAAATCGTCCGATTATATGAAGTCAGTGCTGATATATACCTATATACTGTGGTAGCTACACACATTATCGAGCCGGCATTGTCGGTTCGGAAGTATCTGTCAAAAACAAGCCGACCCGAAGCATCTACTACATTACATCCCTACACATATTCGGTTATGCCACCCAGCTTTGCCGATTACTGACAGTCCGAAAAATATGTGTGTAGCAACCCTTAGGCTACGTTCAAGGAGACGCGGGGCGTCGGGCGGCGCGGTGCGCGAAACGGGCAGCTAGGAACACAAACAGACGGCGATTTTTTCATTTTCACGCGTTTAAATTGTAGCGTCACAAGCGACGGGCGACGCCGCGTCGGATGCGGCAAATGAAGCGGCGGGCGACGACGCGTAAGACGCGGTCGGTGAAGTACCTAGCGGGTGACGCATCGGAACCCGCTGTTCCGTACGCCCCGCTGCTTCATAAACGAAACAACTAGTTACTATATACAGGTTGACTTTTTTATCACCATTCAAACCTTCTGAGAAGACTCCCGTAATACAAACGAACAACTCTTTGTATACAAAATATCAATATTCATTCGACCAAAATGTATGGACCAGTTGAATTTTATTTTTGAGTTAGGGAGTTGGTCCAATAGAAAGAGTTTTTCTTTTGTATCACGGGAGTCTTCTCAGAAGGTTTGGACGGTGATAAAAAAATCGACCTGTATGTTTGTCTTTACTCGTTAAATGCGGCGCCTCCTCTCCTGAAACGGATAAAACGCGTAACCCGCTCCGCGCACCGCGCCGCCCGACGCCCCGCGTCTCCTTGAACGTGGCCGTACTCAATTAAACAATCGCAATGGTATTTAAATGGAGTAAGCATAATTTCTAGTTAGTTTAGTTAACCAAGTATCTGTACAGAGAGACAGAAAATCATTTTCGTTTTGTTAATTATCGCTAGTCCTATTTCGCTTAGGTCAGTATTCGTAAGTCATGTATCAATGACAGCCTATAGGTCGCGTGGTTATAGTGCTGCCGAACTGTCGATAATTTGACTATCGATAGTTGAACTTGAAATTCAGTAACACTTTTGATAGCCTATCGATATTTTTGTTACAATCCAATAGTATCGATACTATAGATAGTTTTAAACTATGTTTATTTTATTTATTTAAAAAGGCACACCAACAACACTGCAACACAACACATGCTTACAGAAATACAGACATTTCTGATATACAAAGTGCAAAACCCTATCGTATTGATATGGGTACTGTCGATTGTTTTATTTTGTATTTAATCAATACTGTTGCTGTAATTTAAAAAATCGATATTATCAATGGTATCGATACTATTAAATTGTACAATAGTATCGATAGGCCCGTCGATAGTTTGGCTTCTTTCAAAACCATCAATAGGTCTATCGATACTGAGCTATCAAGGGGCAACACTAACGTGGTATCCGACAATCTATAGTCGGGTTGGGTAGTAAATAATCTATTAATTAACAGTCTGTGGATGTGGGCGTAAAGGGTACGATACGATACGATACGATACGAGGTACTAGCCCAGCCAGGATCAAAGCCTGCTCCGGTCAAACCGGCATACCAGGTAGCACATTTTATAAGGAGGGACACGCTCTGGGATGGGATAGGACGGCCGACCAGCCAACCGACCGCTCAAGTCGGCTGAAACCAATCGACCACAACCAAGTAGATATGCATCCTGAGCCTGGTATAGGAAAATGGGTAAAGACGGGTTTATTGTTGTTAGGATTGAGCGTTGATGATGATGGGTTGGGCAATCTGGCCTTGGTATTTCAGATCATGTGAGAGCGAGTCCTTCCACGAAAATATGGGCCTGCCAATCTTTAGCCTATTCGCTTTGAGTTTTATAGCGCTGTGGAGTACGTGTAGCTTCGTTCGCCGTAATATATGACCGTAGTAACACAGTAAGAGAAATTTTATTCTCTTGCTCATCAAAATTTGGTGTACTTTTTGGTTTTTCGGTGGAGATTTGATGTGGCTAAGTATGTCTCTTAAAATGATCCGCTCGTACCGTCTAAGCATGGATCGGTTTGCTTTGGTTAGCGCGGCGGCCTTTAGTCCATACGTCATTGTAGGCTCAATTATCATTTTAAACAATAGTCTTGCCATTGCATCTTGGTTTTTCTAATAAAAAGGGATTAGAATTTTGGAGTTTTTAGCTCCTTGCTTGCAGCGGGTTTTTATTGTTTCTCTTCTGCTGTGCCCTGATGTTATGTAAGTGCTGAGCTATTTTATCTCCTCGACTGGTTGGATATTAGTACCATCACTAATTTGGAGTATTTGAGTGCGCCTGCAGGTATTTGTCGGGTCACGGATCAAGATTTTCAATTTTGTGGTATTGATTTTTAGTCCAACAGTAAGAAGGAATTCTTTGAGTCGGGAATAAAATTATTTATTTATCGTCGTCGTTTATCGTCAGCAAATGATAGGCATATCGGTAGGGATAATATTAGGTCTTGATTGAGATGAAAGAATGGTACTTCTTCTTCTAGAGTTTTTAAAACGTCGTCAATGAGAATGGTAAAGAGACGGGGTGACAGTAGGCAACCTTGTTTGACTGCTTTGCCTTTGTTAATAAACCGTGTTTGTTGTCCAAACCACCTTTTGCATGTCGATTCATTCATACAAGCTTTTATAATCCTATTGGTAAAAGTCTTATTAGTCCTGGACACGAGGATGTCTTTCAATGCATTTAAGTTTACGGTATCAAAAGCTTGTTCTATGTCGATGCCATGACGTATGTTTTTGTGCCTTCCCGCCATTTCTCGTCGAGAATTCTACGGAGAGTAAAAATATGATCATCAGTAGATCTACTTTCTAGGAAGGCTGCTTGATAGTTGCTTAGGCTGCTTATAGCCAGTACAGTACAGCATGTCGAAATGCGCTCATATTCGTTAGTCGATTTCGGGTTCGTTTTTTTTTTGGTATCGGAATTTGGACGGTTTGCGTCCAGGATGATGGTATGTTATTGCTTTGCCGTGCATTGCTAAAGTGCTCCATTGGGTCTGTAAACATCTCGTGGGTAGAGCTTTAAATAGTTTCGTGACTACTTGGTCAATACCTGGTGCTGTGCCGCATACTATTGATTATTTTAGCAACTTCTTCATTGCCTAAGCCTTCGCAAAGGTGATTTATATTCTCGTTCTTACATAGAGATATGGCTGGACCTTAAGATTTTGATAGTTCCTTTTCCCAATTAGAAATAGGTATATATGTGATCTTCTTCCTGTATTTTTCCGTTGTTTTAAATCTTCGGTAAAAGTTATATGTGGTTTTCATACGCTCAGAAGGATGCATGCTATTAAGGTCCTTGAAAAAGGATTAGAATTCGCGGTCTTCATTTTTTCAATATGTACTGCAACTTGGTGCGACAATGTTTTAACTCTAGTCGGGATGTTGTATCACGCGAATGTCGGTTACGAAATTTAGCTTTCTGTAATTCAGCTAGCGCAAGTCTGTGCTCCTTAGATATGTTTGCTACCTTCTTGATAGTGTTAGTAGCACTTAATTTCATAATTTCTATAATCGTATCCCAAGGTAGTGGTCGTTGGTGTTGATTGCTAATATTCCAGGCTTCAGTGGTCATTTTAATTTCATTTTGGATTTTTTGCGGATGGCTTCATGTTGTAGTAGCTCATAGTTTAAGTGCCTGTAGTTAAAATATTGGTTTACTGGAATCTTATTGGATTCTCTTGTTGCTACCGGAAAGTGTCTTGTGAATTTAATTTTGTTTGGGTTAGCTCACCCATGATTAGTTTATGGTCCGATGTTTTCTTATTAGGCTCTCCTTTTATAAAGGTGAATAGACTTGTATTGTTTGCTTTTGTAAGTATGTGGTCGAATTATGATATTCTTTTCCCGATTTCCACATTTTTTTACAAATTGTTCTGCCAAAGGAAGTATCCCAGCGAAATTTTTCTCGTCTGATAATATCGATAATGATATTACCAATGTCATTGGAGTCTTTGTGTAGCAGTAGTGTCAGTGTAATGTCTTTTGGTTTTTGTTTTATGGTTTGCAGTAAGAGTAACCTGGAAATTGTTTTAGTAGCTGCCACCGTTTTGTTCGGTATGTGGGCCGTGATTATGAATAGCTTTCTGTTAAAATGATTTATTACTATGGATGCAGCCATAATATCTGGGTAGCTAATTACGTTTTTTATTTGCAAGGTTGTGCTTTTCTTGACCACGATGGCCAGGCAACGGCTTTTGTTTGATCCTGACAATAACCATTTGTACTTTTTAGAGCTGTATGTTCCCGGGAGCATGTGGGTTTCCTGTAAGCAAACGTTAACTATGTTTTTTTTTCTATTTGAGATGCGCTTACTCTTGAACCCAATCTATGTTGTTTTTATTTAGGAAATTATCAATTTCGTCTTTCTTTTTGGGGTCTGCGGTGCCTACGACGTTCCATGTGCCAATTTTTAGGTTACTTGGCTGTCGATGTTATGTTTAGGGCGAGTTGATGTACTGACTAGGCGATATCCGGTTTTGTCTGCATAATCCTCAATACTCATGGGGGAGCTAATCGAGTCATTTGTGCTTTCCAGTGTGTTTTGATGTTGGCTCTTCTCATTATGTAATGCCTTGTTTACTAGCGTAGTATATTCGTTTCCAGAAATTAACGTATATGAGACTATCATAGTGGCTACCGTCATAGATGAGGTTTATGTCGCCAACAGAATCGTTTGGATTGTTTGGCTTGAAGACTAATAAGGTCGATCTATTTTCATTCTGATGAATGTTGATATTTATATACCACCCCATTCCCAGTGTTTGTATTGCTTTGCAATGTAGTAACGGTATTGTAATTGGTTGTCTGTGTCAAAGTTGCTGGCAATAGCTATTTTCATTGTATCGTCGTCTTGGTTTTATTCCACGTGTCGCGCAAGATCACGTCTCACTGCTCCAGGGTCTAGGGTGTGTGACTGATATTGCCCTAAACAGACAATTTCCATCTCCAGCTACTTTGATTATTGCTGTTGACATTGTTTGGGCTGTGGAGGAAAGCTTAAATCTAGTATATTAGAGACTTATGGCTAGGGTGTAAAGGTTGCAGAATTGTTATTTATTAGTGTTTTTGTAAGTGTTGGTAATCCTTGTTGCGTCATTTTTTATGGGTTTGCCGTTTTTTTGTTGGGTCACTATACTTTTCAGATGGGTTCAATGGTAACCAGATGTGGCTTAAACCCGGGGTATTGATTTCTTGCTTTTGTATTATGCAAGAAACAAAAGTGTTTTTTGGGCTCTTCTTTTTGCTGTTTCTTGTAAATTTAAATGTTTGGTTGAGTGAAACTATACTATACTAAGATTTATTGTTACCAAAGATGTTTGCTTTGTTTCAGATTTATGTTTAACATGTGTTGTCTTTTTCGGTATTGAGACTTTTTGGCAATGAGCGTAAGTTGATAGTCGATTGTTAGAGTTACAGAAAACTTTGCTTTATACCTCAATAATTTTTAAGTACCTACTTATATTTTATGTATTTGTGGTACTTTGAGGTGATGTAAGTATTATAATATTCTAGAGACTTCGGTCTGAGGTTTGCTGTTTGAGTATTGTCCTATTTAAATCTATGGAAACTAGTGATTCTAATAGGTTCGAAGTGATCGAATTTGTTATTTAATTCGCAACTGTTAGGTAGTTGGTGTTTGTAAGGTAAAGGACTGATCTCACCGGGTTTGCGCCTACACGCGTAGTAGCTGGGCTAATGTGCCTTACTCGAACCCTTTGCAACTCGCCACAGGCTTAAGATGTGAATGCGATGGTCTCTCCTTTCCCTGAGGCTGCACTGGAGCACTCGTAAGACGATTGGCACAACAACACTATACACACTTGGCTCACACACTTCGAGATAGCTAAAACCTATGCAAGAATTAAATTACGGAGGGTTGATTCTGAAAACACTTGTCCCGCGTTCCGTTGATTATTAATTTAAGTTTAAATGTTTAATTTAATTTATTTTACAATTTACACACTGGTTATTGACTTCAAAGGCTAAAGAGAAATTGCAATATTTATTTCAAAGACAGGGCCCGCGCTCTGGGCTTTGGATTTTAAGAACAAAAGATCTTTTCGTTTCGGGCCACTTGCAGCGCACGTGTTGTAGGCGACCGCTCGCGACGGCTGACCGAATAGCCTGTGGATGTGGGCGTAAAGGGTATAGACATAATCAAAAGCTAACATTTACTTCAATAGAACGATAATAAAAGGTACACCTAGCAAAATTTTCAGGTATTCATAAATTAATAAGGTTCCGTACCCAAAGGGTAACGGGTGTCTGTCTGTCTGTCCTGTCCCCAGGCTGTATCTCATGAGCCGTGTTAGTTAGAGAGTTTAAATTTTCACAGATGATGTATTTCTGTTGCTGCTATTACAAAAAATACTTAAAACTGGAATAAAATAAATATTTTAGGGGTTCCCATACAACAAACGAGATTTTTTTACTCGCTTTTATAGATAATGGTGCGGAGGCCATCCTGCGCGAGACCGACTCGCGCTTGGCCGGTTTTTATTATTATATTTTTGGCCAAATTCGGAATTGAATAAAAATTTACATTTGGAACAATTCTTTTTAAGTATTTGAATCTTAATGCATCCATAATAAAAAGGTCTATCCTGGAAACAAATCATTGTTCTTTTAAACTTTCGCGTTGCATTTTAACTAAAACTTATAATCACGGGTCTAAACGCGACGTACTATAGTATGTAGTAGTATTGATACTACTTACATTCCTCGACGTTTCGACATTGATGCTACGGTCGTGACCGTCGTTGAATACGTCGCGTTTAGACCTGTGATAATGATTATAAGTTTTAGTTTTAAAAAATGTTCCTTTAATGTTTAAGCAATCCACCACATCTTACAATGTAAACACATTTCAAACGTCATACATGTACCTACAGAATTTCTTTACACATATTTCTTTTTGGACTAAGCTTTTTCGCACTAAAATAGAGCAAGCACTAACTTTATTCCCCACCAAAAATTGGCGGTTATACAAAATCCTTGCAAAAAACGTCAGGGAAATTTTGCGGGAAATGTGTATGATGAAAAATGCTCTTGTAAAATTTGCAGTTTCTAAAATGGCGGAGAGATGTTTCTGCTACGCCCCCAAATTGGGATGCGTATTTAGATTTCCTGCTAGTGTTGTTTATAATAGTCAAGTTGTCGATAGCTTTTCTGTCTGTTCTTCAGTTGATAAAAAATCTAAAGCTAAAATAAAAATAGTTGTCAACAAGAACAGGAAAGCCCTTTTTCTTAGGATGTATAATCAATAATATGATTTTTTTCATTGAGCTAAGCCCAAATAGCAACGTCGATAAATTATTTATAAATAAAGTAATAGCATTTGTTAGTTGAATTAATTTCAATTTCCATATAATGATAATTGTAAAACTTGTATGCGTTAAAATTTAAATCGATGTCTCCATATCGGAATTATGTTAATGTATTCTTTAAAATCACTTAGTTTATTGCTTTTGAGAGTATTGCAATTTAAAAAAGAAGGAAAATATTTTTTAGACACGTAAATAATACAGTACAAAAATTATAATGATAAAAAGCAATACAAAAAATCGATAAATAAACAACACAACAAAAACATTACACAGAAAAGAATGGTAATACAGAAATACTAGCATTATCGAACCGTAAAAGCATGACACGTAATTAAGATTCAACACTAATAATGCCATACCGATATCATTGCTTTTTATCGACAATTGACAACACCTACAGAACTATTTTCTGCTCGGTAAAGTTTCCTTTCAAAGATTTGGGTATAATTAGGCCGGTTGGCCTTCCCATTTATAAAACAGATTAGATAGTTCAATTTGGTTCACTGGGGCCTTTCGCTAGAGCTGCCAAGGAAATCAAAGTTTTTTACAGTACATTGCATACAACGTGATTTTTTTTCTAGTAGTTTTTCTTTATCTTCTCCGTCAGCTGATCCGGCATCCAGCGTCGTCCTGCAACCTTTACCAGATCGTCTGTCCACCTTGTGGGTGGACGTCCTACGCTGCGCTTGCCGGTACGTGGCTACCATTCCAGAACCTTTTTGCCCCATCGGCCTTTAGTTATACGTGCTAATTCTGGTGTTTAAATTTAATTACTTACAGGAATATTGAAATGTCATAAAAATTACCGATGGCCATTATAGTTAAGTAAATGGCCGAGGCCGATCAGTCAATTACTTAACTTTAATAGTTACTTAAGAAACCCCGTAATACTTTAGTCTATACGAATAAATACCATTATTGAACAAAAAATAAGACTCACACTTCACCCCTTTTTTTGCTTTAGCTGTTCTTTTAATATATTCCTAATAAACTGCTAGTCTTGTTTGACCTAAATCTGCAGCTGTACCATAACCAATTATCAACAGGTTTTCATAACAACAAAGCGATTTCCACCATGAAAAAATGACGGCAGTTATCAGAACCAATTAAAAGTTAATGACAAAACAATGAATAATGGATCTTAAAGCAATAACAATCGATTATAAGAACAGTTATAGTCTGTACGTCAGGTTTTATAAAATACTATCTTATTGTGTTAAGGATATCTTGTTCGTAGATATTTCATTGTGAAGGTGTTGAAGGTTTGAGTTATTTAAAACCATTAAAACCAATTTATTTCTGTAAGGCTTAAACTAAGCGCTTATACACGTTCCAATATTTTTTCCCTATCACTACTTCGGGACAATTTTGGGCTAGCGCCGAGAAGAAGTAGCGCAAGAAACTCGGTCACTATTGTCAGCCTCTTTTTAAATAGTATATATTTTACATTACAAGTACCTGTGCGAGCAGGGTAGTATTTATTTCCAAATATTTTTATCATTTATATAATCATTTTTACAGTAAAATATCTTTTTTTCATTAAAGTTGTTTTAATATGCGATTTAAATTTTAACAGGGGCAGTTTTACAATAGACGCTGGTAATTTATTAAAAAAGCGAATATATTTTCCCATAAACGAATTACCCATTTTATGCAGTCTGAAATTGGGAACGGCAAGCTTATTCTTATTTGTCTAGATCAGTTACTAATCTGACTAATAAGTTTGTTTTGTGACTTGTCATAGATGTTTAGTTAAACCTAGGTATCTAGTCGAAGAATAATTTAGAAGTCTGTCTTCTTCGTATCATTATCTTTTTTAAAATCATCTTTATAATAAGCCTCTACAAGTTCAATGTTCTATTTTTTGTGTTTTAAAGGGTCTATGGGGGTCTCCCCATTTTTATTCTTTTTAACCGACGAAAAAACGGAGGAGGTTCTCAAGTCATTTTATTTTTTTCACGTATGATAACGCATAACTTTTGACAGAGTAGTCCGATTTTGATAATTCTTTTTTTTATTAGATAGGGTATACCTCGAAAACGGTCCCATATAAATTTGAAGAAAAAAAAACTTACCCTAAGGTTGGGAAAATTGGGGTGCTTTATCGTTCACTCTCAGATTTTTAACATCCTTTTAACAAAAAAAAAATTATCGCCGAAAAACTGAAAAAGAGCTGATAAGGTAAACTTAAATAAGTTAAGGAACTTATTTATTAGGGTTAAATGAAGAACAAAATTTTTTTTGCTTTTCAGTTTTTGGCGGTTTAATTTTCTTGTTAAACACGTTTATATTTCTCTATTCTCGCATTTTAAAAATATATATGTATCTGGGTGTATTGGGGGACGCCCCAAATGGCGTGTTGGAACAAAGACGATTGTAAGATAGTGTGGTGACACACATACATGTCATGTATTATTTGATCAGTGATTACAATCGTGCGTGTGTGTTTATAACATCTCCGTGAAAATAATCAATTTCATTGCTTTTCTAGTTTATTCGATTAGTGCTTTTCTAACTTCTATCGTACTAGTATCTTCCTCTGTTTGTTCTATTAGCCTTCTGCGTTCATGTAACTATTTTCTCTCTGTATTTATATGTGGAAATCCGTGTTTGTGGAATAGACATTACTATTATAAATTAAGTGACTTTTACTTAAATATTCCCGATAGGGTTTCCCATATCTGGTGACCCCTACTTAGAAGCACGCGACTAATAGAACGTTCTCGAACTTTCCACTGCAACCTACCGCGTCGCGCGCTGCCTGCCTGCCGGAATAAAATCGGTCTAGAAACTTCGAGATCGCGATGGAAGAATTTCACGATACCGCAATAACCGATTCACCAACGGTAACGAGCGATTCGTCTACTTCGACGAACTATACTTCGACGCCTGAGGTCGTATATAAGGTCGGCATGAAGATTCCTCCTTTCTGGGCTCAAGAACCGGCGTTGTGGTTCGCACAAATCGAGGGCCAATTTTTCATCAGCGGCATATCGGCTGATACCACCAAATTCTACCACGTCATCGCGAAGCTCGACCACCAATACGCCGCCGAGGTGAAAGATATTATTACCGCGCCGCCAAAGGAAGACAAGTACGAAAAGCTTAAAAGAGAGCTTATAAAACGCTTGTCGGAATCGCAAGAGAAGAAAGTAAAACAACTTTTAGTTCATGAAGAACTAGGCGACCGAAAGCCATCGCAGTTTTTGCGACACCTACAGACGCTGGCGGGTCAAAGTATTCCTGATTCCTTCTTGCGTACACTATGGTCAAGCCGATTGCCGCAAAACATTCAAACGGTGATAGCTACTCAGCCCGATACAGCGCTCGAAACCGTAGCAGAGTTGGCAGACAAGGTCTACGAAATTGCACCACCTGCACCAGTGTTGGCTAGCATAGGTCCAGGTACCAGAAACAGCGCCGTGAGTGAGTTGGCGAAACAAATCGAGGAGCTGACTCGGCAGGTATCCTCATTACAAGAGCAGGTACGTTCAAACAATAGAGGTAGATTCGAAGGTCGAAGTGCGACACCAAACCGAAATCGCAGCCGGTCGCAATCAAATACAAAAAATGACGGGTATTGCTGGTACCATGACCGATTTGGCGCAAAAGCGCGTAAATGTTTGACGCCATGTTCGTACACCACATTACCGTCGTTAAACGCAAATGGCAGCCGGAACTAGCGGCTAACGACTGCCCCAATCGATCAGGCCGCTTATTTGTTGTAGATCACGAAACTAAAATATCATTTCTGGTTGACACAGGATCAGACCTCTGCGTGTACCCCCGATCAGCTCTTAGAGACTCGCGATCAAGAGAGGACTACGAGTTGTTTGCTGCTAACGGATCATGCATACACACATACGGCTGGATCCACCTACAACTAAACCTTGGTCTTCGCCGTATATTTCGATGGAGGTTTGTAGTGGCTGAAGTGTCCAAACCCATCATAGGTGCTGATTTTCTCAGATTTTATAATCTACTTGTAGACCTGAGGAACCACCGGCTGATCGACGGCATGACGAAAATATCTACAACAGCTCAACCGGCCGAAGGGACAGCCAACGACGTGGCGTCGGTCAAGGCTGTTACTGGAGACAGCAAATACCACCAGCTACTTCGTGACTACCCAGATATTACCAGACCAGCCGGTACTCAGCAAGCAGTGAAGCATCAAACGGTCCACTACATTAGAACGACATCAGGCCCGCCAGTCACATCTCGACCACGACGTCTGCCACCTGATAAACTGAAGATAGCGCAAAAAGAGTTTGAAGACATGCTATCTAATGGTACTACGCGCCGTTCAGAAAGCCCTTGGGCGTCGCCACTCCACCTCGCGCCCAAGAAAGATAACGGCTGGCGCCCCTGCGGCGATTACCGTGGCCTAAATGCTCGTACCATTCCAGATAAGTACCCGATCAGGCACATTCAGGACTTTGCCCATCAACTAGCAGGCAGCAAGATATATTCGAAGGTAGACCTCGTCAAAGCTTACAATCAGGTGCCGGTAAATCCTGAAGATATCATGAAAACAGCCATCACTACTCCGTTTGGGCTCTTCGAGTTTCCATTTATGACGTTTGGTCTGCGTAACGCAGCCCAAACTTTCCAACGATTTATAGATGAAGCTCTAAGGGGCCTACCCTTCTGCTACGGATTTCTTGATGACATCCTGATCTATTCTGAGTCAGAGAATCTGCATTTGCAGCACCTTCAGCAACTTTTCCAGCGCTTAAGTGAGTACGGTATCGTCGTAAATACCTCTAAATGTGAGTTTGGCCAATCACATATAACTTTTCTAGGACACGAGGTCAGCGCTGGTGGCATCCGCCCACCTACAGACAAGGTGAAAGCACTGCAGGACTACCCGGTACCCAAGACGGTTAAGGAGTTGCGTCGTTTCTTAGGAATGTACAACTTTTATCGTCGTTTTGTACCTGATGCCGCACAGATCCAAAGTCCACTCAACATTCTTCTGTCTGGACCCAAGACGAAAGGTACGGATAGCATATTGCTAACTCCAGAAATGCTCGAAGCTTTTAATAGGTGCAAAACTAGCCTAGCAGAAGCAGCTATGTTAGCCCATCCCGAGCCACACGCTGAGCTAGCTATACATACTGACGCTTCTGACACTGCTATAGGAGCCGCACTACAACAGAAAGTTGACAACAGCTGGAAACCACTGGCATTCTTTTCACGACGCCTAACATCTGCTCAAAAGAAATATAGCCCTTACGACCGTGAACTCTTGGCCATTTACGAAGCAATCAAGCACTTCAGACACATGGTTGAGGCCAGGCCATTCACCGTGTATACTGACCACAAACCATTGACGTACGTATTCGAATACAACCGTGAAAAATGCTCTCCAAGGCAATTTCGTTACTTGGACTACATAGGACAGTTCACCACAGACATTCGGTACGTCACAGGGAAAGAAAACGTTGTCGCAGATGCTTTTTCCAGAATAGAAGCCATTTTTGTACCCATCAACTACGATGATCTTGCACGATCTCAGGATGCTGATCCAGAGCTGCATGAGCTACTAACAACGGGTACCTCAGCGCTGAAGTTAAGCAAGGTTCGAACTCCAGAATCGCAGACAGAGATAGTATGTGACGTTTCCAAATATCCACGACCATACTTAACAGCCACCTTCAGAAAACCTATGTTTGATGCATTACACCGGTTGAGTCACCCTGGGATCAATGCAACTGTCAAACTGGTGACGCAACGATTTGTTTGGCCGGGAATAAAGAAAGATTGCCGGAATTGGGCCCGAGAATGCACAGATTGCCAAATCAGCAAAGTTAGCCGGCATACACATTCTCCCACCTCCCACTTTCCGATTCCTTCCCACCGTTTCTCCCATGTCCATATGGACATAGTAGGGCCATTACCATTTTCATCTGGTTACAGGTATTGCCTCACAGCCATCGACCGATTTACCCGTTGGCCTGAGGCGTATCCACTGCCGGACATCACCGCAGAGACATGCGCCCGCGCCTTCATCGCTGGCTGGGTGTCTCGCTTCGGCTGTCCCCAGAAGATCACCACCGACAGAGGCAGGCAGTTCGAGTGCGAACTCTTTCGCACCATGACTGCCATACTCGGTACGCAACATCGTCCCACAACGGCATATCACCCTGCCTGAAGGCAGCCATCATGTGCCACTCCATCGCGACCTGGACGGAAGCCCTTCCCCTTGTGCTGCTGGGTATCCGCAGCGCCTGGAAGGATGACGTACAAGCATCGGCGGCAGAATTGGTGTACGGGGAGCCACTTCGTCTCCCGGGTGAATTTTTCGTCCCCGCATCTAACACCAATCACGACCCGACGAGCTTCACTTCGCGACTTCGTCTCCATATGGCGAATTTGACACCAGCACCCGTAAGTCGCCACGACAACAAGCCGTTCTATGTGCCTAAAGACCTGTCTACAGCCGAATTCGTCTTTTTACGACAAGACGCTTCCAAACGCTCGCTAGAACCTCCATACACGGGACCATACAAGGTGCTGGAGCGACGAGAGAAGACCTTCAAGCTAGCCGTGCAGAACAGACAGCTTACGGTATCCATAGACCGAGTAAAACCAGCCTACATTACCAAAGACGCCAAGGACGAGTCGGCGGTCAGAAAAGAAAACGTGATCCGCAGAGAGGACACTCATCTTGGCAGTTCAGCACCGGTTCAACCTCCAAATCATGATGACCACATAAGGAAGACGAGAAGCGGTAGAACAGTTCGCTTCCCGGGCTACTATCGACCTTAGCAAGCTTCGGTCTCAGCAGGGGGGTAGTGTGGTGACACACATACATGTCATGTATTATTTGATCAGTGATTACAATCGTGCGTGTGTGTTTATAACATCTCCGTGAAAATAATCAATTTCATTGCTTTTCTAGTTTATTCGATTAGTGCTTTTCTAACTTCTATCGTACTAGTATCTTCCTCTGTTTGTTCTATTAGCCTTCTGCGTTCATGTAACTATTTTCTCTCTGTATTTATATGTGGAAATCCGTGTTTGTGGAATAGACATTACTATTATAAATTAAGTGACTTTTACTTAAATATTCCCGATAGGGTTTCCCATAATAGTACTCCTTATAGTACCTACACCAAACAAATAAGTAACAGTTGATGTTTACAGAAAAATAAATCCTTACGATTACTTTCTCTTCCTATCGGTGTCGTAAGAGGCGACTACAGGAGACCAGCCATAAGAAGACGGGCAGCAGCGTCTCCTCTCCACCATTGGCCACACTGCGATCGCCAACCCGCCTGCCAAGCGTGGCGATTATGACAAAATCCTCCTTTTAGAGGCCTGTGTCCAGCAGTGGACTGTTATAGGCTGGTGATGAATTCCTTACGATTAGTCTGTCGTATATTAATTTTTTATTCGATGAGCTCTGTAGCCGTAAAGGGAGCCACTTGGCACCGCCATCTTTGAGGTCCCGAGTTCGAATCCCCGTCAGTTCAACTTACTTTAGGATGAGAGCAATGTATGTAATGTGTATTAAGTATTTTTTATATATTTATTAGGCTTCCAGTCTATACCTGACCTTAGGATCAGAATAAAATATTTGGTGTTTTCCAATATTTATTTTACGTTACATTTATTCGACTTGAAGTCTCGCACCGTTTCGGTCACCCATCCTACCCGCGTCACTGTCACGACTATCACGCCCGTCATCGCACCGATCTATCAATATAAAAACACTCCTAAAAAGACATTTTCGCGGACAAAAGCTCTCAGACGCGGATAAATGACCGCTACGAGTAATGAGGAAACGTTTATTTTCCCAAATTAATGATTCTCCTGGCTTATACAGGGTGGCTATTGCAGTTAGTTTAGTTGTATTGACAGGGCTAATTAAAGTACTTCCAGGTTAAAATAAAGTGGTTAAAAACTATTTCGTTTGATAAACCACGACTTGTAAAGTATTGAAGTGTATGTAGTACCTATGAGTTCTACTGAATTGGTAATTTTATCAAAATGAATTTTGAGCGAAAGTTTATTTTACGCAATAATAGATAACTAAACTAGTTAAAAAAGGAAACAACCTAGTTTTAAAAAGTATATTTGCTTTCTATTTCGATCCACGACCTTTGTCCCCTTAACGGTACTTAAAAATAGAAAAAGTCATGTTATAGACGAAACTATAGTCTATAGTAAATACTTAGATAAGAAAAGTATAAAAGATAAAATAGACAAAAGCAATTTCCAGTTCAAAGCTACAGTTACATTCAAAACTGTCAAAAGTTAATAAACGATCAAAGCAATACGCGCCATTCCATATTTGCGCGCTATTTTATGTATGTAGGTAGTGTGTGTGAATTGTAAGTGCACAAACACAAATAGTGCTATTTAATAAGTATGTGTGTATTTGAATTCCAGTCTTCAAAGTTAAAATTGTCACAAATCCTTTTACCGTAAATGTATTACACGGAAACCCAACAAAACAATTTTTATCTGTTCCTCGTGACTGATACGTAACACGCATTATCCTTACGACCTTAAGCATTAATGAAAAACCCTGAACAAAGCCACATCCCCCTCCCATTCCAACTCCACACATAGTGGTATATTTGTCCCTGTCTTACACAGCCAATATAGTACAGTAAACAACACTTAATTCATTCTTTTGTGGCCAAATCTAATTCGTAGCACCCTTTCCTTTGACAGTTGCGAGACGTGAAAAATCGACCTGCCTACGTTTTCTTTTATCCTAAGGCTAAAGAGTGATTACAGTAGCAAAGAAATAGCGGGTAGTTAAGTTAATTAATTACGACCTTTGTTACCGAGAGGCGAGCACGCCGGACTTGGAGTCGTCACCTCTGAGATCCTGCGTTAGATGTCCGTTCGGGTCGATGTAGAAAACAAACTTTTCTATATTGTCTCGAATCTGCGTGTTGTGGTATCGTTGTTGTTTCTGATTTCTATAACTTAAGTGCTTCCCTGATGTAAGTACATTAGGACCAGGACAGTTTATGTGATGTTATTTAATATTTATTTTAAATTTAACAATCCTCATGTTTTGTTACCCTGTTATACCTACCTATAGTCAGTCATTATTATACTATGCTATACTATTATATGTATATGCTACTACAGATTGTTTGGTGGTAAAGAAAAGAACGTGGGAAAGCCAGAACATTTAAATAACACTGTATCTGTAGCCACCAAAATAGTCTGGTTTTGCTGTGTAAGAGTTAAGCAGGTCAGATACAAATCGCTGTAACGATTTTCATCTTTCTAGTAATAGTTCTAGACTTTAACATCTAAGATCAAATTTAACCCTTAAGGATCCGCGCGGCATTAATTTATGTCATCGCGTGTGGTACCGTCGAGACCCGCTTGGCATTATATAATGCCATGGCGCCCGCAGTCGATATTGACTCTGATTGTTAAAGAATTAAAGCTCTGTTTGGCCTGAAACTTTTTTAGTAGAATGAATGATAAATTCTCCGTTCATTGAAACCAAAAACAAATAGACGTTCACGGAAGAAAAAAAAGAAAAAAATTGGTGAACTTTTGACTTAGTGTTTAGTGGTCACGTGACACGTGATGACGTGTGGTAAAAAGTGAATTTTAAAAGTATTTTAGTGTAAAAAGGTTAGTTTTTTGCCAAAATATCTATTATTGTTAGTTTTAAAGTTATAATAACTATTAACAATAGTATTTCATTGTAATTTGAGCGTGTAACTTGATGTGAATTGAAGTGAAGTACTTGTAGGCGCGCGAGCGAACAATGGCAGTTTTATTGGCCGATAAGAAATAATGTAAACATCATAAAACACCGGGATCAGCATAAGTGGTTACTTTGTTTGAATAGCTTCTCAGATGTGTAATGTGAACGTCGTGAGTGTAAACATCTGGCCGCACGAACAATAACAAAGCGATAAGAGTCGAGCGCAGCAAAAAAAAAGGTAGGTGTCAAGTGGCACGGGGCGTTACGTCTCGGGGCCGCGCGCGGGGGGGCCGGCCACGTAGGGGTTAATGGCATCTCGACTAGAACCGAGTAAAAGCTAGGAGAAGAAAAGAAAGAAAAGATTTTAGTTCTACATGACATGACAATTCTTTTGTCAACAATGTAGGTACGTCTGTACAGCTTGTCAACCTACCACAAAATGTCAAATTTTCTGAATAGATCTCTATGTGTTAGATTTAAAGTTGAAAATCAATTGGATGACTTTTCACTTTTTGTTTAGGTTGACCTGCCGTTGTCTGTGCGTATTTTTTTTCATATCAGCATTTCGCACAAATTAATTTGTCAAAAAAGCAAACGCTTTATTATTTCACTAGTATTTACAAGACAAGAGTTTTTTTTAAATACTTATTATATTTCATGAGAGCCAAAACTTTGATTCCGATCAAATCGCTTTCGCTTATGTTTAAGCGTGAAACCCGCCACACTCGGTAGCAGCCTTATTTATACTCATTTTTTTCCGTCGCCGTGTGAAACCGGAAGTTACGCGATTGCCTTATCAGGTTAAAACATCCGGTCGGGTACAGGGGTTGTTTCACGCAAATGTTTACTTGATACGGTTTGGTATTATGTTAAGCCTTACATCGCTAGCCGATAATATACCCTTTCTCCTTATTGTAAATTCAGATCTAAATTTACAATAAGGCTATTGTAAATTTAGATCTTTTAATCAATTTAAATTAGAAAGGATTATGGTTTAAGTGGTTTAATGTAACAGTTTGGGTTCAAAAAAATTTATACTATATGAGATGGTTCTCAAACTAATTCTGTCTACGCCCACTTTGAAAATGAATTATTTTTCAGCGCCTGACTTTTTTTTACATTACTACATCTTTAAAACCACAATATCATTCATTTAATAAATTAATTTAAAGCGTGTTATATTTGTCTGGTCTGAAGTGATAAAATTTGTTTTAGACTATGATTTTACTAGTGCGAGCAATTATAATACAATTTTAAAGTATTAACACCCGATTCGACCAAGTTGGAGTAAGTTTTACCCGAGAGTAAACCACTGGTTAACCTAGAGCCACAAATCCGAGAACGAGAGTAATTAAACACAAGTATGCAGAGCACCTATGTCCAGCAGTGGACATCCGATGTTTATAATAATGAAGAAAATGAATATAAGTGAAAGAGATAAACATATAAGCAAAGGTAGCTGCTGTGTTTACACACACATTCTTCATCATTTTTTTTTCATCATTTCAGCCTTAGGACGTCCACTGCTGAACATAGGCCTCCCCCAGTGACTTCTGTCATCGGGGTGTTGTTGCCATACTCGCCACGCTTGGCAGGCGGGTTGGCGAGCGCAGTTTTTATATTATTTCGCACGCAGACGCTGCTCCCCGTCACGTGCTACAGGATTTAGTCGCCTCTTACGATACGCCTCGTGTTGGCGGTGGGGAAGTGTATTCTTTACGGCCGTCCACACGGCAAATACACACATTCTTAACCTTAACCAATTCTTAAGCTTTTTATAAACTGGTGAAATTTAAAGGGCAATTATAAAAACATAAAAGAAATACATGCTAGTTTTCGAGAAAAAAGCCAAAAACTATTTTGATTTCAACGTAAAATAAAACATCCTGTGCTGCTTGCTTGAAATAAGAGAGACAGAGGCGATGACGTAGGGATGTCTCAGACTAGACAGGATGCTCTTAAAAATATATTTCCTTTTTTCGCTAGGAAAAATAAAAATGAAAATTAGCCCGTTTTTAAGAACGAAAATGATATGGCCCGGTTTCTCTAAATTAATTAGAAGTTCTGTTAAAGTTTCACCAGTTTATAAAAAGCGTGCTTATTTAAGTATAAGCAGCGCTTGTACTATGGCGACTAGTTATCCTCTACAGTCACGAGAAATGAAAATTAAAAAAAAACTAACCTAAACTTCGTTACTTATTACAAGGCATGGTACACGGCATCGATGTTGAGCGCTGGGCCAAAGAGTGGGGATCGCTTTGCGCATCTTACGAGACGATCATTGTATCAGAGACTGTGGGTGGAGCTAACAACCAATCACAGCCGGCTGTGCAGGCGCGGCGCGCGACTAGTCAATCACGAAATCGTAATAATCTTCTGCGCATCTTTCGCCCAGCGCTCAACTTTCGCGGCGCTAGTTGTACGTTGCAATAAGGTTTAAAGTGGAATGTATTTATGCTCGTGACTGTACTTATGTGTATAAATAAATAAAATAAATAAATAAATATTGGACAACATCACATACATTGCTCTGATCCTAAGGTAAGTAGCTAAAGCACTTGTGTTATAGAAATCAGAAACAACTACGGTATCACAACACCCAGACCCGAGACAATATATAAAAGTTCGTTTTCTACATTGACCCGACCGGTATGTGTATGCGAGATTATGATATCTAGGAATCAGACTATGTTTGTGATTTTCACACTTGACCTTTTATAGGATTTGAACCCGCGACCGCTGGCTAAAATGTAGGCTAAGCTAATTATGAAAATTCTTAAAATTACAATCTTCAAGTAAAGCGTCATATCAAAATTTAGATCCACTTGTTCAAACTGGGCTTAAATTAAGGAATTCTTAAGCCGTTTGCATCATAGCTCAACTTATTAAAGGATGATAACTAATTAGCTTCCACACCATGTTTACAGTCGGAATAGAAACGATAAACCACTTGGCATGAAAGTTTGTATGAATTCTGATGGAATATATTTTATGGGTACTGCCCCCTAACCATGAACTCTGAAAACAATCTCAAAGTTGTCAAATCTGTCAATTTTGGTACGTCATTTGATACAAAATTTGATAGAAATGATAATGTTTGACAGATTTGTGATTGTTTTAACAGTTCATGGTTAGGGCCCTGAAATAAATTCTTAATGAGTCATATTTATGTCGATAACCGGCCAGAATAGCAAAACAAGACACAAGTATGTGATCGTGTTACCATATTCATTTTATGGTAACACGGTTTCATGTGACCGCTCTGCGTCTTATAAACCTTATTAGAGACCGACTAATAATATTAATTTCAACTGTGTTGTTATATCAATTGACTGCATTAAATGATTATTACGGGTTGATCGAGTCTTTTAGCAATTTTTGGCAAGCATTAAAAAGTTTTTTTTTTCTAATTTGACTATGAATGAAATTATTAGTAGGTACAACAAATCGTCAAATTTTCTCAATTGAAAATGATCTCTATATGTCAGGCTTAAAGTTGAAAATCTGTTGGAGAACCTTTAACTTTTTGGGTATGTCGACGTGCTGTTGACTTGTACATGTACTCTTAAATTTTAAAATAAGAACAAATATACTGCTTTATGTGTGATACACTTTAAATGAATGTAGGGGTAAAAAAAAGGCTAGCTTAAATGGACTCTTAATCTAATGCGTTTCAGCAGCACCAAGCACACCTTCCTACTCTAAACCTTCGTAAAACAATCCCCCGCAAAACAAATGAAACAATAGAAAAACTTCCGTCATTACATTTAAACCCGCATTCGTTTAGCCTCTCGCTCACTCCGTCTTCCTACTCTATCACACAACTTACGTTCCATTCCACACATCCCACGTGAATATGAATACTTAATAGAGCATAACCACAAAACTACGAACGACCGAGACAGTAAAATTTTAATTGTGTCTCGTATCGCTTGTATAAACAAGTAAAATAGCGGTTAGGGTCTTACACAAGTCTAGGCAAGTAATGTTTCTATTTCATACTATTTTACCCCATACCTTTACGTAATGGTCTAACTGTTATTGCTGTACTGTGGCCAGACTATGCCCAGGTGGTACGAGCTAATTGGAGCCCTCACGACCCTTTCTTAAATAAAATGTAAATATTTAGACGGCCGTTGAAAATTATGGCAGTTTCGTAGAGATGCGAATGTTTGGTAATTATTCGATACTAGCTGACCCAGAGAACTTCGACCGGCTAGGCACCAGTTTGAGAAGTACGAACAGTTTGTATTGATATTTTTGGATATTTTCTTCGATATTTTTCTTTTTCACCGTTCAAACATTCCCTGGACTTCCACGAATAATTGAAGACCAAAAATAACCAAATCCGTCCAGTCGTTCTCGAGTTTTAGTGAAACTAACGAACAGCAATCCATTTTTATATATTGAGGTTTCCTCAAAGGCTTATTAAAGCCATTTATCGAAGAAAGGCTGCTAGTACCTATACTAGTTTGATTTATGATTAAATTTTTGAGTCGGTAGTATTTAGTATGACTGAGAGAATGTTAGCTTATTTTTAGGGTTCCGTACCCCAAGGGTAAAACGGGACCCTATTACTAAAACTCCGCTGTCCGTCTGTCTGTCCGTCTGTCACCAGGCTGTATCTCATGAACCGTGATAGTTATAGATAGTTCAAATTTTCACAGCTGATGTGTTTCTGTTGCCGCTTTAATAATAAATACTAAAAACCCGATTAAAATAAATATTTAGGAGAGCTCCCATACAACAAACATGATTTTTTTTGTTCGTTTTATAGACAACGGTGCCCTTGGTGCGCGAGTCCGACTCGCACTTGGCCGTTTTTTTATATTGTTTGTCTATTGGCCTGTTGAAGCGGCCCACCCAGTAGCTTCCTGCAACCTTTACCAGGTCGTCTGTCCACCTTGTGGGTGGGAAAACCTTTCTGTCCCATCAGCCGTCAGTTTTACGTGCTATGTAAAATACCTCGCCTTGCCGTACTGCCATGCGCTTGCCTTGTCACCATTCTAGAACCTTCCTGTCCCATCACCCGTCAGCTTTACGTGCTATGTAAAATTCCCTGCCTCGCCGTACTGCCATGCGCTTGCCTTGTCACCATTCTAGAACCTTCCTGTCCCATCACCCGTCAGCTTTTCGTGCTATGTAAAATACCTCGGCTTGCCGTACTGCCATGCGCTTGCCTTGTCACCATTCTAGAACCTTCCTGTCCCATCACCCGTCAGTTTTACGTGCTATGTAAAATACCTCGCCTTGCCGTACTGCCATGCGCTTGCCTTGTCAACATTGTAGAACCTTCCTGTCCCATCACCCGTCAGCTTTACGTGCTATGTAAAATTCCCTGCCTCGCCGTACTGCCATGCGCTTGCCTTGTCACCATTCTAGAACCTTCCTGTCCCATCACCCGTCAGCTTTTCGTGCTATGTAAAATACCTCGGCTTGCCGTACTGCCATGCGCTTGCCTTGTCACCATTCTAGAACCTTCCTGTCCCATCACCCGTCAGTTTTACGTGCTATGTAAAATACCCCGCCTCGCCATACTGCCACTCTTAGTAATCCATCCATAATAATAAGACATTCGGACAATATATTCACATCACTAATGCTACTCTGAAGTTTATTCGCCTCAGTAAAGCTAGTGAAGTTAGTACAGCAATAACAGTCTCTCGCTGACCTATATAAAGGACGTGTCCATTGTTTTATTATGGCGTCTGGGGACTGCGTAGGTTAAGATAATGTAGTACTTCATTACTTTTAGTCGAGGTAGGTTTTAGTGGCCTCTCATTAAGAATTTAATTCAGGTAGAGCAATTTGTATGCTGTCAATTAGTATGGCTAGATAATTTAATATCTAGCCATATTCATGACTATTTATATTTATACTTTAATAACGGATATACATACTTATATAACGTTTATGCATGACTTAGGTACCTACCTATGTTATTCCTTCCCTGCCCCCTCTAGCATGACCAGCAAAACACGATATGTCACGGTTATGTTTTGATAAGCTGTTTCGATAAAATGTTAATATTTTCACAGTTGGGTGTCGATAAATCGCTATATCATATCAAATCATATCACATCATACCGTGTATTGGTCATGCTAGGGGGCTGCTCGTGCTATCATTCAATCATTTGCCTTTTGCGGGATTCGAACCCGCAACCGCCTGGCTTTGAAATTCGGAGCGCGAACTACACCAGACGGTCGTCTACGTTAAATTCAACAATTTTTGTAACAAACTAATCAAAATAGTAAAACTGACGAATTGAAAACAGTTAAAAATGACAGTTAATTTGATCAATACACAGACAGACATATTACACTCTCCATAACCGTCCGTCCGTGAATGAATTGGCCCAATCCACTCGACCGGCCCGGTCAATATACTGCGATTCACAACGCATTACGAGTATTGACACAGATTCGGACGAACAAACTCGACAGTTTAAAATGTTATACAACGAACGATTGATATCGGGATGAAAGCAATCAAAATGAACTCAAAAACGGCGAACCTTTTACGTTTTTAGGGTTCCGTAACTCAAAATACAGAAGAATAACCCATATACGATCATCGTCATTTGATCAATGCAGGATGAAAGCCTTACGCAATGGTGATGATGATGGTCATTTTGTTGGCTGTCTGTCAAAAACTCAGTTCTACAAATTGGAGCTGTGAAAAACTGCAATCAAAAGATCAAAGAAAGACACTCGCAAGTGAACCGAAACTTATAGGGTAGGTACTTTCCGTTTACCAAGAATCATGGACATGAAGCAATTCAAAGAGCATAATTTAAGGGAAAATTCCACAAATCATAAATATTTTATCACAAAAAAATACAATACCTGGAGGCCTAATACGAAAGCGCATCGTTCGCTCGGTCGTATTATCCGATCAAATTAAAACATCCATTCCCCCGTATCAAAGGTTTGACAATATATGAACAATTGAAAACGGTCGTCGGTCATATTTTATCAAAAGATTGACACATGTGACTGGCCATTTTAATTTGTTAGGCTAGTACGACCGAACGAAAGATACTCTTTTGTGCTCGGCCCCCTGTTACATACGAACTACTTACATACTAACAAGTTTGTACGATACCTGCGTATTGATGGATGGAGGGGTGAGGACGACCTAAGAAGAGATGGATGGATTGTGTGAGGGCCGATCTGTTAACTGTTAAGGGAGTGAATGACTCGATGACAAGACTAAGTGACCGAATTGCATGGAAGAAGAAAACATACTGCGCCAACCACAGATAACCTGAGAACAGGGCAGACGAATGATGACGATAAAGTTTGTACGAAACCCTTGATGCGTGTCCGACTCGCACTTACCAGGTTTTTAACGCCATGCACGCTAAACGTTTTTAAATGGCCAAAAATATTGCACTGAGTAGCATCTTCCTCTTATCGCTTTGTGCCGTTTCTAGGTAGGTTTAAGTTTGATGGTCTAGTTATTGCAACTAGCGGAAGGATGCTCCGCGGTCTACCGAAAAATCCAAAGGTACTATTGGGATTTGTTAACAAGTCTGTTAGGCAGAAGAAAAACTAGAACATATCGACGACCGTCTGGTGTAGTGGTTCGCGCTCCGGACTACAATGCCTGGCGGTTGCGGGTTCGAATCCCGCGAGGGGCAAATGTTAGTGTGATGAGCACGAGCATTTGCACCTAAGTCATGGATGTTTATAAACGTATTTAAGTTTGTTTATCCGTTATCTAGTCGCCATAGCACAAGCTTTGCTTAGTTTGGGGCTAGCTAATTGGTGTGATTGTGGAAACAATTTATTTATTTATACCTCTTCTCCTCAGTGCCGCGCCGGTGCTTCGCCGGGCCCGGCGTAATGTAAAATTCCGTAATCTTCTACCAGACGTTTCAAAACTAATATCCGATAGGGCCGTTGCTTAATCCCTTAATCTTCATTAGATGACACTAATTAGAGACACTAAATTTTAACACCACCGTTGCAACAACGGTGGTGTTAAAATTTCACACGGTTTCTTTACGACTCCATTATGATGTTTATGACAGACGTCACACGAGTGAAGTGCATTACATTGATTTCACTCGCAAGCGCAGGCAGCTTCAGAATAAGAATAAGAATAATTTATTTGCAAGTAAACATTGTATACAAATATGTTACAGACAGTGAGAACCAAACATGTTTAGCCAAACTTAATTAGCATGCAAAATAACACAAGGGTTTTCTGTCATAAATGCTAATGAGTGATGATAATACAGAAGAAAAAAACATAATAGCAGCACCTACACGATATTATTAAAGAACTCTTTTAGGTCATTAAAGGGTCCGTGATAGTAACCATTTACTAAAATGTTTCTTAAAATTATAAATATTTAATGTCCTAAATTCTTTATCAGATCAGAAGGCATTGTTTCTAGTTTCCATAGATAATTTGAATTAATAAAGGACAAATCTCTTCCAACTTGTGTTATTTTATCCTACATGAAAATTAACAAAATAATCTATTTCGGTACGGAACAGGATTCAAACTATCACGCCATGGGTATGGTGAATTGGTGATATTCCGATAAGAGTAGCAAATCATGGCAAAACAAAGCTCATCATCATCATCATCTCAGCCTATTGCAGTCCACTGCTGGACGTAGGCCTCCCCCAAAGAGCGCCAAAGAGCACGATCTCCCGCTTTTTTCATCCATCCACTGCCAGCCATCTTCCTAAGGTCATCGGTCCATCGAGCTGGGGGTCGTCCTACACTACGTTTGCCTAGGCGTGGTCTCCACTCGAGAACCCGTTTACTCCACCTTTCATCGGTTCTGCGACAGATGTGGCCAGCCCACTGCCACTTAAGCTTGCTACATTTTTGGACTATGTCCGTTACTTTAGTCCTCTGCCTGATGATCTCATTTCGGATTTTGTCCTTTAACGAAATCCCAAGCATCGACCTTTCCATAGCTCGCTGAGTGACATGTAGTCGGTGGGCCAGCTTTACTGTCATATTCCACGTTTCAGCTCCGTAGGTCATCACCGGTAGGACGCACTGATCGAATACCTTGCTCTTCAGGCATTGTGGCAGTGGCGACGAGAAGATATGACGCAGCTTCCCAAACGCTGCCCAGCCAAGCTGCATCCTCCTAGCGATTTCCCGCTCGAAGTTGTCTCTACCCAACTGCATCACTTGCCCGAGGTAGACATACTCATTGACAACTTCGAGCGCCACGCTTTCGACGGAGACCGGTCCGGGGATGGCATGATCGTTGAACATGACTTTAGTCTTGTCTAAGTTCATCCCCAGGCCCACGCGTCGCGAGGCACCGTTGAGGCTTTGCAGCATTTTCTGCAAATCCTCCAGCGATTCCGCCATAATGACAATATCATCGGCAAAACGGAGGTGCGTGAGGTGTTCGCCGTTGACATTGATGCCCGCTCCTTTCCAATCCAGTGTCTTGAAGACGTCCTCCAGTGCGTTCGTGAACAACTTCGGAGATATGACATCTCCTTGTCTCACACCCCTGAGCAGCTGGATAGGTCTCGTCTTATGGTTTTGGACCTGAACAGTCATCGATGCCATTTTATACAGGCTCCTCAGCACCTCTACATACCGCCAATCGATTTGGCATCGCTGTAAGGATTCCAGAACAGCCCAGGTCTCGACGGAGTCGAAGGCTTTCTCGTAGTCCACAAAGGCTAGGCACAGAGGCTGATTATACTCTTCTGACTTCTGTATAATCTGCCTTACTGTGTGGATATGGTCTACGGTACTATAGCCTTTACGAAACCCAGCCTGCTCCGGCGGCTGAAAGGCGTCAAATCTTGTGGCTAGACGATTTGTAACGACTCTTGAAAACAGCTTATAGACGTGGCTCAAGAGCGTGATCGGTCTGTAGTTCTTCAGAAGAGTTTTATCTCCTTTTTTGAAAAACAGAGCCACCACGCCCTCGCTCCACGTCTTCGGGGTAGTCCCATTGGCTATTACGGAGTTGAACAGTCCCTTCAGTTCCCTAAGAACGGGTATTCCCCCTGCCTTGAGAAGTTCTGAAGTGACTCCATCTTCGCCGGGAGCCTTCCCATTACGAAGCTGTTTGAGAGCCGCCTCAATTTCGTCTACGTCTAGCTCTGGGAGATCATCGGTGTAGTGGCGTACAAGCGTAGCTCTAGGATCATTTGCGTCAGTTGGAGGTTTCAGGGCATGCGAGGCGTATAGGCGGCCGTAGAAGTCCTCGATCTCGGCGAGTATTTCCGGAACTGATGTGACGGTTCTGCTATCCGAGGTTTTCAGCTTTGTCAGATGCGATCTCCCCATTCGTTGGGCAAAGACTTTTGACCCCCGGTTTTGCTCGATCGCCTCCTGTATGAGGCGGGTGTTAAAGCTTCGGAGATCGCGTCTCACCAATCTTCGGATCCTTTTATGGATGGCATCTGACTGAGCTCCCTCTGGCGCTTCCCGTCGCAGTCGCATCAGCTCTAGAGTCTCCCCCGAGAGTTTGGACCCCTTGTTTGGTCGCTTCCTTCTAAAATGCCTAGCTCCCACCTCGCGTATAACGCCTACTACGCTGTCGAGGTCCTTGTCAACATTATTTGCGGTTCCCAGCGCTTTGAATCGATTTTTCAGCTCTAGTTGGAACGCTTCGGAACCGTGTTCAGCTTGAAGCAGTGTCGGACGAAGAATAGACCTCACCATGCGGCTTCTTTCCAGCTTGAGATTGATATTTAGAGTGCCTCTTACTAGTCGGTGATCACTTCCGGTGTTAAACCTGTTGATCACTGAGACATTTCTAAATATGTGCCGTTTATTCGTCATGATGAAGTCTATCTCATTCTTCGTCTTACCGTCGGGACTCCGCCAGGTCCACTTTCTATGGGGCTTTTTTTGATAGAATGTGTTCATGCAAAAAAGCCCCTGCATGTTGAGAAAGTTGACCAGCATTTGCCCCCTATGGTTTCTGCTTCCATAGCCATGCGGTCCAACGTACGATTCGCCATGTTGCTGTACTCCCACTTTTGCATTAAAGTCTCCGATGACAACTGTGAAGTGAGTTTTGGTGGTCATTTGTATGGCCTTTGTTATATCCTCATACATGGCCTCAACCACATCGTCCGAGTGTGCTGAAGTCGGTGCGTACACCTGTACGACCTTAAGAGTGTATCTCGTGGTCAACTTTAGTACGAGGTACGCTACCCGGGTCGACACACTGGATATCTCCAATACGTTGTCACGGAGATCTTTGTTGACAAGGAAACCTACGCCACCCTGGGATGTTTGGTCGCCCTCTCGAAAGTAGAACAGGTGCCCCGATTCTAAGGTTACCGTCTCCTCCCCCTGTCGTCGGACTTCGGATAAACCTATAACGTGCCACTTTATCTTCTCTAGTTCTACTTCGAGTTCCAGCAAGCTTTCGTCCAGCCGTAGACTGCGTCCATTATAGGTCGCCAGGGTCATTTTGTTATGACAGCCATCCGTAGCCCGGGGATTCTTCGCACCCCCTACCCCACCGTAACCAAGGCCGCTGTCATGACCTGGAATATTGGGGCGGCCGGGAACTGGGGGCCGTACTTTTTTGTGGCTTATCATTAGGGGGTATATGCCCATACTCACCGCGCTGGGCAAGCGGGTTGGTGAGCGCAGTACCAGGTCTCGTACCGATGACGCTGCTGCCCGTCATCGGCCAAAGGTATTTGACCTGGCCTGTAGATAGATATCCCGCTATCGGTTCGGTCGTCAGAGCCTCGTCCGTCTGTCAGCAGGGCGCACCACGGGCAGGTGAGGTTGACTGTTGGGACAAAAGGTGTTGTGTGTCCCCTTACACCCTACAAACAAAGCTCGGCCCCAAACAAAGCTCGGCGAAGTGCAAATCGAACTCAAGCACAAGTTGTAGTTTGCCAGCAAAAAATACGTATTTATTTATCACCCTGGCAATCCTTGCTTCAGTATCAACCTTTTTTCTTTATACTACAACTCTAATTTCAGGTAGCGTTTATATTCTTTGTTTCAGGTGACTTTAGTCACTCATTAACGTGTCCTTAACTTGGTCATGACATAATTCTGATTAAGTTGTCAAGGTCACCTTTTTGGGATGTTTTTTTCTGGTCCATTCCATGGTGTACGATATTGTTGGATAGGTCTGTTAATATATTGGCTTTAAAATGCTATTTCTAGGGTTCCGTATCCAAAGGGTAAAACGGGACCCTATTACTAAATCTCCGCTCTCCGTCTGTCTATCTATCTATCTGTCTGTCTGTCTGTCCGTCCGTCTGTCACCAGGCTGTATCTCATGAACCGTAATAGTCAGAGAATTGAAATTTCACAGATAATGTATTTCTATTGCCGCTATAACAACAAATACTAAAAACCTGAATAAAATAAATATTTAAATGGGATCCCATACAACAAACGTGATTTATTGCCGTTTTAATGGTACGGAACCCTTTGTGCGCGAGTCCGACTCGCTTTTTTATTAGAGTCAAGTATTCTCAATGCTAGCTGAAAGAGTTTAAAATAAAATAAAATAACGAAGTTCAAAGGAAAACTACCACACCTAGACAAGCCTTACAAGTTACCGAGTTAACTTAGTAAATGTACTTGGAGAAGAAAATTATTTGGACATGTTGTTAATAATGTAAAACTGGTAGCGAATACCGGGAATTGAGCGTGGTCCGACAGGCACTTGACTGGTCTATTCGAACTCATGGCGCTTCCAACAAAAGGCGTACCACGAAAGTGTCTTGGTTTTTCTGACGTATTAACCTAGTAAATTAAAATAACCATTGATTTGTGGCAAACCTACTACTACTTATAACAAATTTCAAATGGTCGATTTTACACGGCTGGTTTGAGTTGTTAATTTTGTCAAAGTTTATTTGACAAAAATTAACAACTCAAACCAATAATACGTCTGAACTATATGTAGTCCCGAAGCGGTGGTAGGGCTAAGTTATATTTTGGGACGTGTATAAGTGCCTCGGAGGAGGGCGTACATACAGAATAAATAATTTCATTTCATTTCATTTCAATGAACGAAATGTAGTAGGCCTTCAGTGTCAAAATGGCGGAAACTTATGAAAAAGTTCCGTACCATTTTTATAGATAAAAATGGCGATGATCTCACGTTTGTTGTTTGGGAGCCCACTTAAATATTAGTTTTTTAGTACCTGTTATAGCGGCAACAGAAATTTATCATCTGCGAAAATTTCAACTGTCTATCTATCACGGTTCAAGAGATACAGCCTGGTGACAGACGGACGGATATCGGAGTCTTAGTAATACGGATTTACCCTTTGGGTACGAAATTGCATTGTTTCAATTTTTACTGACGTCAGCAAATTAATAATGAAAACAAAATATCTCATTCAACAATTCCCAAAATTCTTTCAAAACGTGCTTTGGATTGTCGCAAGCCGAATCCCCCGGAACGCGCGACGAGGGGAAAGGAATGTGAGAATTTATGCCGGTACACTGTAATATAATTTGGACACGGATCTGGGTCGATGTGGAGCAGCCTTCATGCACGTAAACAAATGAATAGGAAGCGAACTTGTTAAATAAGAATAAATGGTGTCGGTCTTGAGTGAATGTGAAATAGTTTGGTAAGTGTAGACATTCATGTAGGGTAAAACAGGGTAATACGCCCCAGTTTTTTTTAACTGTGAATAAAACTAGTTCTAGTTCAGTATTCAAAAAAGTGTTTTATTCTGATTAATGTTTGACATTTCAGTAAGAAAATCGCACATATAGGGTTTTTGTAAGACTAAAATAACATTCACAATTTTTTTTTTTAACTTGGTGTGGGGCGTTTTACCTGACCATTGTTGGGTAAAATGCCCTACGTAGTTTACCAAACATCTTTTAACTTTCCAGTCAAAAGATGTCTTTTCAAGGTTCTGGATGGTATACCAAAGTTCCTTGATGCTTCGTTCACTCCCATTTTCTTACTTTTTACGGCACTCATAGCTTCTTCTAAGTCTTCATCTTTCCATGTTGCACGTAAAGTCGTCCTCACGTACTGACGAGGCATCGTCTGTAAACATTATACAAGAAACTTCAACGAATTTAAATAAATCAATAGACAGAAAGATAGACAGGTAGACACATTTTATAATTTATATTATAAGTGGGGGCATTTTAAATTCAGGCACATGGGTTTTGTAAAAATGTGTCTTTAATATGCCCCACCGAGCCCTTGACGACAGCTTCAAGGTTATAACGCTCGAGTGTTTCGAAAAAGAAAGGTTATTTTATCTATTATCAGGGTATGTGGATGAAACTGATATGAAAAACATAATATTTTAATTATAAAAATTTGTTTGACACTTACCGCAAATTGTCAAAACACCAAAAACCGAAAAAAAAAACAATAATTTTGTCACTAGCAAAGCAATTACCCGCAATCGTCCGCTATCTTCTCATGCGACTGTTGTGTACTCAATGCGCGTCAGTGGCGTCGCCTAACTGTGTTAGTTTGCGTGTCAGAGTAGTGGGGCGTTTTGTCAACTGAGGCGTATTACCCAGTTTTACCCTATACCTACTTTATTGTATATCAAAATGCAAATATCGAAAAAAATGCCAAAAACATTCTCAATCAATCAACTAGTAAGACAGATAAAAATATATATGGCAGTAATAACGAGTGAGTGTTAGAATGAGCAAAAGTTTCGTAAGAGTACACTTATACCACATGAGTAAAGAAACGGTTACTCATGTGCTTATACTCCACTGCACATTAAAAAAATCGAACAAAATGCTAAAAAGTATTCTTAATCAATCTTCTAATGAGTCTGAGAAGTACAGTATTGATTGGTAAATCATGTGTGCGTAATAACTAATTTGCGTAGGTTTCTGAAATCTCAAAACAACCGCATCCAAAGACGGATCTGTTTTGTTCATTACTTTAGCGTTGACAAAGTCAATTTAAAACGGCCTCTTCATTAAAAGCTGTTATTAGTTCAGTTTCAGTAAGTTCCCGTCAATTAACCTACATACCTACTAAATGCACTCCCCTGAGCTCAATCCTCGGCTATTCTTTTCCATTTTTTTTTATCTATCGACTGATAACGGCCTTGCGTATTCATCGCTTCACTTTTTCGTTGTTATTTACTATATCTATGGAAGCCCCAATTTTACCCAGTCTGTATCTCCAAATAGTCAAACCCCCAGATCAGATCAGATCAGTTTGAAGGTATAAATAAATTTAAATATTGGTCAGCAACACAAACACACATTGCTCTGATCTTATTGCAAATAACTAACGCACTTGTTTGGGAAATCAGAAATAACGACGGTACAGTACAGGTCAGTACACACAACTTAGTCCAATCAAAAGAAAAAATCGTTTTCTATATCGACCCGGCCAGGGACCGAACTGGGAACCTCGAAGATAGCGAAACACAGTCTGTGTTTTCCTCTAGGTTATGGAGATCGTCAAATTAATATTAATAGCGTATTAATATGACTCCATCATTTTAGAGGTACCTGGCTGTTCATATAGAACTATGACTAGCTAATGAGGAGTTGTGGAGCCGGCGGGAATTTTATATCACTTTACTTCCTCAGGAGTCTGAAACACTTTACTCCTGTCAGTTTCACACCACAGCCCACGGCTAGGAAATGTTAGCTCACCAGATCCTTACTTTCCGATATTAAACACGCGGAAGATTGTATGTATGGATGTTTTTTACTCTTTCACGCAAAAACTACTGAACGGATTTGCATAAAATTTTGCACACATATAGAATATGATTTAAATTAACATATAGAAAACTTTATATCCCTGTTAAATGTTCCTGTGAGATATTTTTCTATATAATTGATCTTTATTTGAACGTTTTTTGTTACTTAGCATACCAAACATCATGTAGTCCACGCATGTTGCTCCTAAAGAAAAAGTTGTTGCATATGACCCTTCTCTTCCTATGGGTATCGTAAGAGGCGACTACAGGAGAACCGCCACAAGAAGACGGGCAGCAGCGTCTCCTCTCCACCATTGGCCAAACTGCGATCGCCAACCCGCCAAGCCAAGCGTGGCGATTATGGCAAAATCCTCCTTTTGGAGAGGCCTGTGTCCAGCAGTGGACTGATATAGGCTGGTGATGTGATGATGTGATGACCAGCTGATCACGTGGTTTTAAGGAGTGCCCTATTCTCTTGTACATAATGTATACATCCTCTTTTCCAATTGGTTCCAGCCACTTACCCAATATCGCCCAAAATTCAAAATTGCGGCTTGGTTTGTCCAAAATGGCCTATTCGCCTTTTAAACTTAAAACCACTCAGGCGTAAACTGAGATGTTGTCGCTGGTAATAATAATTGGCTTTTGGACCAAAACATATTTTTCTTGGCACTTGGACTTTTGCCAGCCTTCCTGGTACTTTACACTGCGAGACAAAGAAATGGTGTTAATGTTTAAAATAGTCATCGCAATTTGTTATAAGTTGTTGTTTTGTAAGTAAACTTTGTTTTTGGGCATAGTTACTGTTTGAATACAAATAAAACCTTTTAGTTATAGAAATATTTCTCAAAAAAGTTAGTCATTTCAGCTATTTAGTATGGGCAAGGGGATTGTAATATAAATTTCGTGATTAAAATATTGGTTTCAAAGAAAATGTATTAAAATTGAGCAGAAGCGCGATTTTACTAGATAAATACCAACTTCTAAATTAATTTATCTTATCGCATTTGTAAGAAATATTTATTTATAGAATTTATTAAGTGTAATTTCACATATTTAACAGGAAAACACCTTACCTAATCAATTTTTTTCCAAATCAATTAATTCCGAACTAAATTACCTACATCAAGTGTTTTTAGGTGCAAAAACATACGGTTATATTTGTCTAAAGTTAATAGTACATTATGGATGATCAATTAACTTAATTTTGATTTATTTATCGTTTCCAATGTAGGAATTGATGCTGGTAAAGTTGTATTTAAAATATCGAGGTAATATTTAGCATTAAGGTATTTTTCTTTTACATTTCTTTTCTTTGTGAACGATGTGTACAACAGTACAACATAAAATTGAATGCAATTTTAAATTGAAACCTAGATTACAAATTTCTGAATATGTATTGAATTGTATTCTGTAGTTGTGCCTTTAAATAAATAAAATAAATTAAAATAGACTTAAAAACTGACGCTAAGCCTGCCATTAACGGGATTTGAAGGTAAGTAATTATTTAAGTAATACTAGTACCAATGCCTTTTGGTAGTCTAAGCTTGTGTAGTTTCTAGACATTCATGATTTATTCTCGGGTCTATTATACATTAAATTACAAACTTCAATTCGAATAGAAACGTAACCATTACGACCGCAATTCGATTTAATCTAAACTACAATTTATCGTGCATATTTATTAATTACTTGCACTTGTTTCCAATCTCTAGGAATGGGGGGGGGGAGTTTAACAGGGGAGATGGATGGATGCAATTTGTCAGTATCTTCGACATTCTACTTTAATTTGGCTTAGTAGTATTTGCGTCTTTTTTCTAAGCTTCAAATGAGTTGAGAAAGGACTCGCTTCTAGACCTCGTAGTGAACACCACTACGAGGTCTAGAAGCGAGAATGAATAACACATTCATTGATAATCGACTATCGATAGTTAATAAAAGTAAAATGATTTTATTTATGTAAAAAAAGCGCATATTTGTGCCTTTGTAGGAAATGTGGAAACTAAGCACAGAAGTAAAAAAATGATATGCTGGTAAAATTGTTATTCAGATAATAAGTCCATTTCTATGTTTTTAGGATAAAATTTGTATTTTTAAAACAAATGAAACAATCGTCGCGAAAACGACTTGTATTTTTTATTGTAAGTGATTAGAAAATTGATATTTACTCGCACATTTATAACTGTAAAGTCCTGTACCATAAACTGCTTTTGCCTGAATACGTTTAGAAAAAAAAATGATTTTAGCTAAAGCAAAACGTTGCAGTTCCACCGTTACTACAAGTTTTGCCCAAAATTTAAATAATATACGAGGTCTTTTTTATTTCGATTATAAATTACTTAGAAAAGTAATCTAATGGATATCGTAATGAAACCCTCGACAGTCGAACAACCCTATTTGCTCATAGCGAATTTTTGCGGTCGCCGTAATTTTCGGGTTAGTATGCGACGTCGTTATATTACCGTTTGAAAAGGTTTTAATTGCTGAAACTAGGTTTTGGATTGGATTATGTTTGAATGGATTTTAGGCTTTGAGTTTGAGCGCGTTTTGAATTAATTAAAATTTTGGGTATGTGGAATTATTTCTAATTGATGAATTGTTTAAAACCTGTCACCATATTTCACAGTGGCTCTGCATTTGGAGTTAATTGAAAAAAGTAAAACATTAATTAATTATTACGCTTTTGTGTCACCTTTTTTATTTCGTACGCAGTCTGCTTTTTGATTTTAATTACTTACTCTCTTTCAATACTGACTTTTTGGAGTTTATCGCTGTGAAATAGTCTAGAAAACATATTTTATATTTTAAAAACATGTTTAGTGATTATGCCATTATTTTTTTTTCATATAACGATTATGCTTGGCTGCTTTAAGAAAATGGTATAAACCAGCATTGCATGGCTTAAACTATTCGATGCATACAATAGAAGGATAATAGATGGTACGTAATATGTTAGAAATTCATTAAGACGGCATGCATGGAGAGCATAAATATCCCACATATACCATAACCGGATAGGTGAAAGACATAACTTTCTGAGTAAAAAGATAACACTAGTTCTGATGAACAATTGACTCAGTACGAAAAATAAGTGTAGCAATAAAAAATATAAATGTTTTACAAGGTATTTTTTTAAGGTGATCACAAAAAATATAGTTCGAATAAAAAATATATTTTGTTCCGCTTGGTATATTTTTTGTCCCCAAGTGTACAGATAAGCACCTGGAAGAGGAGTTGTTATTCTTAAACAGAAATCGAGCCGCGATAGCCTCAATGTACGTGCTGCCTCGAATATATTCATATTTTGTATTTTATCTTGGGACTGAGGCTTATACTTGTATACAGGATGTCCCGTAAATCAAAGTCAACCTTGTAACCACATATTCTGTACATCATATTGAACAACTTTTGTTCTATCACTTTTTAAATTATGCATATGTTTTTCTTTACTGTCTTTACAAATCTAATTGACAAATTTGTTAATTTTGTATGGGAAGTCGATAAATTTTCATGCAAATTTGCAAAAGTGATAAAACAAACTTTGTTCACCATGATGTATAGAATATGTGGTTACAAGGTTGACCTTGATTTACGGGACAACCTGTATATATACATTATTGGCCTTACTAAAAAATGATATACTAGTTTTAAACACTTGTTTTTTTAGTAAAATTTCTCGAGTGTCTAATGTGTCAACATTTCAAATTGGTTGACTAATTTTAGAAAAGTGTTTAACCCTAGTCTATCTTTTTTGTAGTAAGGCCCTAAGTATATGTTTATACATAACACTTACATTATCTTGTATTTGTATTTTCTGTAATTAACCAGACTGAAAAGGTGACTAAGTTTTTTGCGCCGTATCTTCACCACCGGCTGAAATGAAAAAATATTATTGGGACGTCTTAAAGTGCCTTTAATGGCCAATTTGAAAAATTTATACAGATACAGATTTTATAGTAAGATAATCCTTTCGACGCATAAAACATGCGCAAAACACCACCGTTACACAAAACGCTTAGCTCGGATAATACCGCTTACGCAAAATACCAACTTCGCATAACCAACTTGTATTTTAGCGTAACACCAACTTTGTCATAACTTTAAAACAAACCAGCCAGTATTTTTAACCGACTTCAAAAAAGAGGATGTTGGCTTTGAAAATCAAACATATAACTTTTATAGTAACTAATAATGTTGATCATCTATCTTCGAAAGTTCAGCATTCATTAATTAAAAAGCTCTGATAACTCTCGCCCATGCTAAAGCAGCGACACATATAACAATGGCGGAATTGAAATTGAAAAAATTAATGACATTCCGCCTAAATTGTACATCTTTCTTTAAACGTTATACAAAAAAGATAGACTTAGATTAAACACTGTCTAAAGATTAGTCAAAAAATTTGAAATGATGACACATCAGACATTCGAGACATTTACTAACAAGCATTTCAAATTGGTGGGCTAATCTTTAGACAAGTGTTTAACACTAGTCTATCTTTTTGTAGTAAGGCCAATAACTTTTAGAGTAATGATGTTGATCATCTATCTTCGAAAGTTCAGCATTTAATATTTAAAAAGCTCTGATAACTCTCGCCCCTGCTAAAGAAGCGACACATATAACAATGGCGGAATTGAAATTGAAAAAATAAATGACATTCCGCCTAAATTGTACATCTTTCTTTAAACATTATACAAAAAAGATAGACTTAGACTAAACACTGTCTAAAAATTTGTTAATCAATTTGAAATGTTGACACATCAGACGTTCGAGACATATTATTAAGAAACATTTCAAATTGGTTGACTTATCTTTAGACAAGTGTTCAACACATGTCTATCTTTTTGTAGTAAGGCCACAACTGTCACTTTTTTGTAGGGCTTTCATTAGGAGGGCGTAGCGAATGCTAAGTCTATGATTAAGACAGAGTTATTTGTAAAACATCAACCACCTAGCAAGACTAGGTAGCTAACATCATAAATAACAACATTTTGTTCATTTCGACAACACGTTATTGATATGAGCTTCGGGGCAAATTTCGCCCAGCGCTAATCTTTCGTGTCGGTAGTTGTATTAGCGAAATTTGCGACAGCATTTTGCTACGAAAAGTCACCGAACTAGTTGTCTACAGATGCAGCTACGATGGCTATGCGCTACGACTATGGGCTGCTACGGATGAGGCGCTACGAAAACAATAATGTAGCAACAGGCGGAGTTTAATTTTTAGGGTTCCGTACCCAAAGGGTAAAACGGGACCCTATTACTAAAGCTCCGCTGTCCGTCTATCTGTCTGTCTGTCCGTCTGTCACCAGGCTGTATCTCATGAACCGTGATAGTTAGACAGTTGAAATTTTCGCCGATGATGTATTTCTGTTGCCGCTATAGTAACAAACATTACAACTAATATTTAAGGAGGCTTCTATACAACGTGACTTTTTTGCCGTTTTTATAGATACGGTATGGAACCCTTTGTGCGCGAGTCCGACTCGCACTTGGCCGAATTTATTTTGTATTGTAACGTTTGCATGCTCATTTCTGTAGCACAATATGTGCATCGATATTTTATGTAATTAACACCTTGTATACCATATTAAAGCAAATAAAGATTTATAATTATTAAGATTATGATTAAATATAATGTATCTTTATACTTAGTTAAACAAGTAAATGATTTTTGAATATTTTTAGAAAGATAAATCGATCAAATTGCGCCTAATAAGATTAAAACTATTTAATTTGTCTTATTATTGAAAAAAATAAAAGAAAAAAACCGGCCAAGTGCGAGTCGGACTCGCGCACGAAGGGGAACTTCTCTATAAAAACAAGCAAACAAATCGCGTTTGTTGTTTGAGAGCCCCCTTAAATATTCATATTATTCTGATTTTTAGTATTTGTTGTTATAGCGGCAACAGAAATACATCATCTGTGAAAATTTCAACTGTCTAACTGTTACGGCTCATGAGATACAGCCTGGGGACAGACGGATATACAGACAGACAGACGGACAGCGGCCATTTTTATTCACTTGTTATCTTTTTTTTTAAATCAGTCCCTAGGAGGATTAAATTGGGCTTTAAAAAACAACCCTGTATATCAACATCAAATAAATAGCATAGTAGCAACAGAATAGCAATTTATTAATCTCACGCTCTTTGGATACGGCCGAGGCCAATCGCCGATATGCCGGCCGAAATATCAAATGACGCAAAAAGGACACCAAAGGTATTTCGTCCCAAGAGACAAGCTTGTCCTATAGCCGAGGAGAACAGCCAAACCATTGTATGAAAACGTGGAGATTTTTTATTTATTTATTTAGAAACTCAACAACTATGTTACATTCTTACATGCTAGTCTAATTTTACAAGGGTGACACTTAGCCAATCACAGATTTTTATAACACGCTTAATTTTAAGTATTCGTGCAAAGTTGCTTAAAACAAGTGAAAACAAAGTTATTTATCCAGCGATAAAAAAAGACTCCAATTTTAAGTACGATTATTGAGGGTTTTAGGGCTCCGTAGTCCTAACAAGGAACCCGTTTAGTTTCGATCATGTCCGTCCGTCTGTCTGTCTGTCCGTCCGAGGTTTTGCTTGGAGACTGTTGGCACTAGAGAGCTGTAATTTTGTGGAGTTATGTATATCAATCACGCCGACAAAGTGGTAGAATAAAATTTTGAAAAATATTTTTTTAGGATAGCTCCTGTACATATGTAACGTGGGGATGACTTTTTTCATCGTCTACTTCATCGTCTGGCATATCTTTGAATAGGTCCTTTAAAATAACATAGGGGATGCTAGTACTATTTTTCGATTTAGGGATCCGTTAGCGAAATATTAAACTGTTTTGTTAGAGTACCCCCCCCCGTCCCTGTTAAAGCTAAACTATTGGCTTGAATAATCTGGAAAAATTCATGATAATAGTGCTTTTCATGAAATTTTAAGGAAAATCATGACGGTTAAGATAGATCAGTTAGTTTAAGAGGATTAGTCGTTCAACTTAGTCGTTCAAAAAAATCTTAGAGGAAAACATTAAAAGTGACTTAAATGAGGTAATTGCTGAAATATTTTGTGGTAACGACGGGCATTTATTCTCATACATGACGTTGACTCCCAGGTATAAGTTTTTTTATCTTTCTATCTAATCAGTGTTGTTTATACAAAACACGTACCGGCAGCGCAGCGTGGGACGTCCACCCACAAGGTGGACAGACGACCTGGTAAAGGTTGCAGGAGTCAGGACGACGCTGGATGCAGGCCGCTTCCAACCGGCCGATCTGGAGGTCACTGGGGGAGGCCTATGTTCAGCAGTGGACGTCCTGTGGCTGAAATAATGATGATACAAGGTTAAAGAAGATAAAAAAAAAAAATATTTTTCAACAGATTAGCTTCATAAAATGCGTGTTTGTGTAACGCAAACGCAACGCTGGTCTCGTTTCAGTATGTTCCGCGATTTCATATCCTTAAGCGATTTGAATGCGTGGTTCTATGCGTTGCGCGCGTTGCACATTGTCTAACCAAAGCTTAATTTCTGATACCGAAATAAATATAGAGGTACAGTAGTGTGATGAAGTAAGACCGAGTAAAGAAATGAGCTAAAAGGTTATATAAATCTTTATCTTATCACCAGTTGTTGTACCAGTTACCAGTTGGTTGGTTGGTACCAAATACCTACACTGAAAAAAAAATATGATTAATTAAATCAAAATATTGTTCAATTTAATCAACATACTTATTTAAATACGTTCGCATAAAGCAACTTGATGCTGGCTATCAAGCCATCTTGATAAAAAAATAATCAAGAATTACTGCCAATTTAACTAACCTTTTAGTAGAATAGATCAAGCCCTTGATTAAATTCATAATGCCTAATTGTTAGCAGTGATGATGAAGTTGGTGATAGTAATAATTATCTTTATTCATTTAACCAACTTTTTTTATGTATTTAATCCTGAAATTTGATTAATCTTACTAACAATAATGATCAACGTTATAATTGATATTTATTAATTTAACAAAAAAAATGTGTAACATCAACAAAGTTATGTGTTCAAATTGATCGAAGATCTATGTAAGATTAATCACGTTACCTCATTAGATCCAACGTGTCCTTACTTTGTTCCATTAAGTTAGTATATTGATGTTACTATTCAATTTGTATGATTTATACAAATCCTTTATCACATTCATCGAGTATATGTGTTGGGATCCACTAGGTGTTATGTTTAGTCCAAATATATAACTTGTTTAAAATGTGGAACAGTGGTCGCTAGTGGCACTAGTGGTCTCCATACTTCACTCTTATCACACTCACACAAAATGCGTTTGCAATGCGATTGCAGATCGACTGATAAATAGGTGTCACACTGCTGCGACTGATGCTTAGGGCCTGTTTTACCACATCTGGATAAGTTACGGATAGCCTATCGGACGGATCATTTGACATATTTTGTTTAGAAAATAGTCAAACGATGCGTCAGATAGTGCTGTTCTGAGCTCTTACTATGAGCTATTAAAGCAGGCCTGCTATAATAGCTCATGGTACGGTCCCAGGACAGGTATTCCGTGTGACGCTCGGCATAAAGATCCATAGATTAAAGTTCAGTTGCATGTGCAAGTGGTCTGAAGCACATTGTATATGAGTGTACATAGAGAGGCGTTTGGAGTCACTCGCGCCACTTACTGTAATTAATTAACACCAAACATCATAATTATAAATACTTGGACTTAACATTATTGTTTTAAATTACAAATGAAATACATACCATTTAATATCACGTAATTAGTCTTTATTCAAAAATAATTGTAACAAAGCAACATTTTACAACACTTCAAACTTTTTAAACAAATCAACAACAATTCAAATATATTTACAACATGTGTACAATTTAATGTTAGGTAACATGTCACTTTAATCAGTCTATTATTGCTCAGCCCTGACTGCGCAGTGTTATAAAATTTTTAGAAGTAACATTATTAATATTACAAGGAACCGGGGATTCTAAATCCCTTTGTAATTTGGTAACGATTTTTTGGTTTAAAGGCTCTTCAACTTCGTATGCCTGAAAGTGTTCATTAAAATCTAAAGTGTCAAATAATATACCTTTTAAAATTAACTCACATGAATTAAATAAATACACATCGATTAATTTAAAAAACTTTAACAAATCATCTGGACTTGAAGAATAAATCAATATCATGCCGGCTTTATACCGTAAAGATTTTCCCACATATTGAACTAAGCATGTTGCTTCAAAGTTTTCTTTTAATAATTGTAATAACTCCACCTGAAATAAAAAAAAGATTGATAAATAAATCAAGTAAACTATTATATACTTCATAAAAATAAATTTGGCTTCACAATTAACAAAAAACTCACATTTTCTGAAACAGTTTTGTGTGGAGGAGTTGTTTCGGTTTCATTTGAAAAAATTTTTTTTGGTGTTGTGGTCTGTGTTTCTTGCTCTTGCAAAATATTTATATCTTGAAGAGCCTGAAACAAAAATATTATTTATTTCCAAGTCAGTCAGCTCCATTAAAGTAAATGATTTACTTTACACCCATACTTACCATGAAGACAATTTAACGGTCAGATTGAACATGAAAAAGCACAATAAAATATTTAATACATAATATAAAAATTGTTTTCGCAATAACTTTGGGACCTAAAATAATTCCACAAACGTCATGATAATTTGGTTTTTATATTTAAAAGTATCATTTACTTTAAGAAACAATAATACTTACATAATTAGGTACATAACATGTCTAAACAAACACACTTGTTTTATATTTGTTGGAATTATTTAAGTAACCTAATTCATTACTCGCATTACTTTTTTATTTTAAAATTGGAAAGTACAGATATACTTACTGGTCACATGCATAAAATTTAAAAAGATACTTACACTCAGAGATATATTGCAACTGGAAAAGTCAACTTCCTCTATGTTTTCACAGATGATAGCATTTTCTTCGTTGACTGTTTTCAACCAAACCTTCCAACTTCGTATAAAAGTGCTCTTGGCCCAATAAGTGGTATCAGTTCCTTTATTTCCTCAACATTTAAAGCTGATAAAGAATTTACAGTTATTCCATTTTCTAAAAAAAAAAATTTAAATTAATAAATAACTCACAATCACTTTGCTCATATTACTGTAAGTAGGTATATGCTAATACACTCATTACTTTTTTATTTTAAAATTGGAAAGTACAGATATACTTACTGGTCACATGCATAAAATTTAAAAAGATACTTACACTCGGAGATATATTGCAACTGGAAAAGTCAACTTCCTCTATGTTTTCACAGATGATAGCATTTTCTTCGTTGACTGTTTTCAACCAAACCTTCCAACTTCGTATAAAAGTGCTCTTGGCCCAATAAGTGGTATCAGTTCCTTTATTTCCTCAACATTTAAAGCTGATAAAGAATTTACAGTTATTCCATTTTCTAAAAAAAAAAAATTTAAATTAATAAATAACTCACAATCACTTTGCTCATATTACTGTAAGTAGGTATATGCTAATACACTCATTACTTTTTTATTTTAAAATTGGAAAGTACAGATATACTTACTGGTCACATGCATAAAATTTAAAAAGATACTTACACTCAGAGATATATTGCAACTGGAAAAGTCAACTTCCTCTATGTTTTCACAGATGATAGCATTTTCTTCGTTGACTGTTTTCAACCAAACCTTCCAACTTCGTATAAAAGTGCTCTTGGCCCAATAAGTGGTATCAGTTCCTTTATTTCCTCAACATTTAAAGCTGATAAAGAATTTACAGTTATTCCATTTTCTAAAAAAAAAAAATTTAAATTAATAAATAACTCACAATCACTTTGCTCATATTACTGTAAGTAGGTATATGCTAATACACTCATTACTCCACAGGTAATCATTTCTGACATAGATATTTACTTACATGTTAAAATCAAATGGGATGATAGTTAAGCTAAACAAAAACCTTAATTTATCTCCTACATCTCAAGTTTCTCTGTATTGTAATTTGTTATAAATGTCTATTACCTGTGTACTATGCTACCTGTGTGTTTAATATTTAGGTAGAAATACATTTTTCATTCTTAGCACCTTTGTTATATGTGTAATGTGAAAGTATAGGTACCTTTTTTACTTTTTATCATAATTTGCTTGTTAATAGTACCTATTAATAAATTTTGTTTCTCATTTCTTTCACCGTGTCTAAACTCTAACCTTAACTTTCTACATGACCCAAAGGTTCACTGTCAGAAAATGCTACTCAGCTTTAGCTAGGTACTTATATAAGTTGTAGATTGAATAGGTACACACAGTATTGGCTATTTTAGAAAGAAAGTAGAAATTTAAAATTTGTCAGAAGTGATTTGACAGCTTGACAAATCAAACACTAGAATAAGTCATGTTTGCCACTAACATACCTAACACTTACAATTGAAACAATGTTTGGCTTTTAGAAGCATCGTTGACAAGCTACTTTCGCTTCGCACTCCTCCCTCCTAAATTCATGCGCCCTGGCCTAGTCAGTTGCCTAGTTTAGGCTACATACTTACTTACGCATTGAGCGGCGGCTGCGGTTGCGGTTAGCGATGGAGATAGCCGCGTGGTTCGGCGGTTGGAAGACGGTTAAGCAACCGCCGAACCAAGCGGCTAACCGCGAGGTGCGGTTGACAAACCGCTAACAACTCTGTTTCTCGTGTGAGATCGCATTGTGAGATTCAAAGCGACTCGAACGGCGATCTCACACGAGCAACAGCGCGGTTAGGCGGTTGATCAATCGCCGAACCGCGGCTAACCGCAACCGCTCAATGCGTACGTAACGTAGTAGTTAGGTTCAGTATTATAGCTATAGGTACCTAATTATTCGCCATCGTGTATGGCAATACAAGATGAACATTTGACCCAAAAGTGGCTGAGACGAAAATCCAAGAGAATAAGTCTACCTCTAAAACATCACTTTCGTTAACATAGAACAAAGTGACTATTGCAGTAAAAAAACACTTATATGAATTACTTACTTGCAAACGTTGGGATCAGTTCTGGTATTTCCCATGCTGTCAAAAGATCAGCCACTTTGTCCATTACTATTTATTGTAATCGAAACCGCAGTTATATTTAAATTTGCACTTGTTCACTTCGAACACACATCAACGGCTATCAACTTAAAACTTGTAACTTCTTTCTTTCTTTTTGCCCGGTTCTGCCGGCGCCGGCCGCGGCCGCGCTTAATAAAGTGTTGCCATATAATGTTCGGTTTTCTACTTTTAAATCTTAAAATGCAAGATAAATTATTCATAAACCGAAAAAATGACTTTTAATAACAATAAATTAGAATAGCAGATAAAGCAATAGGTAAGTACATATTTTGTTAACGACCCTGTCAACTGAGGGTTTAAAAAATGGACCGAGAAATGTAATTTCTCGTATAATAAAAGATCCCCTTTGATTTTAATCTTATAGTTTTGGTAAGTATTTGTTGGAACAGCAGCAACAGTAAAATATCTGTGAAGATTTTAAATCTGTAGTTTGCTTTTATTAGGTCTGCAACGTGGGCCTTTTCGGGTTTTGGTCTGTGGTTCCACTATAAAGATTTGCTGGCATTGGAACCTAAAAACGGCCAATAATACATTTTTAAAAAAGTATGGCTTCAAATCAAAAGCACAAATAAATCGCGAGAAAAAGAAGTTCCTCCGCTGTGAAAATAAGTATGACATACTTAAGGTTTCCAAGTGCACCTAGGTACCTATTGTTCATTTTAAAAAATCAAGCCATGGATGTCTTTCGAATATAAAGAAGATATTATCTTCTTTGTTCGTTGTATATGTACACATTGTAAATTTTAGTTGGTATGGAGGGATTCATATACGCTTGAGATGTTTTTTCACGGTAAAAAGTGCACATTGTAACATAATTTGCAGCTGTTTTAGTATGAAATTAACATAATTATGCCTCTGAGTGTATATCCACTGAAATAAAACGTACATAATATAAAATTGCTTCGTTACGACGTGAAATGTGATCAGTGTGGTATTATTATAAATATATTATATACTATAATATCTTAGTTCGTAATCGTAATAGTAATTAGGATTATTTACTTCACCTTCACAAAAATTATAACTTACTTTCAACCTAGAAAATAAAGCATAATTTTTGTAGGTGATTTTTCACAATTAGTATAAATTTCCTATAAATGGCAACACTCAGGAAAAAAAGGGTATCAAGCTATCAATTAATGTGATTGTTGTAATGACCTAATTGTATTCATATGAATCAAATATTTTGATAAATAAGATCACACAACTTGATCGTATTTATTAATGTAATTTTATAATAGTTATCGTTTGTTGTTTAATTCGACACATTACCTATTTACTTCAAACACTACCTTGTTTGCGCAAATTTTAATTAATTATTTTGTTAATTTAATCAGTCCTTGTGATAAATTGGACTAAGTTAAATATGTTATCCATCAGCTTAATAGATGGAAACATTTGTATTTTGTTATTTCCTACATATTGTTTATTAAATACGTCACATTTTTTTAAACAAGTTAAAATTGCACTTGATTAGATCCGATTTTTTTCAGTGTAACGTAGTAAAGTAAAAGTGGTGGCTTTATGTTTGGCTAGGCTACAATTTGCTGGCTTTAATACCGCGTGAGGTTACTGTGTGGCGTAAATATTTGTTACCGAAACCGTACGCTTTTACGAGAATTTATTTAATGAGGTGGCTTAAGTATTTGGCTTTTACCCTCACTCTAAATTAAAGCCGAATCCCTGTGACGCAGGTTGGATTACCAAAATTGTGTCCTTTTCTTTCTAGGCCCATCTGAACCCCCTTTAAGGGTGAAATGGGAATTAGTAACACCCTTTATGCCTACTAACTTTTTGTGGCTTAGTTAATGAATGAATTTAGCGGTTACCACACGATTTTGAGGTTATTTTCTTTTTGCCGCCATTTTGAGCGGCAAATGGCGTCAAAAGATGGCCGCCAAAATTATGTGTATAATTAAAGTGTCTCGTGACAAAAGTCTATTTGAAAAAAAATAACTAAGTTACGTGTAACTTAGTTATTTTTTTGTGAAAGGAAAATTCAAATTGCTCCTTTTAGCTAGTCATACTGCTAGAAGCAACCTTTTACCGACAACTTTGAGTCAGAAAAACATATTATTTTTATAATATTGGACAAGGGCAAAATCGATATCAGTCAGTGTAAAGTGTAATTAAACTATGATTGAATTTTAATTAATAATCATTCTATTTGTAATCTATATTGATTCCAAACTATCAATGTGGATTGACTGTCAAAGTGTAAAATGTATTTCATGCATAGACTTAGCATTCGCTACTTCTATATCTATGATTGCATGTCAAAGCTACTTTGGTGTTGTCACAATGACAGGCGAAAATGCTAAGCTTTAACTGTAAGTAAGCCTGTATTCGAGTTTGTATAATTATTTTATTGATGCCTAGACTTTATAAGTATTAAAACTTCTGACAGAGTGCCTAGTTATAGCCAAAATTAAAACTTTACTCATTACGATCTTAATCTGTGTACTCTCTATCCAAAGGTATTTATTTACTTGTTTATTCGTAACTAACTTACAAACCTCCTTTGACGACCTCCGTAGCCGAGAGGCGAGCACGCCGGACTGTAAATGGCGCCGCCATCTCTGAGGTTCCGGGTTCGATTCCCGGTCGGGTCAATGTAGAAAACAAACTTTTCTATATCGGCTCGGGTCTGGGTGTTGCGGCACTGTCGTTGTTTCTGATTTCTTTAACACAAGTGCTTTAGCTACTTACCTTAGGATCAGAGCAATGTATGTGATGTTGTCCAATATTTATTTATTAATTTATTATTATTAATATCAAATTATTAATTTTAAATATAACACTTTAGTTAGAGCAATGAATTCGGGCCACTTTGTTTTTACTGTATTAAAAACCAAAAAAGCCAGCTCAAATAACAACAATATTTAAATAGAATTAGTCCATTATTTTCGTCCTAGCCGTGTCCTATCTTCGGTCGGATAAAAATACCTGAATTTATTAACCGCTATAGCATGAATGTTTTTGTAAATGACTCGAATTCACTGCTCTTAATTGTATTTAATCAGACATTTAATAGTATGACGAAGTGAACTACCTAAAATGAAGTTAAGCACAAATATATTTTTTAACGTTAAAAGAATTGCACCACCCCTTCTCTTCCTGTGGTAAGAGGCGACTACGGGAGAACCGCCATAAGAAGACGGGCAGCAGCGTCTCCTCTCCACCATTGGCCAAACTGCGATCGCCAACCCGCCTGCCAAGCGTGGTGATTATGGCGAAATCCTCCTGTTGGAGGGGCCTCTGTCCAGCGGTGGACTGAAATTGGCTGGTAATGATGATGATATTTTTTAAATAGTACAGTATCATAATTCTCCTTAAATAAATGCATTTAATTTAAATCGTACGTCAAAATCAAATTCTTAAAAATATCGTGCAAAAACTGATATCATTTTAGTATTTTTTTTATTTTTGAAAAATATTTAGTCTTTTTAGTTCACATTTAGATTTTACAAAACTCGATATCTTCTGAAAATCGAGTTCTCGCTAAACCACGCCGAGGTACCTAGTTCCTTAGTCTCTAGGGCCCAACAAATATGTGCCACATGTAGGAAATGAAATAAAACGGAGTGAATAAATTGTGGCATGCTCGTAAATTTATGAGATTCCGACAAATTGGTTTTAGTTGGAATATTCATGTAATATTTGTGCAAAATGGTCTAAATTTTGTAGGCAATGAGTCGATAAATAAAATAAATAAATATTGGACACCATCACATACATGGTTCTGATCCTAAGGTAAGTAGCTAAAGCATTTGTGTTATAGAAATCAGAAACAACAACGGTACCACAACACCCAGAACCGAGACAATATAAAAAAAGTTCATTTTCTACATTGACCCGACCGGGGATCGAACCCGGAACCTCAGTCGATATATCGATAGTTTAAGGAGTATGTGTGCGGTACAGCTTTGTGCACAGTTGATATCATTTTCTTCACTGCTGAGTTTCCTTAGTAATTTGGAATATTAGTACGAACCAGTTTGCATAGGAAGCAATAGGCTTCAGTCTATATATTACCTGCTAAACGGGTTCTATTGTCATTTTAAATGTTTCTTACACAAAGGTCACCAACGGAACCCTACAAAAAGACACCACTGTAATCTGTCCATCTACAACATTACATACATTGCTCGGATCCGAAGGTAAGCTAAAGCACTTGTGTTATAGAAATCAGAAACTACGACGTTACAACAACACCCAGACCCGAGACAATATAGAAAATTACTTTTGAGGGTTCCGTACCCAGGGTAAAACGGGACCCTTAAGGCTCCGCTGTCCGTCGGTCTGTCCGTTTGGCACCAGGCTGTAACTCATGAACCGTGCTAGTTAGAAAATTAAAATTTTCACAGGTAATGTGATTCTGTTGCCGCTATGACAACAAATACTAAAAAACAGAATAAATAAATATTGAAGATAAATAACACTTGAAAAAACACATATATATATACATAAATATTTAAAGGGGCTCCCATACAACTTTTTTTTTTTTTTTTGCGGTTTTTATAGATAATGGTACGGTACTCTTCGTGCGCGAGTCCTACTCGCACTTGGCCGGTTTTTTTTAAATTGAATGGACCGGGAATCAAACCCGGGTCCTCAAAGATCGACACCTAGTCCGGCGTGCTCGCCTCTCGGCTACGGAGATCGTCTGTCTGCTAATCTCATGTCTCTTGATTGTCATGTATTTTTCTGTTACACAATGTATCTTATAAGACGACCTCCGTAGCCGAGAGGCGAGCACGCCGGACTATAATTATGGCGCCGCCATCTCTCGAGGTTCTGGGTTCGATCCCCGGTCGGGTCAATTTAGAAAACGAACTTTTCTATATTTATTTACTCGGTTAAGGGCGTTGTGGTTGTGGTGCCGTCGTTGTTTCTGATTTCTATAACACAAGTGCATAAGCTACTTACCTCAGGACCAGAGCAATATACATATGTGATGTTGTCCAATATTTATTTATTTATTTATGCGTACGTGTAAGTTTTATTGATCTACCATTGTCACACTTTTATATACTTAAAAGGATGAATCTTCCTTCCCGTTCTATCATAAATCTGTTTACAATTCGTAACCGAATATTCTGGTTTTCACATCTGTATTTACATACCCATCCCGCTCATCCGTAAGGGATCCGGGAAAATTCCGGTTTGTCCCGTATTTCCCGCAGGAAACTATTGTGGGTGCTGACTTCGCATATTTTCATTGTAACTGTCATTACAGCGTAATATTTGGTTGGAGTGTGGGTTAAGTTGGATTTATTAGAATATTTGAATAAAATATACAGGGTGCCTCGATATTAGTGTCAAGTTGAAGTACAGCGGGGTAACCATGAACTCTTAAAACAATCTCAAAGCTGTCAATTTTAATGTTTGACAGATTTGAGATTGTTTTAAGAGTTCGTGGTTACCGCCCTGAGATAGAGTACAGCTAGGAATATAGAATAGAATAGAATAGAATTTATTTGGCACTCAAAATTGACACAAACATAAAAAAGAAAATAACATAGATTGACACAAAACTAATAATAATATTATAAAAAATATAAGTAAAGAAACGTGCCAAAAAGAACCTTCGCTCAGTATTCGCCGTGGCAACTTAAGGCTGCCACGACACTGATATTCTGCGAGAGCCTCAAACAATCAAAGATAATTAAATTAATTAATTAATCACCCTAAAACAATTTTTGGGGACAACCTGTAAAAATAGCAGTTAATGTTGAAAGTTGATGATACATACAATAAAAAACAAATTGCCGACATTTATTTTTATTACCAAATAAGTACTTATGTAAATTATGTAGAAACAATATTGTATAGGGAAGAGGGGCATGTAACGAGGAGAGTGATGGGTATGAGTATTGATGGATGGAGGGGTAGAGGACGACCTAAGAAGAGATGGATGGATTGTGTAATGGCCGAAATGTCTGAGAAGGGAGTGAATGACTTGATGACGAGTGACCGTATTGCATGGAAGAGGAAAACATACTGCGTAGACCCCAGATATCTTCGGAACAGGGCAGATGAATGATGATAAATATTGTGTACCTAATGGTAAAGAACCCTTAGTTTGCTAGTCTGACTCTTCGGTGAATTTCTTTTTGTCAGTAAAAAAATATTCAAATTCAAATTCATTTATTTACATGAAACACGGTACATGTTATATGGTGTTACATTCAAATATTATGTTCAAACATGTTTCGCTAACTTACTAGCATGCAAATTTCAAATGAGAAAAATATTAATTAAATAATTATGTCAAATAAGTAATTTAAATCATGTCAAATATTAAGCACAATATTTACTAAGTATATGTTACAGTATTCATTATCTACCACGAACGAGTGGCGTGCAATAGGAAAAAGCGAATAGGTACATTAAATGCAAACTTTATTATTTCTACATTTGCCTTTTAAAAGCGAAGAAAATTATACAATCCTATGTTATTCGGATAAAAAACCCCGCCAAACTAAACCGGACCGCGAAAATCGTGCTTATTCCGACAAATACACCCGGGCATCTCATATTTTCTTGGCTTATCTCCGATTTTCCTATCCGAGAGTGGTAACACTTTCGTTTTTTTTTCCCAGCGAACGGAATTTTCCTGTTTTCAGACAGAAATCCGGGGATCGCGAGAAATACAAATCTCGAATTCCGCAATGTGTAGATACTAGTATGCGTTTGTAATGGCAAATTTATACGTGATGATAATGTATTTACGTTTCGTACTTTTAACATCACTCAACCAGATTGATCTAGTTGAGAGGAATAAGGATTCCTTGTTTGATTTCTGGTCAAGTTAGGTAATGAACTTTGAAGGACCTTTGGAAGCTTTGTTATTAAATAAATAAATTCTGTTAAAAACACTTTGTCTCGTTCCTAGTTTTAGTATTATTTACCGTAATCTGAAATGCGGCAAGAGTTTATTATATCATAAGTGATTGCTATCAGACCTCCGTAACCCTTAGATAGGGGGAGGTAGCCATTTTGTGCCAGCCTTCTCACCCGATGCCATATTCTGAGTTTTGCGTACGATATTTTTTTTCCCCGCTGACCAATAGGGATGACCACTTTTTTTTCTTCGTCTATCAGGTAGAGGTATACACGTATTTTTTCCTTTTTACATAATAACTTAGAAGTGACGTCACTAGCCACCCCCCCTCTCCTGAACTATCTAAGGACAACCTTGTAACCATATATTCTAAACATCATAGTGAACAACTTTTGTTCTAAAACTTTTAAAAATATGTATATTTTTCAGGGTTCCGTACCCAAAGGGTAAAACGGGACCCTATTACCAAGACTCCGCTGTCCGTCCGTCTGTCTGTCTGACCGTCTGTCTGACTGTCTGTCCGTCTATCACCAGGCTGTATCTCATAAAACGTGATAGTTAGACAGTTGAAATTTTCACAGATTATTTTAGTCTGTTGCCGCTATAACAAAAAATACTAAAAAAACAATAAAATAAACAGAAAAATGTTTAGGGGTCTCCTCAACAACAAGCATGATTGTTTTTGCCGTTTTTATAGACAATGGTACGGAACCCTTCGTGCGCGAGTCCGACTTACACTTTTTATGTCTTTCTATACAAATTTTATCGGCTATTTGTTAATTTTGTATGGGAAGTCGAAGTTTATCGCGCAAAATTGAGAGAACAAAATTTGTTTACCATGATGTATAGAATATGTGGTTATAAGGTTGACAACCTGTATAATAATGTGTTTTTGTTTTGGCTAGTCGTGTAGAACGAACAATAACGAATAGGGAATTGATTTCAAAACCCATCGAGTGCAATATTCGGGTCGCTCCAAAGGATTGAATGGGACGACAATAAAAAGACTACTATTTTTCCGTTTTTAGATATAGGTTTTATTTATTTCGTATTCGATGTTTCTGAACTGGATAGAGTTGTGCGCACTTTAATTTGTGGAACTGATGGATGACCGAAAACTGGGGAAATTAATCACTTCACTGCTGGGTAAAGAAAGATCTCTTCCGCATTATGCCTGAACCCTATCCTTGGCCCCTTGGTCCCTATATTTATAATAATTATTATTGGACAAAATCACATAAATAAATAATACAATAAACATTGGACAACATCACATACATTGCTCTGATCCTATGGTAAGTAGCCAAAGCACTAGTGTTACAGAAATCAAAAACAACGACGGTACCCCAACAACATCACCCAGATCCGAGACAATGTTGAAAAATTATACAATTACCCGCCCGGGAATCGAACCCGGAACATATTTGTATATCTTTTCTCCATATGTTCGTAATGTCGTTTGGCAAATCGCAGTCTTCATTAAAAAAACATTTGTACTTTCATAAAAAAAACAAGTTATTATCAAATTTTTTGGTTGACTACACGTAAACCTTGTTGTTTCTGAAAAAAAAAATAACAGTAGAGGTGGGATTCCATACAAAATATTGTATAAAAGAAAACCCTGCCCTAGAAATACACAATTTCATTCAATTGCAACCGTTGAATAGAAGATAAAATGAAATTGAAGAATAAAACGCGTCGAATGCAGTCGAGTTTTGTTTTTATATCAGGAATTGAGGAAAGTGGGCAAATACTGGCGTTGAAACACTTCATATTTCATAGTGCTAGTGCTGCGTAGATGTCGGCAATGTTATCGATATAAAATAAAGTTTACGAATACATTTCACACGCTTTCTTAGGTTCACTTAACTATGATGGTGGAATCTTAATAGTCGTATCGATTAAAAACTCTAAAAGTATGTGAACTCTGTATTAAAATATTATAATTTGATATCGTCGAGCTGACTTTATGATGTGAGTGGATAATAAAGCTTCACAATGGCGACTAGTAAAAACTTCGATTTCGGGCTTATTCATTTCTTTTTTTCACATACATAATTATAAAAGCGGAAGTTTTTTTTGTGTTGTTGTATAATAAGTATTGTTGCGTTTTGCTTACATACTTAAGATTCGATTCAAATTAAAATCAAGCGTCTAGATATGGTTAATGAATCTTTAATTTTTAGTAATACGTTTTACGGTTATATCATAATTAAATAACTATTAAAAGCATGTGTTAATAATATCTAAAGACAGTGTGTCATGTTATTCAAATTCAAAAGTCAAAAATATTTATATATAGTGTTAGTAACTATTTAACTTAAGACTATTGTTAGTAAGCAAGCAGTTACAAGTGTAAGAAGTCTACAATAAGATACTCCACACAAATTAACTACATTTTGCATCAAGCATCTATTTTTCTAATGATTTTAATCTTGCTTCTATGTTACGAGTTTCTTTTACACAATATATGATAACAGATTGTAATAAAATATTAAAAAACAGTTTACTTATATTGACGTATGATAGTCTCCACTCATTTTAACCGTTTTGTATTTATCTGGATTCAGAATATACCCAACCCAATTCAGAATGTCTGGTTAATCTAGGTATAACATAAGTGTATATACTACCTCCTACATGAAACACATGTAATATTCCCACTGGGAATTGTAAATCAGGGTAATCAGCTTCCCGGCTAAGTCCGGCCACCGTTAATATTTGATAACTCACTAATCTGATTAAGTTTAAATAGGTCTTTACATAGGATTATTTAATTATTTATCTATATAATATAAAACATAGGGCATTTTAATACTACATTGGGATAACATTAAATAAAAATCCATTTACATCCTATAAGAACAGGGTGTTCCTGGAGGTATGGATCAAATTGGCAAGGTGCATAGACGGGATGACTCTCAATATTTGACTCTAAGAATGCAGGTATTATTTTTGTCAAATAAAGTTATGAAAAAAATATGTTTTTCATTGTTGTCACACATGTTTGCTAGTTGATCAAAATAACTTTTTGAGAAACGGACTCTACTGCCTATCGGGCCAACGGACTCTGCTGCCTTAATTAAGGTGTCAGATTTATTAAATGGTGTCTTAAATATATTGTTTTAAACTTGAATGGTCACTAACATTAGAAACTAAATAATAACTATTAAATATCGGGAACTCAAAAATAAGATACATGGAACAATCTCGTAACAAACTATTCTAATGGTGTCTTAAAATTATTTATTATTGGTGTCCACATCCCAATTTTCGATGGATATAAAAGATAGTTGAACTCTAGTGCAGTTATTAAGCGCAAGAGTCTTTGTGTCCCTACCGGCTCTGATTTAGATGTCCTGGAAGATGAAAAGGTTCGTAATAATTTTCTTAAATAATTAAAAATATATATAATCCCACTGACCCATTTTCGGTTCACCAGACTATGACTATATTTGTGTAATGTGTCTGTCAATTATTAAATCACTTTAATAATAATAACATATTACGGGATCTAAAGGTACGTAAGTAAGTAGTCTATGACTGTTTCTAAATCAGTCAAAGTTTGAAAGTTATATCAAAATTGATCTTATTCAGATTTCAGATCTCTGGTTTAAGTTTAAAGCTTTACTTATCTATAAATTAATAAAAAATCATCGATTATTATCGCATAATAAAAATAGCGATAACTTACTTCTATCGACTATCCCATCACTAGGCGAAAGAGACCTAAAATATGCATCGTACGTTCGGCTGTTTGCCTTAGCCTTAATAAAGGATGTTTTTTTAAATACTTACAATCTTATCGGGTTTATTTCCACGGTTGACACTAAACTATTTTCGATTAAAGATTATCTTAATTTGTTTTTTGCATAGTTTTATAAACTCTATAAAAACGCCAGTAAAAAGTAAAAGTATCGTTTTTTTTTCAAAAAACTTTTAAACACCATGTTTTGTAACCTTCTTCCAGTTCGTGGTCGCCTTCTTTCTCAACGGTTGTCAGCGCTAATCACTCACCCTGTATTTAAACAGGGTATACAAGAGAACAGGGCGGTAACCACGAACTCTTAAAACAATCTCAAATCTGTCAAACATTATCAAATCTGTCAAATTTCGTATGTAATGGCGTACCAAAATTGACAGATTTGACAGCTTTGAGATTGTTTTGAGAGTTCATGGTTACCCCGCAGGACACTCCTTAAAACTACGTGATCAGTAAGTCATATACAACATTATTTTCTATGGGAGCAACATTGAAATCGAGATTTTTTTAGCTGCTCCATACAAACTTACTCCTCGATGATAATGTATGGAGCATCTAAAAATAAAATCACGATTTCGATGTTGATGTTGTATATGACCAGCTGAACACGTGGTTTCAAGGAGTGTCCCATTCTTTTGTATACCCTGTATACAATAACAATATTATGCGCTTATCTTTATTCCCCCATTAAACAAGGAAAAAGCAAATGTCTATACAATAACACAAAACTTCCATAACCGTCGGCTTGCTCCGTCCATCTTGATATAAAACAATTGGGACGCCTGACGAATAGTTTCCCAAAACGCCAGTCAGCGATCGCTCCCTAGCTCTATGGCGCCCCAGAATTTAACGTTTTGCGGAATACATTGACACAGCTCACGAAAATCAGCTAGATCACTCCGAATCTATTCATTTTAACTGTATTGCATTAAAACAAAAAATAAAAAAATAAAAGTGGACTTTTTACCATTTTATCCCAGTCGATTTGATCGTCGATCTATAAAAACCGATACCGATAAAATAGATACGGCTTAACAGATTATTTGTCAGCTGTCTTGCCTTTGTGCCTCATATCTGATGTATCTCAAAAATAATATCTAGAAAATAGAAAAAGATTTAGAAAAAGATTTATTTGACACACACAGAATACAAAAGGAAAAACATTTACAGGATAATAAAAAGCAATATGTAAAAAGCAATATCTCACTAAACTTCTATTTAGATTGACTTCCCTGCCCTTAGCCCTTATCCGGTCTATATATCAAGTTATTTTTTCGGTAGTTCTGTTTCGGCCTTCTATTAGTATTCCCTAGTTAACTGTTAAGACTTTGCAGGTGCAGCCAGGACTGGCAAAGAAACTAACGTTTTAAATTACTAACGGAGTTAATTATAACTAGTGACATTGGATTTAAAAAAAATGATATTTCACTCCAATAGTAGTGCTGATGGTAGTGATGTACAAGGCTCGAGGCTTCCGAGTCCTTTTGTCTAGAGCTCGGTGTCGTTTACAGGGCTCGCCTCGTTTGTGTGGAGCTCGATAACTCTGGAGTCTTTTTCAAAGCTCGAGCCTTTTTTAGAGCTCGAGCCTTTTTAAGAGCTCGAGTCTTTTTGAGAGCTCGATCGATCTCGAGGCTTTTTCAGGGCTCGAGTCTTTTTCTGCGCTCTAGTTGTGATGGGCTGCTTATAAATGAAAATAATTAGAGGTAAAGCACAATAGATTAAGCATCTACGGTGCTCTTTATGACATAAGATTTTCATATTTTTGAGTTCTAATTTTGAAGACTCGAGTCAGATATTAAAGTCGTAAACCTTAACTTGAGCTCTTATTCAAGGCTCGCGTTCATTTTAAGACTCGAGCTCTTTTGAAGGCTCGAGCCATTTTAATAGGTTCGAGCTCTTTTGAAGGCTCAAACTCTTTTGAAACCTCGAGGCGTGGTTTAGAGAGCTCGCGTCTCGGCTAGGCTCGGGCCTACGAGCCTTCCGAGCTTACTGAGTCCTGCAAATACGCCTCGAGGCTTCAAAAGTAGAACTCGACGCCTCGAGGTTTGTACATCACTAGCTGATGGTCATGTTTGATGATTTGATGTTTTAGAAATAGCGTGGAATGTGTTAATGGGAGGGTTGTAGTCTAGAATTTTCTAAAAGCCTAAGATCGGGATGATGATAACAAACTTGATACTCTTTAGTCTACTCAAATAAAACAAAGTACAGGGCCATAACCATGAACTCTTAAAACAATCTCAAGGTTGTCAAATCTGTCAATTTTGGTACGTCATTTCATACAAAATTTGACAGAAATGATAATGTTTGACAGATTTGTGATTGTTTTAACAGTTCATGGTTAGGGCCCAGGACTGAACCATTTAAAATTACACGACTGTAGGTGAAAGATAGATTTTAAAATTTGTTAATATAATATTACAATAATTAGTCTCATATTGTAGATTCTATATGATTTAGGGGTGTCTATTACGACAGCATGGAATGCTTTTTCTATTGTAGCTATGGTATAGGAGCTGTATATCAATATAATGTTTTCCGTTTTCATATTATAATATGTTAGATACGACTTTTTCGGAGATACGAATATATGGAAGAGTAAACGGAGATTGGTATGAGGAAATAAATATAATGTATAGAGTATATTGAATATTATTTATCCAAAAAAATAACTTTAAAAAAAGTTATTCCGATACACTTACTTAAGAATTGAATCCTTGTTTACATTCTACGAAATTAAACGTAAATATAGTTAGGTAAGACTATGAATCTGATGTTCAGCAGTGGACGTCCATGCTGCGATGATGATGAAATCTGTTCATAGATTCCGAAAAAACCTTAGACCAAAAATAATCTTAAGCGTAAATTACCTAAGAACAAAAGTTCACCTAATTTTTCACCTGTCTAGTGTTTTTTGTGGAGTTTTTAATAAAAACCACGGCGATTACGATGAGTCGGCTAATCACGTAATAATAATTAAGCTCTAATGGAGGCTGTGTTTAGGGCCATTATCTTCGACACAATGGCAGGCATGTTGCGGATCATCTCGCCACAGTAAAGAGATACACAGCAGAGACACTGGATAAAATAAAACTAAATAAATAAATAAACTCGACCAAAAATGGCACCAACTATGTATATAGCCTCAAACTAAGTAACTTAACTTAACGCCCTACTTAAACAAAAATTTGCAGTTTTTGTTGAATCTTTCGCAAACGGATCGATCGTAGATAAATATCAATAAGTCTCAGCAACCCCTTAGTCATTTTAAAGGACCTATTCAACGTACCCTCAAGATACCCCGTACGATGGGATAGACGATGAAAAAAACATCACCCGCGCGTTACATGTATGGGAGCTACCTTAAAAAAAAAAAACTTAATTTTATTTTACCATTTCGTCGGCGTGATTGATATACATATCTCCACAAAATTACAGCTCTTTTGTGTCAACAGTCTTCAAGCAAAACCTCGAACGGCTAGACAGATAGACGGACATGACGAAACTATAAGGGTTCCTTGTCAGGACTACGGAACCCTAAAAAACCTATCATCCTATCATCCATACGTATACAGCTCTATCTTCTAGATAGGATACATTTAAGTGTTTGTGGAAGTAATCTTACTGAATCGACGTATTTTTACTGTAATTCCCTTGAGCGAGAGTCCATCAGAATACACGAGATGTCATTTCGCGGCATTTTTTATCTTTAGTTAACGTAAATCGTGGTAACTGGTAATGTGTGGTCTTCTTTTGAACTAACACACGCACACACTGTTAATTATATAATGCTATACAGTAAATAGATCAACTAAGCTTTGTCTATTTAATATAATGGATAAAGGCTATTCCCTAAAAAAAAAATTTGGAAATAAAATGAAATGAAATAATTTCTTTGCGTAAGACACACGGTACATTTAAGATCTAATCATATTTGTGGTACATGCGTGCTCTACCGATTGAAGCCATGCAAAAGCTTTGTTTTACAATTAAATAACTTGTGTGGTCGATATGTCGTGGCCCGATCTTAGAATGAATCACTTCATGATTTAGCCAACCATTTCGTAAAATGGTCGTTTTTCATGATGCGACACAGTACCCGCGTGCCACATCATGATGTTGATAGGCCAGATCAATGAACCAGTCAGCGTTTGACGATATGATCGACTACTTCATGAAATGGCCAAACGTTGGTGGTCATATCTTAAAACAGTTATATTATCCACCGGTAGAGGCGCTGATGTCGCTTTGTTATTGTGGTACAACATGGCGGCGGACAATTATTCTGTTCTTATGAATTGTGATAGTAAAACATAAGTGTAAATAGAAGATTAAATTGCAGTGAATTATCGTTAAGACATTAAGCTAGGTGATTTTAATGAAAGTCACTTGAAAAAAAGGCTCAACGTCAAAAGCCGTGGAGTTTGACACGTAATTTGGGAGGTTAGTAAGGTTATTATTTAAATCTTTTTATTTATAAGTTTTCTTTAAAAATTACATATATTTATAATGTTTTACTTATCTATTAAGAAAATTAATATTAAACAAATTCCAGTAGCTTGTAAAAGTATTTATACCTATTTTAATGATATGGCCAAACGTTGTTTAACATATCATCAAACGTTGACGTTTAAACGATATGGCCAGTTTTGTTTTGCCGTTTTATGAAATACGGCCATATTATGAAATAGCCGGCCACATCATGAAGTGTTTAATTTTAAGATCGGGCCACGACAGATACATATTGTGATATTGCGTTTAGACAACAATATTAGGTATACAATAAGGTGAATATTCCGTGACAAAATGTTTTTTTTTCCTATTTGTTGTTTAAAGAATTTATCTAAACTAACCGTTGAATGACCTTTGAGAGACGAGCACGCCGGACTTGGCGGAGCCATCACTGAGGTTCCAGGTTCGATTCCCGGTCGATTAAAACCATATGGTGAAGTAACTATGGCTTTTATCACCATTAAAACCAATTTATTTCTGTTAATAGGCTTAAACTAAGCGCTTTTACCTCATAGTCGAGTACTTCAACCTTTCTTACTCTGCAAGTAAACTCAATTTAAGTACGACGTAAAGTTGTCCAGTTTATTCTATATGTACAATTGCTCCCTTAGCAGTGTTGTCGTAAATTCCGGAGTTTCCTTGTCCAAAGTTTGAAACTCCATAAAAGTGGGAAAAAATTTGAATCCAACATCAATATAAGAGTGTTTCATAAATTACTTACCTTTGCTCGCAGTTTCTTGTGTTTTTAGCTGAGGCTGAGTTCTGCATTAAGTTTTGAATAAGCTATGTTTTACTTATCTGAAGGATAAACACTATTTTTGCTATATATTGTTTTAAACTTTCATGGTCACTAACATTAGGAAGTTTGTTACGGGATTGCTACCATGTACCTTATTTTTGAGTTCCCGATATTTCGGCACTGTTGCAAGCGCCATGATCACGGAGTAACTGAAGATCTTGCGGGTAAGTTGTTAAGGGCAAACATATCGGTCTACCCTCTTTCGCTGTCTTTTATTGCACGCGTCGGTACCATTGTCTACAAACTCACTATTTTCTCGCACCTGTTCTCGACACACAACACTAACAGTATCTGACCGCGAAACAGCAGAACTCAAAAATAAGGTACATGGTAGCAATCCCGTAACAAACTATTCTAATACTATTTTTGCTTTTTACCACCGCCAAATAGCGCTATAATATGACACATTAAGTTCAAGAAATTTTATCCTCCAGATAATTTATCTGTTACAAAGCTATTTGGCACTTCATTCGTACAATGTGAAACAATCCCTTACTGTCTTATTCAGAGTGCATTTGCTATTCCGGGGCTAAGGTTAAACCACTGTTTTAACGTACAAAAATCAGTGGTTTAACCTTAGTCTGGACTAGTAAATGCACTCTGAATAAGACAGTTAGTGTTTGTAATACGATGAGATTCAGACGAAGATTTTTTTCATTGCATTAGTGCATACATAACCTCTCAACTGGCGGCCATCTTGCGCACGTCACTCCGTTGACTGGCGGCCACCCCTAGAGGGCCCCCCGATGTTTGGGAACCGTTGCATTCTTTAGACCATTTCTCTAATATTTTGTAACAGTGCCCTATGAAACGTATATATATATTTTAATTCTCCATGAAATAATCTATAAAACAGTGTTTACGTAATTTGTTAATTTAGTTGTATCTATAAACGAAAACAATGTAAACTAAGGGAAAAGTAAAAATATCGATATCATGAGATTAAATAAAGTTTATTATCCAAACTTAAAAAAAATCTGTACAGTCAGTTGAGAATATAAAATAAAATATTGTATCTCTTTTTAGTTTTACTAAGCAATGCAAAGATACAATGTCATGTTATGTATTTATGTTTAATAACTTAATAGCACGTAAACCTAAACTAAATTTAATTTACATTAGAATCGATTCTGAGACTAGTATAGTGTAAATAGTGTTACAATAAATCTTTTTAAAAAACTATACAAAAAGACGATAAAACGCAATAAACTGGCTGGCAAGGGATTAAAAAACTTTGTGCTGGCTTTTCCCCAACAGTGGGATGATATAGATTACAAAAAATGCGACGGGGTATAAATGTTACGAAACAGAACGCCTACTGTGAAAGTTTTTCGTTTATCCAAACTTATTATTATAATTAATCAAAATAAATATTCACGTGTGTCAATCCTTTGCGAAAAGATTTAAACCCCTCAAACTAGCCATGTAAAAAACCCGACCGTTTTTATTGTTTATAATTGTCAATGGTTTGACACATCATCACCAGCCTATATTAGTCCACTGCTGGACACAGGCCTCTCCAAAAGGAGGATTTTGCCATAATCGCCACGCTTGGCAGGCGGGTTGGCGATCGCAGTTTGGCCAATGGTGGAAAGGAGACGCTGCTGCCCGTCTTCTTGTGGCGGTTCTCCTGTAGTCGCCTCTTACGACACCCAAAGGAAGAGAAGGGGTGGTGCTATTCTTTTGACGTGCCGGCACCACACGACACACGGGAAGGTTTGACACAAGTAGATGGTAATTATAATTTTATGAGGTAAATAGGTCAGAACGATTGAAAAATTTTACGTAGTAATTTCTCAGATGGTTATGCCAGCCCTTTGATTATAAACATGTCTAGATAGAGTGTGGTGCTGCAATTGTCACCAAAAGAACAGGGCCATAACCATAAGTTCTTAAAACAATCTCAAAGTTGTCAAATCTGTCAATTTTGGTACGTCATTTCATACAAAATTTGACAGAAATGATAATGTTTGACAGATTTGAGATTGTTTTAAGAGTTCGTGGTTACCGCCCAGGCCAGTTTTGAGTGAGTAACAACTATGGTTGCTATGGTAACAAGCGCGTCATTGAGCGGGCAAAACAAACTTTGGCGCCAACAGTTGGCATACATATTTTTTGACGTTTATGACACTCGAACAGGGAATCTAGACATGTATGTATATAATTATAGTTGTGGTATCGTCGTTGTTTCTGATTTCTATAACACAAGTGCTTTAGCTACTTACCTTAGGATCAGAGCAATGTATGTGGTGTTCTCCAATATTTATTATTATTATTATAATGAAAGTGCCAGCCCTATCAATTGAAACAAATGCCTATAATCCGACTCAGTTGCTCACTTTCCTAAGTAAAATCGTCCTGTGACGAAATTGCCACGACATCAACTTTTCAATAATATTACGTTTCAAGTTCCGTTGCCACTTATTTATCACTTCGAATCGTCCATTTGCTTAGGCCAAAGGCCAGATTTAAGTGGGCAAAACAAATTGGCGGTACTTTGCCAAGTTTTAGACTTAATTTGAATTTCTTAAAGTTCCCCGAGGACCGGGAATTTAATTACGAATTCAAGAAACTTAGGCCCTAATGCGGGGAAAAACGTTATCGATTTTTTTGATTTTGTTACCTAATGTGCCAAGTTTGTGCAATGTAAGCAGTACCTAGAATCATAGGCTAAGTAAAGAATTTACAAATATGCAAGTTTGAGTTTAAGTGCTTTTTAAATCCTCTCGGGCTGAACTGCTAACATTATATAAGCAGTGTTGATTTAACATTATATTTGTGAATTACATATAAGGTGTAACTGAATTAGTGTCAGATATTTTTAGGAGTAACTTAGACTATCACATGGATCACATATAAGATAAATTTAAAATTATAGAACAAACTTTAATTCACGCACCAAGTAATATGATATTATGATGAACAGTGTAATATGATTGTTTGAGTGCATGAATGTAATTCTGGAGAGATTATGAATCGGCTAGCGTTGTGTGAGTAGTCTACTTGTGGTGTTTGGGTACATGTACAGGATAATGTAGATTCTTTATTTTAAAACATTTTATTTTTTCGATTTTTTAAAAGTTTGTTCTATAATTTTAAATTTATCTTATATGTGATCCATGTGATAGTCTAAGTTACTCCTAAAAATATCTGACACTAATTCACTTACACCTTATATAAGATTATTTAAATGTTTATTTATCCTGTAATGTGCTGACTGTCCGCCAATTTTTTATAATGCACGTACTAACAAAACAACATGTATTCCTTCCCTATAATGTTGACATCACTAATAAACGACGTAGAGACATAGTTAGCATTAGGAAATTTTTACATTTCTTGGCCCATTTTTCTACAATAGACTAAATAAGATACTTATTTTTTATGAGTTCAATAACCATAATTTTAAAATAGTCATAGTAAAATTTTTACTTACTTTGTCTTATGATCAAACTGAACAGTTACTTTTGATATGTAAATAGAATAGACTAGTAGTATATAAAACGTTATAATGTAATAAAGGAAATATTACATTTTAATCTTTGAATATTGTTAATTTATGTTACTTAGAATCATTTTAAGTTCTCTCTCGCCTGAAGCACAGGTTCTAACTAGTTCAGGCAAAGATAAGTTAAGCAATGTATAGTTTTTAAGGTGTACTGATTTAAATGTATCTGCATTTCTTGTACTTAATAAACGATTTTATTATTTATCATTATTATTCGTTATCTAGTTGTATATCATTCAAGCTTTGTTTAGTTTGGGGTTAGATAATAGGCTAGTTGACACCACCAATCAATTGACATACTTTTTATGAGCTGTCAAAACGGATATCTTCCTTATAATTTGTATGGCAATATCGGATTATGACGTCACTATCCGATAAACTCAACTGCCTTACTTTTTTACGATTTTAAAGCAATCAAAAATCAGTTTGTCTCTTAAATAAAACTGTACTGAGTTATTTGGCCTAAAATAAAGTGTCTGTTTTAATAAATGATGCCTTAGAATTATTTATGAATGGGGTCAACATCCCTATTGGTGTTATTGTGGAAAGAATCCATTTATTACTATTTTCTTATATTGTTTTTTTTCTTGTTTCAGGTGGTAAGTACCTTAGCACGAGGTCAGCATACTGTCATCTAACTAAGGTATCCAACAAAGCATGCAAAATATTATAGTTTTAATTTAAATAAATTAAGGATAAGATAACAATAGCTTAGGAACTATGAAGATTCAATGCTATTAATAGTATTAGTCATCTTAATTGTACACGATAAATATTGGTTAAAAAGCCGTAAATTTAACACTCTTCTGCTCAAATACTAAAAAGTTTTAATAAAGACCAACATATATTTAGTGAGCTCAACGAGTAAACAGACAAAAGTGACTATAGGGAGTAAGACACTTTAATGAAAGTTCTTCTGCCAAAAAACTTGGCAGGTTGTTTGCAGCCATGAAAATTGGGTCTATAACAGACTTTTACCGTGACAAAATTTTTAGGGTCGATATTTTTTCTATAATAGAACATGATAAAATTACTGTATTCTTATATTATTGAAATCACAATAAAATGAAAATTTTGCTGTATTTGTTTGTTTTTTTTTTTTTATTTGAGATGGGCTTACTCTTGACCCCAATCTTGCTCTAGAGCATAGATGGGATCTACGATAGAGCGAGCTTGCCCAGAAGATGCCTATTCACTCTGGACTTAAAGAGAGTCAGGTTATATGCACTTGTTTGTGTAAAGATTCCGCTTTTAACAGTCTACGATTTAATTGATATAGTGGTGTGTTAAAAGCGGAATCTACAGGAGAACCGCCACAAGAAGACGGGCAGCAGCGTCTCCTCTCCACCATTGGCCAAACTGCGATCGCCAACCCGCCTGCCAAGCGTGGCGATTATGGCAAAATCCTCCTTTTGGAGAGGCCTGTGTCCAGCAGTGGACTGATATAGGCTGGTGATGATGATAATGACAGGCAGCGCAACTATAGATTGTGGTAATTTATTAAAAAACCGCTTAAAAGTTAGCTTAAAAGACATTGTTTTTCGTAAGATTTTAATAAAAGTAAAACAATTTTGGTTCTGCATTCTGCGTAATGCTAAAATGTCCGCACCAGAAATTAAAACTAACAACTTATTCTCATAATTGTGATCTTATATTTAATTACAAGTTGGAACAAACAAGGAGAACGCCAGAACATCTGCTTGCAAATGCTCGAAAATTAATTTAATTTTTATTTTGCAACAGAAATACTTGTATGCAATTTTTATTACGAATTGCGTTAGCCTTGAGAGAGAAAACTTTGTAATGGAATTAACTGAGAGGAACTCCTACGGCCTTATTCCAAAAAAGATAAACTAGGTTTAAACCATGTCTAAAGATAAGCCAACCAATTTTAAATATTTACCGAGATACGTCTGATGTGTCAACATTTTAAATTGGTTGGTTATTTTTTAGACATGGTTTAAACCTAGTCTATCTTTTTTGTAAAAAAGCCACTATAGTTTTTTAATAGTCACTAACGCGGAGGGTTTACCACTATCTGTTTGGTGTCTTTCCGCAGTTCCAGCACACCCAGCTCCAAACTAATTGAGATAAAAAACAGTTTTTTAAGTTGACTTGAACCGGAAATTTCTTGCGCTGTTTCTTCTCGGTGCCTGCTCACAATATTGTTAAAGCAGAAGTAGGATACAAAAATAGGACATGTAAAAGAGCTTAATTTAAAGCATAAGTTTTATTAGTTTTTGATGAAACTAAATAAGAAACAACATAACTGAGGCAAGTATAATCACTTATATCTTAGAGAAATTAAAAACAATGACGGTACTACAAAATCCAGACCAGGGCCCTAACCATGAACTGTTAAAACAATCACAAATCTGTCAAACATTATCATTTCTGTCAAATTTTGTATGAAATGTCGTACCAAAATTGACAGATTTGACAACTTTGAGATTGTTTTAACAGTTAAAACAATCACAAATCTGTCAAACATTATCATTTCTGTCAAATTTTGTATGAAATGACGTACCAAAATTGACAGTTTTGACAACTTTGAGGTTGTTTTAAGAGTTCATAGTTATGGCCTTGAAACAACATAGAAAAGTTAATTTTCTTTAGTGACCCGATCAGGAATCGAATCCGGGGCCTCAGAGATTAGAAATAAAAGAAAATACAGTGATAGACTCTCTTCACTTTTTGCAAAGGCTAAAAGTAGTCTGCAATTCTCATTAAAATCGCGACTTATCGCCTAAAAGCTACAGTCTTGGTAAAAATTATATTTATAGCATCTTAAGTCGCCACCGCAGTGCGGGTCTGGGATGGTTTTAACGGCTCGGAAACAAGGGAAACCCATTTACTTATCAAGTTTTTGTCTCGAACGGTTACCAAGGATAGTAACCGTTTTCTTCTGGAATACGGGTGGGTTGGACACTAAACGAATTTATCTTAATTCTACTCATGTTATAAATGAAATTTGTTTTATAAATACTGAAACAAAAAAAGAAGTAGGTAATTTTCTACAAAATATTTTTAATCAAGCTAGAATGACAGAGATGATGGTCCTATAATGTTAGGCGTTATAATAGCTACTACATTTTTTTTTTATAATTATTTTTATTTTTTATCTTGTTAATGTTAAATAAAATATACTGAAAGAAACAGATGTTTTTGTAGAAGCTAAGAGGCGATGAGAGTAAAAAATTCTTAAGTAATTTAGTAAGTATTTGGCTTGTATCAATCTTACTGCGATTTCATAGCTCTGGGAAAATATTTAGCTGTTAAGAATCCTGCAACCGAATCTCTGTTTCAGCGTTATCAGCCTGTCAATTCTGTATGAATTTAAACTCGCTTCAAAAATCACATAAGCGGTGCGGTACAAACAAACATACCCTCTAATTATGATTTTGCTATGAAGTTGGTTCACATAACTTATAGATAGATAAATAATCTTTATAGCACACCACGCCAAAGAAACAGTACAAAGAAAAAACATTAGAATGGTACAATTTATGCGGTCCTATCGCTAGAAGAGATCTCTTCCAGACATTCTTCAGATAGAGGATAGCTAAAAGTTGCGAGGGGGGACGGTAAAGAGTTTAAGGGTCTGTTACACTATGTACGGTTAAAGTTATTAAAAGAAAAAATATGTAGACGACAAATGTGCTTGAAAATTGCGTCAAAAATGTGTCAAAATCATGTTTATCCTTCAGAAAAGTAAAATATGCTTATTCAGAACTAATGCAGAACTTATCCGTAATTGTGAAACAGGTTCAAGAAAGAGATAATTTGTCGATGAGTGACTCTAGTGTTAAAGCCACAGAGCGGTTCACGTAAGTGGTACAAACGAACATAGACCCTATTCTGTATCCGAGTGGGTTCACATTACTTATCGACGAATACTGAGTTCAGTGTCGAAGTTCGCTTCTTTCAACCGACTTCCAAAACAGGAGGCGGTTCTCAATTCGACTAAATGTTGTTTTTACGAATTGACAGGATGTTAGAATACTTAGTTTGTTACGAGATTGCTACCATGTACCTTATTTTTGAGGTACATGGTAGCAATCTCGTTTAAGTCTCAGTTTAAAACAATATACCGACAGGATGGTTCACTAGGTATTGGACATACGCCTCTTCCAATCCATGCAATGACAATTACTTTTGAGTAGTCTATGTACGATGAATTGCTTACAAGCCAGCCCCTCTAGCACGCACAACTAACCACGATATGATACGATACGATATAGCGATTTATCGCCTCTTTACTTTGAAAATATGATAACATAGCCACCATCTTGATTTTTTATTGAAACAGTGATCATGTCCGTGCCGGCGACTTTACAGTTATGCTCGATTTTTCCATAAAAAAACATATTTTGACAAAAAAATGCGATAAATCGCTATATCATATCGTGTTTTGTTGCTCATGCTAGAGGGGCAGGTATAAAATAAACTTATCTATGTGAAAGTAAGTGTATCATAATACGACATAAGCCTATAACACCTCGCAAAGTAATAACGGGGAAGCTTGCTGTCAACGACCCAAACCGATATAAATATTCAATAGCCGTTTACACGTTTGATATTGTTTTCATATACGGAATATATTTACCCTAAAACGAGGAATATTGAGTGGAAGGTTGTTTCATTTCCTTTGGGGGAAACTATGGCTTTCACTTTGACTTTGTTTTACTTATACTTTGTTGTATCACCTTAACTTTAACCATAACTATAACCGGTGTTTGGTGGTGTGTCGTGTGGTGCCGGCACATTAAAAGAATTGCACCACCCCTTCTCTTCCTATGGGTGTCGTAAGAGGCGACTACAGGAGAACCGCCATTAAGAAGACGGGCAGCAGCGTCTCCTCTCCACCATTGGCCAAACTGCGATCGCCAATCCGCCTGCCAAGCGTGGCGATTATGGCAAAATCCTCCTTTTGGAGAGGCCTGTGTCCAGCAGTGGTCGGAATAGGCTGGTGATGATGATGATGATGATAACCGGTGTTTCTGTATAGAGTTTGACAGACTTTTGACGTTTGTTAAAGTTAAAGTAAGATGGTGCAACCCAGCCTTAAGGAAAGCGATTGCTTTAAATTACAGGATTACATTCTAGTGCCAAATTTTATGAAACTACTCGGGATCAGTAACTTAATCGATCTGAGTTGAAGAAGAATTTCAAAACAGCATTTTCACTTATTTCTATCTGCTGTTAAAAGAGTTGAATATTGGATTTAATAATTAGTCGATAAAATTTCACCATATTTTCTGCACTGAATTTTGCCAGTGGTGCCTCCCAATACACCCAGATACGAGCCACTTCAGAAAAGTACAATTTTATTTCTTAATTTACTTGTATCGGGATTTGAACCCGGGACCTTTCGCGTTCAAGCCAAATTACGGCGCTACTACAACAGTCGGGTGGTATTTTTTGATGATGATGAAATGAATTGAAATATATTTTATTTTGAAAACATTTAGCATAGTTAAAATTATGAACTGCTTTTGTAAAAGGTTGCCCTGTGCTACGAGAGGCAGGGTCCTCCTCCTATAGTAGGTACCTAATAGACACCTATTTAAGTCCTTTTAAACGTAGTTAAACAATGCCGTAGTCCACTAGTCCTTAGTAGGTTACTTCATCACCAGCCTATATCAGTCCACTGCTGGACACAGGCCTCTCCAAAAGAAGGATTTTGCCATAATAGCCACGCTTTGCAGGCGGGTTGGCGATCGCAGTTTGGCCAATTTTGGAGAGGAGACGCTGTTGCCCGTCTTCTTGTGGCTGTTCTCCTGTAGTCGCCTCTTACGAGTACGACACCCATAGGAAGAGAAGGGGTGGTGCAATTCTTTTAACGTGCCGGCACCACACGACACACGAGTAGGTTACTTGGCGGTAATAAAACTTTAGTCAACTAAATAAATTATTGTAATTAAAGTTTTGATGACGTTCAACGTTGGGTTCTGCAGGGAATTGTTTTGGTAAGGGTCGTTTGACTTACACGTAAAACAGTTATGAAGCTTTGAATTTCGACAATTGATTTTAAACTCTACGTGTTCAATGTTAAGTTGAAAATCGGTTATGAAAAATTAAAATTTTTAGGGAATGTACATAGTACGCCATAGATTTAATAGAAAAACCTAAATGGTGTAACTTTATTAAAAACGTTTTAACTTAAAACTTTTTAACGATTTACGTAGTACATTACATTACTTCAGTATAAAGGCTATACTTATAGGGTGTTAAAAAGTGCGAGCCAAATTTTTGCAAGTCTAGAATAAATTTTTTTTCAACTATCATGGTAATGAAAATTACTTATTAAGCTTAGCAAACTTTGATTTTTACTGAACAATTATTAATAATTAATATGTTTAAAAATCTCTTCGAGAGAATCACGAGGTCTTTAACAAAGAAAAGAGATACATATATATACGTATAATAAATCTTTCTGTAAATATCAACTGTAACTTCTTTGTTTGGTGTGCAATAAAGAGTATCTATCCATCTATAACTTCTTGGCATGAAGTTGTCCTCTGATCTCAACTTTGGCACCACCATCGAGTCTAAGGCTCAAATTGCAGCTAGAAAGTTGGGCGTCCTGAATAAAGTCAAGCGGTACTTCACGCCTGGACAGCTTTTAACTCTTTACAAAGCCCAAGTCCGATCTTGCATGGAGTACTGCAGCCACCTTTGGGACGGCTCGGCGAAATACCAACTTGCTGCACTAGACTCGGTGGAACGCAGAGCCAAGAGAATAATAGGCGATAAAAAACTGGTGGCGTCCAAGCTGCACAGCCTGGTTCACCGCCGCAAAGTTGCTTGCCTATCGGTCTTCTACAGATTGTACTTCGGAGAGTGTGCTCATGAGCTGCATGAGCTCATACCACCGTCACCTTTCTTCCATCGGACATCCAGACGCACGGCCGGCTACCATCCGTTCTTAGTTGATATACCCATAATCCGCACTAAGCGCTTCTCATCATCTTTTATAATGCGCACAGCTAAAGATTGGAATTCCCTGCCTGCGTCTGTATTTCCGAGTGCATATAACCTGACTCTCTTTAAGTCCAGAGTGAATAGGCATCTTCTGGGCAAGCTCGCTCCATCGTAGATCCCATCTATGCTCTAGAGCAAGATTGGGGTCAAGAGTAAGCCCATCTCAAGTAAAAAAAAAAAAAAAAAACCATCTATAATATTGCACGTATAAACTCTTTTCTGCAAAACAAAGATTGATTCAATGTCAGCATACAAATATATGAGTAATACTACAACTAACTATGAAAATAACTAAAGTACACTAGTCTTATATTCTTGTCGTTTCGACATCAGTTAAGGGCTTTATCTTCCTCACAGCAGCCGCCGAACTGAGCCGTCCTGACAAGGCAATTATAGAAACCCCATTGTAGTCGGGAGTCTAATGTAATTCCTAAAAATGTTGTTTAAATAACTGCATCTTTGTAAAAATATTTATATTTAATGCTCACTAGGAAGAAAAGAGAATCCAATTTAAATTTGACTTTACCAAAAAAATCAATGGACTTGTACAGTCTGCGTCAAAAGTAGCTGATCAAAAATTAATTTTCAAAGCACTGACTCTTTTAAATCATGTATTTAGTATAAAATACATATTCCAGGCACTTAAACACACCCCAAAAGTATAACCATAGTAGAATATGGTATAAATTTGCGCTACCACCGCTTCGGGACTACATATCGGCTGGTGATGAGCAGAAAAAGCACAAAAAACTCAGTCACCATAGTCAAATAGTTTTGCAACCTACACACACACACACTCACGTGCGGTTTTATGTACGTGTTATAGGCACTCTGCTTTACACTTCGATTGTAAGAAAATTATTAATTAATGCAAAAAAACATAAAACATTTTTCGAATTACAACACAAAGAAAATACAAGGACTTCCCGCCAATATACTTTTTTTTTATACGTGGCAGTGGCACTATGTATCATAGGTCGTAGTCCATATGCTACAGATATACTTATTTCTTAGAAAACTCATTAAAATTGCCTAGTTTTATAAATTTAATCATAATTTAGTAATTATAACATGGATTATGGGTAAAAATAAAGAAACAGAATGCAATAATAAGTTTGTTTAACGAAGTTCAATTGCGTGCGTGGCTGTATACACCTAACGACCTTTGTCTTAGAACCTGAGACTTAGACGACGATTTTACTTTATGCACAAGAGCATAAAAACTCCTAGATCCGACATAATGATGAACTTGACGAGCATGATAAGTGAAAAGAGATTTTTTGGGAAATTCAAATTAATCCGCTAGGATCATGATAGTCCATATTTATTTATCAATACATATTTATTAATGGCATAGCAGAGTTTATTGCTTGTATTGGTAAGACATCTATTGGGACCGAACTTGTATGATTTATAGCCGTTCCTGTATGGCTATTGCACTTCGGGATTGTCTTCAGTTAGTAGTAATTGGGAAGATAAATAATAGCACAACAGATTGCTTCCTTGTACCTATAAATAGATTTTTACAGTGGCGGTTAAAGTGTTCCACCTTAAAATATTTTTTTACCAAACGGAAGATTAAATTAAGGTTTTTGTTTTGTATCATGTTCAAAAAATTAAAATAAATCTCTTCTAAGTCGTTACACTCCTGACGGAGAGGTCGTGGTTATGGTCGTAGGTGGGAAAACTATTGATGGAATATTTTTTAAATTACCACTTTAAGAAATGAACAAATTCTAATAAAAAAATAAAAAAAAAACTATTTGTTTATTTCTTGGCCCTTCAACTTTTTTACAAGTTATATTACCAAGGAATGTTTTGATCTAAACGTCATTTGCGTCGGAGGATCTTAAAAACTAAAATAATAATATTATTACTTCGACTACAATTGGTGTATACATCTGGCGCATAAATATTTATTTATTTAATTGCCATTGACTCGAGAAGAAGAAGAAGAATATTTATTTACTATTTATTCTACATGAGACCCGCCAACCTTTCTCCAGTAGGTCACCGTTACACAAAAGCGGGGGCAAATAGTTTTTATTTACGTTAAATTGTAACATGTCCGACACTCATCCGTCTTGTTCCGAGACTTGGTTCTGACAGCTGAAGCCGGGCTCGGAAGCTGGAATAAATGAGTGCGACTGTGGTCTGAGACTGGCGGAGTCACGAGCGGGGCGATTGGTGGGGCGATTGGTGGGGCGATTAGCGGGGCGAATAGTGTATGTCCAGTTTTCGGACTTAATATTTTTTTATTGGCGACAGTGTCTGTCTTTGCGGTTCCGTACCCAAAGGGTAAAACGGGACCCTATTACTAAGACTCCGCCGTCCGTCTTTCTGTCTGTCACCAGGCTGTATCTCACGCACCGTGATAGTTAGACAGTTGAAAATTTCACGGATGATGTATTTTTGTTGCCACTTAACAACAAATACTATAAACCCGAATATAATAAATATTTAAGGAGCTCCCAAACAGCAAACTTGATTTTCTTGGTCGTTTTTATGGATAATGGTGAGGAACCCTTTGTGCGCTAGTTCGACTCGCACTTGGCCGGTTTTTTAATTACGTGAGCTAGAACGGGATGCCCTGAACAATGAAGTGACAAACTTTGTCCTGAGTTAGAACTTTTTGATCGGTTCCTTATTCAAGAGCAATTTGCAAAACTATTGTTACTATTGTGCCTCTTTTTAAGCTCATATAAATAAAGCTACCGGTGTTCGACCTGGGCAGGCTTATAAGATTCACACAAATCACTTCTCAGCATAGAAACAATTAACATTAAAATGTTATCGCAACGTGGTCTTATATGACTGTTAAATAAACAACTTCATTCATAAAAATCATATTGACTTGTGACCTAAGTTTTCGGTCATAAAAAAGGTAATTCCGCCCTTTTACAGTCACTAAGGTACACCCGCGGGTCATAGCGAAAACAACGGGCGCCATATTTGAAGCAACAATATTGGTGGTTGCGGAGTGAAAACGCGGCTTATCTCCTAAGCGAGTTGAGCTGATTTGACCAAGATCAAGCGCTTTTATTTTCGCCTGCTGTATTTTTCAGTGCCATATCTATTATACTGATATATATAAGGTGTAAGTGAATTAGTGTCAGATATTTTTAGGAGTAACTTAGACTATCACATGGATCACATATAAGATGCATTAAAAATTATAGAACTAATTTAAAAAAATCGAAAAAATAAAAAGTTTTAAAATAAAGAATCTACATCATCCTGTACATGAACCCAAACACCACAAGTAGACTACTCACACAACGCTAGCCTATTCATAAACTCTCCAGAATTACATTAATGCACTCAAATAATCATATTACACTGTTCATCATAATATCATATTACTTGGTGCGTGAATTAAAGTTTGTTCTATAATTTTAAATTTATCTTATATGTGATCCATGTGATAGTCTAAGTTACTCCTAAAAATATCTGACACTAATTCACTTACACCTTATAGAGCATGTAGGTACATTGTAGAGAAAAAAATGTTTTTTTTCATAAACAGTACACAGTCACAGATTTAATAAAGTAATCTGTGACTGTGATCACCTCTGTAAGTACTGCTCAGGGTCATCACACGTTTACGATTGTCACTGTCTAAGCCTACTAATAGGCACAGAATTAGAAATGGCGATTTTTTTTTGAGCAAAATAAATGACTCATTTCTGCTTTGGTATGTGCCCTATGGCAGTTCAGGTCTGGGTGTCGTGGTACCGTCGTTGTTTCTGATTTCTAAAACATAAGTGCTTTAGCACTTTACTTTGGGATCAGAGCAATGTAAGATGTTGTCGATCATCATCATCATCTTAGCCTATTGCAGTCCACTGCTGGACGTAGGCCTCCCCAAAAGAGCGCCAAAGAACACGATTTTTTCATCCATCCACTGCCAGCCATTTTCCTAAGGTCGTCGGTCCATCGACCTGGGGGGCGTCCTACACTACGTTTGCCTAGGCGTGATCTCCACTCGAGAACCCGTTTACTCTACCTTACATCGGTTCTGCGACAGATGTGGCCAGCCCACTGCCACTTAAGATGTTGTCCAATATTTATTAATTTCTAGAAATAGGTAATAAAAGGCAAGAATAAATTATAGAATATATGTGTAGCTACCCTATGAATCGCTGGAACGCTCGCTCGGTCAAAGGGGTCACCCTCGCTCAACCTTTGCAAGTTATAATAAGTTGGCGGGGATGTCCCGAGTTGAAGAGTTTGTCGCTCGTATGATGAATATACAACGTTTAAGTAACTGTAATATTATGCAAAAACTTTTATACGAAAATGTTTTGTTCGTTCGAACGTTTAAACCTAACAGATTAAAATTACCATCTCCTTGTTGCAATCCTTTGACAAAATATGACCAACTCAAAATAGCCGTGTAAAAACACGACCGTTTTCAATTGTTTATAAATTATTAAAGTTTTGATAAAAGTGAACGGTTATTTTCATTTGATAGGTAAATACGTCCAACGAACAAAACACTATCGCAGTAGGCCTCCTGGTGCTTTTACAACATCGAATCAAAAGACAAAAAATCAATATTTTTTTTATTTGATCCCATATTAATATAGTTCAATTGATAGATAGGTACGTTTTATTGCAATTCATACAAAAAAGTTACACTTGACGTTAACTGACATCCAGATTGTCCAGCTAGAATCGGTCTGCATCCAGCGGCTTCCTGCAACCTTTACCAGGTCGTCTGACCACCTTGTGGGTGGACGTACTAAACTGCGTTTGCCGGTACGTGGCTTTCTCTAGAACCTTTCTGCTACATCGGCTGTCAGTTATATTTGCTAAGGCTGATCATAAGCTAAGCAAAGCCAGGTTAAAATTCTAGTATGCAATAGAGACTTTGACTGTACGTACAAAAGATAAGAAACAAGCCACGTACTAATCAAGTCAGTTTCATTGTGCGACCTACTTTGGACTTCTCAATAATTAAATCTGTCCCAAACATGGTTTGGATTAGCAAGTCCAATGAGTTGTCCAGCTAAGGGCTTTAGGTTCTTCGTTGTAACAGACTGGAATGTTTGAGAGGAAACTAAGATTTATATCTGAACTGGTGATAGATAAAAATGCTTTATTGCACACCAAAAAAAGAAGTTACAGTTGATTTTTATAGAAAGATAAATTTTTAGCCAATTTAGAAAAGGGATACATATTTTTATTTTATTTTATTAGGAATAATAAGGTTTACAAGTTTTTAATAGGCATATAAAAATAGCATGAAATAAACCACTATACTTAGGTCCACGCAGTAGATATTAATTATAAAAACTCATATTTTGGTTATGAGAGGATAGGTGACCATTTTGACCATATTTCGTAATATTCATAACAAGTATTTCTGTAAAAAAAATATGTTTTTAGCATTTCCATGCAAGGTTTTATTTGAAGATAAATAACACTTGACGGTAGTATACTACTCAGCTATACATATAGCTACAACATTGATCAGAGATACGCTGGCTTCGACAGCGAGAAAAAGCACTTGAGAAATTTCATCGTGTCACGTGACGTCCTCGGTAGCTTAGTTGGTAAAGCACTCGCCCAGCATGCGATGGGTCGTGGTTTCGAGTCCCACCTGAGCAGTGGCGGGCATTGGTTTTTGTTTCGAGGTAGGCAGTAGATAATTAAAATGTGTTTTATTGATGAAAATAGGGGGTTTTCATCAATAATACACATTTATAAGTACCTACTGCCTACCTTTTTTTATTTATCAGGTAGGCACTGCCTCATTGCCTATATGCACCGCACGCCCCTGCACCTGAGTTCAAAGATTTTTTTTTCAAGTGTTATTTATCTTCAAGTATTTCTGTGCTTCGGAAGGCAAAATAAAGTCTAAATCGAAATTACTTAATAGTAGTATTAAATCATCCCTTTATCAATCTGAACTGGTTCCAAATGGTGGAGCATTGACAAAACCACCTCAATCCTCAAATATGTGCCTGCAGAATTTACCCATTACAAAATCGAGCCTACATTATGTTCGCTCTTCATAAACCTATAACTACTAGTATAGGGCGATTTGATAAGTCCGTGACTTTAAGGACTTCAAAACTTGTTGATTTGATTCGAATTATTGCCGCACCCTCCATATTCACCAGATTTAGCCCCCTGTGACTTCTTTCCAAGACCAAGGTATGGAATCAATGTGTGTTGCCAGTGATGACATACGGATCTGAGACGTGGCCGCTAACGATAGGCCTCATAAGAAAGCTCAAGGTCACTCAAAGGGCGATGGAGAGAGCAATGCTCGGAGTTTCCCCTTTCGATCGAATCAGAAATGAGACGATCCGAAGGCGAACCAAAGTCACCGACGTAGCTCTCAGAATCGCAAACCTTAAGTGGCAGTGGGCGGGGCACATTGCTCGCAGGACTGATGGCCGTTGGGGCAGGAAGGTCCTTGAATGGCGGCCGCGGGCCGGAAGGCGTAGTGTTGGTAGGCCCCCCACAAGGTGGACCGACGATCTGGGAAGGTCGCGGGAAGCCGCTGGATGTGAGTGGCACAGGACCGATCTTCGTGGAAGTCCTTGGGGGAGGCCTATGTCCAGCAGTGGACGTCTTTCGGCTGATGGATGGATGGACTTCTTTCTCTTTCCAAACATAAAAAAATGGCTTGGTAGGCAAAGATTTTCATCTAATGAAGAAAGAGGTGGTAGCTGAAATCGAGGCCTATTTTTTGACAAAAAAAAATTGATGGGTTGAAGAGGTTGGAACATCGCTGGACGAAGTGTATACAGTTAAAAGGAGATTATGTAGAAAAATAAATTATAATAATAATTTGTAAAAATATAGTTTCTTCTTTTCAAAGTCACGGACTTATCAAATCGCCCTCGTAATAAATCGCTTCAAAATACTTAACTACATTCGATAATCGTTCGACGGCCAAACTAAAACTAGTAATAGCGCGGTTCGGTAATAAACAACACTTTGAACAAAACTACTCCCCGCTGGCTGGGCGTAGCTGTAGTGGCGAACAAACATAAAAACGTGCAACATGTTGGACCGTGTTCAAGTGCTTACAACGGCTTAATTCGACAACGTTAAAGCAGAACAGAAAACACAGTTTATTTTCTATTAGACAACATCACGTATATTGCTCTGATCCTAAAGTAAGTAGCTAAAGCACTTGTGTTATAGAAATCAGAAACAATGACGGTACCACAACAACTAGACCCGAAACAATAGAAAAGTTCGTTTTTCCATATTAACCCGGCCGAGAATCGAATCCGGAACCTCAGGGCGGCTTCTAATATAGTCCGGTGTGCTCGCCCCTCGGCTACGGAGATCGTCAAAGTTGTCAGTTCACTGATCGTTTCGAATTTCAAGATTGCGTTTATTCGTCCACGTATACGTAACTCAAAATCTTGGATCTTTATCTATCATAATAATTTATTTATTTATTTAAACTTTATTGCACAGATTTGAAAAAAAACATACAATAGGTAGACTTAATGCCATGAGGCATTCTCTACCAGTCGACCACTAAGCTTAACACGAGTTCTTAAAAAAATCGTTTCTGATCGTAAATAAACTCAGACGGGGGACACTTAGCAAGAAAAGTGGCTTAGAGAATGAAAGTTCCGAAGTGAAATGAAAACGACGACCGTCTGTGTAGTGGTTCGCGCTCTGGACTACAAAGGCTGGCGATGGCGGGTTCGAATCCCGCGAGGGGCAAATGTTTGTGTGACGAGCACGAGCATTTGTACCTAAGTCATGGACGTTTATAAACGTATTTAAGTATGTTTATCCGTTATCTAGTCGCCATTCACTCAGTCACATTCGGACATTCACTCGGTCACATTATTCAGTCACATTTACTTTATATCGTATTAAAATTTCAATGCCTATTAGTTGGCTTACCTTCTTGTGCTTGTTTAAGTGCTGGCCGATTTTATTCAACGTAATTTATGTGACAATTTACAACAAACAGCGTTTATTCTAAACGGAAACGTATTTTGTTTGAATAAACTGTTGGATTGCAGAATCAGTTTAAGATACTTGATATAGCAAACGGCCAGGGGGGTAACCATGAACTCTTAAAAAAAAACACAAATCTGTCAAATCTTGTCAAATCTGTCAAATTCCGTACGTAAAGACCAAAGATATTAGCGAATCCTAGGCACATGAGTAAAGAAGCGGAACAGAGACAAAGCTTCTAAAGAGCTAGCAAAATTGATACCTATTTTGGTAGGGTTGGCACAATTGAATAAATATAAAATATAAATGTTCTTTTTTTCACATTTTTTATTAAAATAGGTTCTTTTTTTTTACAAATTACATACTCTAAATATTGTTTTTATTACTTTTGGTTTTTAATAATTTGTTGTGTCTTTTAATCGAATGATAAATTCTAAATCTAATATAAAGTTTTTTCAAATAATCCAATGGGAAATAATCACATGGCATATGAAATGTACAATCTTGCAAACGTGCTAATATGTCATTACCAATATTAACAATTTGTACATGAAGATCAAAATATTCGCAAAATTTTTGCTCAAGCAATTCAACAAATGCAATAAAATTGTCAGGAGGTATTATCACACACAGTACAATGTACAACCATATTTACAACACTTTTAAATACTAAAACAAAAATATTACTACGTATTATGTGAGAAACTCGATAACAAAATAAAACACGCACGACATTCGAGCGTCGTGTCACGCCTGCAAGCCCTGAGATTGACCACTGGCTGATCTAGTTTGAAGCGGTTTCGGCTCATACGTGACAAGCGGCCAGTGGTCACGCACACACACGCGTTGCACTTGTAGTGATGTACCTATTAAAGCGTATTCGTATGTAGCTTTGTCTCTGTTCCGTTTCTTTACTCATGTGATCCTAGGTCTATGGTAAAGACGTACGAAGTTGACAGATTTGAGATTATTTTAACAGTAGTCCATGGTTACCCGGCGCGCGTCCGGGGCGATATAAGACGAAAACGTATGACTTAAATTAGTAGCAGTAAAACTTTAATTAGTAGTAGGATACCAAATGTGTCAAACAATTACAATGAGATCCAATTGATATTCAATTATGCCACTTTAAAGTTAGCAGAATTGGGCTGCATGCTATGCGTGGGAATTTAAGAGGCAAGTTTAGACGTTATATCTCGGCCTAGTTTGAAATCCGGAATACACAGCCAGGCAGTCGCGGCTTCGAATCCCGCAAGGGGCAATTGTATGTGATGGGAGCGAGCATTTATAATAATAATAAAAATTATTTATTAGTCTCAAAAAAAAATACATAGAAATATTAACAAAACATGTATAAAAGTAATTAATGAGACAAATGGGTCTACGACTCAGCTAATAATGCTAGGAAAGAAAATCCTTGCATCGCTGGTATTCTGCCGTAGTCTTTTATAGCTATAACGAGTTTATAAAACTTACATAACAATATAATTAAACATTAATAATAATAATAATAAGCCACTGCAGTACGTCGAGCCCCGAACTGGAAAAGTCCGGGACTGGATGGCCTGCAGAGTTACTGGCTAAAAGGATTCTCGGTATGCCATGCTACCTTGGCCCGCCAATTTCAGGAGGCGCTAGAGACAGGAGCTCTCCCGAACTTTCTCACTACTGGGGTCACTCACCTAGCTCCTAAAACACAAAACACCGCGGACCCGAGTAAATATCGCCCGATAACGTGTCTGCCTACCATCTATAAGACACTAACATCCGTTCTAAGCGCCAAAATTCGTGATCATATAGACGCGAATCGTCTTATGTCTGACGCTCAGAACGGATGTCGGGCTGGTAGTCGCGGTTCAAAGGAGCTTCTCCTCATAGATGCTGTCGCTGGCCAACTCGTCAAACGCAATCGCCGGAACTTCTCTGCTGCCTGGATTGACTACAAAAAAGCATTTGACTCAGTCCCCCATACATGGCTAAAGAGGGTCCTCGAACTGTATAAAATTGATTATACGGTTCGACACTTCCTCGAGAAATGTATGGAGCAATGGAGTACAATGCTTAGTCTCCAGGGCGAGAGAATGGCGGATGCTGAAGACCGAATAAGCATTAGGAGGGGTATATACCAGGGCGATTGTCTGAGTCCACTTTGGTTCTGCCTTGCCCTGAACCCTCTAAGCAGATTGCTGGAGAATTCGGGGACGGGATTTCAGTTTCGGAGAGGGAGAGATCGGGTGTCGCACCTTTTTTACATGGATGACCTGAAGCTGTTAGCCCCAACAGCTCCGAAGCTGAGGGAGCTACTAAACATTGTTGTTGATTTTAGGGGCTCCATCAGAATGGAGTTCGGGGTTGATAAGTGTGCGGTTATCCATGTGACGAGGGGAAAGATTACTCGGTCGCAGGAGGTTAACCTTGGTGTCGTCCAACTGCAAACACTTTCCGAAACTGATACGTACCGGTATCTGGGTATGTCACAGAGTATAGGTTTGAGGGAATCGGACGTAAAACAGTCTGTTGGTGAAGCCTTCTTCGACCGCCTTACAAAGGTGCTTAATAGTTCTTTGTCGGGGGTCAACAAGGTCAAAGCCTATAACGGATGGGTTATGCCTATTCTCTTATACACCTTTGGCATTCTCAGATGGACTCAGACCGAACTAAACGCTCTGGATCGGAAAGTCCGCACAACTATGACACTACATAGAATGCATCACCCCAGATCGTCGGTCATGAGGCTGTACATCCCGAGGAAATGTGGTGGTCGAGGCCTGTTAAGTGCTAAAACCATGCACGACCGCGAGGTATATAGCCTCAGAGCGTATTTCCTAGCAAAGACCGACACAACGATGCATTGTGATGTCATAGAATGTGATAAAGGACTCACCCCTCTTGATCTGGCCAACGAGTCATGGCAGCCGCCGGCGATACTAAGCGTCTCTGATCGCGAGACCGTATGGAAAGGGAAAGAGCTGCACGGACGGTTTTTCAAGGCTTTACACGAGCCCCACGTGGACCGAAAAGCTTCCGTGCATTGGCTGCGCTTTGGAGACCTCTTTGGGGAAACCGAGGGGTTTGCTTGTGCGATACAAGACCAGGTTATCAGGACGAACAATTACCGAAAGTACATCATAAAGGATGGCACAGTGGACATTTGTCGGGCCTGTCGCCATCCTGGAGAATCACTCCGTCATGTGGTTTCGGGTTGTTCGGCTCTTGCTAACACTGAGTATCTGCACAGGCATAACCAAGCAGCCAAAATTCTCCACCAAGAGCTCGCCCTGAAGTACGGTCTCTTGAGCCAGAGACTACCCTATTATAAGTACTCGCCGGAGCCAGTACTCGAAAGTGACAGTATCCGGCTCTACTGGGAACGGCCCATCATCACTGACAGGACTATTCTTGCGAATAAGCCTGATATAGTGCTGATGGACCGGGCGCAATCGAAGGTGTTTTTAGTGGACGTCACTATCCCTCATGACGAGAACCTTGTGAAGGCCGAGACCGAAAAGCAACGCAAGTACTTGGACCTAGTACACGAGGTTACCGAAATGTGGGAAGTGGCGTCCACTGAAATCATACCAATTGTTATATCGGCAAACGGGTTAATCCCAGCCACATTAGGTTCACACCTGAAAAGGCTGGGATTCATCGGCGGCTCGCTTCCAGCAAAGATGCAGAAAGCGGTGGTGCTTGATACCGCACGCATCGTCCGCCGATTTCTCTCTCTTTTGCCCTGAACCCGGCCAAATGTGCATCTGCCGGTCATTACCGCCCAAGAGGCGAGAGGTTTTCGGCCTATGGAGAAATAATAATAATAATGCCACCCGCACCCACTGAGCAGACTGCCACTCCAGAGCCTTCTGGCGGCGAGAATATGGTAGTCGAAGACGAGCCGGTGGTAGCTGGTGGCGCGTCGGATATAGTCGCCCAGGATTTAGAGCAAATGAGGGGGATGTTAGAGGAGGCGATTTTGGAGTACAGTAATACTCCCCTGAAAGAGAGACCAAGGCTTCCGAGGCTACCACTCAGTGTTCGGATCCGGGATGTCGTTGAGGCCGTAAACCAGATGCTGCCCCAGCATTTGGAGAGCAGCTCTGGCCTGGCTGATACCAGTACGATTCTCTTCAGTGCAGCAATAACGGTGTGCCGATTCACAGGCATCCGAGTTGCACCAAGTCCAAGTGCTGCACGTACTACTCGCAGGAGTAATACTGTGCCAGCCTGGAAGAGGAGAATCGAACAACGTATCGAGCAAACCAGAGTCCTCATCGGCAAACTGACGTGCTTCCGCTCGGGCAATACCAGGCCAAGGATTGTGCGCTTTGTCAGGAGGGAGTTTTCTGGGTTAACAATTAATTTGGCTAACCCAGAGTTTGCTCGGAAACTGACGGAGCGCATCGACGAGCTGAAGCAGAAGATCGCTGCGTGGGCGAAGCGTATCAGAAGGTACTCAGAAAGGGTTGAGAGATACGAGCAGAATCGCCTTTTCGGGAGTGACCAGAGAAAGTTCTACAAACGCTTTGAGAGCTCTGAACCTCGCAACACTGGTGCAAGACCGAACAAGGCCGAAGTTGTTAGCTTTTGGCGTGGCCTTTGGTCAACACCAGTGGAGCACAGCGAAGGACCCTGGATTGGCGCGATAGAGGAGGCGTGTGCATCAGTTCCTCCGATGAACCCTGTCTTCATCACTGATGAGGACGTAGCCACTGCAGTACGTCGAGCCCCGAACTGGAAAAGTCCGGGACTGGATGGCCTGCAGAGTTACTGGCTAAAAGGATTCTCGGTATGCCATGCTACCTTGGCCCGCCAATTTCAGGAGGCGCTAGAGACAGGAGCTCTCCCGAACTTTCTCACTACTGGGGTCACTCACCTAGCTCCTAAAACACAAAACACCGCGGACCCGAGTAAATATCGCCCGATAACGTGTCTGCCTACCATCTATAAGACACTAACATCCGTTCTAAGCGCCAAAATTCGTGATCATATAGACGCGAATCGTCTTATGTCTGACGCTCAGAACGGATGTCGGGCTGGTAGTCGCGGTTCAAAGGAGCTTCTCCTCATAGATGCTGTCGCTGGCCAACTCGTCAAACGCAATCGCCGGAACTTCTCTGCTGCCTGGATTGACTACAAAAAAGCATTTGACTCAGTCCCCCATACATGGCTAAAGAGGGTCCTCGAACTGTATAAAATTGATTATACGGTTCGACACTTCCTCGAGAAATGTATGGAGCAATGGAGTACAATGCTTAGTCTCCAGGGCGAGAGAATGGCGGATGCTGAAGACCGAATAAGCATTAGGAGGGGTATATACCAGGGCGATTGTCTGAGTCCACTTTGGTTCTGCCTTGCCCTGAACCCTCTAAGCAGATTGCTGGAGAATTCGGGGACGGGATTTCAGTTTCGGAGAGGGAGAGATCGGGTGTCGCACCTTTTTTACATGGATGACCTGAAGCTGTTAGCCCCAACAGCTCCGAAGCTGAGGGAGCTACTAAACATTGTTGTTGATTTTAGTGGCTCCATCAGAATGGAGTTCGGGGTTGATAAGTGTGCGGTTATCCATGTGACGAGGGGAAAGATTACTCGGTCGCAGGAGGTTAACCTTGGTGTCGTCCAACTGCAAACACTTTCCGAAACTGATACGTACCGGTATCTGGGTATGTCACAGAGTATAGGTTTGAGGGAATCGGACGTAAAACAGTCTGTTGGTGAAGCCTTCTTCGACCGCCTTACAAAGGTGCTTAATAGTTCTTTGTCGGGGGTCAACAAGGTCAAAGCCTATAACGGATGGGTTATGCCTATTCTCTTATACACCTTTGGCATTCTCAGATGGACTCAGACCGAACTAAACGCTTTGGATCGGAAAGTCCGCACAACTATGACACTACATAGAATGCATCACCCCAGATCGTCGGTCATGAGGCTGTATATCCCGAGGAAATGTGGTGGTCGGGGCCTGTTAAGTGCTAAAACCATGCACGACCGCGAGGTATCTAGCCTCAGAGCGTATTTCCTAGCAAAGACCGACACAACGATGCATTGTGATGTCATAGAATGTGATAAAGGACTCACCCATCTTGATCTGGCCAACGAGTCATGGCAGCCGCCGGCGATACTAAGTGTCTCTGATCGCGAGACCGTATGGAAAGGGAAAGAGCTGCACGGACGGTTTTTCAAGGCTTTACACGAGCCCCACGTGGACCGAAAAGCTTCCGTGCATTGGCTGCGCTTTGGAGACCTCTTTGGGGAAACCGAGGGGTTTGCTTGTGCGATACAAGACCAGGTTATCAGGACGAACAATTACCGAAAGTACATCATAAAGGATGGCACAGTGGACATTTGTCGGGCCTGTCGCCATCCTGGAGAATCACTCCGTCATGTGGTTTCGGGTTGTTCGGCTCTTGCTAACACTGAGTATCTGCACAGGCATAACCAAGCAGCCAAAATTCTCCACCAAGAGCTCGCCCTGAAGTACGGTCTCGTGAGCCAGAGACTACCCTATTATAAGTACTCGCCGGAGCCAGTACTCGAAAGTGACAGTATCCGGCTCTACTGGGACCGGCCCATCATCACTGACAGGACTATTCTTGCGAATAAGCCTGATATAGTGCTGATGGACCGGGCGCAATCGAAGGTGTTTTTAGTGGACGTCACTATCCCTCATGACGAGAACCTTGTGAAGGCCGAGACCGAAAAGCAACGCAAGTACTTGGACCTAGTACACGAGGTTACCGAAATGTGGGAAGTGGCGTCCACTGAAATCATACCAATTGTTATATCGGCAAACGGGTTAATCCCAGCCACATTAGGTTCACACCTGAAAAGGCTGGGATTCATCGGCGGCTCGCTTCCAGCAAAGATGCAGAAAGCGGTGGTGCTTGATACCGCACGCATCGTCCGCCGATTTCTCTCTCTTTTGCCCTGAACCCGGCCAAATGTGCATCTGCCGGTCATTACCGCCCAAGAGGCGAGAGGTTTTCGGCCTATGGAGAAATAATAATAATAATAATAAATATTGGACAACATCACATACATTGCTCTGATCCTAAAGTAAATAAAAAGTAAAACATTAATTCATTTTTTCAGAAAATGTGTGAAGCACCTAACACCCTAAACATTTATAAAAGTATTAAATAAGTATATTATATAAACCATTAATTTTAAAGACTAAAATCTGTTCCTATTTTTTTTTCCGTTCCCGCTAGCACTGTTTGGAAGACCTATACTCTCCGCCTGTTTCGATAATAATACATTTAAATGTTTTTACATTTATATCTAAGTGGGAAATGGATGTTTTAAATGAGGTATAGTAGGTCTGTCGAATTACGCCTTTAATTAAAAAAAAACTAGGTTCTTATACACTATCGCAAAATTAAATTTTAATGCCTACGAAGTAGTAAGATTAACTCGTCTCTTTCTCAGTTCCGAACCCTACGATTCAGTATCCCCTTTATTTTTTAATAAAAAAAATATGATAAAAATTCTAAGACGGCAGAAATAAAATGTATGCCATAAGTATGCGTAATTGAACAGATCTACTAATTAGATATTACTTATTTGGTTGATTTAGTACTTGTTTGGTTTGGACTGCTAATTATTTAATGTGGTTGTTAGAAGAATTTCATTTTTAGGGTTCCGTACCGAAAAGGGTAAAACGGGACCCTATTACTCCGGCTCCGCTGTCTGTCTGTCTGTCCGTCTGTCACCAGGCTGTATGTCATGAACCGTGATAGTAAAACAGTTCAAATTTTCACAGATGATGTATTTCTGTTACCGCTATCACAACAAATCTAAAAAACAGAATAAAATAAATATAGCTCAACAAACGTGATTTTTTGCCGTTGTTATAGATGTACCGAACCCTTCGTGTGCGAGTCCGACTCGCACTTGGCAGGTTTTTATTTTTACTTAGAATAGCTGTATGCTGCCTTCGTTCATTTTTAGGGTTCCAAAAGTCTGAATAAAAAACAAAACAAAACAATATTACCCGCGTGTCTGTCACAGCTAATTAGCTCCGAATCTAGTGGATTGAATAAGTTGAAATTTGGTACACGTAAAAATGTTTGTTACCAAAATACGGATGTGTTACGTAAATCAATGGATTTTTGAATCGGGCACACTTAACGGGAAAAAGTAAGAAAATTAAATATAAAAGTTTTGCTAAATGAACTGTGTTATATGAATTTTTAAAAATATTTGAATTTGAATCAATAAAATGGCCTGTTGTGCGGTTTACAAACTATTTTTTTTGTTTAGGATTTAAAGAAAAACAGCCATAACCGACATTCAATGTAGGTATTTCTACCTATTTTTTTATTGGATTATCACCATAAGTAAGTTCTAATTCTCCCTCCTACCTGAAATATCAATTTTGTCTTCTTAGTTCTACGCATTCCCGTAACTTACGCTTCACTAATAAACTAACTCTCTCAACTCCTTTCCAACTCCTGTTCTTCAATCCATTCGGCTTTGGAACTCCCTTCCCGAAAATATCAAACGAGCGCCATGCAAATATTCTTTTAAGAAGCGTGTTCGCGCCCATTTTCTTCGTCAATTGTAAGCATCCACTTGAACTCTTTTAATCTCTTACTTATCGTCGTCATATTTATTTATGTATGTATCATCAGGTCTATGTAGTCTATGTATGATAGTATTTAGTTTATGTGTATACATAATTGATCGTATTTAGTTTATGCATTTTTATGTAGTTTATGACTTTATTAGTTAAAATATATATTTAATTGTGTGTCTTTATCGCACCGCCCACAAAACGTATCTGTTTAGCCTAGTGGTCGACTGGTAGAGAATGCCTCATGGCATTAAGACCACCTATTGTATGATTTTCTTTCAAATCTGTGCAATAAAGTTTAAATAAATAAGTAACATTAATTTAGGCACATTAAAATATTTACATAATGCGGCTTATAACTTTTCTTACAATTAAAGGTTAATACATAATGCAATTATTGTGTTTAAAAATGGAAAAAAAAAATTATCTTAATTAAATCAACCACATAAGTAAAGTGTGAGTAGCTTATTTAAGTACAAACAAGTTGCGCTATTTTAAGGTTTTAAACTTTAATTAAAATAAACGAATAATAAAATATGAACTACATCAATCATACTACCAAATCACTCATACTAATTACGCATTACTTGAGTAATTTATTAGAAGTAGAAGAGTAATTTGGTTTGTCACCCGAAATTATATTTCATGCGGCAAATAAATAAGAAGCAATAAGCGAACAGGTGGTTGTAATCAAAATCTGAGCAAGTGTAATAATTATAGCTAAGCTAGACAAATGGTCTGGAATCTAGATGTAGTATTCCCAAGCCCTCGAATTAAGGCTTAATAGTTCAGTTCATTTGTACTCAAAAAACTTGCAAGTGCGAGTCGGACTCGCGCACGAAGGCTTCCACACTATTATCTATAAAAACCGGCCAAGTGCGAGTCGGACTCGCGCACAAAGGGTTCCGTACCATTATCTATAAAAACGGCAAAAAAAACACGTTTGTTGTATGGGAGCCCCTTAAAATATGTATTGTATTATGTTTTTCCCTACCCTATCCTAACCCTAAAAAGTGGGAAAGTTTTGGGGTAGTTCTGATTTTTTCCATTCTATATGTATTTTGGGGTGCTGAATCCGAATCTGAGGTTTGCTAATAAAATTTCGTGACGAAACATTGTCAAAACCCCAAAAAATCTGCTTTTTTCCGAATTTTTGTTTAAAACTCGGATACTAAGTATAAACTTTTAGAAAATGGCCTGTTCACAGAAATTCAAGTACTTAAAATTCTCTACAAATATCACTATTTAATTTTTATTTTAGAAGAACCGTTCGGTCTCAAGTGCTAGTTGAAAATTGGCATATTTCATCGGTCTCTGCAAGACCTACTCACTTTATACTAGCTTTTTGCACGGCTTTGCTTACGTTAGATTTGATTAAGAGTGAATGAAATGAAATGAAATGAAATGAAATTCTTTATTCTGTATGCCCTCTTCCGGGCACTTATGCACGTCCCAACATATAACTTGATGACAAATGAATGTCAAACTCAGTTAATAAAAAAACCTTGAAACAGGTGTTTGCTTATTTAGTTGAAGGATTAACCTCGCGATCTTAGTGCTTCATTCAAACTTTGAATCCCCGTTTTACCCCTTTAAGTGGTGAATTTTGTAAAATCTTTTCTTAGCACACACCTACATTATAATAGCTATATGTGTGCTAAATTTCAGCGGAATCCGTTCAGTGGTTTGACCTGTGCGTTGATAGCATTTTAATCTTCTTTGTTGTATAAATAAAAGGCAACCGTTACCGACTGACTCACAGCTCAAACCACTGAACAGATTCCGCTGAAATTTGGCACATTCCGCTGAAATATTTGAAATAATATAAAATGCCATATCGCATTTTTAACCCTCCGTGGCTAGAAATATTCGTCATAATTAAATCAACGCGGGTCCAGCTCGTTATTTCCATTTTAATATATTTATCGGTACCGTTTATGTTCAGTTTATGTTATTTCGTTAATCAATGCAATTTGTTCTTTAAAATATTGTGTATTTTACTTTCGTCTTGATTAAACTAAAGTGTATTTAACAAAAGAAAATATGGTGTATATTTAGACAAGTTTTAGATTTTTTCAACTAACTTCAAAAAAAGGGGGAAGTTCTTAATCGAACTGAATGGTTTTTTTTTGTATGTTTGTTACGCGATTACTGTTACTGTACGATGTTATCAATTACATAAAGACCGATTTTAAAAATTATTTTTTTGTTGAAAAGAGTATACCTACTTACTCTCGAGAAGGTCCCATTTTCACCAAGTCAGAATCAGATGATGGGATCCCTGGGAAATCGGGGGCAACCCTTACGAGGTACTATACAGCCAATTTTTATTTACCCAGCATACCCAGTAACGAAAAAAAATTTAAAGTTCCTTTCCCAAATTGACTTTGTATTAAACGCAAAACCCTATCATATGATTGCGACACCAGAATAGCAGGCTTTCTTATACTGGACCCGCTTCTTTCGAGCCCGATCATTTTAAACGACTTCTATAATGATAGGTTCTTAATCGTAACGTTTCGTTACGGACTTAACACTTAAAATTGTGAGATAAAATAAGATTTATAAAAAACGACTTCAAAATTAAACTAAAGAGCAAAAAATAATATTGACTAAAAATACTTAATCAGCTCTTTTTGGAATCGGTGCCAGCCATTTAGAATTAAATGGAAATTTATGGGAACCTACAGAACCTTTTTACCATGGCTTTTTTATTTTTTTGTGAAACAGTATTTTGTGACTTTTCGTAGTTAATTTTGTTTTGATTTAGGCTGTTGTCTTTACTTTCAAAACTTAATGTTTCGCATATAAATAATATATAACCTTACTACAAAAAAGATAGTCTAGGTTTAAGCCGTGTCTACATCAGACATTCGAGACACATTATGGACAAACATTTTTAATTGGTTGACTCATTTTTAGACAGTGTTTAAACCTAGTCTATCCTTTTTTAGTAAGGCTAGTAGTGTTTCAAATTCCATTCAATATTTTTGATTGATATCATTCCAGCTCTCACATTATTCACTCTGACCTATATTTCTAACTCGAAAACATAAACACATGAACTCCCTCCAAATTCGCGGCGCAATTAAATATGTATGCGTACGAGAAAATTCGCAGCTATATTAATTTTGAAGTTTATGGGTTGACGCAGGTAAATTTATTACGTTTTCCATATTTTGTTCCTATTGCGTCTAGTACCGGCATTTATATTTGAATGTGAGTTGACACAATACGAATAGATGTGGTAGGGTCACTGTAGTAGTGACAGAGTGTATGCTAGCGATCCTTCCGCCCGTAGCACACCTGCGAAACACGAGTAGCGAAACCGCTGGATGCATTCTTTCATTTATGGACCGCATAAGACATAGCAAAAATACTACTGTATTATCTGTGTATGAAAGATGCAAAATTATCATATGTGACCTGTTATGCTAACTGCTTTTTGTGATGTGTAATCAAATGTAATGTCGTAAAATCGTAAATGACTCAAATCTTGATTAAATTTACTGCAAACTGAACTTTAAAAATGTAGCTTTTAATCATTATAAAAATTGACTGAGTTTTTGAAATATTTTTTATGTGTTTTGAATTGAGCTCAGTTCAGACAGAATAATAATGTTTCAATTTCAAACCTCGACTAGATTTTGTTTGTAACTAACTAATATGAATTATAATTAATTTAATTAATCTAATCTAATTTATCTAATCTAATGTAATGTAATGTAATCTATGATTTTTTTTCTTGATATAAAGACTATTTAATTTAATTTTTATTTCTACTGCGACCTAGTGTAGAGTGACAAGCGTTCCGCGGCGCGGAACGTAATGCGAGTCAGTCAGTCTAGTTGAGACAATCGGAGTGAAATATCGTCATTATAGTCTGGATGACTAAGCAAGTAATAGTAAGCAGAATAGGTCTATTTCTGACCTCGTGGATCAATTTTTCAGCGAATTTGATGTCCATTTTAATTAAAAACCCACTTTTGCTTCTTAAAAATTGTCAACATTGACAAACATATGCGGAAACCGCGGCGTCGCAACAAAATGGCGGAAGTGTGACAGGTGTCGGAGCAGATCGGCGAAACCGCGAGGGAAAAGAGACAGCATTATAGTCAAATCGATGCTAGTACAGGCAATTTCGCTAGTGTTCCTCATACTTGCTGACTGGACATGGTATAAATTTATTGCGGTTCCGCTTTTATGGTTTCGCATTGGAGGGTTACCGTTCCGCTAATAGCGGCCGGACGGAGGTTACACGTGGAGGTTTTATATCGTATATATATTTTTTGTATTGTACAGCATCACATACATTGCTCAGATCCTAAGGTAAGTAGCTAAAATACTTTTTTAGAAATCAGAAACAACGACGCAATCACAAACATCCAAATCCAATACAATATCTATAGATAAGTTCGCTTTCCAAATCGCCCCGGCCGGAATCGAACACTTATTCAAGTCCGGCGTGCTCGCCTCTCGGCTACGAAGGTCGTCTTTAAGTTCTCCCCCACACTAGCGTCCAATCAGCGTTAAGTAGTTAAGCTGCATGAGCGCATACCACCATCACCTTTCTTCCATCGGACATCCAAACGCACGGCTGGCTACCATCCGTTCTTAGTTGATATACCCATAATCCGCACTAAGCGCTTCTCATCATCTTTTATAATGCGCACAGCTAAAGATTGGAATTCCCTGCCTGCGTCTGTATTTCCGAGTGCATATAACCTGACTCTCTTTAAGTCCAGAGTGAATAGGCATCTTCTGGGCAAGCTCGCTCCATCGTAGATCCCATCTTTGCTCTAGAGCAAGATTGGGGTCAAGAGTAAGCCCATCTCAAGTAAAAAAAAAAAAAGAAATGTCGCTGCGCAAGCGTGGCGTCAACACTGATTGGACGCTGCCACGACGACGCTCGAAAGACGCTAGTTTGGAGGGTCCCTTAATTAACTTGAATTAACAAGTTCAAAGAGCATAATATAATCAGCCCTACTACCTTTTCTTTGCTTTGTAAAACTATGAACATGAAATTATCGAATAGCGTTGGGTAATTATATTTTAGGTTACTGAATATTAGTTTGTTTCTCGCCACTAAAATATGTAACAGTTGCACATTCTGCTCTTAAATAATAAGCGGAATTGAATTTAACATTAACACTATACACAGCACGGGAATCACGGAACGGCAACACATACCTATTTTTAACCGACTTCAAAAAAAGGAGGAGGTTCTCAATTCGTCTGAATGTTGTTTTTATTAATTATTTTCCCGACGTTTTGGCCTAATTGCATAGGCCGTGGTCGCGGGGTGACTCACCGGGTAAATAATTAATAAAAAGAGGTATGTGTTGCATTAATAACCGTGATGAGTGTAGTGTTAAAAATGCAACAAGAAATTTTAAGAATTTAACATGACCCACAGAGTATGTGTATAGAGCAAATAAGGTTTTTACATCAGTGTCACCAAAGATGGTGATAATGAAGAGTAAGATGTAAGATCTATGTATTGGAGCGGATTGTTTATTTTTTTGAATTGTTTGGGAAACGAGAGAGCAAGAGAAATTCTGAATGAAAATGAGAATATTTTAATTAATATTAACATTACATGTGTGTGTGTGTGTGTGTGTGTGTGTGTGTGTGTTTAGGGAGGGGGGAGGGGGGGCATTCAGTCGTAACAAGATTTTGAATGACTGATTGATTTACCATGTTTTTTGCAAATAAAGAATTTTTATCTTTATCTTGTCGTCGGACGTCCTATGCCGCGCCTCCTTTCCAGAACCTTTTTGCCCCATCGGCCATAATGTCTACAAGTTATGTGCTTTTCTGAATGACAGAGGTAAACACTATGTAAGCTGTGATTAGTAGATAATCGTTCTTTTCTATATAAAAATGACGAATAATTAAGACAATAGTTTCAAATCACCTCTCACGTTTTAAACGGCCTCTAAAAGAGGTATTTCAAACGAGACGGACCTGCCCCTCTAGCATTACCAACAAAACACGATATGATATGATATATCGATTTACAAACACCTGTCAAAATATGTAATAATATATAATAGTAGTGTAGGACGCCCCCCGGCTACATGGACCGATGACCTGAAGAAGGCAGCTGCCAGCGACTGGATGCAAAGGGCGGGAGATCGTGCGCTGTGGCGCTTCTTGGGGGAGGCCTATGTCCAGCAGTGGACTGCAACAGGCTGATATGATGATGATGTCAAAATATGAACTTTTAACGGAACAGCGAGCATGACCGTGACGTCACTTATACAAAAGACAATCCTGATGGACTCGGGCGGACTCCACTGGAATCGTTTGGTCAGTGTTCTTAAAACAGCTGTTTTCTTCTTCAGTGGAAACACACATTAACAAAGCCTCATCATCATCATCATTTCAGCCACAGGACGTCCACAGTCACTGCTGAACATAAGCCTCCCCTAGTAACTTCCAGATCGGCCGGTTGGAAGCGACCTGCATCCAGCATCATCCTGCAACCCCAGGTCGTCTGCCCACCTTGTGGGACGTCCCGATAACAAAGCCTCGATTGTACAAAATAAAGCAACAAAATTGTATCCAAGATATACATCTATGACGACCTCCGTAGCCGAGAGGCGAGCACGCCGGACTATATAAGGCGACGCCATCTCTGAGGTTCCGGGTTCGATCCCCGGTCGGGTCAATGTAGAAAACGAACTTTTCTATATTGTCTCGGGTCTGGGTGTTGTGGTACCGTCGTTGTTTCTGATTTCTATAACACAGGTGCTTTAGCAACTTACCTTAGGATCAGAGCAATGTATGTGATGTTGTCCAATATTTATTTATTTATTTATTTATTTATGATAAAGGCTAGAAAATTGAATGATTAAAAGCTTTTTCCACTACCCTGACCGTATCCCACAAAATATTTTCACGCGAGTTGACTTCCACGTTTTCATCAACCTTTGATGAATAAGAAAGATATTTTGCCGATAGCAATAACTCGTTGCTTTGATCGTTCTCCCGAAGAAAGGTCTCGAATCAAATATTACGATACGACGAACCAATATGTAGGGAACTATTACAAATTATTAGTCCTACCCCGCTAGGGTTGCCTCTTGCTTTTATTTAATAGGGTTAAGCTTCGGTTCCTCGAAGTAGGTTAGAGTGTCGAAACTATCGATGTTCTTGTCGATACAAGTTTCGAACAATATATTGATGGCTCAGACGTGTCGTTGGGAAGTTTTGTTGAAGTTATGTAATGTAGTATAGTGTAAAACTATTTGCCTTTGTAATATAATAAAAAAAAACATTTATTCAGACAACTAAGGGGCCAGTCTTGTTAGTAACAAAAAATCTTAAAATAGACAGTGTTAATTGGTTTCAATATTTATAATTATTGCTGGGAACTGGTGCGTGCAGTGACATTCAGTGTCTCAAAAACGGTCCGTCCATCCGATCAGCGATAACAGCGAGCAAGAAATACTTTTTCCAAAAAACACTTTGATCTGACTTACTAATTAGTTTGGAACGGTGCATTTTGTTATGATACAGTAATAAGGATTATTTTATTTTAAAAACTCATAAATGCTGGTGGTTTTCGACGGTTTTAAGTTTTACATTTTTTCGATGGGAAGAAAAAATTTAATAATTACAATATTGTCGTATAATAAATAGAATGTATGTTGCAAAGAAAAGAAGTCATCAATCATTCATATTTAGTAAGATAAATTGTAAATTTTACTACAAAATAAAAATGAAATCACGTATTTTTAAAAAGGTCATCAGTTGAACTTTTACAAGTTATATTTTTTATGCTACTAGATTCCATCCATCAGCCGAAAGACGTCCACTGCTGGACATAGGGGTCCCCAAGGATTTCCACGAAGATCGGTCCTGTGCCACCCGCATCCAGCGGCTTCCCGCGACCATCACCAGATCGTCGGTCCACCTTGTAGGGGGCCTACCAACACTACGCCTTCCGGCCCGCGGCCGCCATTCAAGGACTTTCCTGCCCCAACGGCCATCAGTCCTGCGAGCAATGTGCCCCGCCCACTGCCACTTAAGGTTTGCGATTCTAAGAGCTACGTCGCTGACTTTGGTTCGCCTTCGGATCGTCTCATTTCTGATTCGATCTAGAAGGGAAACTCCGAGCATAGCTCTCTCTATCGCCCTTTGAGTGACCTTGAGCTTTCTTATGAGGCCCATCGTTAGCGGCTACTAGATTATTGGAACAATTTATGAGACAGGGCCGAGAACAAGCAGCGCATGAAAATAAACAACATCATATCATTTCTACGACTAAAGTCTGCAGGTATGCCAACATTTGAATAATTAATCGAGGAATCACGACTAGCAACCCTATCTTTAACCTCTCGATTGTCAGACTAAGGGCCCAAAGATCCCTTAATCCGGGATGAAACAAATCGTGAGGAACTACCGCAGGTTGGGGGTTGAGGATTGGGGTTGTATGATGTCGGAGACCGAAGATTAGACGCGGTAGGTTGATAGTTAATTGTATGGTATTATGTGGGTCGGTATCGTTATATGTTTGAAGTGGGCTTCAGTATTTTTTTGTGAACGTGTCAAGGGTTAAAATAATTTTAGTGGCGCATTTATTTTTACATCAGGAAATTAATACAAAAAATGATTGAAATAAAACAGTTTTTCCCGGTTTTAATCTATTTATTTCACTGTCCTTTAAAAGTTATTAATTGGGCTTCTGCAACAAAACCAGAAAATACTTGTTATCTAATATTTTAATGTAACAAGTAAAAAAATGGCTATTCAGATTTTCAGGGTTATTAAAAAATATTCTAGGATTAGATTCAACTCAGCATCAAAGTTCGTTCTTTTCGACGGTTTTCATTTAATTTTAATTAGGGTTCCGTTCCGTAGTTCTGACATGGAGCCCTTATAGTTAGCTAGTTCGTCTTGTCCGTCTGTCTGTCTATCCATTTCTGCCGCAATTTCTTAACCTATCCCGTACATTCCCCAAATCCAAAGGTACAGATTCCACCTTAATAAGCTAGACTCGACCACGGGCCCATTACTCAGCCAACCAAGGGCCAACCCATTATTTGCGGTACTTCATAAATCTGCCTCCCAAACCTATTTAGACTCATCTCGTCTATAAATAACAAGCCGATACTCTGACCAATGATATACGAGTACAAACACCACAAAGAAGGAATTAACTGTACTATACAGGATACCAAGATGGATGTCTCGTGATTTGTTGAGTTTGAAAAGTAGCATTCAAATCAATAAAAAAAAGACATTTATAAAAACGGCAAAAAATCACGTTTGTTGTATGGGAGCCCCCTTAAATATTTATTGTATTCTGTTTTTTAGTACTTATTTGTTGTTATAGCGGCAACAGAAATACACCATCTGTGAAGTCAAAGTCAAAGTCAAAATCTTTATTTGCAATTTCAACTCTCTAGCTATCACGGATTATGAGATACAGCCTGGTGACGGACGGACAGACAGACAGTCGGACAGCGGAGCCTTAGTAGTAGGGTCCCGTTTTACCCTTTAGGTACGTAACCCTAAAAACGGTCAAGTGCGAGCCAGACTATCGCGGGAAGGGTTCCGTACCATTTATAAAAAAGGCAAAAAAATCACGTTTGTTCTATGGGAGCCCTCTTAAAATATTTATTTTATTCGGTTATAGCTATTCGGTATTTGTTGTTATAGCGACAACAGAAATACATCATCCATGAAAATTTCAACAGTCTAACTATACCGAAGGACAGACAGGCGGACAGCGGAGCCTTAGTAATAGGGCCCCATTTACCCTTTGGGCACGGAACCCTAAAAATGGATTAGATACTCTTTATGTAGCAGAAGCAGCAGTCGCAGAAAATAAAACAAATATGAAGCTCCCGACTGAAATTCGTTTCTAGATCATCATGTTTTTTTTTCAAGCAGATGGTTTTTGTAAAATATTTGGGCTAAGAAACATATTCTAGATTTATAAACACTCGCTATGTAATCTTTGATTATATACATGTCTAGATTCCCTGTTCGAGTATCATAAACGTCAAAAAATATATACGCCAACCGTTGGTGTCAAAGTTTGTTTCGCCCGCTCAGTGGCGCGCTTGTTACCTATAATTGTTACCTTAATAACCACAGTTGTTACTCACTCAAATCTGCCCTTTTCTTTTGGTGACAATTGTACCATCAGCACCACACTCTATCTAGACATGTTTATAATCAAAGTACCGCCTATATTTTGTTTCTCAACGCCACCTTTTTGTATTGGTTGAAAACAAGTATTATTTGTGGAAAAAATTACTCTTTACTACAAACATGTAGTACATGAATAAACAGCGTTATTACCTACCTCAAATGCATACTATCTTTTTTTATCTACACGTGCAACTTTATATCTGAATATTGCCAATTCGAGCCATACACGCGATAAACAAAATAAAATCGCTAGTTATCCGTTGCCTAGCAACCGCATGTTAAGCGAAGGTCGCAGCATAATAGTCTAACGTTACGACACCCGTTACTTAAGAAGCAGTTACATTACAATAGGTAGGTACTATAATATTTCATTGTGTATTCAAAGTTAAACCCTACTGTTGAGAAGAAAGACGTCAGGAGAATTTTTGGTAGGTGTTTATTGTAGGACCGCACGCAAGCCGCATGATAACCTTGAAAAGAACATTATTATTGGCAAAAGGCAGGGTAAAAGACCACGCACGTGGCCGCAGGCCGACACGATGGTCTGATCTACTTGTAAAAACCCTGGAAATGCCATTTTACGAGGCGCTCAGACGAGCGCAGGATCGCGAGGGCTGGAGACAGCTCATCACCGAGGCGACTGCATAGACAAGGTCACGATCCTCAACCATGAGGGACCGACTATGGAGGATGAGGAGGATGGTAGGACTGCAGGAGTCAAAGAGATCGAATACAGTACAGTTCAGTTTTTACCATAGTTGCATATACCAAAGCAGTTCATTGAGTTGTAGCGCCATCTATGGTAATTTGGTAGAACCAAGAACTACTTTATAGGCCGCGCTGAACAGATACGCTTGAATGTGATAAATGCTTAACTTTGTGTAAAATCCATAGACCCTCTAGTAAAACCCATAGATGGCGCTTTACAAGTTTAGTTGAATTATTATAATCGAATTATTATTGTAAGTTTACAACATCTACTAATATTATAAATGCGAAAGTTTGTGAGGATGGATGTATGGATGTTTGTTACTCTTTCATGTAAAAATTATGAACGGAATTGGATGAAATTTTGCATACATATAGAATGTGATCTGGATTAACATATAGGATATTTTTATACAGTTTAATATATAAATCCTTCAGTCAGAAGGCGCGTCATTCGTTTTTCGTATACGATTTTATAACTGGCTCTGAATATATATATGTAGTCTTTGATAGTTTATGTATCGCCGTATTACAAACCAACTAGCTGTTTTACAAATTGAAATATAAGGCAATTATCGGTGTAACAATAATTAACAATATAACGTGAAGTATGTTAACAAAAGAAACTCATTACCCCACAAAATGCGAATTGTACAATGCGGCTAAACGTGAGACCTCATATCGGAGAACACATCGTAATGACAATCCGCCGTATCGTCGATCCGCCATATGGCAAAATGCCTCCGTTTTGTAAAACAGCTAGTTGGTTTGTAATACGGTGAATTATGCAATCCGACTGCGACATATACTCGTACATAGAGTTAAGTGTTCTCTTATCCAGTGAAGCTGGAATCCTAGACCTGCTGGCTGGTTTTCTTCTGTAAGGTTTTGAAAAGATGGCACTATACAGGTCACGAAAGAATAAGATTCATTTTAACTAAAGTAAACTTTAGTTTTAACAAAAGTACTTAAACTTTAGTTAAAATTGTATCTTTTGTATCTGATGTTAATCAGAAAAAAAAGTCTGTAAAAATGCATTTTAGAAGTATTTTTCCCGTAGCAATAATACTACTATGATCATTAGAATCATACTTTTAGAGTACGCCTACATTACCTTATAAAATAGGACGAAATATTTTGTTTGTAAATAAACTCAGTTTGCATTTACAAAGGGTACAGGTACAGCGAAGGAATTTATTCGAACCTTTGTCAGGCTCGCTAGTGTAAATGAGCCTTTAGGGTAAATGTCATAAGGTCAGATGGTAACGCTAGGAATCACCATAGACAAATTTGTATTTCAGACTCTGTATGAGATAGCTGGTTAGCTTACGCTTAACCGCAAATCATTAAACGATAGTTAAATTAAATGATGAAAAAATAAAAAGGCATCATGCAACACATTAATTATCATAACCCCCAAGTTAGGAATTACGAATCACTTGTAAATATATTTTGACAAATGTATCTTCAAGCACACCCAGACCTGAGCCAATTAAGCCTGAATTAGTTATTTGTAAAGTCCCAGCCAAACAGACGCGTGCGTGGTGGCGTGGGCGTTTAGATCGTGCCATAGCATTTGTATCGACGAATTCACACCGGCGCGGACAGCGGCGGCGTGCATCACGCGTGCAGCTTGACATTCAGCTTTTGCACGCGCGGACATGACATTTGACGTGACTGGCTCAACAGACAGATGGTGCGCTACTACGATAATATAAATAATTACTTTTAAAGCTACTAATTTTTTTCCGATAAGCAATGAGTGAAGCCAACTAGGTTTTTATCTTTCCTTCATCTTTAAATAGCTTCGCTCGGGTAACCGCGTTGGAATTAATTAATGCGAAACTCAGTAAATTAATAAATTAAAAACTCTACAATAATTCTTTGTTTATTTAGTAAAAGGGTTGAGCTTTTATATTCGTAGTATATCGGCAAATAATCTGATAAACAATAGTTAAATCATAATTTCTACAACATCATTAGATACCTTTATTATCACTAACATTCATAATCTTCTTTGACTTCATTCATGACTAATCTCTTTCTTGTTAGGTTTATACATCCGAGCGAAACATACATTATTTGTGCTAGGCTTCCTGAACGCCTAGTGTCCGCGTGTTTGGTGTGCACTGGCCTGCACGCCCACGCCCACGCCCCCGCGTTGGTTTGGCCGTAGCTTAAATTGTACTAATTAGAGACTTATTGTAATGTGTGTATTATACCTATTAGTTTTTATTCATTAGTAATGTATTAAATGTAATAAAATTATTCATAATTCGTACCATTCACTAATTTAAACTTAGCATTATCGGGATCGCAGTAATCATGGTTTTTATCATTTGTACTTAATATTTGTATTTTATTATTATTTTAACTGTTCAAGTATAATTGAATAACAAACATACAAACTTTTACATTCAGAATATTAGTAAGATTCGTATTTGTAAATTACAAATGCAAACGAAAAAATGCAGCGTCTATCGTCTTCTAAGTGATCTGCGGGTTACAACGTCGAGAATTCAGACCTGACTCACGGCGAGTTCAAAGGATATTCGGTTTGAGGAGTAATCTTTAAGATCTAGAGAATGGTTACTAAGCCATTGTAAGGCTGGACATCCACCAGAGCTGTGCGAGGAAAATGTGCGGTGGTTGGGCACCTTGACAATCTGTTTCGTGAAAGTGCTTCACGGTGTGAACTGCGGAGACGAGCTTGGTGAGGCGTTCGGAGCTGGTCTGCAGGTTAGTGGGCCAATAGTTTTCAGTGCTGACGACGAAACCATTTCACTTTCTTCAATTCGCAGGGTGGGTTTCATAGGAATCACCATAATTTATCTACAAACATAATCTTTCATAATTGAGCTCCCCGCGGTTAGCAGCTTTTTACATGCTGCTACACCATGCGGTGCGAAAATGTGTAGCGAGGATGTGAAAAGGTGTGACCCTGTCCACCAGCGCTGTGCGAGGAATGCGTAATGTGTTAATGTGTACAAATGAGCGGTGCGGGGACAGGTAGCGGACTCTTTACGAATACCATCTATTGACTGACTAGTTGGCGAATATTTTCAAACCCTCACACACATTCCTCGTAATACATCCTTTGCTCGCATTTCTCGCTTGTTTTTTATGAACAAAACCCTCGCTGCACTAAGCTCTTATTCACCAGAGCTGCGAAGATCAAAGCTAGGTAAAAATTAATGATTCTATTGGTGCTTTCAAAACACATTCCTCGCTACCCAGCTTAGCACAGCTCTGGTGGATGCTCAGTCTAAAAGTATTCGTGCGAGGTTTTAAGAAATTACGGGGACCTAAAGTACAATTCCGGATTTTCATGCTGTCTTTTTAGGAGGCTATTTATAGTATTAAGAAGTATAGAATTTTGTTATGTAACGCCATTCACAGCAGATGGCTTAGATTTGAATTAAGCTGTTAAGGTCTTGTGCTTAAAATTTTACTTGATATTTTATTTAGAAGTTGGAAAAACAGTCTAAAACGTTTTTGAGTAAGTTTTAGTAGGTAACTTTCAGAGTCTCAAATAAGGAGTTGACAGGACTAAAAATATAATATTAGCCATCTTATTTAAGCCCAAAAACTTACCAGAGACAAAATGAGAATTTTGTGCGTAATTTTTTTTTTTGTAAATCAGCGAAAGGTTCTGATAAACTGTGTGACGTCACCACCCTTGCCTGTCGAGTTACAGCTTAGAATTTGGCGTAAGGCAAAAGTTGAAGCGACTTTACTGGGTTAATTTACCCACCCACACACACACACACACACGCACACACACACACACATACACACACACACACACATACACACGCACGCACTCGCACACGCACACAAACATACATACATGTAATGTTGTAAAATAACATACATTGTAGTGGTAAATTTTTATTACCACTGTATGAGAGAGTGGCCACTCCTGGCACAATTGTTGTTCACGCTTAAAAGGAGAAGTTCTGCCTCTGCATGTAATGTTCACTATTACGATGAATAAAATATTTTCATTTTCATTTCATTTTTTCATTTTCTTTGTCCTAAGCGTGAAATAATCATTGAAGAAGACGTTTTAACTATTGAGAAAATTAGTGCGTCTAATTTAGTAAGCTGTAATTGTTCTAATTTTGATCCCAGCTTCCGGCCCCATGAAAATAGTTCAACATTTACAAATATTACATATATAACGTTTCATTTGTGATGCGATACGAAATACGCAAGCATTGAGCTACTTTCTTCAGATGGAATTTAATGTTTCTGTTGGCAACGTTCCAAATTCTTCCTCAATTAACCATATGACGTTTGGAAACAATAATAACATAATTAGAAACCCAAATATTATGCTTATCTAATGGAGTAAAAGTGTACAAATAGAGTAGAGTGCCAAAAAAGATGGGTGTACTTTTACCTCCTAGATTATCCAAAGGGGAAAAATTGAGACATGCACAAAAGCCAGGATTTGCAATAAAATACATGATCATCATCATCACCAGCCTATATTAGTCCTCTGCTGGACACATGCCTTTCCAAAAGGAGGATTTTCCATAATGTTCGCAAATGTTCCAAATCGCAGTTTGGGCAATGGTGGAGAGGAGACGCTGCTGTCCGTCTTCTTTTGGCAGTTCTCCTGTAGTCGCCTTACGACACCCATAGGAAGAGAAGGGGTGGTGCAATTCTTTTAACGTGCCGGCACCACACGGCACATGTACATGATATTGACTTTGAACTACTAATTCGTCTGGTCAGGACAAGGCCTCTTCTATAGCTTAAAAGACGGTCAATGTGGCAAAAAAGTTCTGGAATGAAGGCCACGAACCGGCAAGCGTATCGTAGGATATCCGGGTGGATATTGTGGGTACAAGGTGGACAAACGACCTGGTAAAGGTTACAGTTGCGTGATACAGGCCGCTTCCGATCAGCCAATGGTATTATGATATGATATAGCGTATTATCGCATATTTTTTATCAAAATATGAACTTTTCTCGAAAAATCGAGCATGACCGTGATGTCGCCGGCACGGACATACTCGCTGTTTCGATAAAAGTTCAAGATGGCGTCTATGTTATCATATTTTGAAAGTTGGGTGACGATAAATCGCTATATCGTATCATATCATATCGTGTTTTGTTGCTTATGCTAGAGGGGCTGAGCGCCAAGGAGGGTGGCTTATGTTCAGCAATGGACGAACTGTGGCTGAAATAATGATGGTGTTAAATTTGATAAAAGTAATACATAAAGATTAATTATTAAATATTTCCAATACAACTTGGACCAACCCTACGGAATGTCAGGGACGATCTCTAACGTCGGACGATATTAAAATGATAAGTATTCAGTCGAGCCTTAATAAAGCGCTATTGGTATAGATTGGGGCGGATATAAAAATTTCCGCCCAAAAGACTTGGCGGGTTCACCTTTTATGTTAAAGAAGAAAAGGGGAAATTAAATTAGGGTATTTAGTGCTAAGGGGTATCTTTTAAGGGGCTGTTTTAATCTTTACATAATGGTATTATACGTACCACGTCTGGAAAAGGAACAATTTTAATATTGATCACGTTAATATTTTTTGATAATTGTTAATAATATTATCGCATTTTTTGGAATTAATTTAAGACGTTATAAGTAAAGTATGCCTTTATCTGTTCCACTGCAGGGCACAGGCCTCACCTCAACTATGAGGTGGTTTGGGCCATACTCCACCACGTGGGCCTAGTGCGGATGAGGGGTGTTGTAAGGCCAGTGACTAAACCTTACTGTTAGATTTTATCATGCCGCCCTAAGGCCTCTGACTAGGCTTCACGGCCAATATCAAGCGATATTAGCCGGGACCAACTATTAACGTGCCTTCCGAAGCACGGAGATGCTCGTGATAAATGTCACTTAAATATGGTCGGAATGGTCACCCGTCCACTCACGACCGCGGCGTCGGTTGCTTAACTTTGACCATTTAATTTCACGTAATATTATCTCCTGTTTGATTAACTACTTAAATTTTATTTTACTTCAATACGGTTAAACATTCAGAAATGAAGTTTTATTGATAAAGCACAAGCTTGTTTAGAAAATGTTGAATTTCCTAAAACATCTAAACATCTGATTATCACATTGAACGACGAGATGCCCGATCCTTGTTCAGTTCTCGGTCGGGTCATTACAGAATGTGAACTCTTGTACATAATATAAGTTACTTCGCTGTAAACGCACAAGGTTCTGAGTTCGGTTCCCGGTTTGTGTTCTTTCAGAAAACAATATTTTCTAAATCTGGGATATCCCCTGACAAAAGTACATTATCTCCGAGACCAAGAGAATTGAGTCGTACATTTCTGATATATTACTAGCTCTGACCACCACTTCGTTTGCAAACTAAAAAATGTTTTGGTATATCACATATATCCCACAGGAACATTGAACCATATTCAAAAAGTATCCTATATGTTAATCCAGATCTTATTCTATATGTGTGCAAAATTTCATCTAAATACGTTCAGCCGTTTACGCATGATTGAGTCACAAACTTTCGCATTTATAATTAGGGGGATGATACATCCAAAAAGAAGGCATACTGTCCATTGTCGCGGTACGTGTAGCGATCGCTTCCCGAAATAAAGGTCGCGAACCTGTCGTCTGATTGACAAATCATCTACCAAACATATGCTATCGCTTTGATTGAGGCAATCTTGGCTTCGGAGAAAACTTTGAAATAATGGATCAAGAGTAGAGATGTACCGATTTGTTGTGAAAGCCGAATATCCGGCTACATTTGGTTGTTAGTAACTATTTGGCGATTGGTCAACACCGGCGACTCACGGTTATTTATTGTTAAAAAGAATTTACGGTTACGAATTACGGTCGATTGCTTATTTTAATTTGCTGTTGCTGTCATTGTGACTCTTTTTTTGTGTTCCGCACCTCAAAAGGCAAAGAGGATCAATTGTTAGTCCGTCTGTCTTTTGCAGTCACACCCTTTTACCAGGAACGCATGAATTTTAATACCTCCACGCGTTCCTGGATTCCTGCGTTTTCCACCTAAATAGGTGAAATGAATATCAAATACTCTAGTTTGCAATCTATTAAATTACTGAAATTAAAGACGCGGCTGATTATGCTACACATTTTGGTATCCACGGGAAAATATAAACCTTTAATACCCTTACTACAAAAGCCTTACTACAAAAAGAATAGATTACGTTTAAGCCATGTCATCTAGTCTATCATTTTTGTAGTAAGGCCAGGGTTTTCCCGTTGACCTAGAACCATCAAATAGAGCAAGAATCAATGTCTCAGAGCACAAATAAAAGAAGAGTCCAAAACCCTAAATGGAGAATGTTAATAGGTATACCAAATTGGTTGAAAGTTTATTGGTTGTTACAGTAAAGCTTGCATGTATACAAATACACTAGTTTTTGTTGTAGTCAAAAATACCTATTAGTTTTGATTTTACAGGCATTTAAACTTACGATAAATATCGAGTCCCGCAAACAGTTACGTGACCGCTTGTGACGTCAATTTACAACGTTTCGCTCCGTTTACTTCTATAAATCGGAAACTAATTGACGTATCGAAGTAATTCTTTCACTTGTATTTTTTATTTTTGACAGAGAATATGGAGACCTAATATTTAAAATTAGTGAACATTCTTCATTCCGGTTTGCAGCCAATTTTCTACAGAAACAACTTACAGATTATTCAGTATTCGGCCACTCGGCACATCACTACTAAAGAAATACACAAGAAAGGAATGTGTATCAAACACTGGCATTGATAGATCGCACTAGGTCTTTTGAGAAAGAAATATGTTTTTCGCTAAATATTATAAAGGTATGACTACACTCGATCTAAACATTTTGTATTTTTTTTTCTTTAAACATATCATATACAGAATTGTATAATGATAAATTCAATTATACTACAACTAAAAAGTTATTTATATTAAAATGAATGGTTTAATATGTTGCATAACCCTTTTTTTTCATTTGCTCCATACATTATCATCGGTTTATGCAAGTATGTAGGTAGGTAGGTATGTATTTTTTAGAACAGAAAAAAAAATGTGGCAACACAGAACGAAAACAAAAACCTTGCGAGAAATGGAAAATGTGTCAAAAATATGGAGCATCTAAAACTATTTCGATGTTGCTCCTAAAGATTTTTTATTAATAATTTTGCCCCATTATTATAATTACGTTATTTTAAAGAGTATCCTATTCTATTCCTGTAAATGTACTGAGTCTGTAGTCTATATCCTATATTCCGTTGTTTCAACAAACAGACGAAAAACCCGACAATAGCTCTCGATTGAAGAGCAATGCGAGTACAATCCTGTTTTTGTCGCTTTGTCTTTTGGCGAACAACAAATTTTCTGTGTACCGTAATTTTCGGATCGAATGGAGATGAAATGTACTGGTTGCTTCGAAAGCTGATGAGATTTTATTTAACGGAGGAATGAAAAGTGGATATGGTATCTAATAGGACCGGTTTCACAATTTTTATTTTATTTTATTTTATTTAAATTCAATTGCACACTCCACTAACAGCTTTGAGCCAAAGCGTGGAGTGGGCCAGTTACATAACATACTCGTAGGTACTGTAGAGGTTTATAGCCCAGCGTACCAACTACGTCTACCAAGGTATGTTCGAAATATGAAAGTTGCTTTTGAATATTTTTCTTTGACGTAGAAAGAACTTTTGTTTTCGGGATTCATTAAAATATCTGGAGTCGAAGTGTCATAAAGCAAAATATCTGAAAGTAAAAACTTGATCTAAAAATTTGTACACAACGATTCAAAAGCTAAGTATTTTCTGCATTCCTCATGTAAAGAACCTTTTAATAAATATAATTCATTAAGTGAAATAATTTGTTCTCGATCAATTCCCAATAGTCTATCCCAGCTTCGGCCATTGGCACGTTACAGTACTACAACTACAACTATAATTATAAGCTAAAAAACATGCACAGAGATTTACAAATTGCTTATGCCTATTATGAAACAAGTCAGTATCTGGTACAATGTACGGATAAGTTCTGAATAAGCTATATTTTACTTATCTGAAGGATAAACACGTTTTCTGCTTTTCATGACCGTCAAATAGAGCTAATGACACATTAATTCAAGCACTTTTATCTTCTACATATTTATATCTTTTACATAACTTAAGCCGTACTTTGTGTAACAGGCCGTTAGTGTATTTAAGGTTATGTCTTTTTGACTATCTCTATCTAGTAAAAATAAAAAAATAAAATAAAATAAAACATTTATTTTCAGACAATTACAAGCCCATATTTTGTTAGTAACAATTTTACCTTATTGACTATGTTAGTAGCCTAGACTATGTAAATGTTAGTAGCAATAAACTTATAACTATGTTAGTAACAGTGTACACTAATAATATAATAAACTAATAGTATAATAGTAGGTATGAGTAGTAGATTTAGATTTTTGCCTTATAGAAAAAAAAAATATACACCGTGCTTTTTTAACCGTCTTAAAGTAGAAAGAAGCCACTTAAATTATCCAATAACTACATGTCATTTGTATAATAAAACTTGGTAATTATTAATTATTCAAAAACTAAAAAATTATAATAATTGTAAGCAAAATTTAGTTTGAAACATCCTGTATACGGATATGAAAGTCGCACGCGTGGAGGCGGCAAGGTCAAGGACTATGCATTGTTGAAACCATAAACATAATGAACAGGATGATACATTACTATCTTGAATTATTTGTTATTTTTTACTTAAAAATGATATAATTGATAATAGAAAAATAATACTTCCTAGAGGTTTATTAGGATGGTTACATAAAGTGGGCTTCGGCTTTAAGACGGTAAAAAAAACACTGTGTATATGTGCGCTAAAGAGTGCTACTAGGATCACCGGTGAAGCTAGAATAAAGTTTTCAGATAAAAACTTATGAGGTTTTAAATGTATAAATAACTCTGTATAATCTTACTTACACTGATGCATGTCAAAGCTTTGATGTTTGTTACTAAATTACGCCTTAACGAGTAAATGTAATTTGCTAAAATCAAACATACATATCGATACTGATCTAACTCAACATTGAATACTCGCTGTTGAGATATTCGAGTTTGGAGTTTTAGAGATTAGCTGGAACAAACAGACCGATAGACAAGTAATTTAAAATCAATAAAAAACAAATTATTTCTGTAAATAGGCTTAAACTAAGCGCTTTTACACGTTCCAATATTTTTTCCCTACCCAACTTCGTGACAATTTTGGTCTAATTTGGGCAATAAAAATATGTATTTAGTAGTCAAATAATACGTTATTTTTACATTACAAATAGACACTCCAATTTAATTTATCTTTATAGATAATTTTCATTCCATTTTAGTGTTCTTCAACGCAGACGAAGTATAAACTTGTAAACTCGAAATGCACTGTCCAACTCCTTCGTAACTCGTTTCCAATATTTCGCTGGGCATCCTAGCTTCATATCCGCGACATTAATTGTGAAAATGGTCAGTTTAATGAGTTTACATGCTCAGAGCCGAGTGCTTCTGGGATTGCGTTGGGATTGGAAAGAGGGTAAGTTGAGTTTTGAATGCCTTTTAAATGGTGCTGGGGGGATTCTACAATTCCAAATTCAATGGTCAGTATTTAACTTATTCCAAAAACAGGGGTTTCATTTTATAAATACTACTGTATAGTTTTCTACAATTCCAAATTAGCTGGTAATTATTTAACTTATTCTAAGAAGAGGAGTGTTGTTTTATAAACACTACCGGTGGTTTTCTACAATTTCAAATGCACTGGACAGTATTTAACTTGTTCAGAAAAGAGAATTTGTGTTTTAAATAAAAATTTTTTTTTATCGGCCAGTAATTTACTTAACTTAAAAAAAAATCTGCAGAAAATTTAGTAGAATTTTCAAAGTTACAAGACGTGAGGAGGACTTAACACTTAATAGTCAAACTGCAAACTTAAAAATAAAAATAACTTCAAAAATAACTAAAAAGGTAAATACTAATACTCTTATCGAAGTATATTTAAAAGAGTAACAGGCGGGTAGGTGTTAAAATGTCTTGCCTAATTACCTGATAGCATGAGTTAAGTGAATTCATTAAAGGGCTCACACCGATTTATCACGTCTAGTCTTCCGAAGGTCGGAAGTAGCCGTCTCCTTTGTGACTAGACTTAAAGGAGACTGGGGATATTCGTATGATAGTATTAAAAGTTTAACACCCAAACAAGATTAAGCAAACGTTATTTTACAACGAATACCTTGTCACACTGTCTTTTGTTTCCTTAAGTCGAATTACTTATGGAAATAAAAAAACTGGCTAAATGCGAGTCAGGTTTCGCGCACGAAGGGTTCCATTATCTATACAAACGGCAAAAAAACATGTTTGTTGTATGGGAGCAACAACATACAAAAAAATACCATACAAAAAACAGAAAACAATAAATTTATTGTTTTCTGTTTTTTAGTAATTGTTGTTATATCAGCAACAAAAATACATAATCTGTGAAAATTTTAACTCTCTAACTATCACGGGTTATGAGATACAGCCTGTTGACAGACGGACAGACAGACAAACTGACAGCGGAGCCTTAGTAATAGGGTCCCGTTTTACCCTTTGGGTACGAAACCCTAAAAATGAACGTTAATTCCGATATTAAACCATGTTTACTTAAACGAGACTAAAATATTTGGTTAATCAGCACAAGCAGCATTCATTTGCACTTTTGTCTTTGGTTTCTTAGTTGAAATAATCTACTCACATAATTTAGCACTAGCTACATATCATACAAGTACCAACTCAGACAATCTGCATCTACGTTGATAAATCATATTTTGCCTAATATACACTATCATATCTGTTAGAGACTGGATTGTTATTGTAAAATTTAAAATCAAACTTACCGTACTAACAAAACTTATACGTTGATATGAATAGTAAAATAAAAAAGTAAGTTTGTTAATTGTTTTTTAGAGAAAAAAAAATTACATTTAATCTCTTCAAAAATGCCCACTCTCCTTTCTACACCGAACGCGTTGTAACCTTTCAAATTGTTTCTATTGGCGTTCTGCGCGCTCATTTCCGCGTCCGGCGCCACTTTCAAGGAAATATTAGTTTTTTGGATCATTAGCTTTGGAAGTGGATTGTATTTGTTAATGTACTAAGTAGACTATTGGAATATTTTGTTCTTTGAGTCAGACATAGTGTTTCATTCATTCGCTCAATAACAGCTTATTTATAAAGTGTCATATTATTTCATCATCACTATCACCCTAAAATAAATAAAAAAAAAAAAAATATTGGACAACATCACATACATTGCTCTGATCCTAAGGTAAGTAGCTAAAGCACTTGTGTTATAGAAATCAGAAACAACGACGGTACCACAACACCCAGACCCGAGACATAATAGAAAAGTTCGTTTTCCACATTGACCCGACCGGGGATCGAACCCGGAACCTCAGAGATGGTGGCGCCATATACAGTCCGGCGTGCTCGCCTCTCGCCTACGGAGGTCGTAAAACCTAGCTTAACCTTTTCACATGTTGTATTATCAAAGCAGATGAAAATACAGGTGCAAAAAGGCCACCCATCTCTCTCTGACTCACACAAACGTACCTTAACTATGTTAGCCTATCGACTTCAAACTGAATTTCGTGTTCACTAGACACTCAATTTGCGAGTTTCCATTCGTTAGTAAGATATCCCAGTCATAGTTTTTTCTTTGTTTAAGCTTAAAGTCCATTCGTGCTATCTACTATCTGGTTTTCAAAAATACTCGAACACAACTTTTTCAAAATTAGATACAAATTTACACCAAACCTAGTTTATTGAACGTAATTTTTCCAAAACGTTAGAAAAATACTTTAATTATACTTTAAAGAACCAAGAACCTCCTTCTTTTTTAAGTCAGTTAAAAATCAACAAAATCAATCTAAATTACGTATTGGTATCATTTACCACGTAAAAGAATTAGTTAGCAACGATCACGCACGATTCATAAAGTAAATATATTTATCTAAATGAAATGAAAGCGTGTTAAATAAGACTTTAAAACTCTTGTGTATAATTATAATTTAAATGAGTATTTAAATTTAAACTAAAATGACGATGTTTTCAGCAAAATTTCACAACTAAATCACACGGACATGAAACAGTTGTAAATTACTCTAAACTTTGAATTTAGTACAGAATAATAAACTGCTCCAAAACACAAAATAAATAGGAAAAGAAGGTTTTCTCCGAGCAAAGCAAGTTCGCTTATAACAATGTATTTAAAGAGAATTGCGTACATTATGTTGTGTATTTGAGACTTGTGTGTGTGGAATTTGATTGAAAACACCGAATGACACTGTTAACTGTTTATTTTAATGACTTGAACTAATACAATGTTGCACTTTCGATTTGAACTAATTAATATACAGAGCGCACAGTAGCGGCGTGCGTCGGACGGCAAAACAGGAAGCGCCTCGGTGGCGACCTCTATTCGTAAATTTAGTTACAAAACTAAACATATTATGTACGCAATTCTCTTTAAATTTTATAGAAAAAATAGTAAAATAAATGCGAAATTGCAAATGGTTTGCTTTGGAAGATAAAAAGATCTTTAGGTATTTTAAAATGAAGTTAAAAATTATGAAAATTCGTAGAGGTAATGTTCTTACGTGACCCTCGCACTAGCGTCTTTCGAGCGTCGACTTCGTGGCAATGTCCAATCAGTGTTCACGAAACGCTTGCGCAGCGGCATTTACTTAACGCTGATTGGAGACCAAGGTATGGAATCAATGAGTGTTGCCAGCGATGACATACGGATCTGAGACGTGGCCGTTAACGATGGGCCTCATAAGAAAGTTCAAGGTCACTCAAAGGGCGATGGAGAGAGCTATGCTCGGAGTTTCCCTTCGCGATCGAATCAGAAAAGAGACGATCACCGACGTAGCTCACAGAATCGCAAACCTTAAGTGGCAGTGGGCGGGGCACATTGCTCGCAGGACTGATGGCCGTTGGGGCAGGAAGGTCCTTGAATGGCGGCCGTGGGCCGGAAGGCGTAGTGTTGGTAGGCCCCACAAGGTGGACCGCCGATCTGGTAAAGGTCGCGGGAAGCCGCTGGATGCGGGTGGCACAGGACCGACCTTTGTGGAAATCTTTGGGGGAGGCCTATGTCCAGCAGTGGACGTCTTTCGGCTGATGGATGGATGGATGCATGGATGGATTGGACACTGCCACGCCGTCGACGCTTGAAAGACGCTAGTGTAGAGGAAGCTTAATTAACTGTTTAAAAGCTACAACACACGGTGTTGAGTACAGGAATTTTATAGGTTACTCATTAAAATAAATCAAATGAGCCGGCAAACCAATGATTTCAGCAGTGGTTTGTAAATGCATAGTTTTCTGCCGAAGGAGAAGTTCGTTTCAGCCATAGGACGTCCACTGCTGAACATAGGCATTAGGCCTGACTTCTGTCATCGGGGGGTTTTTGCCATACTCTGAGAAGTACTTCCACGAAAATACCTTCTGAATATTTTTCTATTACGACCAAAGAGTTGACGTTTGCATTGCGGTGCGGTAATGTGCATAATTAGAGCAAGCGTTTCCTTAGCCAATACAGAAACGACTAAATACCACCACAGAGATCACAAAACATAGTTCAACTTTCATATAAAAACTGTAGCTGATTGACTATTTAGTATTTTAACGACGTTTAACGATAGCAGTTCAACGACCCCAAAAAAGATAGTCTAAAGGAAGACCGATAATAAAGTACTTTAGTGGTACACAATAAAACCGGCCAAGTGCGAGTCGGACTCGTGCACGAAGGGTTCCGTACCATTTTCTATAAAAGAGGCAAAAATATCACGTTTGTTGTAAAAGAGCCCCCTTAAATATTTATTTTATTCTATTTTTTGTTATAGCGGCAACAGAAATACATCATCTGTGAAACACTCTCAACACTCTAGCTATCACGGTTCATGAGATACAGCCTGGTGACAGAGGGACAGACAGACGAACGGCGGAGCCTTAGTAATAGGGTCCCGTTTTACCCTTTGGGTACGAAACCCTAGAAGCAGAAGTACCTATACAAAAAAGACTTACTGTACCTTGCTTTATTACGACCAAAGAGTTAGCGTTTGCATTGCGCGGTGCGGTAATGTGCATAATTAGAGCGAGCGTTTCTGTTGCGAATGCAGAAACGACTAGCGGAATGATTGCGATACTCGAATCCCTTCTCAGGGCGGGTGTTGATGAGTGTACAACTCCATTTCATTTTAGATATATTAACCCCGATGTAGTAATAAAAACTTTTAGGGAATTAAACATGAAAAAAACTGAGGACTTATGGGGAATCTCAGTCAATATTATCAATACAATTCTATACACAATAGCCCCTTATCTTGCAATAATTTTTAACAAATGTATTGATAACAAACAGTTTCCTACATTGATGAAATTTAGTAAAATTATTCCTTTATTTAAGTCTGGCGAGAAAAATGACCCCTCCAATTTTCGACCGATTTCAATCTTACCAGTACTCAGTAAAGTATTTGAAAAAGTAATTTTTAATCAACTTTTATCTCACTTTGTCCTGAATAAACTTTTACATAACAAACAATATGGCTTTACAAAGGGTAGAAGCACTACTGATGCTGGAGTTGCACTTTTAAAACACGTGTTTGATGCATGGGAGAGTAGGCGGGATGCTTTGGGAGTTTTTTGTGATCTTTCCAAGGCGTTTGATTGTGTGGACCATCAAACTTTGCTAAAAAAACTTAGACATTATGGTGTTTCTAATGATGCCGTAGATTTGGTAAACTCTTATCTCACAGGCAGAACACAAAAAGTTTGTATTAATGGAACTGAGTCTTCTGGCTCCCCTCTAACTATGGGCGTGCCGCAGGGATCGATATTAGGACCCCTGCTTTTTTTAATTTATATAAATGACCTTCCATATTTTACGAAAGACCTCTGTGAGACAGTGTTGTTTGCAGATGATACTTCATTGATTTTCAAAATCAAAAGAGGTAAAGATTCGTTTGACGATGTAAATAATGCTCTCTCTCAAGTATTGCATTGGTTCACTACTAATAATCTTTTGCTCAATGCAAATAAAACAAAGTGTATTAAATTCACAATGCCAAATGTAAAACTGGTCCCAACACATTTAATTATAAAAGGTGAACGACTTGATACATCTAGTTCCACTACCTTTTTGGGAATAACTTTGGATTCCCGTTTGCAATGGGGTGCTCATATTGAGATTCTATCAGGAAGACTTAGCTCTGCTGCTTACGCCGTGAGGAAAATAAGACAATTGACTGATGTTGGAACGGCAAGATTGGTATATTTTAGCTATTTTCACAGCATTATGTCATATGGAATTCTATTATGGGGCTCAGCAGCAGATATCGACTCTATATTTATATTACAAAAGAGAGCTATACGAGCAATTTATAACCTTGGACCTCGTGACTCGTTAAAACAACTGTTTAAAGAAATTAATATACTGACAGTAGCTTCGCAATTTATTTACGAAAATATCATTTACGTTCGCAAACATATGGATCAGTTCCCTAAGAAAAGTGACATTCATAATTTTAACACCCGGAATAAGGATAAGCTTGCCGTTCCAGATTTCAGACTGCATAAAGTGGGTAATTCGTTCATGGGGAAATGTATTCGCTTTTTTAATAAATTACCAGCATCTATTGCTGAACTGCCCATGTTTAAATTTAAAGCTCATGTAAAAAATATTCTCATGAAAAAAGGGTATTATACTGTTATAGATTATTTAAATGATAAAAATGTTTGGATATAAATACTGCCTTGCTCGCACAGGTGCATTTATCTTGTAATTTAATATTTTGTTATGTATATTTAAAACTTTTTAAAAGAGGCTGACAATAGTGACCGAGTTTCTTGCGCTGCTTCTTCTCGGCGCTAGCCCAAACTTGTCCCGAAGCAGTGGTAGGGAATAAAATAACAATGGGACGTGTAAAAGTGCTTAGTTTAAGCCTATTTGCAAAAATAAATTGGTTTTATTGGTTTTATTGGTTTTATACGATTGTTTGACGTGGATAGTAATTATCATGGGTGTAATTGTCATGTAGGTACGCTACCGTCAATACCTTTTGCCGATTTCGTTATATATCGAATCAAGATAATAGCATTTCGCGATATAAACATGAATTATTGTAGGTTAAATTGAAGTACTACTTTGTTGTATATAATTTACAAGTTATTTTCTTTTATTATTGGGGTAATTCTAATGCATAAATACAGCAAACTCTACAATGGGACCAATATCGAAATTGACCTTAAAAAAATGTAGCAAGCTTTAGTGGCAGTGGGCTGGCCACATCTGTCGCAGAACCGATGAAAGGTGGAGTAAACGGGTTCTCGAGTGGAGAACACGCCTAGGCAAACGTAGTGTAGGACGCCCCCCAGATCGATGGACCGACGACCTTAGGAAGATGACTGGCAGTGGATGGATGAAAAAAGCGGGAGATCGTGTTCTTTGGTGCTCTTTGGGGGCCTACGTCCAGCAGTGGACTGCATTAGGCTGAGATGATGATGATGATACATAACTATTTGGTTTTAATTTTTTTTAACGTCAGTCGGAAAAGCAGTCACCCCGAATCGCGATGAGGTGGTAGATTTTTATCCATTGTGTACTATTTGTTATTATATCCGTGACTTTTACAAAATTAGCCCTTGCCGGCTTATTAAAACCTACATATGGGCGGTAACCACGAGATCTTAAAACAATCTCAAAGTTGTCAAATCTGTCAATTTTGGTACGTCATTTCATAAAAAATTGCCAGAAATTATAATGTTTGACAGATTTGAGATTGTTTTAAGAGTTCGTGGTTACCGTCCAGGGCCCTAACCATGAATTCTTAAAACAATCTCAAAGTTGTCAAATCTGTCAATTTTGGTACGTCATTTCATACAAAATTTGACAGAAATGATAATTTTTGACAGATTTGTGATTGTTTTAACAGTTCATGGTTAGGGCCCTGACTTTATATTTCAGGTCAGACACAACTAGATTTAACTGACAAAATTATTCGTACGAAAAATAGTCCACGATAATGATTTTCAAACACTATATAGCGTTTCCTAACACTGAATCTAAACAGAACACAGTCGCCCACTTCTATGCGGGCTGTTGTTTATTTATAAAACAGATTGTGCTGAGACAGCATGACACAATAGACTCTAGTAGACTTAAGAGTAATTGGCGCCTTCCCATACGTGTAGTGATGTGAGATGCGAGAATATTCTATCGAAAAACTTTTTATGTCGATAGTAAGAAAAATGGCTTCGTGCTTTTTTTCTTTCACTTGTGAATAGGTAAAGGCTAATGGCCCGACTACAAAAAAGATAGACTAGTGTTAAACACTTGTTTATAATTAGTCAACCCAATTGAAATGGTGACACATCAGACATTCGAGACATGTTATCAACAAACATGTTTAATTGGTTGACTAATCTTTAGACAAGTGTTCAAACCTAGTCTATATTTTTGTAGTAAGGCCGTTTATGTTTAAAAACCCACAAAAATACGGTTATTACTGTGGTAGAAAAATACTTGGGATTAAGATGAAACAGACTAAAAATAAGACGAAGACGCTAAAGAATGAATAAAAATACAAGCCGACTTTGTAAAGACTAGCAACATTTTTAAATAGGGTTCTACTTAAAAGTGATCACTTTCTTAGGGTTAGCGTATAATAGTTAAATAAAAAACCGGCCAAGTGTGAGTCGGCCTCGCGCGAAGGGTTCCGCACCAATATCTATAAAAACGGCAAAAAAATACGTTTCTTGTATGGGAGCCCCCATAAATATTTATTGTATTCTGTTTTTTAGTATTTGTTGATAAAGCGGCAACAGAAATACATCATCTGTGAAAATTCTAACAACGTTCTAACTATCACGGTTCATGAGATACAGCCTGGTGACAGACAGACAGACAGACAGACGGACAGCGGAGCCTTAGTAATAGGATCCCGTTTTCCCCTTTGGGTATGGAACCCTAAAAACAGAAACATGTTTCGGGTTAAAATGTACAAACCATAACTACCTACTATACATATAATTATGTTACACTTCTATACTATCCTATTTGTACAAGAAAATCAAGACGCCACCGACTACACTACATCCAATAACAGTTAACCAGTGCTTATCTAAAAACTATAAATTTTCACGTTTTTCAAAACATATCCTTTGTACCTAACACGGATGGCCGCACAAAATGGCGACTCCATCAATTAAACGAAAGTCGACGTCAGCTAGTGATGTGACTTTAATCGATATTCCTGATCCTCGTTGCGATTTACTCCGGAATTCGTATTAGAAACTCCGTTTAAGGTTCTAAATTGAATCCGTTTAAAATTCAAGCCAGTGGATAGTGACTTTTATTTGTTCAAGTAATGTAAAACTAATGTTCCTGTTTTTGTGGACTAGAGTGGACAAATAAAAATAGAACAGGAATAAAGCTTTGTAGGATAAATGTTCGGAATTGATTTTAGAGGATAGTAGGTACATTTGGTGATATTTTTCACCGCCCGTAACAAAGGTCTTCGTTATTTTTAGTATGTTCACAGTCGTTATAATAGTTTGCCTCGTAGAATTAAAAACTAAACTCAAACGCTATTTTCTATCTGAATTATAATTGCTAGATCTACTTACTTATTTATAACCCACATACTTAGTTCTTACTTTCACTTTGCTACTACTTACTTAATTTATCAAAGCTTTTTTCTGAAATAACCTGAACTAGGAATTAAGTTATTTCTGTTCAAGGCAAAATACTAAGTCACTAAGTCAATTGGGCCATCTTTAAGCCCTTATTAATAAATACTTTTAACACAAGCTGAGACTAACCTAACAAAGATAATGTTATGAAGGTTCACATACTTTTTACCTGTTTAAAATCATCGCGACAGTCTAGAGAAAGAAGCGTTACTCATTAAATAGAGGTAGTGCATTCGTTTTCTGGCTTAAATAGCTGAATTTGTTAATAAAATTAGAGACAGCCTTTCAAAGACCATACACATGGTAATAATAATTTCAAAGGACACTCCAGATTGGCAGGTTGGAAGCGGCCTGCATCTAGCGTCTTCCTGCAACCTTTACCAGGTCTTCTGTCCACCTTGTGGATGGATCTTACGCTGCGCTTGCCGTTACGTGGCCTCCATTTCAGAACCTTTCTGCTCCATCGGTGGTCAGTTCTACGTTATATGTGCCACAGAGAACTTAGTACCTGACGGTGACGGAAAATATGAACGCGAAATAGAAAGGCAATATGAAAAATCCGTTTATAGCAAATTTGACGAGCCCGCACTGCCACTTTACACTTCAGCTTGCTATATCGAATACTTAGTTCTCTGTCGGATGACTTCATTTGTTAGGTATTTAATCCCTAAGAGAATATTTTGTGTTTTTTTTTACTCAACATAACTCCTGACATGACATAAATACTAGTATTCAGTAGTACCTAGTAAAATGTATCAAAATTACTAAATGCCGTGCTAAAACTACTTAAACCGGGAAACAGTACATCACTATTCAATCAGTGCGCGGTGCAGTCGGTCAGTGGTCAATTAATTAGTCGACAGCTCACTGCGCCCTTTTTACAGGATTTTCTCAGTGATTTGTTGTTTTTTTTTTGTGTTGGCTGCAAAACGGGGCAATGTTTTTGAATGTTCCATGCTTAGTGGAGTGTATTTTTTTGTTTAGCGTGGTGGAATACACTGGTAGGTATACACTTAAATAACTTTTTTTTTAACTAAGATACCTACTTGAAACTTAAAAATTGACTTCTTTTTAGGGTTCCGTAGTCCTGACAAGGAACCCTTATAGTTTCGTCATGTCCGTCTGTCTGTCCGTCCGAGGTTTTGCTTGGAGACTGTTGACCCTGGAGACCTGTAATATCAATAACGCCGACAAAGTGCTAAAATAAAATTTTGAAAAATATTTTTTTTTAGGGTAGCTTCCATACATGTAACGTGGGTATGATTTTATTTTCATCGTCTACCCCATCGTGTGGGATATCGTTGAATAGGTCCTTTAAAATTACTTAGGGGTTGCTCAGACTATTTTTCGATTTAGGGATCCGTTTGCGAAATATTAAACTTTTAAGTGCCAATTTTTGTTCGAGTAGGGCGTCCTCCCCTCTTGGATTGTTTTCAGATGGATTAAATATATATTGTTCTAAACTTTCATGGTCACTAACATTAGAATAGTTTGTTACGAGATTGCTACCATGTACCTTATTTTTGAGTTCCCGATATTTCAGCACTGTTGCAAGCACCATGATCACGGAGTTACTCAACTCACAAAGTATCGGGAACTCAAAAATAAGGTACATGGTAGCAATCTCGTAACAAACTATTCTAAGAATCAAATATGTATATATTTTTGAAGATACAGTAATTATCTTACCCCAAATAAGAAACAGGTTGTATAATGTAGAATTATTCGTTACTACATTATTTGACATCCACAACGCAACTACAAACACGAACTCATCTCACTTCCACTTGCCTATCAAGATTCGAACCCGCAACCACTGGCTTTATAGTCCAGAACACAAACTACTAAACTAGTCGGTCATAGTCAGTTAAACTAACTTTATAAGCAAACATCGAATCGCATTTCGGTAGCGGTGTCTGTTAGTCAAACCACGTGTTTGACTTCAATCACGCTGATCTATTCGGCGCATCCACACGAGTTGATAGATTTAAATTCTTTATTATCAAAGTTTACGGCTTAAATACAAATACTAGTATTGTAGTGTAATAAAATGTAAAACACTTGTTTGTTTATGAGAGAGAGAGAGAGTGAGAGAGAGAGAGAGAGAGTGAGACAGAGAGAGAGTGTGAGAGAGAGAGAGAGAGAGCGGGAGAGAGAGAAAAAAAAGAGAGAAGAGAGTGATATAAAATAAATTTATTATGATACTCGGCAAGAAAAATCAAATCAAATGCTACTAAAATTAGCTTTCAACCTGTAACCGAATTTCTAGGAAATGGACTTCCTAATGTTGATAATGAATGAGCTATTAAGAGTTTAAATTTTCTATTTAATTATTTTTTGTCATCCCTACAACACACACTACATAGTATCAAATAGATACAACAATAACAAGATCCATCCAAGACTTCAAGTAGGAGAACATAAATAAATAAATAATAATTAAAAAATATATATATTAATTTCCCAATTTTTTACAATGGATAATAATTTTAGCCATGCTTATTACTACATTAGAAGAAGTCGAAGAGAAGAAGTTCAGCTGATGTTGCTACAAGACTAGGTCATACCAATAGTCTTCTACGAATCGTTAACATTGTTAATTTGTTACATGTAAAGGTAATAAAACCTTTTAAACCCTTTTTTGACAATATTTTGTACACTAACAAAGTGCGTTTTATTCTGTACTAGCGACTCGCCCCGGCTTCGCACGAGTGCAATGCTGATACTAAATACACTACATTATACATATAAACATTCCTCTTCGATCACTCTATCTATTAAAAAAAACCGTATCAAAATCCGTTGCGTAGTTTCAAAGATTTAAGCACACATAGGGATATAGGGACAGAGAAAGCGACTTTGTTTTTACTATGTAGTGATTAAATAAATAAAAAAAAGCAGTGCAATAAATCACTTAAGTTGAAATAAAACACTTTCTGCGTAAAAAGGTTAAAAATCAAATTAAGAAGATCCGGTTATTATTAAAAACCACGCCGCTTTTAAAACGAAAATCCGCGGAAATTTATTATCGCATACCGTTATTTTACCGGTAGCTCTTTCCGTTATTTTACCGGTACCTCTTACCAGTCGTTTACCGGTAAAAATTACCTCCGATGTATTGACGCGGCTTGCGGTAGAGTCGGAAAATTAATTAGTCAACAACGAACCGGTTTTACAGTGAGAATAGAACAGCCAGCAAAAAATAAAACAAGAAGTGAATGTGAACATAAATAAAAATTCCAATTGAAGAATAAATCAGTAAACAAGGTATTAAAGTTCGGTGATTGTGCACTGGTAAATTTTCTCTTTTATGCGACTTGTGCACGGTAGTATAATGTTAATGTAAAATAAACGAAACGAATGATTGAGCTTAATTAAATAATCTATCAAAATTGAGTAATAACTTTTTCCCAGCAGTCGGTTAAGTATCTTAGCTAAAAACTTTTTTTTATTAATAATCCACTTCCAAGCAAAAATTGAAACAATAAAGTTTACAGTATTAGTCTGTCTAATTATCGCATTTGATAAGTATACTTGTAGGTACATGCATGTGTTTAATTTGAGTAACGAATTGATTATTTTTTAAATAGCTGTCTGTTCTCTTTGAGCTACTTCATATACCTTTCTTAATTTATCACCGGCAGTTGTGTTAGTGATTTACATCCACATTTACCCGTGAACCGGTAGAGGCGTTCCGTTGTTATTATAACCGTTTTCACACAATTAAATTTATCAATATGGCAGCTTCATATAATTTATTACACTTCTAGTTTACTTTGAAATAGTATTTAGATTGTCAAATTTTGATTTAAAGGATATAAACAAAATATATTATAATGCATATTCTGAAAAAACGAAAAATTCAGACCAGGGGGTAACCATGAACTCTTAAAAAAATTCGTACGAAATTTGACAGATTTGAGATTGTTTTAAGATTTCATGGTTTACCGCTGACCATTTTATCCTCTCAATTTTAGAGTGATTGATTGCATCATTATGTTATTGTGACGTGAGAGATCGATTATATTCGAGATACTGTTCCAAACTGAATGATAATATAACGAGCCTATCTAAAATTTTGTTATATGCCGTATCTGTAAAAAAGATTGAGTGAAAAGTTATGCATGAAAAAAACTGAAAACGAAATAAACGTATGGAATTGAAAACCTATAGGACTTGATATCGAATTCGGTTGAAAATTGGCCGAGACTATTTTTTATCCAGATTTTTTTCTGCTTAAGTGACACGTACATTCTGATAAGAAAGTTAGTTTTAACTTTAACTTCGCACCAAGTTAGAACAAATTGCTAAGCTTAAAAAACATTTGTTATCTTAGCACAAAAATGCTCCTTACCAAGTTGAAAGTAAGTTGTATGGGCATCTATTAATTCGCGCCCGGGGCCATTCGTTCATTACTTTTCTTTCTTTCCAACTCGGAAGTTGCTCTCATTAGTAAGGATTAGTGTTGTTACTTAATGGTGAGTATCGACTACTTCCTTATCGATATTCTGTAATTCTTACGACAATTTGGCAGCCCAATTGGCACGTTAAATCGCCTTGAACACTTTTTTTAATGAATATAAATATTGCTCAACATCACATACATTGCTCTGATCTAGGTAAGTAGGTAAAGCACTGTAATTTAGAGTTCGGAAACAGCGACGGTACCACAACAACCAGACCTGAGACAATAAACATAAAAAAAGATGTTTTCCACATTGACCCGACCGGGGATCGACCCCGGAACCTCAGAAATGGCGACGCCATATAGTCCAGAGTGCTCGTTAATAATATTAGGGAGATAATAATGTTAGCAAACAAATACTTTGTTTGATATCTTGTCTTTATTTCAAATTTAAGGACAGCAACCACTGCTGTATTGCTAAGATAATATGTGAATCTTTTATTTGTGTGTACAAATAAACCGCATAATTTTAGTCGGCATGACGTAGTTGCATATCTCTACATTGTAGTTTAGTTTAGTCTGAGTTTCTAGTAAAGCTGTTAGCATTTTATCGAACACTAAAGCTATCGACTCTTGAACACCACTATTCAGGATTACTTGTTCCCCAATCCGCATATTTAATTAGAAAACTTGCCCGAATCGCTGTCCAAATCATTATCGAATTTTTTAGCCGAATAAAAAATTGGTTAAATTTGAATTTTGTAGCGTGCTGATCCCAACGACCTTTAAAGGAATTAGATTTTTTTTAAATTATCGGAAAAAATGACAAAAAGTTTTGGGTTCGGGTGGCCGGAATGACGAAAGACTTGACTAAGTGTTTCGTTATACATAATCCAACTGGATTATCATGTATTTTTAGTTATCACATATTTTTTAATATTAATTGTCACATGGAACTGACGGCTGATAGGGCACAAAGGTTCTGAAATTAAGAGCAGCGTAGGACGGTCACCCAGAAGGAGGACAGACAACTTGGTAAAGGTTTAAGGAAGATGCTAGATGCAGGTCGCTTCTAACTAGCCAATCTGGAAGTCATTGGGGAAGGCCTATGTTTAGCAGTGGACGTCCACTGGCTGAAATGTGCTGATGATGATGAGTTACTTCAAATATTGTGAAGCGCGGGGGCTGATGAAGGAGTAGAGTAGGTGTGTGGAACTTGTATTGATTATTTTAGTGCCCCAAGCATCTTGTAGAATATTAGTGTCTTTGCCATAAGCTGTGAAGACTTAAAGCTACAGAACATCCAAGACATGTTCTTGACTTAAAAAAAAAGTTCTCATATACCTATCCAAGCGAAGAAACCAAGCAATAGAATCGCCATAACGCGATGCACTCGCAAAATAGCCAATCGCGTATTGTTAAAACTCCCAGTCTTTGCCGGTTAAAATAATTTGCAACGTGAACTGCAAAAGCGAAACAAAATCGCGATGAAACGATTCGCGCCCGAAAAATATTTACGAAACCGTTAAAAGTGGACGTTTCTTTTATTTCCCAAATATGCTTTTACCTGAAAAAGTGGAATTTAAGCCTTTAGGCTTTTTATTCAAGCGGCCTCAGTAACGATGTGATAAATATTTATGCGTTCAGTGTTTTGTATGCAGTTTTTGGCTCACCTTTGAAATACCACGGACACATCGAACATTGATATTTTTAATAATGAAAAATAAAAGGATTTGCAATAAGGAATAACGGATTTAAGGACATATAAGTATCGGTAGATAACTTACTGGCGTATTCATTATTTTTTTCCATTTTTAAAATAGTATTCATTTTTAGGGTTAACCGATAAGGAACCCTTATAGTTCCGTCATGTCCGTCTGTCTGTCTGTCCGAGGTTTTGCTTGGAGACTGTTGACACTGGAGAGTTGTTATTTTTTGGAGATATGTAAATCAATCACGCCGACATAATGGTAGAATAAAATTTGGATTATTTTTTTCTCAAAACAGACTATTTTTTTCAAGGATTTATTTCGAGATAGAAATGTGCAAAAATTTATAATAATAATTATTAAATTTTCCGTCTGGAAAAGGTAGTTATCGACACGTAAAGAAAAATAACCAGTACCTTGTAATAATACCGTTGTCACTTAACGTTTACAAATAAAGGAAGTAATTACTTGCTAAAGCAACAAAAACACGCATGCAACGCAACAGAACGAAGTATAATGGACCTAATGTGTGTCATTTTCTTGTTACAGGTACATGAAGTCACCACCGATAGAGACTAATTATAGTCTTTGAACACCAGACGCCGCACGCGGCATCTAATATCATTTGATTACAAACCACAGATGGATTCACGTTAAAACAACTGCCAGTCGAGAAGAAGGATGCGAGTGTAACATAGTATCATGTGATGGACCACCAAAACAACATGTTCGCGAAAACAGACAGATACTGGGACCGGAGAAAGGGGAAAACTGCACGATGACGTCACGATACCGATTTAACGGCTGTATAAAGTAATCGGTACCGGTACATTTAAGTCGCCGCTTCACTAGTGTTAGAATCGCTTTTTTGTGTGTCGCATTAAGTCGTTGTCGTTTTAAGGTATCTTTTTTTTGCGTGTTAATTTTTTGAGGTATTGTTTTTGGTAGGGTATTTTTGGTATCTTTTCGCGCTGTTCAGAAGCAATATTAGATAAGAGGCCTTCGTATACCGCACGCGTTTTTTATTTTTACAATAATACGTTTGTACATAAGTTCCGGATTTTAATGTAAGTTTGATATTAATAGCGTTAGATTTGTAAAAAACTACAAGGTTCTTCAATCGAAATCTGTGCTTGGATATAGTCTACGCATATAGTTCGGGAAAACGGGTATTAATTAATTGTATAAAATCTGTTGTACTTAATAAAATAGTGTAAATTTTAAATTAATTATGCGAGTTATTCCGTTCCTATAGGCAATACGATTTTTGATTATTTCTAACCGCAAACTTTTTCGTAATTATTACGGGGCCAAACTTCAATTCCGAGACTTTTTTTATAAAAACAAACAAAATAATAAACGTGGTAGTTAGTTCAATTTTACAAATCTGGCGTCGAAACGGGTGAAGGATACCGGTGCCGACACCGATACCAAGATGGTGCCGAACACAACACTAGCCAAGACGACGATGAGCACACATTTCAACGCGACACTGGGTTTGAATTCTACCTTCCTGGTGCCAACATACATAAGCCAGGAAGAGTTTCTGGCGCTGCAGATGACAAATGCATCAGACGCGAACACAACAATATCGAACGATACCACGATACCAATCGTATTAAAAACGTGGTACCCGAGTGGCTACTCGCCCGCCCACATAATAATTGCATCAGTGGTGGTGACAGTGTTAATGATAATGGTGGTTGTGGGGAATATGTTGGTGATAATCGCAATAGTGACAGAGAAAGCGTTGAAGAATATACAAAATTGGTTTATAGCGTCTCTCGCGGTGTCAGACTTCTTCTTAGGGTTAGTGATAATGCCGTTCTCGTTGGCGAATGAGCTGATGGGGTACTGGATTTTTGGGTTTTGGTGGTGTGAGATACATTCCGCAATGGACGTGCTGCTGTGCACTGCGTCTATCATGAACCTGTGCCTCATATCGCTCGACCGCTACTGGAGTATAACTCAGGTAAGTTTGTTTTTTTATTTTTACGATTTTTTTAAATTGGATCGCGTCTGAGTGTGTTGAAAAACGAGGTCTAAACAGTAACATAAATAAAAACTTTAAGTGTATTAAATTTTTTAATTACATAAAACATGACATGCGTACAACAACGGTAGTCACTGGGGGAGGCCTATGTTCAGCAGTGGACGTCCGCAGGCTGAAATGATGATTATGACATGCGTAAAGAAAAGTGTAATGGTTTGTTTAAAAAAATTGAAACTGAATACTCGCTGATGACTGTTATGTTAGTACCTACCGATGAATGGAAATAAGTGTTCTCCATAGCTCTCATTAATCTGGAATAAGAAAACTATCTCTCGATTAAGAAAAAGAAAGTCGTAATACAGGGTGCCACTCGCAAAGACTGATGAAACCTGCGCGCTTGAGTTGGTGTCCGCTCTTAGTAAAAACTGTTGTAGGCATGTCGTTTGCTTTTGATTGGATCTTCTGTAATAGAACAGTCTTTGTTTTCTAAAAAAGAGATTTAAATTGTTCGTTGGAAAATAGGATTTATTCTTTGTTTAATTGATTAATTAATAACCAGCATAACAATGATGTTTTGTTAGTACATTTTTTACCTACTGATATTTATTTCCTATTTTAAACTAAAATAAAAATCCCGCAGATAGGATTTCTGAACAATCTTTTAAGTCTTGAATCATGAATAAAGCGTTCAGGATAATAAGCCTAAAAGATTCCAAAAATGAGTAAATGTTAAGTTTTAGAGAAATATATTATTTTATTGAAGATTTCTGCAATATTCTCCACTAATTCTTAGACTAGACTTCAAACATCATTAAGCCATTTTTTCCTGATAAGTATAAAGTTTCACCATAATTTTGAAAGACTTTAACGTCATGTTACTAGAGACTCGTCAAAACTGAGCTTTGTACTTCAGCTCAGTTTTGACGAGTCTATAACATGACGTTAAAGTCAGTCATATTTCAGTATAAGTAATTGAATAGTTCCACTATCCATAATCCTTTGCTGCTTTATCAGATCAGCACGATGGTATCAAACTATATAACATCTAACAACCAAATGTCAACAATGCCAAATTTTCGAATAAATACACCAGTTAAAAAAGGGTTAAAACTACTTCCAAGATACTTACATAGCTGTTAGTTGGTCACTAATAGTCTACTATTAAACAAAAGAACGTTACCTCAAAAGTAAAATTTGCACAAAACTTTGCTAGACGAAACCTTGAATTGACAGAACGTATTGCTTCAACGTCAGTTCCAAATTTAACCCTAACAATCTATCATTGCCAAGTTTGGCAGTACATAAATGATGAGCCAACATCACCCAGCTCCGAACAAAAGCTGCCGAACCAATATGGCATCAGAAATTCAAAGTCTATGGACCAATTATTACGTAGTACGGTTCCCAAACTGTGCATATTGAAGTACTTTAGGGAGCTAGATTTACCTCTATATAGGGTAACATTTCACCAGAACCTATATTGGACTGAGCATGATTCTTAAATCACTCAAGTACCTATTTGACATAAGCTTTAGCTTATTTTTGTCTATTGAAATGCTGTTTGGTCTTAAATTATTGATTAATTTTAGGATTTGTATAGAGACGTGTTTTTTTGGTGGTTTTAATACCACCAGTTTACGTAGGACGTCCACTCACAAGCTGGACAGACGACTTGGTAAAGGTTGCAGAAAACCGCTGAATGGAGGCCGCCCGCAACCGGCTTATCTGAAAGTCACTGGGGAAGGCCTATGATCAGCAGTGGACGACTTGTGGCTGAAGTGATAATGATGATGATGATGAATATTAGTTTGTTTTGTATTGAAATAAAGCTAGGTGATGTTTTTTATTTGATTTCTTGAGTTTGAAATCATCTAACCAATCATCGCACATTTGAGCGGGAATCATAGCCGATAAATAACTATATCTTTGAGTGGGGAGAAATGAGGCAAATAAAATGGAAATCTTACAGCATTTAAAACCAAAAAATGTGAACAGCCTATAAAATATTCCACTTAATTTTTATTCACTTCTTTTTACTTTACTTAGTTTAATATTTAAATTAACTAAAGTATAAAAGCAAAATTGTATCAAGCAATTTCACATGGAAAATCTAAAATAACATATCAACCCTGTAAGCAGTATCGATCAACATCGAAGCGAACACAGGTTTCAACGGTTGATCGACTGCGGCCCGGGGCGGCTGAAAGCAGTTCACGCCGGTTCAGGCCGGTTCAGACCGGTTCACACCGGCTTATTCCAGTGTAAGCTTGTTGAAAGAGTAAATATTTAAATGTTGTTCAAGATTTAGAAGCTACTCGTATCATTTTTCGGATAGGATGTGAAAGTATCAAATCCTGCTAAGCCAGCGCTTACTAAAGACTTTTGATCGGCTGATAGTTTAAATCCGACTCGGATTTGAATTACAATGGATATCGACCGATTACACAAATAACATGTTACAATTTGTCCCGAATAAGAATGTTTGTTTCGTTCAGAGAAGCCCTTCTAAAATCAATATTTTAGCACTAATAAACAACTTAAACTAGCCGTGTAAAAAACACAACCGTTTTCAATTGTTATTATTTATTTCCAATGTAAAGTGTTAAAGGTTTTACTTATAAACACGGTAATTTTAATTAATTATGTTTAGATCTCTAAATGACCGAAACACTTTCTTTGTTAGGTTTTTGGCCAAAGCTATTTATTTAGTATTTTTTGAGAGGGGTCTCGAAAAAGACAAAATAAATATTTTGCAAAGTAAATTGTTTTAATACGAATATAATGCTAAGTATTTTATTTCTCCTTCAAAAAGATGCGTTCACTTTGTTAATCAATGAATATACTATACCCATAAATATTGCATTGACAACACAAACTATCCTTCCCCTAATAACAGTTCACACTGGGTTCGAGCGAAAATATTACGGCAATTTGTTTAAAGGGAATGGCAGATAAAATCAGGTCGGAACGTCGAAAAACACCAAGTTTGACGGCGACTTATTACATTTTACGGGCTTTTCCCTAATTAATGGGGTAGTTCTGTTCTCACCAGCTCTTCACGAAGATAAAGGGCAGCAGTGGATGAGCTTTTAGGTAAGTAAATAAATAATAAACACCACAAAACAAACCTATTGCGACGGTTTTCAAGTAAGTAAATATGGTTGTGTTTTTATGTAACAGACAGTGAAATTTCATCATCACCATCTAACATTTCCAGATCGGAAACAATTTAGTAGTTAAAAAGTCATTTTATTAACTGACCCAAACCAAGATTCTCGAGATCCTTCGCGCTTGATTCTGTCTGGTGCATATTCGTGTTTTTAATTCAATTTTTATCGTGGCAATGCCGTGTTATAACGTAAAAATAAGTGGCTACGAAGAACGAGGACCCTTAAAATATTAAGAAAAACGATTCGAGACGTCTGTAATTCGTAAGGTTAGGGAAAACAACAAAATTATCGTCGAAGACAAAATTTGTCTAGTCTATCGATAAAATAACCGATGCGCGCATGCTAGCCCTGCTGGTCGAAAGAATACCATTTCAACGACGTGATTGGCTAGTAGTGCGACGCACCCGCACCGCCGCGGCCGTAATGAGGGTTTTCGCGAAAATGTACGCCACCAGTTGGCGCCACTTTGACAACAGCCCCCTAACCATGAACTCTTAAAACAATCTCAAAGTTGTCAAATCTGTCAATTTTGGTACGTCACTTCATACAAAATTTGACAGAAATGATAATGTTTGACAGATTTGTGATTGTTTTAACAGTTCATGGTTAGGGCCCATGTCTCCCATCCCACTAATGCGCTCGCTGTTAAATGTTTTATAATAGTTTCTGCACTGTTTTTGATTTTAAATCCTTCCTAAAGTTATTTAAAAATAGATAATCTACTCAACAACGAATACTAAACAAGTTTAGCTATGTACTTGCTCTTCAAATTAGGTTATGTTTAATTACACATGAAAGTGACCTAAAACTATATTTTTTTACGTTTTTCTACCACTGAGTCTTTCAGCAGCTTGTAATCGTCATTACTAAAGAAACCTTTGCATACAAGTCCATTATCAAACGTTCTCTACGAATGGCTAAAAGGCATTGTTTTAATAAACTTATTTTATCCTTAGGAAACATGACCTCCCGTTTTTTTGAGCACATAGGAACTGAAAAACATTATGTCATTTCGATTCTTATAAAATATTTATTGTATTTAATTAAGAAATACAAAAACTTTAGACACAAAATATAGGGGCTCTGATACTTTTGACAGGTTTCTGGACCTGACGTCTCAGTGCTGCCACCTAGTGAGCGTCATTTCAGAAAACCCTCATTGGTTGTTAGCTCCGCGCACACGCGCCTCTGATACGATGATCGTCTCGTAAGAAGCGTAAAGCGATCTCCACTCTTTGTTCCAGCGCTCAACATCGGTGCTGGCTTCTGTACAATGAAAATCGAATTAGGTAACAAATCACCCACGCACGTTTGCGTGCAAAATAATAACGAATTACGCGAAACTTGTGATAACCTTGAATGTCCCGGAGTTTTATTTGATAAGTTGATAGCGCTAAGGGTTAACTTTGTTTTCTATTTTGTCACTGCATGGCATTTTCAACAAACTTTCAAGTTTAGAATCTTTTGAATTGAAAATAATTATGAATATTTAAGCATGGTTTTTATTTTATGTTTAATACCTACTACCTACTAACATAAATAATAATTAGAAGTCGACGCGGGTGAAACTCGGTCACAAGCTAGTATTTAATATTTTTAAGAAAGGCTATGAGGACTTACCCAACAAACTCATCATAACAATAGATTGGGCATTTTGGGAATTGGACATTTCTGCAATTGGACATTTTGAGAATTGGACATTTTGAGAATTGGATATTTCGGGAATTGGTCATTTTGAAACCGTTGGACATTTTGGGAATTGAACTATCTGAACTAAAAGGGAAAAGGTTTTGTTAAAGAAAATTAATTAGCCTACAGCAAGCTTGAAAAATGTTTCATGTTTTCATATCATTCGCTACTGAATTTGTAACTCTTTGTGTGTGTGAATTTGTGAAATATTAAAAAAAACATAACTTGGACGACCTAAGATTCTACCCTAAAATCCGATGATTTAAAACACCTTATTTTTCTGAGCTAAGTATTGTTTTCATCAATACATAACTAACAAAAAGCACCACAACAACTGTTATCTAATACGAGAACGCTTTCTCGGACCAAAGATACTACCTTTGATGCATTTCTGAGGCGTCACGTGACCGGATGTGACGTCCCAGCTTGCTCGCGACGGAAGTCCGACAGCCGCCATTTTTGACACTCGCTTACATATTTTAGATGTTTTGTATCATGCTGTTTAGTATTAGTAAATTATCAAGTATTTTATTTTGATAGAGTAGGTTTTGTGAAAAGTCAAATACTGTTACTTACATAGTCATCATCATCAACAGCCTATATCAGTCCACTGTTGGACACAGGCCTCTCCAAAAGGAGGATTTTGCCATAATCGCCACGCTTGGCAGGCGGGTTGGCGATCGCAGCTTGGCCAATGGTGGAGAGGAGACGCTGCTGCCCGTCTTCTTGTGGCAGTTCTCCTGTAGTCGCCTCTTACGACACCCATAGGAAGTGAAGGGGTGGTGCAATTATTTTAACGTGCCGGCACCACACGACACGTAACATAGTAGCAACGTACTTACATAGTAACAGTATTTAACTTATCACGTTTCCTCCGTTATCCTAAAAAAGCAGTGTGTTAAAAAAGAAACAAGGAATTTGGACTATTCCTTATTTATTTTTTAACACACTGCTTTTCAGTCAGCTAGCAGTAAAAATATTTTAAAAAATCCACTTTGAAAAACACTTTGTTTAAACAGAATTGAGTTTAGTATAAAGAAAAAGAATATCTAGCCACCGTCATCGATTTAATATAAACTTATTCTGTATATATAAAAGGCAACCGTTACTGACTGAGTCATTTATCAACGCACAGCTCAAACCACTAAACGGTTTAGACTAGTTTGTTACGAGATTGCTACCATGTACCTTATTTTTGTGTTCCTGATATTTCAGCATTGTTGCAAGCGCCATGATCAAGGAGTAACTGAAGTTCTTCGTGATCATGGCGCTTGCAACAGTGCCGAAATATCGGGAACTCTAAAATAAGGTACATGGTAGCAATCTCGTAACAAACTATACTAATGTTAGTGACCATGAAAGTTTAAAACTAAACGGGTTGCGCTGAAATTTGGCACACATAATGTACAGTAAACAGCACGTCGACCTACCCCAAAAGTCGAAAATTCTCCAATAGATTTTCAGCTTTAAGCCTGACATATAGAGTTCATTTTCAAATGAGAAAATTTGACATTTTGTGGTAGGTCGACGTGCTGTTGTCCGTACCTATTATGATGTAGGCGTGCGTTAGGAATGGATTTTCCAAAGTTCACACCCTAAAGGGAAAACGGGGGTTCAAGGTTTGAATGGAGCAATACGATCGCAGGGTAATCATTTTACTAAATAAGCAAACACGTAAAGAATATTGTAATACAAAGTATCTAGTTTTGTAGAGTTTTTTTTTACTAAGTTTGACATTAATTAATTTACTCAAAATGAAATCTAACGCAAGCGAAGCTGTGGGCAGGAGATAGTATATTCATAAAATTTATTCAAATGGACTCGTTTCTGAAAGATTCTAAATAAAATTTAAAAAATACAATGGAATTTATAATATATTATCTAGAATCGTTTCTGAACTAATAAAATTCTGCTTGTACTTTTTTTATTAAGCATAATTTTCCTTGTTTTCATGTTAAAGTTATACCAGTTTCTGATATCAATGTTTATTTTTATTACCTAGTGTCATATTCCTTTGTGGAGATTTGTTCAATTGATGTCAACAAAAGGCGACTTATAAAAGGCACAACAAATCAAAACCAAACAGTGGCACAAAAGAATCTATTCTCAAGCTTAAGGGTCGCTCGTACTAAGGTTTCGGTTACACTTTGATTTGCGAACTACACCATCATATCAGCCTGTTGCAGTCCACTGCTGGACATAGGCCTCCCCCAAGGAGCGCCACAGTGCACGATCTCCCGCCCTTTGCATCCAGTCGCTGCCAGCTGCCTTCTTCAGGTCATCGGTCCATCTAGCCGGGGGGCGTCCTTCACTACGTTGGCCTAAGAGTGGTCTCTTTAGCGAGAACCTTCCTGCTCCACCTCTCGTCGGTTCTGCGATAGACATGGCCAGCCCACTGCTACTTCAGCTTGCTACATTTTTGGACAATATCAGTCACCTTAGTCTTATGTCGTATGACCTCGTTCCGTATCTTATCCCTTAATGAGATCCCCAACATAGACCTTTCCATAGCACGCTGAGTGACGTGTAAAGAACGAACTACACAACCAATAAAATAAAGTAATAGAATTATACTTAATAATACCATCGCATTTTGGTATAGCATAAGTTTAATTACGCGCTAACAGAATCTGAGAATAGTCATCATCATCATCAATAATGCCATCATTATTATCGCAATGCGTTTTTTCTTTCATCAATTGTTTTAGTGTTTTAAACTTTCATGGTCACTAACATTAGAATAGTTTGTTACGGGATTGCTACCATGTACCTTATTTTTGAGTTCCCGATATTTCGGCACTGTTGCAAGCGCCATGATTACGGAGTAACTGAAGATCTTGCGGGTAAGTTGTTAAGGGCAAACATATCGGTCTACCCTCTTTCGCTGTCTTTTATTGCACGCGTCGGTACCATTGTCTACAAACTCACTATTTTCTCGCACCTGTTCTCGACACACAGTTACTCCGTGATCATGGCGCTTGCAACAGTGCCGAAATATCGGGAACTCAAAAATAAGGTACATGGTAGCAATCCCGTAACAAACTATTCTAATGTTTTAGTGTTTCTTTTATATAAACTCTGAAACAAAACTGAGTTAAAATTAAAGGATGTTTTTAATTCTTAGTGACGGTTCTTGTTGCAGCTTCAATTTTTCTTAAATAATGCACGCTTAGATTATAACTTGTGTAGATTATTGCATTTATTACTTTTATAATCATCAACATCATAATTTTAATTTATAACCATATACTGATGTACTTTTCTCGTCTACCTACACGCCCCATCTATTATAAAAACTTCTCTGGTCAATGGTCAAATTTTATCTATATCCAATCGAAAAGAGGTAAACAGTGCGAAAACTCAAACAAGACGGTAATCGATACTAAGTGAACGTCTTACACTCGATACGTGGGACCCTTAACGTTAGTGGCTCACGGCGAATGTTTATTTATCGAGTCGGTACCAAATAGGTTTCATTCGATTCCGAGGATGCAACAATTCGATTCGCAGCTGTTTGTGACTGAGGAGTACGCAATAGGGTTGTTTGTTAAACATTATTTTAGAAAAAACTTTTTTATTGTCATCATAACGTATTATTAAGTTAGGACCAAAGGTTGGGACAAAGAACAGTATTGTAATTAATTTCGTTTGACAATTCCGCGATTATATTTATTCTTGGACTGTTTGAGTATGGACTAGATTAACGGGAGTTGTAATTTCATACTAAATGTAAGTTAGGTTATTAATAATTTTTTGAAGAAATAGAGTCTGTGTTGCTGCTTTATAGAGCATGACTAAATGCCGCACTCAGAGACGTCACTAAACTTTAATGGTTATTTTTTTAATTTTTATTTATTTGGATTACCAACAGCTATTACAATAATAGTTATATTCTAAGTACAATTTATGTTATTAACTTAATGCATAGCCAATTATAGGTAAACACCTCTTACAATTTTATGGCGAAATAAAACTAAAACTACGTGCAATAACATGGCTAAACAAATTATATAAACTAAAGTAAACAAGTAATAATAATTGTAGCTAATTTATTCTGTCGCTATTTTTCTTAATTTTCTTTAAATAGAGGGTCAGACTGTCCCAATGTATATCGACAAAATCACTAAATCTATTGGAGAGGTTACAAATCCTATACATGGGTGAGTTCGAATCGAATTTATCGTTCAGGGTACAAATAAAGACCATTATTGAATGAAAAAAACTTTAACCCACACTTTATTGTTAAAGCCTTAACACCAGCCAAGTGCTTAAAATCTCGAATATGCAAATCAAATTGTCAGAATACCTGTTACTTAAATCTAAAAAATTAAAATACGATATGCTAGAAGAGGATTTAATAAACAATTTGAATTGAATAATTTTGATTTTCCGTTAAGTCCCTTGGATTAAAACATGCACAAAAAAGTGTCTATTTTTTCATAAATTGCAAATGTTCTCTTAAACGGCACAAGCTATTTCGTTACTGTTCACACAAAACAAGATTTTGGAAATATACATGTTTTGAGTTGAGAGTTTTATTTGAAAATTCTCGTTAGTGGCATTAATTTCATAAAAAAAATGTTTTTCCGATTCTTAGAGGTCATCCGCACGCGCGAAATTGTATGGTCGCGACGCGTCAAGGTCATTTAAGCGTGTTAAGGCCTTAATTGACGTCTTTAAATGCGACAGTAGGAGCCATAAGACTAATTAAATACATTTAGTATGCAGTCTGGCGATTTTTTTTTAACTTTTTATTTTAACACTTTTTTCAATGTGGTAGTAACCCTACCAGGAACCTGTTTGTAACAGAATGGATGCAATTTGAGCCTTTAACGAGAGGGTTTTTTCAGTTAAGCCCTTGTTTTGTCTTCGTTTCATTGTGATGTGTGTGTTGATGTGGATACAACAAATGTCCGGGGGTCTAAGTATATTTGTAGAAGGGGCTGGTATGGGGGTATTTAGTGGGCCGTATGGTATTTACTGATTAGACGAGTAGCAGTAGAAAGAAATATCTTTATGGCATACCACACAAAATTAATAGTCCGTAAAAAAGATATCGGAGTGTTACAATTTAGGCCGTCTTATCGCCAGAAGCGATCTCGTCCAGAAATACTTCAGGTGGAGGACAGTTTAAATGATGAGATAGGAAGGCGGTGAAGAGGCTTAAAATTAATAAAAGGAGAATAATAATATAATATTTAATCGAATGCGAATGAATAATGGAACTTGAATCTTGTTACATACAAGACAGATTTCTTTTCTTATTTTCGGCCTATTTCAGTCCATTGGTAGATGTGAGCATCTCCTTAATAGCACCAATAAGCAAATTTCCCGATTTTATCCAATTGCCTATCGAGCGTTTGGCGTCTATACAACAACTGATCAAATAAACTGTGGGACAGGCAATGGTACACAGCCATACAGCCAGAATATAGTTTGACAGTATTTTTTTTATTTTTTTATGTGTTCGTCTATAACTAGCCTTGCACCAGATTCAATGATGGAGTAACCACAATTTATTATAATAAATAGACATAGATTTTAGTATGTAGCTTTTGGGGAAAAAAAAGTAGTACTTGTAATTAAGTTTAGTTAAGTATGTGTATAATTTTCATTCAATTATTTGTAAATGTAAGTTTTTTTTTCTTTTGCTATGACATTGTCTGTTTATGCCAATGTTTTTAGCAATAGTTGTATTGTTTAAAGCGTCCCCGCCTTGCGCACCCTTTTGAGAGACAATCAAAGTCGCATCCATTCACTTAGGATAACCTAATCTATATATACTTATAAAAATGAAACCCGTTTTCCGTTGTCACGGCATCACGCGTGAACGGCTGGACCGATTTCGCTCATTCTTTTTTTGTTGTGTTTGTTATTGACAGGAGAAGGTTCTTATGAAATAAAAATATAAGAAAAAGGCGCGAAAAATTAAAAAAAAAATACAAATCTAAAGACAACGGGAACGAAGTCGCGGGCAACAGCTAGTACTCATATAATTTTCAATAGTGTCTCCTCGAAAGGATGCGCAATGCCAACAATGGGTGTCTGCGGAAGCCTATTTGGCACAGACTAATTTTGTTTTATAATCTTCTTTGTAATATTGTATGTGTTGTACTGTGTCAATAAAGTTTTTTCTATTCTATTCTATTCCATCGAGCCGGGGAACTTACACTACCTACGTTTGCCGAGAGAAAACTACAAATTTCACTTTATAACTCTCCATTATTGTGGTGTATACTGATCAGATGAAATTATCGTTTTACGTAAAACGGAAACTTTAATTATCAATTAAGCTTACTGACTTGTATTTGGTTTTAAGATTGATTAAAATATGATATTTTCGGCTAAATCTGACTCAATGAGGTATATTGATTTATTTAGGTGATTATCAATTATCACATTTTGGTCAATTCCATAAAAAGTTTTTTGTCTAATATGACGACCTCCGTAGCCGAGAGGCGAGCACGCCGGACTTTAAATGGCGCCGCCATCGCTGAGGTTCCGGGTTCGATCCCCGGTCGGGTCAATGTAGAAAACGAACTTTTCTATATTGGCTCGGGTCTGGGTGTTGTGGTACCGTCGTTGTTTCTGATTTCTATAACACAAGCGCTTTAGCTACTTACCTTAGCTTAGGATCAGAGCAATGTATGTGATGTTGTTGTCCAATATATAATTTAACTTTTTTATCTGCTTCTCCTACGTTAAAAACTTACTTTATGCAAAAGTGGTGGAACTCTTTATTTGGCTAGTACTAAGTTTCCGTACCCAAAGGGTAAAACTGGACCCTTTTACTAAGGCTCCGCTGTCCACCTGTCTGTCTGTCTATCTGTCTGTCTGTCTCTTTGTCTGTCTGTCTGTCTGTTTGTCTGTCACCAGGCTGTATCTCATGAACCGTGATAGTTAGAGACCTGAAATTCTCACAGATGATGTATTTCTGTTGCCGTTATAACAAAAAATACTAAATAACAGAATGCAATAAATATTGAAGGGGGCTCCCATTCAACAAACGAGTTTTTTTTTTGCCGTTTTTATAGATAACGGTACGGAACCCTTCGTGCGCGAGTCCGACTCGCACTTAGCCGGTTTTTTTATTATAATGTTTATTTATATCACAAGCTTTTGAGTTTCCTAATAAAATAAAAGCATAGTTAAAAAACATTGAATTTCGCGGGCTGCTTTGAATAGTTTCATATTTGTTCCCGGTATTTCGTCAGCGCAATAAAATATTTATAGTTAAACATAGCAACCCGAGACTAACTAACTAAAATGACGACCTCCGTGGCCGAGAGGCGAGCATGCCGGACTTTAAATGGTGCCGCCATCTCTGAGGTTCCGGGTTCGATCCCCGGTCGGGTCAATGTAGAAAACGAACTTTTCTATATTGGCTCGGGTCTGGGTGTTGTGGTACCGTCGTTGTTTCTGATTTCTATAACACAAGTGCTTTAGCTACTTACCTTAGGATCAGAGCAATGTATGTGATGTTGTCCAATATTTATTATTATATATTAAATTGCCAATATATTATGAGAATCAGACTACGATATACTAACCTACCCATCCGTCGCATAGTAATTTTATCAGAAATAACAGAAATACAGAGCATTTCTCATACAGATCACGTATAATAAATAATCGTCGTTGATTGCTTGGGCAATTCTCATTAATTACTAATATATTGTTATTGTTCGACGAGCTTCGAATAAAACATGAAATAACATATCTTGTATATCTTGCATTTATTTTTAACTAGCGACCAGCCTCGGCTTCGCACGGATGCAATTAGCAGTGTTTTTTTATTATATTATGCATGTATTGTACATATAAACTTTCCTCTTGAATCACTCTATAAGTATTTAAAATAACCGCATCAAAATCCGTTGCGTAATTTTAAAGATTTAAGCATAGGTACTAAGGGATATAGGGACAGAGAAAGCGACTTTGTTTTATACTATGTAGTGATCACACAATTATTGTGTGAGTATTAATGTTCGAATAATATTATTGCATTAGTTGTCAAACCATGGAGCCCTAGTTTGCACTAAATCTCTGATTAATGTATTTTCTGTACTAAAGACTGACATCAGAGGTTTAAAGGTTTCTCCTAAATCTTTATAATATATTTATAATAATAATACATTTACTAGTCTAGATTCCCTGTTCGAGTGTCATAAATGTCCAAAATTATATACGCCAACTGTTGGCGCCAAAGTTTGTTTCACCCGCTCAGTGGCGCGCTAGTTACCATAGCAACACATAATATTGTTAACATAGTTGTTACTCACTAAAATCTGGCCTGTTCTATTGGTGACAATTGCAGCATCACACTCTATCTAGACATGTTTCTAATCAAATTCCTAAATATGAGTTTTATAAAAAGTTTTCCGTTTTGTTGACTACTTTCAACAACATAGATACTAAATATACTGTAAACTAGCTGTGCCCCGCAACGTTGTTTGCGTCGACTAAAGGATGTTTAGTATGATACATAATGCGAAACATTCAAATAAAGAGTAATATATAGAAAAATATCCCACAGGAACATTCAACTGGGATAAAAAGTATCCTATATGTTAATCCAGATAATATTCTATATCTGTGTGAAATTTCATCTAAATCCGTGGAGCCGTTTACGCGTGATTGAGTCACAAACATACAAACATCCTCACAAACTTTCGCATTAATAATATTAGTTGGATTATCCTATTTCGAATATAATCTTGTCTATCTGTAACCATAGGATTTTCACCCCTTTTTTTCACCCCCTTTCGGCTTGATACAGCCCTTCCATTACACCCTATATAACAAGACACCGTTAATAATGTAAACGTCACAGTCGCGTATGGACCTTAATTATTCATCCCCATTGCTCGGGTTTAAAGTATTAAACATAATCCTTCCATTGCCAGTCCTGGTACACAGCTCGGAAAATACGGCCCCATTATTTCGATATTTTTTTTTGTTCTTAAGAAAAAATAAAACTGAAATTGCTGTCCCATACTTATTTTGTGTCCTTGAGAATTGTTTTAACTCCTATGTCCTAGACTTAGAATAAGACAACAAGACTGCGCGTTGTGGTACCGCTGTTGTTTCTGATGTCTGTAACACAAGCGCTTTAGCTACTTACCTTAGTATCAGAGTTATATAGTATGGTATGTACACACGCTAGAGTATAGTACAGTATATTTTGTCTCTTTTTTTCTGGTCCTTATTCCTCTAGTGGCTTTGTTTCATCTCCAGTTGAGGTACAAGCGCAGCGTGGGACGTCCATTCACAAGGTAGACAGACGACCTGGTAAAGATTGCAGGGCGACGCTGGATGCAGGCCGCTTCCAACCGGCCAATCTGGAAGTCACTGGGGGAGGCCTATGTTCAGGAGTGGACGTCCTGTGGCTGAAATTATGATAATGATGAGCTACGAGTAATACTACCTATAATCTTCGATGCAGCAGATATAGTTATTACATTTGAAGCGATTACCAGCAGAACCGTATGCCGTGTGGGGACGGCCGTAGAATACACTTCCCCATCAACAATAGGAGGCGTGTCGTAAGAGGCGACTAAATCTTGTAGCACGGGACGGGGAGCAGCGTCTGTGTGCGAAATAATATAAAAAAACTGCGCTCGCCAACCCGCCTGCCAAGCGTGGCGAGTATGGCAAAAACCCCCCGATGACAGAAGTCACTGGGGGAGGCCTATGTTTAGCAGTGGACGTCCTGTGGCTAAAATGATGACCAGCAGAACTTCATAACATATGGTCAGAGGTACCTAACCATTTTAGCCAATGGCTATACATTCTGTGTTTACAAATCATGCAGGTTTAGTTTAATTCCCTACATGCTAAGCTTCGAATTTAAAATCCACGTATTTGAAACAAGATTCCATCCAAAAAGCTACAATCACTGACTTTCCCTAATTAATTTCTTGTACTCAAAAACATGGCTGTTCTATTATACCTGTGTCCATAATTTTATCCGCTTTTTAAACCGGAATCCAGGTGAATCGTTCGCGTTCGCTACGATGGCATTTTTCAGGTAATAACTGCTCGGAAAAGGGTTTCAGTATTTATGAGCAATCAAATCAGGTTTTAAGAACGTGACACCGATAAAATGTTATTTTAATCAGCTTTTTGGGGTTCCATGGGTATAATAAGCCGGTCGATTCTGTATCAAAAACCGCGTTCGGCAGTAAGCTCAGTAATCGAGTATTTATAACACACACACCCAAAGAAAAGTTAAAAAGTATTTTTTAGCTAACTTAGCTTAGTATTTAAGTTTATTTAGTAAGTTAGAGACTCGTGATCCCACAGACAAACTATGTAAATAGTTTTGTGGGACTACTATATTCCAACTGTAAACTGTTGTTTGTTTAATAAATAAATAAATAATAATAATAATGATTTCTTAACAACACAGTATGTTTGTTTGTACCATATTAAGTGATAAATTATAAGGTGTTTCAAAAACAGAAAATTGATGAAAGTATTATGTACTAGTAGTTAGATTACGGTAGTGAAGAAATTTTATGCCCCGGACGTAATCTTTTAAATTAAAAAAATAAAAATAAACTAACTTAAAATAAAAATAAAATATTTGTTGCACTTAACCCATATATAGAAATTTTACTGTACCCATATTTCAGTGTAAACAAATGTTGGTAGATCAATAAATAAAAAAATAAAAAAAATTGACAGCATAAAACAAAAACAAAACAATCTACTGTCAGTGCTGCCCATAGATTTTGACACTTAGCATCAATCGGGCGATGACTACGCGATTATTGTTGATTGCAAATTTTTAGGATAAGGGTGCGTATTTATATATGGCCGTGATATGATGCTACCTGATACATATAAGGTGTTTCAAAGATATCTGACCCGGCTGCAATGGATCAAAGTATTGCGTAGAATACAATAGTAGAGAAATTGTGTGCTCCAGACGTCATCTATTGTTTATTTAAACAATATTATAAACTAAGGATTAAGCTTGACTTTGTTTTAAACCGTCCACACCTGCCCACCTCCCGTACCGTAGCTAGGTAGCTAGCGTAGGTACTACGTCTCGCTCTTGCGCATTGTCAAATGTGGAGTGTTGTACGCAAAATGAAGCATGTCTTAATTTATTTACCGTCTCTTCTTAAATAATTATTTGCCAATCACGAAATTTCTTCACTATCGTAATGAATTTAAGGAATATTTTCACCCGCTTACTTATCTGTCTGCATAATAATAATCGTTTATTTCCATCCACAAACCAAGTACATTGTAGGAAATCTAATGCTAGACATTTACACAAGGACAGAAGCTTAGAAATTATTATACATAACCATGGTTGTGGATCGCTGGTGCCCGTGGTAGGTAAGGAACCTGTGTTACGGGTCACCAGGTTCCATCCCTAGGAACCGGATTGGCTTCCATGTAAGGCTCAGAATTTTAGGAAAGAGATTCAGAGAAATTTATGTGGGTAATACAAACAATTTTTAAAGATTTGGTGTGTGTGTGTGTGTGTGTGTGTGTGTGTGTGTGTGTGTGTGTGTGTGCGCGTGTGTGTGTGTTTGCGTGCGTGCGTGCGTGCGTGAGTGCGTGCGTGCGTGCGTGTGTGTGTGTGTGAGTAACATTTTGGAAGTAAATCAGCTTATGTCAACACTTCAAGAAGGTGTTCCGTATCTTCATATGATAGACTAAGCAACCAGTTAAAGAGAGTACGTTTGAATTTATATCTGTTTAGATTGTATAAGGATAAGATTTTATGTAATTTCTTTTACAGAAACGGCCCAAGGAAGAGAAAAAAACTATGACTAAAAAAAGTTTTGATTTGATCAGTGAAAATCACTGGATTACGGCGGCTTGTTGCATAGGTTAGTACTTGGTGCCCTAAACGAATAGCTGCATTAGTGTATGTGGGTATGTATTTGCGCTGTTTGGTTATCAGGAATGTGAGTTTAGTTGGGTTTTGAGGATTGATGATTTGAGTGAGTGTTGGAGCTATTTGTTTATATGGCTGATGCTGTCTTGCACTGACTATGTGTTACCATAGTTATATTAATATTAAGGTTATAACATGTAACTTACTAAGTTCAATCATCATCATCATATCAGCCTGTTGCAGTCCACTGCTGGACATAGGCCTTCTTCAATGATTGGACAAAAATTGTAGACGAGAACTACTGCCGAAAAACTGCTCCACTGTTTGGCAGATAAAAGAAGAATTGTAAGGTTTTTATATTGGTGAAATAAACGTTTAAAAAAAACCATTGCAGCCGTGGCAGATATTTGTGAAACACCCTATATTTATTTCTATCTTAAAAGTTCACAAACAAAAGTATCAAATACAATTGAAAACCCGAGTTTCCAACAGAACCTTATCAATGTCCAACCTGTTGCGGTCATGTATCACCACAAAAGTATTATTACCCGCGTATCGGGGAGTGTCCACTATCCCCTGGAGAGTTCCGTAGGGGCAAGATGAAAACGGCGGATAGCTGACCAGGTTTATACAGACATAAAAAAATAATAATATGACACTCCTTAAAACCACTTGACCATATGCTAATATTATACAACTTTTATTTAAGGAGAAATATTGTAGCATTTACAATTTTTTTCGCGCTCGCTTCGCTCGCAGATTTTGTTTCGCTTAGTATAGCGGGAGTAACATCGAAATGGTTGCTTTTTATTTTAGATTTCCCATACATTATCATACTTAAAGGTAGTGCGTTATTAATCTGTATGGAGCATCAAAATTTTTATTGATGTGTTGCACTATAGAAAAATTTCATGGTTTTAAGATATAGATACTCTTTTTTGCACACCAAACAAAGAAGTAACAGTTGATATTTACAGAAAGCTGTACAATTTAGGCGGTCTTATCGCTAAAAAGCGATCTCTTCCAGACAACCTTTGGGCAGAGGACAACTATAAAGAAAGGGGAAAGTGGTGTCGTGTGCTTGTTGTGTAATTTTATATACATAACTACAATTACAATATAAATAAGTATAAACTACATACAACATGCATAAAATATAAATGCTTAGATAAAATTAAGGAGTGTTTTACTCTTTTGTACAATGTAATAGATACAGGAAGTAAATTTAGTCTCAACAGTAAAGGAGGCGAATATGTTCATCAATATGAAGCAAAAACAAAATTGTGATTAAAATTGAGATGTTTCTTAAGTTAGGCTTAATACAGTTATGAAGTTTCAGCGTCCACACCTTGCCTTTTCTTCTTCCCCTGCTTTCGCAGGCTGGCTTTGTAATTAAGTTTAAGTGTTTAAAGATAATAAAAAAAAATCGCTCTTTTTGTCTTACTCTAGCCAGTGATAAATCTTTACAGCAAGTAGCTTCTAATCTACCAAGCAAAACCTCCCAGTGCATGATTCAGTTTTCAATATAACGTTTCCAACATATGTTGTATATGTTTTCCAACAACTAAGCAACGTTTAGGTAGGTACTCTTAAAATCTTCTGAGAAGACTCCCGTGATACAAACGAACAACTCTTGCTATTGGACCAAATCTCTAACTGCAAAAACAATCAGCTGTTCCATATTTTGTCGAATGAATATTGATATTTTGTATGGTACAGCTGATTATTTTTTGGTTTGGATGGTGATAAAAAAGTCAAACTGTATAAGTGAATAAACATACTTACATACATTTACACCTATGATCGATAAATATGCTTATGTCTATCACACAAAACTTTACTCCTTGCGGGATTCGAACCCTAAGCCTGTCTGTGTGGTCCGAATCGCGAGCCACTAGATCGTCGTCAGCCGTCACCTATACAAACCGATCGTTAAACTCTACAGAACCCTCAAAATATTACCCCACACCACTTCCTTACTTTTTTAACAAAGAGCCCTCTCTCCCCGGTCCTATGGGAGGTAGTTGCCACTTTTTCTAGCACAATGATATACAGCACACGATTCTGAATTAAACATGGGTTCCGCGGTTTTCCGACTCCACTTTGATATAGTAACGTGTTTAGGGCGCGTTCAGATTGGACCGCAAAAACTAGGAGTATAAGTTATTCATTTATACAGCTCATATTTGAAGTTAAAATTGAAAGTAACTTTGATCTTTGGAACGAAAATGTTAGGCGTGAGGTGATATGAGTATTTATTATAGTTCGTAATCCATATTTTGCACGTGATTTGGGTTTTTTAAATTATATGTGACTAAATCTTAAGTTTATTAATGAAAATACGTTTTAATTGCTTAAGCCATACTTACAAGACGCTGGATGCAGGCTGCTTCCAACCGGCCGATATGGAAGTCACTGGGGTAGGCCTATATTTAGCAGTGGACGTCCTGTGGCTGAAATTATGATGATGATGATGATGAAGCAATACTTAAGGATAAATATATAAACTTATAACAAATAACGTTTTCTTAGAAACCAAGTACCTGTATTAGGTTAATTTTTTTAGTGATCAACATTTGCTGTCCCCTTTTATGTTAAGAAATCCCATCGCATGCCGGGCGAGTGCTTTACCAACTAAGCTACCGAGGACGTCACGTGACTTATAGCTATAGTTATATATATATATTACATACATATAGCTATTATATGTATGTTGATTGAAATAGTTCTTTACTTTTCACCACAGAAAATAAATCACAGGATAAAAACAATAATTAAAGAACAATTTACAAGTATGACTAACTAAGTATCATTATTTTGACACTATGTGACCTCAGCCTTATCCTTTAGTAATATAAAAGAGCTTTATATTCTTTTATTTACTAATCTACAGATTTACGACATTCATCGAGTCTTCGATTTTGTCAAAAAGAGGATTTTGGGAACTGAAACGACATAAAATCTATCTCTATCTCTTCTATCTCATAGGAGTAAATATTGATTTTTGATAAGGGCTATTTCTGTGGATGTATTTTATTCGTAATTGAATAAATTCTGCTTAGTTCAAGTATCATTTGATTGAATATTTTAATGTCTCATAGCTGAAGTTTATAATTTATTGTTGATTTCATTAATCTGTAACTGTTTTTATTGGGACCAGCTTTGGAATAGCATTTCAGAATGGGAAAGTGTTTTTTCTGCCATTTCGATTATGGGCCCATAGAAAAAGTAGCTGTATTTGAGCAGCAGAATCACCCCCTAGAAGGAAGTTAAATAAATTAGGACCCTATATACAAAATGTCTGGTAAATGGTATATGAAGCCAAAACGAACCTATATTAACAATAGTATGTTTCGCAGTATGATAGATAAAGATGTAATATAGTTATATCCCTAGAGATATAATTAATACATAACATAGTTAGACGAAAGCGATTCATTACTATCTAACTAGGAATATATATTATATTACGGTACAAGTTTAGTCATATAACTATTTTAATTGATTAAATTTAGTGAAATAATTGAAAAACGAAATAAAAGCCATAAAATTAAAACTTCAGTTAGTATCCTGAAAGATTGGTTACTCAGAAATGCAATACAGCTAACAAACAACTTTGAATCATCCTATACCAAATAAGGAGATGTCGCGATGTCGCTTAGAGAAACATGCCAAAAAATATCGCCTTTTAGAGGCCAAGGTTATTAAAAATGTTCCTGTAACATATCAAATACACAGTGTTCTACTAAAAGGTGCGCAAAAGGTGATTATATTTGTCATTATTCTCTCGATGAAAACTTCTTATTTGGTACAGGATGATTCAAAGTAATTTTTGTGAGCTGTATTGCATTTCTGGGTAACCAATCTTTTAGAATACCAATTTAAGTTCCTTGAGAAATGTTCACGCTTGAAACGGAACGCACAAGACCGACGCTGTGGCGCCCCCTGGGCCCTAACCATGAGCTGTTAAAACAATCACAAAACTGTCAAACATTATCATTTCTGTCAAATTTTGTATGAAATGACGTACCAAAATTGACAGATTTGACAACTTTGAGATTGTCTTAAGAGTTCATGGTTAGGGGGCTGGTGACACTCTCAACTTCCGTGACGGCCGCCATCCCTAATGAGACGCGCAAACGCACTGTTTTTAACAAATTAAGTAATATTTCAATATAAAACCATTGTAACATAAGTTTTGAAACAGTGAATGTATCAAGCATACCACGTTTGTTATTTATTTAACAAGAAATTTGCTATCATAATATTTTTTGGAAAAAATAGTTCTCATACAAATCGGATTTAAATATGTTTGTAAATGACACTTTAAAAATTTAAAATAATGATATCAAAACCTAACTTCACCATCTTATTTATATGCATTGACATAGGCTGTTTCGGCTTGATATACCATTTACCTAACCCTCTGTAAGTATATTATATTTTTTATTGCAATGACCTTAATACAGATGATAAATAAATAAATAATGGACAATATCACATACATTGCTCTGATCCTAAGGTACGTAGCTAAGCACTTGTGTTATAGAAATCAGAAACAACGACGGTACCACAACACCCAGACCCGAGCCAATATAGAAAAGTTCGTTTTCATTGACCCGACCGGGTATCGAACCCGGAACCTCAGGGAAGGCGGCGCCATTTATAGTTCGGCGCGCTCGCCTCTCGGCTACGGAGGTCGTCTAAAAAAATGCAATATCTTCTATATTCATCCTTAGGTACCAGGTATGTAACATTACTTGCTTGTACAATTATTATTGTATACCGCTCGCTTTTTTTAATATATAAATACCCACACAATAAAATGCCGGCGGCACTCTAGTTTGTTGGAAGCTTATTAGATTGTATGATGTTGCCCGAGGGGTTTTTCTGATTATGAAGGATCTTCAGCTTTTAATAAAACTTAAAGCTTATATTCCTTGGAGTTGTTTAGACATCCAAGTTGTAAGGAATCTCTAGATTTCCGTAGGTACTTAAGCTTTGTCTCGGGTCTGGGTGTTGTGGTGTTGTCGTTGTTTTTATTACAGCTGTTAGCTTCAGCTACTTACCTTAGGATCCGAGCAATTAAACTGATTATGTCCAATATTTATTTGAAAAAAAAAATCGGCCAAGTGCGATTCGGACTCGCGTACGAAGGGTTCCGTACCATTATCTATAAAAACGGCAAAAAATCACGTTTATTGTATGGGAACCCCGTTAAACATTTATTTTATTTTGTTTTTTAGTATTTGTTGTTATAGCGGCAACAGAAATACATCATCTGTAAAAATTTCAACTATCTAACTTTCACGGTTTATGAGATACAGCCTGGTGACAGACGGACAGACAGACAAACAGACAGACGGACAGCGAAGCCTTAGTAATAGGGCCCCGTTTTAACCTTTGGGTACGGAACCCTAAAAACGTTACTTTTCTAATTTGAATGCTCTCTTATAGTAATTATAATATTGACCTTATTACCGAGTATACAGGGTGTTCGAAAAATAGTGTTTAGTTAAAGTCTTAGAGATATAAGGTAGGTGTAGTTAACTAGCCTCAAATTAATCACAGCTTGTATTTGGTGGCTAGATAATGTAGCTTTAACGTAGCTTATGCTAATTAACAATGTTAATTTCGTAAAGGTTTCTATTGCAGTATTTGAGCAGCCCATAGTGTGGGTTCAACGACCTATTACATGCATTTTGTAAATTTTATAAATCTTATAATATTTAACAATACACCCTTCCACACTAAGACAGTAGAATGCAAGTATTTTGTTGCCACTTACATCCTTGTATAACAAAATAGAAGTAGAATGCAGCAGGTTCACTCGTACAAATTATATTAATATTCTCTTCTCGTACTTGACGAACGTCTGGTGTAGTGGTTCGCGCTTCGGACTACAATGCTTGGTGGTTACGGGTTCGAATCCCGCGAGGGGCAAATGTAAGTGTGATGAGCACGAGCATTTGCACCTGAGTCATGGATGTTTATAATCGTATTTAAGTATGTTTATCCGTTATCTAGTCGTCATAGCACAAGCTTTGCTTAGTTTGAGGCTAAATAATTGGTGTGATTGTGGAAACAATTTATTTATTTGTTTATTATTTACTATGATTGACTAGCTGTTGCCCGCGACTTTGCTTGCGTTGTCTATAGTTTATACAATATATCCCACAGGAACATTTAACCGGGATACAAAGTATCCTATATGTTAATCCAGATTATATTATGTATGTGTGCAAAATTTCATTCAAATCAGTTCAGTAGTTTTTGCATGAAATAGTAACAAACATTGATCCATACTTAAAAAAATATTTATTTCTATTTTATTATAAATTAGTAGGATTTTGTGTTTTAAGCAAGAACCAAACCATTGACAGAGTGGTGGCCAATAAAAGGAAGAAAAAAACCACAAACAAAACAAAACAATAGCTTATTACAGGATGCATTCTAATAAAAACAATCTTCAGTTCGGCGCCATTGTAGTTTTTAGGGTTCCGCACCCAAAGGGTAAAACGGTACCCTATTACTAAGGCTCCGCTCTGTCTGTCTGTCTGACTGCCTGTCCGTCTATCCGTCTGTCACCAGGCTTTATCTCATGAACCTTGATAGTTAGACAGTTAAAATTTTCACAGATGATGTATTTCTTTTGCCGCTACAGTAACAGCAAATACTAAAAAACATAACAGCAAATACTATAAACTAATAAAATATTTAAGGGGGCTTCCATACAGCAAATGTGTTTTTTGCCGTTTTTATAGTTAATCGTAGGGCACCCCTTGTGCGATAATCCGACTTGCACTTAGCAGGTTTTTTTACCGATTTCCGTTGGAAAGCGAATGGTTGTATTCCTAACTCAAGATCGGAGTTACTGCGTTTATATTAACTGTAGGACCACACTCGGAGACGTCTAAGAGTGTTTCCCTGTCCTCACCCGCGGGTGTCAAGCCCAAACAATTGTAAATTGCTCGGATCCTTCACCCCGATATCTCTGAATTAAGCTACTCGTCTTACCATTGTGTTGTAAAACTAAACTGTCTCTGTTTTATTCAGAGTGCATTTGCTATTCCGGGACTAAGGTTAAACCACTGTTTTAACGTACAAAAATCAGTAGTTTAACCTTAGTCTGGACTGAACTAGTAAATGCACTCTGAATAAGACAGTCTCGGCCTTACAAAAAAGATCCATCCATCCATCCATCAGCCGAAAGACGTCCACTGCTGCACATAGGCCTCCCCCAAGGATTTCCACAAAGATCGGTCTTGTGCCACCCGCATCCAGCGGCTTTCCGCGACCTTCACCAGATCGTCGGTCCACCTTGTGGGGGGCCTACCAACACTACGCCTTCCGGCCCGCGGCCGCCATTCAAGGACCTTCCTGCCCCAACGGCCAACAAAAAAGATAGACTAGGTTTAAACCATGTCTAAAAATTAGCCAACCAATTTTAAATATGGGTAATTATTACCGAGATATGTCTGATGTGTCAACATTTTAAATTGGTTAATTAATTTTAAGACATGGTTTAAACCTAGTCTATCTTTTTTGTAATAAGACAGCCTAAGTTTATTTGCTAATGAATTGGAGATGCAGATAATTGTAACTGATTTTGTAAGATATCTGTAAGAGTATGCTTTTAAAGATACTAGGCTGGGTTGCACCGTCTTACTTTAACTTTAACAAACGTCAGAAGTCTGCCAAACTCCATACAGAAACATCGGTTATAGTTATGGTTAAAGTTTAGGTGATGCAACTCAGCCTTATACTTACTTAAACTTGAGACTTAAAAGCGATGGTAACACAGTAGTTTAGTCTCTTCTTACATTCGTTGTAAGTGATTTTTCTAATTTTTATGGATTTCGAAGCTATTGAAAAATCATATTTTTCTAATAAATGATAATGGACCGGAATATCAGGCCTAAAAGAGGGTTTTAGTTTTGTGAAATGATTTAAAAATTGTGTCAACATCCTAATTCGTGATTAAATAATCACTACAAGCACTACAATCAAGACTAAAGACAAAGTGACATGAAAACTAGCGGGATAAATATGCAGTGTTCCCCATTGAAATATTTTAAACCATTTGTCATTAAATAGAAGCGACTATACTCCAGTAAATTAGTGTCATTTTGGAATGCAATTTTAAAATCCTTCAACTTACTCGTATATTCCACTTTATTAGAATTAAAATGAGCCGTGATAAGACGAAAATCGCGTATTCCGGCCTCGTCCGCCATAATGGCGGCAACTATGAAAGTGGACTGGAATGGAATAATGAAATTAAACTGAATGTCTGATTGGGCTCAGATGGATTTTAATAGAATAAAAGGAATCTTCCAAAAAACGACGCTAAAAATAAACCCACTTGTACTTATGAGGTAAATTATGTGTTTCATTTTTTTTATTCAGCGGCTAACGATTTCGTTTTTTAGGGTTCCGTACCCAAAGGGTAAAACGGGACCCTATTACTAAGGCTCCGCTGTCCGTCTGTCTGTCTGTCTGTCTGTCCGTCTGTCACCAGGCTGTATCTCATGAACCGTGATAGTTAGACAGTTGAAATTTTCACAGATGATGTATTTCTGTGGCCGCTTTGAAAAAAATACTAAAAACCAGAATAAAATAAATATTTAAGGGGCTCCCATACAACAAACGTGATTTTTTTGCTCGTTTTTAGAGATAGTAGTGCGGAACCCTTCGTGCGCGAGTCCGATTCGCACTTGGCCGGTTTTTAGGTGTCCTTAGACTGCCGGACTTCGAAATAAGTAAATTCAACAATAAAATTATCAAGCTTGAAACTAAGAATGGCTTTTGCGTATTTACTGATTCCGGATCTTGATCATAATTACGGATATTAATGGCCTTACTACAAAAAAGATAGACTAGGCTTAAACACTGTCTAAAAATTAGTCAACCAATTTGAAATGTTGACGCATCAGACATTCGAGACATATTTATTAACCAACATTTTTAATTGGTTGACTAATCTTTAGCCAAGTGTTTAAACCTAGTCTATCATTATGTAGTAAGGCCGTAATATAATTCAGATTGTGGAAATAGTTACTAGTAAAACACTCAAGTTTGGGTAGGGTAAAACCGGGATTGACGCCCCAGTGGTATAGATGCCCCGATTGTAATTACTCTAGTTTCGAAAATACATAGCGTGTTATTTTATTTATCTATATGGACCGATGACCTGAAGAAGGCAGCTGGCAGCGACTGGATTCAAAGGGCGGGAGATCGTGGGATGTGGTCCTCCTTGGGGGAGGCCTATGTCCAGTAGTGGACTGCAACAGGCTGATGTGATGATGAATGTGACAGTTCGGAAGTTTAAAACAACCTTATAAATATGATGAAAATTTTTGTAAAAATTACATAATTTAATTCTGAATCTGTAGTTCAGAGAATTTACCTCATTTAAGCTGCCGAAGATCCAATAACTGTCAAGCAAATTCGGAAAATATACCCAATCGATCTCAGACGGATTTAGCTTCCTACCTTATCTGAAATTAATATACGAATCCACGTGAAATATGGTCTTTATTTCAAATCTTCCTCGTAGATCTATCTTGGGTCGTGTCTCTGTGTTCAGCGATTACAGTAAAAGGCGTCAAAACTTTTTTTTTTAAATATATATTGGATTACATCACATACATTGCACTGATCCTAAGGTAAGTAGCTAAAGCACTTGTGTTATAGAAATCAGAAACAACGACGGTACCACAACACCCAGACCAAAGATAATATACTAAAGTTCGTTTTCTACATTAAAAGTCCGGCATGCTCGCCTCTCGGCTACGGATGGCTTGACATACGCCTTTCCCAATGCACGTTACTGACCCCGATCTTCGGCTTTGATACTTTGATATAGCAAACGGCGAGGGCGTCCATGTCACTGTAAGGCCTCCCCCATACTATATAGCGCCTTTCGAGCGTGTTGACGCAACGCTTACGCAGCGGCATTTGCTTAATGCTGATTGGACACTGCCACGACGTCGACGCTCGAAAGACGCTAGTGTGGGGTGTCTCTAAAATAAAATCCATTGTCTGGTACCGTTACACAAAGATGTTAATCCTCACTTCATCATCATCTCAGCCTATTGCAGTCCACTGCTGGACGTAGGACTCCCCCAAAGAGCTCCAAAGAGCACGATCTCCCGCCTTTTTCATCCACCCACTGCCAGCCATCTTCCTAAGGTCGTCGGTCCATCGTGCTGGTGGGCGTCCTACAATCCTCATTCTTATCCTTACTTCAAGGATCTAAAATGTGGATTCTGGCGTATATTTATTTATTATTCATTGTACAACGTTTTCGCTCCGTCACTTCCGCTCGGATCAAGGCCCCACCCTAACAGAGTACCGCCTATAAATTACTATGGTAATTTTGAAATCGATTTTATGGTGAATTTGCCTTAACAAGTACTTGTAATATGGAAATAGATTTCATCACTTCCGTTTTTAATGGAATACTTTGTGGTATATTAAGAGGGAGTTACTGGGGAGCTTTATGAGATTGGCCAGATTTCTTTGAACTGAACGGTGGCTCCTTTGATTGAGTCAGCTATCGTTGAAAGATGGGTTAAAGTGTACATTTATTAATAAGTAGTGGATTAATAATAATAATCTTCTTAATAATAGTAAAATTCTCTTTATTTATTTAAGCTTATTACACACGTAAGTGGAATTGGCGGATTTAATACTATTACAGAACTCTCTGCCAATCTAAGGTTGACCTTGTCGGTAGGTAGTGCAGTTATTGAAGTTTGCGGCTGAGTAAGTAACTAACAAACTACTATGGTTTTCATTTGTATGAAAAAAAACAGCTTCTCTACTTGTGGATAAATAAATCAAATAAAACGTAAGACATTTTGGATTTTGCAGACTGCCTCAAAAGATTGTCCATAAAGGTAGTCTTTCGAAGCGAGCGTCAGAGTCGCGGCGTCTGTGACGCCGCGACAGAGCGACAGATAGGTGTTCTATGCCAATGTATGATATTCTAGCCCTTTCAGAACTCGCCCATACAATTGTGTGGTTTATAAGATTCTATTTTGTACGCAAAGTATTTGTTCTAAATGAACGGGGACGTCTCCACACGATTATGCGGGAGCTAAACTTTGACATAGCGTTCGAAATTCGCGCGTCGGCCAGTTTGGCACCAGGGTGTAACACGTCGCATCTACCCTATTTTGCAGTTCCCGCTTTTTGTAAGTACAATTACTTAAATATTTATGTGTATTCAATAAAGTTTTGTGCATGTGGTATAATGTGGATGTGGAAGCGCTACTTGCAACTACCCCGGGATGAAAATAATCACTTCTCTGTCGATGAGCAGATGATCCCTTTTACCCAATGATGTTTTAAACTAATTTGAATTGTTATATTGATGATGTATTGGAAATAAATTGTTTATTCTCAAATTACAATTTATTTTCATTGTTTATAAGCTACGGCTTTTGGCCCGGCTTGACACAATCGTGCGACTTCACAATTGTGGGTGTGCTGGTCAAGGCTCCTTTTAATACAATTGTGGGGGCTCAATTTTTCCAAGATGGCTGCCGGAAAATGGAAAATCGACCTCAGTTTTGTAATCAGGGGGATGTCTTTTTTTCAATGAAATTCCGTCTAGGTTCGGCGTCGGTCTGAAAGGGCTAGGGAACACCATTCGAGCGCAGCGACACTGACGCTGTCACTACCGCTGTACACAGACACCGCTGTACGCAGTACTCGGACGCTGCGTCTGGAGGCCTACTGCAAAAGTGTTTCGTTCGTTTGGACGTATTATCATATCAAATTATATATCCATCCAGTTGTATAAATCTATTGTCAAAATATGACCAACCTAAACTAGCCATGTAAAACACGGCCGTTTTCGATAGTTCACAAATTGGCAAAGGTTTGATACAAGTGAATGGTTATGTTGATTTGATAGGTTAATACGCCCGAATGAACGAAACACTTTCGTAGTAGGCCTCCTGTAACGCTTGGCTCGAAAGTCTACCTTAAGCCCGCCATTGTGTTTCATGTGAAAGAAATAAACCAGTAAAAATACTAAGTTAGAAGATAGGAACAAGGTAGAAGGTGAATAAGGTAGAAAACAAGGTGGAAAATCTGTCTGTGACTTACATCATGACGAAGTGTCTTCTAAATAATCTTCTTCCCTACAACTTTACCACAGAAGCATGACAAGAGTCTCAAACGCAACTTATTTAAATAAATAAATAAATAATATTCGACAACATCACATACATTGCTCTGATACAAAAGTAAGTAGCTAAAGCACTGGTGTTATAGAAATCAGAAACAACGACGGTACCCAAATACCCAGACCCCAGGACAATATAGATAAGATCGATTCCCACATTGACCCGACCGGGGATCAAACCCGGAACCTCGGAGATGGCGACGCCATATAGTCGCGGCGTGGTCGCCTCTCGGCTACGGAGGTCGTCGTCATCGTATTTACTAAAAATAAATTGGTTTATGTAACTTTTCGGTTTATAAAACATAAAACGAAACTTATTACCCCGATTCTCGGTCCACAAAAGGCACCAACCGTTTAAAATATAGGTAAGTCAAATAAAAATAGCGAGGTGCCCAACCTTTTGACAAAGGTTTCCTGAGTTTGGCAGTAAAATATAAAATGTTGACCTCCATATTACGTGTAGAAGCTAAAACAGGATATTTCAGCTCAGGGGTTGCTAACCTTTGGCTTACATGGCAAGAGAAAATGTTACGTTAACATGTCGAGCCGTTATGACGTAATCTATAGTCCTTTTTTATTTGTTGACTTCCTTTTAGGGGGTAGCTTTACTCCAAACACATTTTTAATATGGATTGACGGCCTCCGTAGCCGATAGGCGAGCACGCCGGACTATAAGGCGGTCGCTATCTCTGAGGTTCCAGGTTCGATCCCCGGTCGGGTCAATGTAGAAAACGAACTTTTCTATATTGGCTCGGGTCTGGGTGTTGTGGTACCGTCGTTGTTTCTGATTTCTATAACACAAGTGCTTTCGCTACTTACCACATGATCAGAGCAATATATGTGATGTTTTCCAGTATTTATTATATTTATTTATTCAATTGGGCAATGTTTAAGCTGAGCTAAAGTACTTTTTACGATTTAGGTGTTGTTAATTAAAAGTGCAAGTTAGGGCACAACTTAAAGTTTTGTAAATTCAAGCGCAAAACTAACAACAAACCACATTTCAAGGCAAGAGTGAAGTAGACTAATTATCGGACCCAACAGTACAAACACTTTTAATAAAAGACTAACATCGAACTAGTAATATACACAATACGGGGAACACATACCTCTTTTTAGGGTTCCGTACCCAAAGGGTAAAACGGGACCCTATTACTGAGGCTCCGCTGTCCGTCTGTCTGTCTGTCCGTCTGTCACCAGGCTGTATCTCAAGAAACCGTGATAGCTAGACAGTTGAAATTTTCACAGATGATGTATTTCTGTTGCCGCTATAACAAAAAATACTAAAAAACAGAATAAAATAAATATTTAAGGGGGCTCCTATACAACTTTTTATAGATAATGGTGCAGAACCCTTTGTGCGCGAGTCCAACTTGCACTTGGCCGGTTTTTGTTAATTATTTTCCCGACGTTTTGGACTGATAGCATAGGCCGTGGTCGCGGGAAGACTGGCGGTGTACAGCGCGTCTGCCCAAGCGCGACGAGATTTATTCAATTCACCCACCCGCATTCCTTGATTATTTGTGGCAGCAAATAGAATAAAATAAAATAAAATGCTACAAGAAAGTTTAAAATGTTATATAACTCGAATTCGAAAAAAAATAACTTCCTCGTTCCTGAGAGTCAATCAGCAGATAGAAAAACTATAGATTTATAGAATTTCATGTTAGATATAGTAAGTGCTTTTGTTTATGAACAGTAGATATACCCCTTTACACCTGTAGGATATGTAATACGACGTTATATAAAGTGTCTGATTTCAGTTCAATAATTTTACATGTTGCTTTCTTAAAGCACGTAATAAATAATAATAACTAATGAACTGAATGAGAACTAAAGTAGGATGCTACATTATAGTTTTCATTATACACCGTGAATTTTGAGATACCCGAGAAAATTAACTAACATACTCAGATATCGATATACATCGAATTTGGCGAATAAAAAAAACGGAACGGCGTACGGTGTTGGCGTACGGAAGGAATAACTATGAATGAAAAAAAAATCATTCATAGTTATTCCTTCCGTACGCCAATATTACGCGACTAAATTAGGTGGATTTTGGTTCCGTTAATGTTGGAATGTTAATGATTACTATTTGAATTAGCAGGACTTTTATAGTGCATTTTTTTTTAAGGAAAGTTAGGGACCTATTAAATAAATTTCTCATAAAAAAATTTTTTTTTATTCGCCGAATTCGATGTATATCGATATCTGAGTATGTTAGTTAATTTTCTCGGGTATCTCAAAATTCACGGTGTAGTTGTCCTCTGCCTGAAGGGTGTCTGGAAGAGATCGCTTATTAGCGATAAGACCGCCTAAATTGTACATCTTTCTGTAACTTTTTTGTTTGGTGTGCAATAAAGAGTATCTATCTATCTATCTATCTACATTGTGTCGTTTTTAGATGTAAAAAGGTTCGCCATCCCTGCTTCAGAGATCCAGCCATGGGAAGGGATCGCCTCGCTAATCTTTACGGCATAAACTTTACTAGGACAATCTACACACTGCTTGTTAGTTTGGACAACAAGTTTTACTCGTCAACGATTTTTTTTTTTTCAAAGATTGAGTTAACTTCGTTATCAATATAAGCGCGATTAACATCATGTTCAAATAAGAACCTTTAAATTTAATTTATAAGTTTATATAGGCGCATTTAGTCTGAATAAGCATAATTAGTCCTTATTGTTTAATCAACACAAATTGTGATGTAGGTATTGTTGTATCATGCTATGTCAATAACGAAATTTTAAAATCAATCAATCAATATAAGCGCTAAGCGAGGTCCGGACCGACCGATCGGTTTACTCCTGCAGGAATAGTATACACAGTACACATATGTATACACAGTAGCGCCGTATGTGTCGTCTTGTTGTAATGATGCAACTACCCATTGCCGTGTTTCTAATTGACGGGTATTTTGTGTTTTGACATCGTCTCTTTAATGTATTTAGCGCGCTCGCGCATGAAACAAATTATGTAACGTAAACTTGTATTAGTATTAAAGTTATCAAGTAAGTGAAATATTATTTCTTATGAGAATAAAGAATTCTTTACCCGTAGGAATCCCCAGGGTTGACACTTTAACTTCAGAATGAACATTATAGCTTTGTAAATACTATCGTTCCACGTTGTTAAAGGGCTTACGCTGCGTTTGCGATGCTGTTGTTGTTTCTACTTAAAAACACGTCTAATCCATAATCACATTCAATCAATTATAATCATTTCAACCATAGGATGTCTACTGTTGAACAAAATGCCCAAAATAACTTATAGAATTTTCTGTTGTAAGCCTGAGCCACCTGCATCCAGCGGTTTCCGTCAACCTTTAATAGGTTTAAAAATATGCAATGTGCATGTTTGACTGTTACATTTGTAGATATTTGTTTGTATTCAAGGTGTAATTAATTGAACTCAAAACATGTAATGCTTCACTCCAAACTAATTAGTGCTCAAATACAAAAACCTTTCTATAAGACTAAACTTCGAATTCTCAATAAAAAATATTTTTTCCTTACAAACTGATTTCGCTGGTCGTGGTTTAGTATGGTGAAGTTTTTTTGCGATTTCAATCAGAGCCACATAAGGTTGTATTTGCGTAGTAGAATCACCTTCAAAAGGTTTTGTGTTATTTTTATTACACCTTGTATAACAATACCGCTGTAACTTAGAATATGTTGCTGTCCAATCTTGCAGTCTGTGTGTCCGTCACTCCATATGCACCATTAAATGCCGCGTAAATATCGACGCGTGGCGCCTCCCCCGTTTATGTGACGAACGTGAATTGACGTCGGAGAATTGCACAGATATGTGAAAAGATATAGCAGGGGAAGACAAAAACTTTAGCACAAAATAGCCGCCGCTATACGTAATTTGTGACTTTAGCGTACAATTTTGAGAAGAGTGGTGTAGGCGGTTGTGTGTGACAGTCATTTGAATACAAGCTGCAAGGAGGTATTGGATGCAGGCTAAAGATCCTAGCCGCTGGAGATCAATGAAGTATATGTTCAGCAGTGTGTTAGATTAAATAACCACAAATAGGTAATATTGCAAGTGATATAATTTACATTATAAGTCAGCCCCTCTAGCATGAGCAACAAATCACGATATGATATGATACGATATAGCGATTTATCAACACCCAACTTTCAAAATATGGTAACATAGCCGCAATCTTGAACTTTTATCGAAATAGTGAGCATGTCCGTGCCGGCGACATCATGGTCATGCTCGATTTTTCGATAAAAGTTCATATTTTGTGAAAAAATATGCGATAAATCGCTATATCATATCATATCGTGTTTTGTTGCTCATGCTAGAGGGGCTGACTATCATGATACGAGCGACTAGAAGTACATAATATGGCATTCTCTAAAACAAAAGGGTTCTACTATCCACCCTTAGGCTTCACCTGATGGCGAAGCCTGTAATTTGATGTTCTGATGACGATTTTTCAATGATCCTAAGGTAAGTAGCTAAAGCCACATCTTGACATCTGGATGCCACAAACATTTAATTATTCTTCTTCTCGTGACAAATCTAACTAAATATTTTAGGTTGACATACTTACAGTTTTATGTCAGTTGGAAATGAGTTAAAATTCAGGCATTCAGGATTTGAAGAACATAGTAACATAAGTGTATAAAATTGAGTCCAAAATATTTTTTGACCAAAATGTATAGAGATAGTAAGAACCGCTTCTCAAGCTCCTGTTTGAAGTGGGGTAAGAAATTGTTTTACGTTTTACGCCTTACAAGAAGCGCCAAACAAGCCGAGACAGGCCCCGCTGTAACCATAGGGTTGGCACCATTTGTTCATCAATCAATTTTAACCCGTATATTTGGAATAAAAAAGATAACTATTGCATAACAATGGATCCGCCACATGTGTGCGCGAACTGAGAGAAAGGTTTAAGCAAAAATAGGTATGTTTAACTCTTTTACTCCCAGCGAAATAGATAACAATTGATTTATGGTTACCGGTTGGGAGTTGAGGGATTAATTAAAAACGGTAAATTAAGGGCCACTTATCCGTCAAATGTCACACTGACAAGTTTTTTAAACCTACTTTGAACAGCATAGTATTATTTGATCAGTGGTATTTATCAGTAATAAGATTCTGAAAATAATATATGTTATAGTTAAGGATATAACAGAGACATAATCCCTCACAGAAACGCAATCTGCTAAACTTGGCTTGATAGAAAAACATTTCAAGGTTGCCTAGCTTCTATTTGATATATTTTTCATACTTAGAAGTAGGCGCAATGTTTTTCTAGGCATGGTCGCTGAGTTTGATAAAATAGCATTATTTTTATACATCGAAACACGTCAAAAACACGAAGACGGTGCCATTCGCAAATCGAATCAGACGCGCGGTGGCGCTTACAGACGTCGGACCTGTGTCAGTGCGCCCCGTGACAGATATGTCCTACTTTTGAGGGATAACCTGCCCTTACATAAAAAATAAAGGAAAACATACGTTTCCCTTTACCTTTTACCTAAATCCGCACAGTATGGGAGTTGGTATTTAGTTTATTCTGTACTTAGGTATTTTCCAAGAAATTATCACGAAATCACTTTACATTTAGGCTTGAGTTTAATAATCATTAGGTGTTTTAAGATTGACACTTTATTAAATAAAAAATATTGAAAGTTTTTACAAATAAAACACAGATACGTATTTATAATCAGCTTATAGCAAAAAGCTCTTTCGATCACATAAGGTACGGAAAATTTAGTTTAATAGTCACTCTATCAAACTCAATTGTAGAAGAGTTTTTTTTAAATTAGAGGTTAATTTCAAGTTGTCAAGCCGGTAGCCCACCATACCCATTGATTCAATAAAATTTTGGTGTGATTGTGAAAAGAATTTCACATCACATCACCAGCCTATATCAGTCCACTGCCTCCTGGACACAGGCCTCTCCAAAGGAGGATTTTGCCATAATCGCCACGCTTGGCAGGCGGGTTGGCGATCGCAGTTTGGCCAATGGTGGAAAGGAAACGCTGCTGCCCGTCTTCTTGTGGCAGTTCTCCCGTAGTCGCCTCTTACGACACCCATAGGAAAAGAAGGGGTGGTGGGAAAAGAATTTATTTATTTATTATTACTTGATATCTTGAAAACTTTTGTTTTTATTTGTCAGTAGCAGGCAGCAGCCCTATCCATCCATCCATCAGCCGAAAGACGGCCACTGCTGGACATAGGCCTTCCCCAATATATATAATATAAATAGGCAGCAGCCCTACCTTCGTGTATTGACGCGCCACAGAAAAGCGAAATTAGGGTTCGTCAGGCAGAGGGCACTCTCAGATAATTCCGGCGTTCGGGAGATAACGTCGCAGTTATTGAAATAAGGTCGAGCTCTGAAATGGCGGAATGTTTTGGTAACGTCGCTCGATAATAAAAGTAATCGACATTGAAACATTTAATGGGGTTCGTATCGCCATGGTTTAGTTGTGTAAAAGGGTTGTAGTGTAGTGTTATCGATAGTTTTAATAGACAGACATTTTTTTTAAAGCAATCCTTGATGGGTTAAACAAACAAACCTGTTTAAAATCAATTCGTTGTCCGTTTGTCAAGTTTTTCTTAGGTAGACAACTTTAAATTTGAATAAAGTCAAAATTGCGTAGTGACTTTACGAATATATCAATACAAAAATAAATAGAAAATATTGATTGCTTCCGTATTTGTAATTACAAAGTCAATACTTTGTATTCACAACCATAAAAATAATCAAAAGGGAGAATCATCCCAATGGTTGATCCTCCCTTTTGAGTGTGATGACAACTCGTAACAGGGAGTGCCAATCTTACTTATCTAAAAGTAAAAATTTTATACCTTGCAATTAGCAGTGTAATAATAAGTTAAAGCATTAGTTTACCGCGACTTACAAAATATCCAAAATAATAATGTAACAAATACACTTAGTTATAAGAACAGTTTTTCTATATCGTGATTAAAACAGACGCAAATCAAACATGTCTCCTTTTAAGTGATTTTAGTATAGAACAAAACAGTTGAATTAATTTGAGTATACGAAACAATAAATGGGGAAGGTACTGTGGACTTACAAACATTTCACTGTTGGACACAGGCCCTACCTATTGGTAATAGCTAACGTCTGCAGAACCTTCGAATAGTAAAGAAAAAAGTTTCTTAAAGAACACAAAATTACACTTCGCTTGCGTGATCTTTACTTTATTCAATATGTCCCACATGGACATTTAACCGGGATAAAAAGTTTCCTATATGTTAATCCAGATCATATTCTATTCGTGTGCAAAATTTTATCTAAATCCGTTCAGTAGTTTTGCGTGAAAGAGTAACCAACTTTCACATTTATAATATCAGTAGGATAATTTGATATTTGAAAAATTCAACCAACTTAACTAACAAAAACATACATGGTACATCTTCCCGTTGAACACATATAGAAGACACATTAATTTCATATTAATTTAAGTGTATAGGAAATATCGACACAACTGTTCATTTATGAAACCACAGATATAAGGCACAAACGACTTGATAATAATTGAAGTGTATAGGAAATTTATCGACACAACTCTATTTATGAAACCAATTTGAAGTACAATGTTTTACACAACTTCCAAATATCCATTAACCTTGAAATCTATTACAAAGTTACATTATATTCGATCTAGTAAGTACTGAAATTGAAATAGACATACAATTAATAACAATCGCTACCAATCAGTAAAACTAAATGGTAACTTCAAATGGAATAGTCAAATTTTGCGATAAGTTTATACACGTATGTCGATATTCATTTGGCTCAGTAGTTCCCAATCTTAACACACTAAAACGAGAATTAAACGGTGTGTGTAACACGGTCGAAACGTCAGGCAAAACATACAAAATTTTGGTTGTTAACATCTGTGTGATAACATTGTTTTTCGGGAATATTGTGGGCCTAATTAGTTTAGATTGTGCAACGCAAAAGTTTAAAAGTCATTGTTCTCAATCTCAATGGGAATAAGAAAACAAATTTAGGGCAAGGATTGAAACCACTTTCGAAGCTGTGAGAGAAAACCATGGTTACCTTCTTACATAAACAAGGTGTAACAGAAACCTAGGCTGATCCAAAAGCGATTCAGTTTTTTTACACATAAATAAAGTAGATATAATGTCATCCATTTTGTTTAATACAAATCCGCCATAATTTGTTCAATGGCAAATTAGTTTAGTAGGGACAAGAGTTGACAAGACCTTTTAACTTTGACTGCCATGAAACTATATAAAATCTTTTGTTGAGCGTAACTGATGACACTCAATCGGTCGAGTTGGACTCGCGCACGAAGGGTTCCGTACCATTTTCTATAAAAACGTCAAAAAACGTTTTTCTTGTATAGTAGCCCCCATAAATATTTATTCGTGAAAATTTCAGCTCTCTAACTATAACGGTTCATGAGATACAACCTGGTGACAGACGGACAGACAGACGGATGGACAGCGGAGCCTTAGTAATAGGGTTACGTTTTACCCTTTGGGTACGGAACCCTAAAAATCACAAACGAGTGATAAATAGCCCGTATTACTTCCCTATACCGATCTCAATGGAAAAAGTTGCAAGTAAACCCCGCTCCTTCAAATAACACTAGATGTGTAGCAATGGTTTAATATGCTCTGGTTCCCTTACCCAGGGGCTTCGGACATCTGATGGCAGTCACTTCGAATGTAATTACCAGACTTGCCGTATCTAACGTCATCTTCGAGTTTTGGATTTGATATGCTCGGAATAAAAACGATAAGATAAAAAACGACTTTAAAAATTTCCATATTTTTAATTTTAGCAACGATGTTTTATCTGCTAATCGCGTATGTTAAGATGAATTAAAAAATAATTTTAAAAAAGGACGTCAAGAGGCGTTAGAAGTATTATGTTTTTCAGATTAATAAAGTTTGCTTACATTTATCGCCAGTATATTAAATGGTAAATAATACTCAATGGTTATAGTTTGAGAAGCGGTGATATAAATCATATTCAACATAGTTGTGGGTCTCAAACTGAATTACCAATTTTGAATTAACAAAGCCCTTTGCTCCCGAGGATGGAATTTCTATGTGTCTGTCAGTTAGGGTAGAGACGCAGAGTAGGAAATATCAGCTTGACAAATCAATTTTTTTTTTTTATCACACAACGGGGTTTTTTCTGTTTACACAAATTCCACTGAAGAGATTCTGGTGCTGAAATAAAAATAACTTTTACTGGGAAACAAGCATCACAATAAATAAAAAAACTCCCTAACGATGTTACAATTTGCAAATGAAGGTAAATTTTCTTTTGAGATTTTGAAATCACGACAATCAGAGCAAATGTATGTGATGTTGTCAAATATTAATTATTTATATATAATTATATATATTAGCGGACGCAACTCCTCAAATTATTATCTTAAAGTAAGCATCATTTGAATCAATGTTATCATAAGAATAAATTAGCTTATCACTAACAATAGGTATTCATTTGTGAAATCAAACTCAAATTAATAAAATAATTTTAAACGTAAAGTTACGCATAATTATACTCCATTCATTAGTATTATTAACCAGGTCGCATTCGCACGGTTAATCACGCTGCTCAAGTGCTCCGGGGTAGTTTAAGCGAATTACTAAATTAGTTGCTGTCAAAATCCGTGTGGCTCGCGGCAGTCTAGGGCGTGGTTAGAACATGACTTGTCAGAGAGACTGCACAGAGTATTAGGGTGCTGGCATATTTGGAGATACCGTTATTTTTCGGATTGCAGATGAATGAAGAATGGTAATAGGTATGCAAAATCGGCTGAAAGTTTGTTACAGTAAAGCTTGTGTTTATACAAATACACTAGTTTTTGTTGTAGTTAAAATACCTATTAGTTTTGATTTTACATGTATGACCACATGTGACGTCAATTTACACGAGCGGACTGAGCAAGTGTTGTGAGATGACGTCACACGTATCACTCATCGAGTACGAGCCCGCGTCGCACGTTTACTTCTATAAATCTGGAAATAATTGACGCATCGAAGTGATTCTTACACTTGTATTTATAATTTTTGACAGATAATATAGAGAGGTAATATTTAAAATTAGTTATCTTATCTTATCTTAAGTAAGCTCTTACTTGATAACTATGTAATTTAATCTTTGAAGACGCATTATTGTAATTGTCTGTCGTATTGATTTGAAACTTTGTAAGAATGTAATAAAGGTATATATTACGGATGACAATATTAATTATAATTGAACTGATCTTGTGATAGAACCAAGATAGAGATAGCGGTACTATTTAAAGGCCCCCATTAAAACCTCAACCTATCAAGCTTCAATTACCCACCGGTAGCCGCGTAACAATAAAAATTTTATTGTGTCTTTTGACCTTCGCCTGACAGGGATTTTTTGCTAAAAATCATAAAACTGAGTGTTTATGTAAGTCGATATTTAAAGAAAATCGACACAGGTTATAATAATTATGTTTAAACAAAAATATATTTAAAAACCGATTAGAAGTACGTTTTTTTTAAAATAAATGATGCGTTAAGCTGGAATATTCATTTTATAAAAAAAAAAGTAATGAACTAGCTGCAAATATCTACTCTATCGCCCACGGTCAATCAAGAGTGTCGGTTATCTTGTCTCAGTATAAGCAAACTTAATTAATTTGTGACAGAGTTTGAGGCGGGCTTAAGACTTGTTCCGTCTAGTAACAATACAGAAATAGACCTGTGAAAGGTGGGGATAAATGGAACTCATTATAATGATGGATTACTATGAAATATACGATGTTGTTTGTAACCCAACCCCTAAAAGGAAGCGTGGGAAACCTTGAGGAATACGACGATTACGTCAGTCTCAATATAATTAATTACGTTCTATAATGTTACATAGGTATTGCAAATGGGAGGTTTAAAAAAAACCGGCCAAGTGCGAGTCGGACTCGCGCACGAAGGGTTCCGTTTATCTAATTGCGGTTTACGATTTATGACGTATTAAAAAAAACTACTTACTGGATCTCGTTCAAACCAATTTTTGGTGGAAGTTTGCATGTGCATGCAGGTAATGTATGTCATATTTTTTTTTTAGTTTTATCATTTTCTTATTTTAGAAGTTACAAAACACATTTTAGCACTTTGGCAGTGTCTCTCGCGCAAACTATTCAGTTTAGAAAAAAAAAATTTTAGAAACCTTATTATCATTTTTGAAGACCTATCCATAGATACCCGCCACACGTATGAGTATGATGAAAAAAAAAATTGAGTTTCAGCACAGAATAAATAACAGTAGTATTTCAGTTCTAAGTATGGGGAACCCCCAAAATTTCTTTTTTCTATTTTTGTGTAAAAATCTTAATGCGGTTCACAGAATACATCAACTTACCAAGTTTCAACTGTATAGTTCTTATTGTTTCGGTAAAAAGTGGCTGTGACATACAGACGGACAGACAGACATGACGAATCCATAAGGGTTCCGTTTTTTGCCATTTGGCTACGGAACCCTAAAAATACAGTTTAATTTAGGTGGTGGTTATACGTAGCACGTACTGTTCATACAAGATTAACCGAAATAACGCGAAACCTGGCTCAAAAATACTATTCGAAATCGAAAAAAAGATATACTTAACCGCCGACCAGCTGAAATAAGTTTTATTTTTAATTTTGATGCCAGTCCCATTGGGAACGTTTTTGCATTTGCTCTCCAGAATAAGCCCGTGAGTGGTTTTACGTTACTCCAATTAGACCTTGTTAATCAGTACCTCATTTAACTTAAGGACCCGAGACTTGGACACTCATGGTGCGACTACAGTCTACACCAAATTAAAGTGTCTCGTTATGCTATTCGACGACCTCCGTAGCCAAGAGGCGAGCACGCCGGACTTTAAATGGCGCCGCCAGCTGTGAGGTTCCGGGTTCGATCCCCGGTCGGGTCAATGTAGAAAACGAACTTTTCTATATTGGCTCGGGTCTGGATGTTGTGGTACCTTCGTTGTTTCTGATTTCTATAACACAAGTGCTTTAGCTACTTACCTTAGGATCAGAGCAATGTATGTGATGTCGTCCAATATATAGTTATGCACATTTATTTGAAGGATAATACCAGAAATGACGTTATTCGACACAAAACTAAAATTATTGAACATCCTCAAAGAGTAAGTAGACTGCAGTGGCAGGTCAGGGCCCCAATAATTCTGCTAATATAAAATTGGCATAATTGAGTATCAATTTGATCTAATTGTTTGACACATTTGGTACGCTGCTACTAATTTAAAACTTAAATTTAAGAATTAAATTAGTAGCAGGATACTAAATGTGTCAAACAATTACAATGCTATCCAATTGATATTCAATTATGCCACTTTTAAATTAGAAAAATTTGGGCCCTAGTCACATTATCCGTAGAACCGGTAACTGAAAGAGCAGACGTGTTGAGTTTAGAGCACAACTTGGCAAAGAGCGTAGCGAAGGCTAAGTCTATGGCAAAAGCAGCGTAGGAAGCCATCAGACAAAATGGAGTGACGATATTTATTTATTTATTTTATTTATGGACAGCTAACAAGACATACACATTCAGTAGCACAGAAACATTGATTATTAACTAGTTTACAGTGTTGCCTTAATTAAAAGCTGCCACGACATGAATAATTATTTGCGTGGAAGCGACGAAGGTATGCAAAAATTCAAAACAAGTGTCGAGCACCGGCCAGCAATCCAACATCCCGCCTACCCACAAGTATCTATCTCTGGAAATTACTTATCTCTGTTACAAATGTAATGGTGGTTAGATATCAGATTGGTGCCCGAAATCAGACATATAATAGATATAAAAAGAAAACAAAAAAAAAAAACATCACACATTGAAAATTGTAAATTGAAAAATGAAAAATGTGCATATTATTATGCAACAAAGTTGTTAAGATAATGGAAAAGAATATTTGATGATCGGGCCAAAGACATTATAAAAGTAACAAGACAGTCTACTGAGACGCTAGAAACGAGCCGCGCAAGCGAGAGAACAACCTACATGGAGTTTGTCCTTTTCAATTAATGTGACCACGTGCTTAGCATTACTATGGATTTAAACTATAGTTTGTTATGAAAAATGAGATATTAATAATCAAATCGGTGCACACAATATAAAACAACAAAAAATATGTTTATTTTCTTTGGATCGGGCTCATTGGCGTGTATTGGAAGAGGCCTATGTTCAGCAGTGGACTGACATGTTCTAATTATGATGATGATGATTTCAGCAGCTAATCATGTTAATTCTCTTAAGTATTCCCATAACGCATACCAGTTTCCGCAACTGCTGTGTTTAATAACAAGCAAAAAGTTGAAAATTTAATCTGCTATACAAAACAGTTTGTTCTTTCTCCTCTCCGGAACACCGGCAAAGAGTACGTAAATTTACATAGTTTAAACTTCTTGCTCTAAGTAGTTGTTCAGTTCGGAATAAAATGCGTTCACTAATATCTTGTTAGGAGTTCAGTATTCGAGTGTTTCGTCTTTTTAACCAGTTGCATGTTAAGGCCTTAACACCACCCAAGTGCCTAAAATCTCTAATATGAAAATCAAATTGTCAGAATACCTGTTACTTGAATAAAAAAAAATTAAATACGATATGCTAGAAGTGGATTTAATAAACATCTTGAATTAAATAATTTTGATTTTCCGTTAAGTCCCTTGGATTAAAACATGTACAAAAAAGTGTCTATTTTTTCATAAATTGCAAATGTTCTCCTTAACGGCACAAGCTATTTCATTACTGTTTTCACGCAAAGCAAGATTTTGGAAATATGCATGTTTTGAATTGAGAGTTTTATTTGAAATTTCTCGTTAAAGGCATTAATTTCATAAAAAAACATGTTTTCCCGATTTTTAGAGGTCATCCGCACGCGTAAAAATGTATGGGCACGACGCGTCAAGGTCATTCAAGCGTGTTAAGGCCTTAAAGCTCTTCCACGATAGCGTTTCTTTGGCGTAAGCGTTCGTCAAGCGTATACGTCTGATGCTGCAACGACGCGACGCTATAGCTTAGGGCCGTTCACATGAAAACCGGCACAGCATCTTCTCTGCGTCACAGCACGATGTGCTTACCGTAAGGGACTGCGCCCACAGCACGGATTTTTAGGTGGCGAAGAGTAATGCCTATAAATACCTTAATATTATAAAACTAAGGTTGAAATTAATGATTCGGTATTCGTAAGCATACCGTGGCTTGCTGAGACCACTATCATTGCAATTTTAACCCAAGTGCTATAATATTAAGGCCCATTACTATTTGTCACCAAAAATGCCTTGCCGTTTCGTCCCGATAACGGGCGCAGTCTCTAATGGGCATCCTATTTCAGGCATCAACTCTGGGGCCTAGCACGAAAGTGTATCTTTCGTTCGGTCGTATAAACCTAACAAATTAAAATGGCCAAGTCTCATGTGTCAATCCTTTGTTAAAATATGACCAACTCAATGTAGCCGTGTAAACAACCCGACCGATTTAAATTGTTCATAAATTGTCAAACCTCTGATACGGGGAATGGATGTTTTAATTTGATCGGATAATACGACCGACCGAACGATGCGCTTTCGTATAAGGCCTCCAGAATAGGCCCTCAACTGCGAATAATAAAGATCTTATTACGTTTATTCCCGTTTTACGTTTAAATAATCATGCAGCTTAAGTTTTAAATTCCATTAATTTTAATTCTCCTCCTAGTGCATTCTGTCTGTCTTTGATAAATTGACAAAAACTCTCAAATCATCATGTTCTAGCCCTACCACCGTTTAGGGTCTACTTATCTGCTGCTGTGAGAAGAAGCGGCGCAACAAACTCAGTCTCCTTTTTCAGCCGGATTTTATTGAAGGATTATAATTACAAGATATGTAAGTGCGAGCTAGGCGGATTATTAAGTTCATGCACTTTTGTCGTTCAAGGAATCGTCGAATTTGTAAAAATATCCTTATCCCATAACTTTTTTAATGTGGTTTTTGAACTCATAAACAGCCGGGTTAGCAAGGGTGGTAGGTACTTTATTGATTTTTTTATACATTTGCCCAAAAAATGAATTAACTACTTTGGTTTGGCTACTTGGAAGGAAAAGCTACCGCACCTTTTTTTACGTAGCCAGCCAAATTTCTTACGTAGTCTGAGGGCCTCCTTTTACTCTTTTCAATTTAATTAAATTCAATTCGTAATTTGCTTACTTAGTGATGTACATTATTTTTTTCTTCTTTAAGTTTTTTACTTTTTCTATCCAAAAATTTCCAAATATTTAAGTAGTAATTTTCCAGCCAGACAGAACAAAGTGACATTTCGTAAGTGCTCGCCCGGCTTAGGGCAGTTTAGTAGGTCTCACGTCGGCGACGTCTGCCGCGGGACAATACGTGCTTACTGGGCTACACTGCTGGACAAAATTATTGGTACTCATTTTTTTTTAAGTTTAATAGGTTTTTTTGAGTAAATAAATTCTTCGGTAGTGTGAAAATGTTAGCAACGGAAACTCAGTTTGTTAGTTTTTTTTTTACTTTCAATCCTAGCAAAAACATGGCAGCTGCAATAAATGTACATCATCAAATGACTCGGACAAAACCTAACACAAAATAAAAGATCTTCAAAAAAGTTGCATTGTACACTTTGCGGCTAGAAACATTTGCAATACTTTATTCAGATTGTTTGACGAGCAGGAGCATTTGCACCTAATTCATGAATATTGATTAAAGTTTGTGTATCTGTTATCTAGTCACACAGAACCAGCTTTGCTTAGTTCAGGGCTAGATAATTGTTGTTATTTTATATTTTCTGTAATCAATTTATTTGTGATTTTTATATCGATTCCGTACAAAAAATTGCTAAATAGAAAAAAATACACTGTAGCTAAAAGTGATTTTAAGGAAGCACACAATATCATGCTCACATTCCTTTCCTGATTTAAACAGGGAATGCTCTCCGAATATTTTTTACGCTACACTGAACGGACGCTCACAAGTGCCAATTTCACCCGTAATGCTGTGAACGCAGAAATATCAGTTCAGGGTTATTATTGCTCAATCATAATGTTACTGAAGTTACTGCCACGAAGCTTAAGTAACTAGCTTAACATCATCATCATCATCATCTCAGCCTATTGCAGTCCACTGCTGGACGTAGGCCTCCCCCAAAGAGCGCCAAAGAGCACGATCTCCCGCTTTTTTCATCCATCCACTGCCAGCCATCTTCCTAAGGTCGTCGGTCCATCGAGCTGGGGGTCGTCCTACACTACGTTTGCCTAGGCGTGGTCTCCACTCGAGAACCCGTTTAGCGAGCTATGGAAAGGTCGATGCTTGGGATTTCGTTAAAGGATAAAATCCGAAATGAGATCATCAGGCAGAGGACTAAAGTAACGGACATAGTTCAAAAATGTAGCAAGCTTAAGTGGCAGTGGGCTGGCCATATCTGTCGCAGAACCGATGAAAGGTGAAGTAAACTAGTTTAACAAATAATTTAAATTACAACATTATTGAATAACCGCATGGTTGGTCTTGTGATATTTCCTGCCTTAATCTACTGCCAGAAAATTTGCAGGTCGCCTCTAAACTTTACTGAACTGCTATAAATTGCTTCGCACTTTTTAATTTGATAATGTTATATTTTTATATTAATTACTTGTATAAATTAGTATCTACCACTTGAATCTCGTTAGCTGATATCTTATCAAAGCAACAAAATAGAACTTTAAAAAGTACAAGAAAGTAATGTTAGGTCAGTTAAAAACAAAACAGTTTCACATAATGTCTAATCACAAAACGTTTAAAACTTTATTACTAAAGCTAATACCGTATAAAATAGTGTGGTGAGTCTGTAATGTCCATTAATAAAACATCGATACGTATTGACTCTGAAGAGTAAATAAGCGCGATAGTATCATTTAGTCACTATGATCTTTAATTTAAAGTTAAGTTTAGTATTAACAAAATACTTAAATATGCCGCTTTTGAAAGCTTTTTCTTAGTTATTCATAAAAAATATACAAGTAATCGTTGGCAAAATATATATACTTAAAACATAATATAATCACTATTGTAGTAGATATGATGACTCGTTTTAACAATTTTACATATTATCGATGTTTTGTTTTCCCAACACTAACACAGAATGCAGCTCAGCAAATTGCAACGTAACTTGTCCAGTGAGTTTTCTGTTGACATTCTGCAAGACATTTTATGTCCAACATGATGGTTCGATATAGGTTTTAGTACTATGGTTTATAGCCAAGAAATAACTGAGCTAGATGTTTCAGTGAAGTGCATTGAAACATAAAATATTTAGAGTGCATCATCATTTTAGTAAGTGCAGAAACATACTTGTAGTGTCAGTGACATATTGGGCAAACCAAACTAATTATTTATTATATTTTCTTCGGCATCCCTCTTGAAGTGACAAACGAACATTTTTGAGATACGAGGTACCAGCTAATAATTTTGACAGGGGCGTGATGCAGCACACCGAGTCAATTTAGAACCCAATTTAGATCCATGGCATTACACGATAATAACTGCGCTACTACGCCAGTAATTTTGTTTTATACTACCCATAAGTTTTGATTAGAATGACCCTGTAATAAGGCTGAAATGATTGAGGTTTAAAATTTAAACAAGCTTTTATTTCTACTTTAAACCACTATTTGACCATTTTAAGAAAACGCCTAGTTTTTTTACACACACACTCCTTGTTTCTTAAGGATATAAGTTAACTATTATCAATACATTCACCCCTTTAATTTAATTCCAAAAAAAACTAAGTGTATAATACTGGGTAAATTTCCTCGGCCGCAAGTGTACACACAAAACGTCGCTTGGCGTCAATAAATAAGCTGTGCCAGGTCCGTGCGTGTATCACTCGGCGCTGAATTTTTTATAAAACTTCTCGTCAGCAATTCGACTGCGAGCTCTGAGAAAATAGATCTGATTCGTTTCTACCTTAGGCTGTGTACAAATGTAAACATGTATTTGTAAAATAGGTATTTAACCATCCGGTTAAATACTTACCTATTTTACAATAAATGTATATTTGATAAGTATGATTGAAATAGAATTCACAAAACTATAATTGCTGATTGGTGGTTCAAAACATAGTTGATGTAAGGCCAGTGTGGGTCGAGACTCGGTGTTAAACCAAAAAACTCAAAGCCTCATATTTTCAATCGCCTTTATGTATAGCTGCCGAGGTAATTGTTTAAAACGCAATTAAACTAGATGACATTTTTTTCCGTTGCTAAAGTCTAGGTGTGCTAAAACTAATAGTACTTTTAGCAAAAAATACTTTAAGTTGGTATGTACCAATAATATTATTTTCGTGTTTTTTTATAATAATAATCTGCGTTAGCACAAGCCCTTATATCTTCCGTTACTGGGCGTTTCGATGACGAAGTATTGTTTTTTGGTGGTCGAAATTTTTGCACCGATGTGTATTCTGGCAGCGAAGCGTGCTAATTTCGGAACCAACAATATTTATTTTCTGAGTGCTTTGTTGGTTCATTTGTTTGAAAAAAAAAAGATTCCCTTCTGTATAAGGAATGAAAGTGGCTGTGAAATTGTTTAATCTTACCGCTCTGGGATAAGACTACAAACTTTATTGTTATATTATGCAATTTTTTTTTTGTTATTTTGGCATATCTTGTTTTTTAATTACTATTAAACGTTCGCGTTGCATAATTTAAAACTCAATGAAACGGGAATTAACGCGATCATAATTTAGGTACAAAATGGTACCTCTTGTTTTTTTTTTCACAATCACACCAATAAGCTAGCCCCAAACTAAGCAAAGCATGGCGGCTAGATAACGGATAAATACTCTTAAATACGTATATAAACATCCATGACTTAGGTACAATTGCTCGTGCTCTTCACACAAAAGTTTGCCCATTACGGGATTCGAACCAGCAACTCCAGGATTAGTAGTTCAATACCCTGATTCCGTATTTTGCAAAAGCAATGCGATAGCAAAAAAATACCAATTCTAGCTACTAAAATCTAATATTGACAGCAAAAAAACAAAGCTATCTACTGCTAGTGCTGCCCATAGGTTTTGACACTAAACAACAATCGATGACTGCGCGATTATTGCTGATAGCTAATTTTTAGGGTTCCGTGCCCAAAGGGTAAAACGGGACCCTATTACTGAGGTTCCGCTGTCCGTCTGTCTGTCTGTCTGTCTCTCATGAACCGTGATAGCTAGACAGTTGAAATTTTTACAGATGATGTATTTTTGTAGCCGCTATAACAACAAATACTAAAAACCAGAATAAAATAAATATTTAAGGGGGCACCCATACAACAAACGTGATTAACAACACTTAAAGCTACGTGTCTATAACATTTAAGGAGCAGTATGGAATTTGAAGAGACATGTCTTTGCCAAGTTCGGCCAAAACACGAAACATTTAGCAAGACATCTCCGAACTACAACCGACGACAGCGTCTGTCATACTCGAGAGAAACTTGCTGAAACAACAGGCCAAGTTTCCGAGTCCGATGAATTATTAAAAACTTCTCACAAACCTGAACAACGGGATTTTGATAATAGATTCAATATTTACGTGAGAGATCACTCTATCTGTGGCGAAATCATAATGTTTGTGAAACAATTTAATTTTATAAAGCTTAGGTACATCATACTGAGCAACCAGCCGCAAGTTACATTTTAATAATAATTCTGGTTAACCGTGACTTACACGGTAAACCAGAATTGTTATGAAACAATACATGATATTTTTTTCGCAATCTCCACTCTTTAAAAAAGAAGCCACAAAATGGGGATTGACTACAAACCTACGACTAAAATATATGAATTAGAGACTTGAGGGGGGTTTAAAAACTATGTACCTATATTCGAGGTAACGAAGGACTGTCTCTGGTGCTCAAATACGTCAACTTTTTATACAGAACCGACATTGAAATCTCAGAAAAAACTCAATTTCCATATTAGATGTCCAATCATCTGTAACGATTTTTTAAAAACAAAAAACATTTTTTTAAATTTTCATGTTGGTCTTGTATATATTTTTTGTATTCAAGCACAAGAATCAGCGCTCTAGCTGATGCGCGTTCATTCTATTACAAATTGTTGTATAATGTTTGATTTAATAATCATCCTGCTTAAAGAAAAAATATCAAAGCACCACAATCCGGTTTATTTAGTAAATTTATTCAAAACAAACACATTGCATGTAATATCTTATTAAACTATGCTTATAAGACAGAATTTGCAATATCATTATATTTTGCCACTTTTGCCGAGCTACACAAAAAGCGGTGATGAGAAAACTTGTCGATTTAAAATATCTAATCTGATTTTGTAAGATTAAACAAGGTTATGAAAGGGTATGACGACCTAAACAAAAGAAAAGTTTGTTTATCGATATTGAGGTTTTGAAAAGATATTGATATTCTGTAGATACTAATAACGGCCTTACTACAAAAAGATAGACTAGTGTTTAACACTTGTTTACAGATTAGCCAACGAATTTGAAATGTTGACACATCAGACATTCGAGCCATTTTACAAATAAACATGTTAATTTAGTTGGCAAATCTTTAGACAAGTGTTTAACACTAGTCTATCTTTTTGTAGTAAGGCCTTATGAGCGTATCAAAAAAATAAAATTCATTTATTTTTAAATTATAGAAAAAATAATGTAAAGATATTTATAACTAGCTGTTGGTCGCGACTTCGCTCGCGTGATCTTTAGTTTTTGCTATATATCCTACAGGCACATTTATTAACCGGGATAAAAAAACCTATATATTAATCCAGATCATATTCTATAAGTGTGATTACTCTGTCTGGCAAGTAAAATAAACACTGATGAGTGTATTTTATTCAGTAATCCATGTAAACAATTAATAATTATAATTAATTACTAATTATGTTTCAGTTCATTTTAACGAACTTTTTTACTTTAGTTCCGCATTGTATGCCTGTAAATGTGATACATTTTTAAATTAGTTTTTAGAAAAGCAGACTGCCTCAAGCGGCTTTCTGCTGCACCCTTTACCAGCCCCTCTAGCATGAGCAACAAAACATGATATGATACGAAATGATATAGCGATGTATCGCATAATGTTTTTGGCAAAATATGAACTTTTATCGAAAAAGCGAGCATAACCGTGACGTCGCCGGCACGGACATACTCACTGTTTCAATAAAAGTTCAAGATGGCGGCTATGTTATCATTTTTGAAAGTAAAGAGGCGATAAATCGCTATATCATATCGTATCATAATATCTTGTTTTGTTGCTCGTGCTAGAGAGGCAGGTCGTCGGTCTACCTTATGGGTGGACGTTCTAAGCTACGCTTGCCAGAATGAAGGCTACGGCCGTCTACTCTGCGCTTGCCAGTACGTAGCCTTCATTCTACAACTTTTATGCCCCATCGGTATCTTGCTAATCCGTCGGGCTAAGTCAGCGATTTTTGTTAGCGTAAACATGGTTTAGCCACTATGAACAACGTATGTATTTAAAACAATTTATATATTGAGACAATTTTTTCAATTTAATTTATAAAATTTATATTTCCAACCGCAACCAATATTTCTGATGCCAGTTGCCGCATTTAATTATTTTAATTATAATTATTAGTAATTACTTTTCGAAGTAAAATTAACGAATACAAAAAGGCTGTGATGTAATTATGTACAGCTTTGAGTTACTCCAATTTATTCAACGGACATCGAAGTGGGAATTAACTCAAAAGCATTTTTGCTGTCTCTTTAATATACAAAAATTAATTTATAATATCGGCTTTGATCAAAGTAACGTGTGCATACTTTTATTGGTCCTTTCCGTTGTTCAAATGACTCCAATTAAAATTAAATGGGATTTTTGAAAAGGTATGTAATACTTGGTTGAGAGACTTTTGTGGCTGTCAAAGGAAGGATTAATTACAATTTAAATGAAATGCATATTTTGTTTTGCCTTGTTTTTAATTGCCAAGATTAATTTAATACTAGGAAACGTTTTTTCTTGCGATATCGGTATTGGTCTCATTTTAAAAGTTGCTATATTGAAAAAAATATATACAGGGTGTAAAAAAAGGCTTAACGAAGCCTTAAACCACGAATTCTATACATTAAACCAAGTAGAATGCAAAAAAAATAATTGCTGGGAAATGACTTTTATTTTTGGGTATCAAAAAAAATAACTTATTTCTAACCCGCAATGTATAGCGCGCACGCCACAGACTATGCTTGTGTATGTAAGCGGATCATGTTTCTCTGTAAAAAAGTTTAGTATTATCAAACAGGAGTCAATTTGGTATTCGGCTTCGTTAAGCCTTTTTTTACACCCGATATAATCTTAAAATGGAGTTAATTAATGAAAAAAATATTTGAAACTAGCTGTGCCCACAACTTTGTTTGCGTGGACTACTACAGGATAAGTCGTATGGTATTGCCATATTAAGCAACGCTGTGGACTGCGTAAAGCACTATTTATAAAGAAAAGAGCCTTTTACTCCCTTTCGACGGAATATTTTCACTGTAACTCTCCTTGTTTGGCGGTGATATTCAATTGAAATTTGAGCAGGTCCTTTGGCTAGTCTCCGAAATGAATTCGAAAAATAAAAATAACATATAATTTGGAGTAATACAGACTTGTCACTACGAGAAGAGTAGAAAAGGCAGTTCGCGCCCACGAATGTATGAAAGCATATTAATTCTCCTGCCCTTCTTTCTAGTAAGTTTAGAATAGAAGGAATTAGACTTGCGTCAAACATATCATCATCATCATCATCACCAGCCTATATCAGTCCACTGCTGGACTCAGGCCTCTCCAAAAGGAGGATTTTGCCCTAATCGCCACGCTTGGCAGGCGGGTTGGCGATCGCAGTTTGGCCAATAATGGTGGAGAGGTGACGCTGCTGCCCGTCTTCTTGTGGCGGTTCTCCTGTAGTCGCCTCTTACGACACCCATAGGAAGAGAAGGGGTGGTGCAATTCTTTTAACGTGCCGGCACAACACGACACCGTCAAATATATATTTTATGTTATTTGGCTATTGAAACAAGCCGTTATTAGAATAAATGCAATCATATTTTTCGCTGCGGTTAAAACTGTGCCGATGTTTTCGACAAGCATTACCATAATCTAAGACCGCGAATCGCGATTAAAACTCGGCTACCTCCCAAACGCAAATTCGATTTAACGGCACTCAAGGGACACAGGAAAAATAATTCCCTCCTCCCCCTTTTTTATTTAAATTCAATTGAATTGAGTGCGAATTTTATTCAATCTTAAACAATTGCCTTGTTTGAGTCATCTCCGTTTGGGGACTAAAAGTGGATCGTCTGCCAAATGTTGAATGACGTTTTTGGTTACATTATTAAAAAACGTAGCTTAAATGTTTTTTTTATTTTCTTACTATTATTTTGCGTCAAATTTAAGCTGATTATTTGAGTTACAAACATCAGAATTCTCTAAATTTTAATATAATAAAGATTTATCAATCAATGTGAGGTAAATGTACAACAGAAAGATTTCTTTTGGATTTTATTACGCACCTATATCATAGCCCTACGGATTAGCCAGCTAAAGTGGCACTGGGCGAGGAACATATTATAGCTCGTAGAACTGACGGCTGATGGGGCAGAACAGTTCTGGATTGGAGGCCACGTACCGGCAAGCGCAGCGTGGACGTACGACCTGGCAAAGGTTGCAGGAAGCCGCTGGATGCAATCTGGAACTCACTGGGGGAGTCCTTTGTTCAGCAGTGGACATCCTGTGGCTGAAATGATGATGATAGTATAGTGTAATACGAGTATACCATTGACCTAATACTGTATGTAATTGTAGTCGATCTCACATCATAAGGTGATTAATTTTACAATTGGGCCACAACATGAATACGATCTGGATATTTTTCAATTCTGATCAAATATTTTTTTAAATATTAATAATCGATTCGTATGCGGGCTCACGGTGAGATAAGCTCGTAATACTCGTACATACATTCACATAAATTACGCATAAATACCTCCCAGACAATATTACGTTTCTATACATTCAATTGGATGAACGTCACAGTGAAGCTCTGAATTATCATAACGGATAAGGTAATCGCTTATTTTACTCGGATAACCGAAAACCAAACTCAATACAATCAGTATTACAGACTAATTATACAAGTAGACTCCGCCAGGAAACGTTATCTTATCATCATGAAATGTTTGTTGTATTAAATTAAATACTGGCTTGGCTAATAAAAAAAAACATTATCATTTTCAGCAATAGAATGTCCACTACCGAACATAGGCCTCTTCTAATGACTTCCAGATTGGCTGGTTAGAAGCGGCTTCTTGTAACCTGTAATTATTTTTTATGTATAATTTTATATTTGAAACAATGAATAATAGGGCGAACTTAATTAGATTTTTGTTAGTTTAGTTTAAAAGGGATTAATACTGTTGTAATGTAACCAATTATTTGCATACAGAAATTCGCCGTGCCGCGATGCCGTGTCGTGTGTGCCGTGTTCATAGCATTGCCGCAGTAATAACTAAAATAAATGAATGACTTTAAATACGTTACCTATCTCTGGTACCTACATTTTTTTGCGGGTTTGAATCTGTCTGCAGATAACTTCTGGGAACACTGCACTAGATAGTTGTACCTATAAAACTCTCGCTGTTTTATGTTCTCTAATTTATATACTGAGTTATATCATATATTTATATTGATTTATATTACATTTTCACTGCCATATGGTTGCTAAATTTCAATGTGCAACAACATAAAAGTGATATATTATGAGTTGTTGCTTTTTAAAATCGTAATAGAGATTCTTATAATGTGTTAAGATATATTATACATTAGAATAAAATAAAACATTCAATTAAACTATCCTTAAACTAAATACGGTGCTAAATACTGGATTAGTCCCCGCACCTACTAAGTACCTACGTAAGCGGTTAATCTGCATTTTGTGGAGCGGTCTCTATAAGACATATTTGTCTACCCGTAATCCGATGTAGGTGTGTTTGAAAAATGAAATAAAAATCTTGCGGGAACATCTCGTGGGTTTTAATCAATTTGAGACAAAACGGTTTATTTCCTCGCCTAAAATATCTCGACATATATTGCCAAACCGACAATACTGCTCCCCCTAGCATGGCCAAAAAACACGATATGATATTAGCGATTTATCGACACACAACTGTCAAAGTATGAACTTTTAACGAAACAGCGAGCATGACTGTGAAGTCACCGGCACGTACATGCTCGCTGTTCCGATATAAGTTCAAGATGGCGGCTATGTATATTATATTTTGACAGTTGGTTGTCGATAAATCACTATATCATATCTGACGACGACGCCGGTCGGGGGTAGTGGTTCGCGCTCCGGACTACAAAGCCTGGCGGTTGCGGGTTCGAATCCCGGAGGGACAAATGTTTGTGTGATGAGCACGAGCATTTGTACTTAAAGTCATGGTCGTTTAAAAACGTTTTTCAGTATGTTTATCCGTTATTTAGTCGCCATAGTACAAGCTATGCGTAGTTTTGGGCTAGCTAATTGGTGTGATTGTGGAAACAATTTATTATTTATTCATTTATATCATATCGTGTTTTGTGGTCATACCAGTGGGGCTGGCCCGATTATGTGTGTACCATAACTCACTTTTAAAACAACTTTTATCGAACACCCAGTCTAGATTTTAAAATCTCCCTAGATTAATCTATATCGTATAATTTTAACTGGATCCAAAGTTCCTTTGAACCGGTTGGCGTAAGTTGGGAAGTTCTTAACCGTTAACTTAACTACTTACAAGTTATGCAGCGGTATTTATACCCAGCTATTGCAGTTTGTAAGTTCAGTATAAAATTAAGATTTTTAAAATTTATTTTAGAGTTGACTAAGTTAATCTGCCGCTACAACCTTTACCAGATCGTTTGTCCACAAATCGGTGATCGGTTTTCTATTAAAATTCTGTGCAGTAAAGTTAAGGTAATATTTTTTTACGAGTTGAAGACCAAACAGGTAACCATAGCACTGACTTAGTAAGCTAATTAGGGTCGGATTTATATATGTCGTAGCCCGATCTTAGAATGAAATCACTTCATGATTTGGCCAATCATTTCATAAAATGGTCGTTTTTCATGATGCGGCACAGTACCCGCTGGCCACATCATGATGTTGATAGACCAACTACTTCATGAAATGATCAAACATTTATTATCATTATTATATATATATTAATAAAACAGTTATTTATCCACTGGTAGAGGCGCTGATGTCGCTTTGTTACTGTGGTACAAACAACATGGCGGCGGACAATTATTATTCTATTCTTGTGAATTGTGAAAGTGAATAAGAAGTAGGTATAGAAGATTAAATTGCAGTGAATTTTCGTTAAATCCTTAAGCTAGGTGATTCTTATGAAAGTCACTCGAAAAAAACGCGCAATGTCAAAAAATCATCGGGTTTGACACGTAATTTGAGAGGTTAGTTAGGTTATTTAAAACATTTTACTTGTTAGTTTCCTTTCAAAATTACAAATATTTATATAGTTTTATTTATCCATTGCCCGAAATTAACATTTAAAAAATTTCAGTAACTTGTAAACGTATTTATACCTATTTTAATGATATGGTCAAACGTTGATTGACATATTATCAAACGTTGACGTTTAAAAGATATAGCTAGTTTTGTTTGGCCGTTTTATGAAATACGATCATTTTAAGAAATGATCGGCCACATCATGAAGTGTTTAATTTTAAGATCGGGCTACGACATATATAAAGTTCCAAGAATAGCTTATCTCAGATAACAAATCTATGCAACCAACAAAATATTTAATAACCAGTAAAAATCCCTTTTATTTTAGCCATACATATTTCTTTAGGTATCTTAGTTGCCATTCCAAGAGCTTAGATTATTTAAGGCACTTCATCAATATGATGAACGCGCAATAAAGTAATTACGTATTCCTCCGGATTGTTTGGCTTAACTTCGCTTAAAATTAGGGAAAACGAAATCTCGAGATAAAGTTGAAGGAACACTGGGAACGGTAAAATGAAAAGAGTGGAGTAAATCAAGGGGATCGCATTTTATTAATTTCATTCACATTCATAAAATCACTTCATAATATAACAGCAGTATTACAGACAGCTTTTAGCCTTGGTGTGACAATTACAGTTTTATAACTATTTAAAAATACTCAGTGCCTAAAAACAAAAGTGTACAACCAGTGTGTGTTAACATTGATGACATAATATGGAGCAGAAACGTAGCCTCTCGGTATGGGCTACAAGAGGAAGTTCAAGGTTGCAAAACGTGCTAGGGAAAGGGCTATGCTCGGTGTTTCTTTACGAGATTGAATCAGAAATGAGGAGATCCGTGAACGAACGAAAGTCGCTGACTTAGCTTGACAAATTAGCAAGCTAAAGTGGCAGTGGGCTGAGCACATAGCACGCAGAACTGACGGCTGATGAGGCAGAAAAGTTCTGAAATGGAGTCCATGTACCGGCAAGCGCAGCGTGGGATGTCCACCCAGAAGGTCCGCCAATAGACGACCTGGTAAAGGTTGCAGGAAGCCACTGGATGCAGGCCGCCTCCAACCAGCCAATCTGGGAGTCACTGGGGGAGGCTTATGTTCAGCAGTGGACGTCCAGTGGCTGAAATGATGATGATCATGAAAAAATACATTCCATTAACAGCTAATAGCTAATATCTATCTTATTGTACCGTGTTAAACAATTGAGCAATCAAAGTAACCGAATCGGTCCAGGTAGGGTTTTACTGATAGTTTAGATCTGACCTGGGAATGTGAATTTGCCCCGCGAAGCATGGTAGCATCTTGCTCGACGTTCATACTTGCTTGCTATACACATAGAAGAGATTTTGAATGCTTCAGATTATGCCATTAGCTTGGCAAATCACTGAGCTTAACATATCTTTTTTGCCATCGATACGCTATTGGTGAAGGCAACAATAATCTCTACAAAGTATTAAACAAACAACACACTGTCTGTACACTTAGATCTTAGACGTAGCGGGTTTTGATGCGGTTTTCATCAACAGAAAGAATGGTTAATAATAAAACAGCTAGATAGATAGATACTCTTTATTGCACACCACACAAAACAAACAGTACAAAGAAAAAATACATTTAGAATAGTAGCCAGTTTTAATTAAATGAAAAAGTTTGCACCTAATGCACCACCAGCCTAACAGAATCAGATACCAGAAAGTAAGTTCTTTGTTTGGAATACCAAGCGGACTGCTCTATTATCTCTGATTCCGTTTGTAGATGCATAAATATTAATAAATACCGCCAACGGTTCTGGGTGTAATTACCGTTATTTTGTCGCAATGGATTATCTGTTAAATAACAGTATCAAGGGCTTTCAGAATCTTAACACGACAGCATGATTGAGAATATTTTTTCCTTTGAGTGCAAAGATTTAGGAAAAATGCGAATGTTTGTGAGTATGGATGTATTACATACATCACATACATTGCTCTGATCCTAAAGTAAGTAGCTAAAGCACTTGTGTTATAGAAATGAGAAACAACGACGGTGCCACAACACCCAGACCCGAGCCAATATAGAAAAGTTCGTTTTCTACATTGACCCGACCGGGGATCGAACCGGGGAAATCTGAGTTCCGGTCAGAGATGGCGGCGCCATTTAAAGTCCGGCACGCTCACCTCTCGGCCACGGAGGTCGTCGGATGTATGGATATTTGTTACCCTTAACGCAAAAAGTACTTAACGGATTTGGATGAAATTTTGCACACATGTAGAATATGACTGGATTAACTTATAGGATTTTTATCCCGGCTACGTGCTTCTGTGGGATATATTGAATAAAATAAACATCACGCGAGTGAAGTCGCAGGCAACAGCTAGTTATCACATAAATAAATCAATTTACCTTTATGATTAGTTATGTTATTTCTTAGGGTTCCGTACCCAAAAGGTAAAACGAGAACCTATGACTAAGGCTCCGCTGTCTGTCAGTCTGTCTATCTGTCTGTCTGTTTATCTGTCTGTCCGTCTGTCCGTCTGTCACCAAGTTGTATCTGATGAACCGTGACAGTTAGAGAGTTGAAATTTTCACAGATGATGAATTTCTGTTGCCGCTATAACAACAAATACTAAAAAAACACAATACAATAAATATTTAAGGGGCCTCCCATACAACAAACTAGTTTTTTTCCGTTTTTATAGATAATGGTACGGAACCCTTCGTGCGCAAGTCCGACTCGAAGTTGTCCAATATTATTAATTAAATATACAGTCTGATGCACATCCTTAGATACTTTCCATCGCAGCCTATTTCCGAGTTGATTAAGAAAATGAAAGATAGCAGTACAATACAGCACTTAAACCTCAAAATCTTCTTAAACATTCCCAATGACAAACAAACGTATTTCGTCGACTTTCAACCCACTTCATCCCTACAATACTTGGGGTTGATTATGTTTTTGTCTCGTTAATTAGTCATGTAAGCACTCGACACTTGGAAATGCTTTAGGCCAATACGGAGGGAGGATGAGGGTAAAAGGAATGTATTGTTAACATAAGTGTCGATTGTGCTTTGGAGAAATTGTTCTACACTGTATTTACGAGACATCATTTAGATAAAGAAGATAAATATTGGACAACATCACATACATTGCTCTGATCCTAAGGTAAGTAGCTAAAGCACTTGTGTTATAGAAATCAGAAACAACGACGGTACCACAACACCCAGACCCGAGACAATATAGAAAAGTTCGTTTTCTACATTGACCCGACCGGGGATCGAACCCGGAACCTCAGAGATGGCGACGCCATATAAAGTCCGGCGTACTCGCCTTTCGGCCACGGAGGTCGAGATAATTATGATAAGAAGATTATGAGTTCTCTTGATCTTCTAATATACAAAATTCTCGTGTTACAGTGTTAGTAAAAAAACTCCTTTGAAACGGTCTTATGAAATTTTGTGTGTATATTCAGTACGTCTGAGAATAGGACACAATGGCTTCTACCAGCACAACCCGAGTAAATAATTGAAAATAAATAACACTTGAAAAAAATCATCGACCTCAGGTGGGACTCGAACCCACGTCCCATCGCATACCGGGCGAGTGCTTTGACCACTAAGCTACCGAGGACGTCACGTGACAAGATGAAATTCCTCAAGTGTTTTTTCTCGCTGTCAAAGCCAGCGTATTCTGATCAATGTTGAAGCTATATGTATAGCTGAGTAGTATACTACCGTCAACACCCTATAGAAATATTTTTACAAATATTTGACTATTGGTTAAGATCAGAAATGCTTAAACATTGAAAATTTTTGTTTTTAGCAATTCCATGCAAGGTTTAATTGAAAATAAATAACACTTGAAAAAAAGTCAAAGTCAAAGTCAAAGTCCCACCTGAGGTCGATGATTTTTCAAGTGTTATTTATTTTCAATTAAACCTTGCATGGAATTGCTAAAAACAAAAATTTCCGAGTAAATAAGAAAAATATCGTTTTCATATTTGACTCGAAATGGAAATCAAAGCCGGGAAAAACTACGTTATAGGTGAATCTCAGCGCCACAACGCCAATGGGGACGTGTGATTAGCACCAAGTTTCTCCTGGTGCAACCGATATCAATTGCAAGAAAAATTGATGTCACGTGCAATACTTAGTCTTGCAATAAGACAGTTACTTTTCGTAACCTTGTTTGTAATCTGCGATTCAATTTATTCTAAAGAAGCAAAAGATAATCTAATGCATTAACTAGAAAGCTATAAAATAAGCATCAAAATAAAAGTTGTTAACAAAATTATCCTAACAACTTTGGTAATTTAAAAAATCTTTCTACTTATTTCTAAGTTATCGGTTGATGGGTATTCTATTAGACGATATCTTCTTCGACATTTTAGAAATTAATGTACAAATATTGGTTTTAGTTTATCAAACAAAATTAAACGTATACAGATTGACGTCATCAAATTTTAAATATACATCATCATCATTTCAGCCACTGGACGTCCACTGTTGAACATAGGCCTTCCCCAGTGACTTCCAGATCGGCCGGTTGCGCGCGGCCTGCATCAAGCGTCGTCCTGCAACCTTTACCAGGTCATCTGCCCACCTTGTGTGTGAGTCCCACGCTGCGCTTGCCGATACGTGGCCTCCATTCCAGAACCTTTCTGCCCCATCGGCCGTCAGTTCTATAATTTCCGTCAAATAAAAAGAACGCTGGAGGGTGGCGCTACTTGTCTCCACCGAACACTTATAGCAATACTGAAAATGTTAGTTCCTATTTTGGCCACCGCTCTTTCTATCCATTGCCAATTTAGCTGGCTAATCCGTCGGGCTATATCAGCGACTTTTGTTCGTTCAAGGATATCCTTATTTCTGATTTGATCTCGCAAAGAAACACCGAGCATAGCCCTTTCCATAGCGCGCTGTGCAACTTTGATCTTTCTTATAAGGCCCATAGTAAGAGGCCACGTTTCTGTTCCGTATGTCATCACTGGTAACACATACTGGTTGTAGACTGTTTTGAACATTATGTAGTTTTAATTTTGCTTATGTCTTTCGTCCCAATGAGCGATTACGTTTTTTATATCCCACCCTTGATACAACCAATTATATTTGATAAATTATGATGCCACATATTGTCAGTAGTAATCACGTGGTTTCCAAGTTAATATAATAGTTATTAAGCTACATCGATCCTGAGTAGATATTGAGATGTAATTAAGTGTGTGTATTAATTAAACTAGACAACCAAGTAACGATGCTGATAACATGATATTGTAATTATACATTATGCGGGTGACATCTAAATGACAGTGATTAAATCTGTTAGGGATACGTCACTTAAACCTAGATAGTACTTAGCTAGTTTAAGGGCAATTTCACAAACGTTGAGTAAAATTATAAATAAGCTCAATTCAAATCAACTCATTAATTTATTCATAAATATGGGTTTTACAAGGTGTTGTATATAAAAAAAATATTCCTAGGTGCTGCCATGATTCACCTTAAGAGGTATATGATTAACATCGTATAAGCTACTTATAACTTATCTGCTCAGTAAACAAATAGGGATGACTTTGACCTTAAAAGGGCACCTTTGCTTACTTTTAAACGCTTTTCCAAAAATTGACAATATCCCTATTCTTTACTGAGCAGATAGTCTAGATCGTATTTCTAATGGTATGGTCATATGACCTACCTGTTTCTTTGTAGGAACACATTTTTTAAAATAATTCGTTCGTGAACGATATGGAGCCTCTACGTTTACCGCTTTTTCCTAGTTTTTATAGAAATCGTTTTATGATGTTAACTACAAATCTACGGTTTAAGAACTTAGTACTCTACTGTGCTATAAGACATTGCTTGTATCTAAATTTCATAATTCTAGGTCAACAGGAGTATCCTATAGGATAGGTTTAGATTCTGTTGCAAGTATCCAATAAGCGGCTTTTACAGCCGTATCTTTAAAAAATAATAGAATCAGGCGTAATTCATAACTAAATCATAAAATGTAATTATTTAGCTTACACTTCTTAATTAATGATTTTCCGTAATACGAAAATTTTTGTAAATTAATTACATTTTCATAATTATTTAGCCGTATCTTTTGATTGCTTTGAAGTTAGAATTAAATTCCTTCCTCTTATTGTAGTATAGAAACTAAAAAAAATTAAACAGTTTTCAAAAAACCATTGCGTTGGCGATTTTTTCGAAAATGTTCTAGTTTTGTAATGTTCAATTTGAATTTAGTATTCTTGGTGAGAATAATTTTCAACAAGCATGTAATAGATGCAGTGTGCCCAATATTACCGGGAACTAACGAAGCCTCTAAACAATCTAACAGATTTCCCGCAATTATACCGCTAACCCGGCAACCACAGCGTAAAAAGAACAGCCAAGACACTTAAATCGACGACCTCCGTAGCCGAGAGGCGAGTACGCCGGACTATATATTATGGCGTCGCCACCTCTCAGGTTCCGGGTTCGATCCCCGGTCAGGTCAATGTAGGAAACGAACTTTTCTACATTGTCTCGGGTCTGGATGTTGTGGTACCGTCGTTGTTTCTGATTTCTATAACACAAGTGCTTTCGCTACTTACCTTAGGATCAGAGCAATGTATGTGATGTTGTCCAATATTTATTTATTTATAAATAAATAAATGTCTTTTAACAATCACACTAATCTCTCGTGTCACACTAAGATCACTCTCTTTGGCGCTCTTTGGGAGAAGCTTACGTCCAGCAGTGAACTGCAATAGGTTGAATAGATAGATAGAATCACACTATCTGGCCCCAAACTAAGCAAAGCGTGTGTATGTTTGAATTGTTTAGTTTAAATGTAAAAAGTTTGCAGAATGACCTAAATAAATTAAGAATGAGACATTCTGTCCTTAATAAGAGTCAGTAAATTAATATTTAGAAAATGATTTTGCCCAGCAACGACTTTAAATATTCACTCTTTTCCAACAATCGGTCGTCGGTACTTTGACAGTGTTTCACAGAAACTACTGCTATATTAGCTAGTTGTTTTTTAAAGATAAGCGCTGCCGCAGCGATAACGAACTCAAAGACTGATGTCGACGAAGATGCTTATTGTCGCGATTCGAAAACGGCATTAATGAAAATTAATGTGGTCGAATTCGTTGAGATTTTTATTTCTATCTATCAATCAGCCCATATTTAACCTTTCTAGGCATAGATTTCCTTTTGCCACCACTTTTTGCGCCCTTATTTCAATCTTCCCTAATTGGTAACAGCCACTTACACAGTATCGTTGGACTAGCAGGCTGACGGTCAGCCCATTATCCTTCGTCCCCCTCTTGCCTACCTCTTTGTTACTACTGTAGTTCAACCTCCTTAAGGCTTATGATTGTATTTTGGGATTCAGCTACAGCAAAAGGTGTTGAGCTAGCTGAAGTTACTGTCTTGTGTTGGAATCGTTCCAATGCTGATTATAAACATGAGCTACCGAGAGCAGGTGAACGCGTAATTAGAGATTAATGCAGTTTGCTTATTCACCGAAAACAGGTATTACATTATTTACTGTTTTCGTTGAGCTACGTTCCAACCGTCGCATTGTCACTAGAAATTCGGGCGTTTCACCGAATTTCACGTGGACATTCGCATTCGGCAAAACGTTTTGCGAATAACCAAGCTCTAATTCTAATCCGACACGCTCTTGTGTTGCTGACACTTAAATTTTATCAATGGAAAGGGTTTTCCTCATTTCGAAAGGGTTGGTGTGATGGTGTTTGTTGTTTGAAATCACAAATCACGTAAAGCGGCGGAAATCAAGGAAGGTTAGAACAGGTTTTTGGAAATTCCGGCGTCAATACTTTCAGTCAGAAGGCTTATAGTGATAATAATTAATAGCTAAGAGTAAAACCTTTCAAAAGTTACTTCATTTGTTTTGTTTTGATGAGCCCTGAAAGATTTTTATTGTTTTTATCTAGTCAGCCTCAAACTCCCACAGCTGAAAAAAGGCCTCCCCACACTAGCGTCTTTCGAGCATCGACATCGTGTCAGTGTCCAATCAGCGTTAAGTAAATGCCGCTGCGCAAGCGTTGCTGCATCAACTTTGGTTGGACGCTGCCACGACGACGACGCTCGAAAGACGCCTAGTGTCGGGGGTTTCTAACACTTGAGCCTATAAAACTTTATAACACTTTTTAATATCGTATATAGCCATTTATGGTGTTAAAAGGTGCGAGCCAAATTTTGGGGGTTGTTTAAAGTAAAGTCTAGAAAAGTATTTTTTTTCATTTGCATCAACTTTGGTTAAAAGCTGCCACGACGCCGATGCTAGGAAGACGCTAGTGGGAGGAGGGGGGTCCCTAAAGGTTTGAGGGAGCCTCTGCCTCCTTTCGAAAGCCAAAGTCTGTCAGTACCGGATGGAACCATCCAAATCCTGAAGCCATCTTTCTTTGAATTTAGGTTCCTCCATCTGTCAGTCAACATTGATTTTTAGTTGAAATTGTCTTTGGGCTTTCTTCTCTAGCATCCTTTTGTTGTAGTTTATTTCATTTTCAGCCTTTGGAAATAGACTACTGAATATAATAAGCTTTTCCTATGAAACGTCGTAGTAAGCCGCTCTGGGCCGTTTGCATTCCTGACCAGGTCGGACCACCTGGTGGAAGACGTACTCATGATGCGTCTTTCGTAAGCTTGTGGTCGCTACTCGGTAACAATGCATCCTCATTGTCAGCTATGCGAGCGACGTCACTTGCCTTTTGCTACCTATTCTAGCTTTGCTATTCGAAGAGCTATATACGAGTATGAGTTTTTGGTGCTTTAATGGATATTCAATTTCATTTTAGGTAATTTAATCATGTTTAATCCACAGCGTAGGTACTTGTATCTGTAGATTAAACCCCAAATGCATAATGTAGCTAATCAGTACAGTGCAGTAGGCCGGGGTCAGCGGACATGGATTTTGCATGATAGTGAAACGTTGTTATGTTTGTTTGTGCCATTCTGAGCAATTATAGCGGCCAAAATTACGGTTGGATTTTCGATTCGAGTTATTAATTTATCTAACCAGCTTTTGCCAGCGACTTCGGCTGTGGGGATTTCAGAAATAAGTCAAAGAAATTGAATTGTCATCTCGCGAGCAACACAAAAACAAGAATTTATTTAAACTTTATACTTACAGATTATACTTTATACTTACTTTATACTTAAATTACGTACAAAAACTTTAGACTTAAGCCAGTTAAATAAAAAAAGTGTAATGTTTTAGTTGATATTATTATATCTACGCCTAGGATTTAAAAATAGTGTAAAGTTAAATCAATGTTGGTATGTAGGCACACGTCGTTGGTTTGGACAAACTTGAAACATAACTTCAAAAAGGTTAAATTTATTTTCTTCATTTACTATGATTTTTGGACAGTGTTTCAGTTGCGTAAACAGGTATTTAATAACAATAAGGAGTAGGTTAGGCATTAATTTTATTTTATTAATGTCGACACAAAAACCACCCGTGATACCGAAGTAAAACAACAACAAAAAACATTGAAGGCCCCGTTTACTAATATTTATGTATTACCAAATGAGGCAGTATGACCGCAGCGAAAACACAACGAGCAAAAAAACAATCACTTTATAACATGCAATAGGGTTGCTACATTCGTCAAATCATCATAAAAAAACTGTGTAACCATAATAATCTCCTCCTACGACCTCCGTAGCCGAGAGACGAGCACGCCGGACTTGACGTTGACATCTCTGAGGTTCCGGATTCGATTTCCAGTCGATTCAATGTACAAAACGAACGTTTAAAAAGTGGCTCGGATCTGCGTGTTGTGGTACCATCGTTATTTCTTATTTCTTAAATACAAGTACTTTAGCTACTTACCTTAAGATCAGAGCAATGTTTGTGATGTTCTCCAATATATCCATTTCCGAAACTAGATTTTCGTGGCACGTATTTTTAAAATGGGCAAAATGGCTTGTACAATCCACAGGTTAGCAACCATTTTTTAGCGGAGGAGATTGTTTATGCATACCTGTTGCCGCCGGGAACGACCGAGGAAGGCCTAACACGAAAATGTTTCGTTCCTTCCGACGTTTTAACCGTGTAAATTAAAATAGTCCTTGACTTATGTCAATTCTTAACAAAATATTTAAAACTAAAACTATGTTAAAAAACTAGACCGTTTTCATTTGTTCATAAATTGTCAAAAGTTTGATACAAGGATAGTGTTTCAAATTATGAAGTTTATTATACGGTCACCGGTCAGCACTGAAGGCTAATTTTATTAATCTTTGCGCCTGGGCTATAATTACATATTGGTAACAGGCTATGATCTCAATGTAAAAATACCTAAACTTGTGCCATAGCAAACTGTTTTTTAATGGATGCGGTGAAATTTACCTTACTGCAACGCACTTAAGGTAATTGTGCCAAAATTACATCTTTTTTACAAGCTAAGATCTCAAAATAAATATAAACTTGTACCATAGACAAGCTAAACTATCTCTAAAATGGCTTCGGTGACACCCCTAAACCCTCAATCCAACATGGCGGTCGCATGTTAATTTTTCCACGCAGTTTGCACTCGGCGTAATGGCGCAGAGTGGTTGAGAGCGATTCCACGTTACAAAATGACTTATTGCTTTATTTTTTTGGTTTGGACTGTACTAGCAAAATTGAGTTGTGTTATGTTCCCGTTTATAAGGCTGCGTCTCCAGTAGGCAAACTGTTAGCGGCCGACTGAGTTTGCGGCCTATCGATTTAGTACGCCCTTCCATATATTTGAAATGGAGTGTCCACAGTTTGCTAGTTTTGCACTCACTGTACGCAGTTTGCAGCGTTACGCGCGCCGACTATCTCAGTGAGCGGCCGACTCCCAGCAAAACCGGTTCCAGTCGGCGGCGGCGATAATATGGTTGTTCGATCTGAGTTTGCAGCTAACTCAAATTTCAGTTCGCCACAAATTTGCGGCTCACTCAGTCGTCCGCTATCAGTCTGCCTACTGGGGACACAGCATAAGTAGGTTTAGAAGAATTGAGCCTGAATTGCTTCTTTGAAAATATTTGGTCGGCTTCTCGAAGTCTGAGTATTAGTAATTCTTGCTTAGTTGCAAGTCACCTGTTGGATGTGGAACTAATAATTAAAACCGGTTAAAGTGCGAGTGAGACTTGCGCACGAAGGGTTCCGTAACAATATCTGAAAAAACGAGCAAAACTATCACGTTTGTTGTAGGTATGGGAGCCCCCTAAATTACCCGTTTTACCCTTTTTACCAGTTTTACCCTAAAAATTTACAAATCTTACTGAATTGGGAAACCACTTAAAACAGCTGTGTCATAACTTTTTATGGATTCAACAAAAAAATTACTTACATTTTTGATGATCCCTCACTATGTTTTTGCCTAATAATCATATTTATTATTTCATCTACTCTACTAATTAAGTAGTTTCAAAATTGACTTGCTCGAGGTAAGATTGTAGTAAAAGTAAGCATCACACTGTAGGGCACAGTGGGGTATAACCTACGCCACCTCATAGCCGAAGAGCTAGCTAGCTGTTAGCTGAGCTAATACCCCACCATCTAGGCAGTGGCAGTATACTTACTTAAGTGTTTTATTGATGAAAATATGTAGTTTTCATCAATGATACACATTTGTAAGTACCTACTGCTTACCTCATTTCATTAACCAGGTAGACACTGCCTAATTGTCTATATGCACCGCACGCCCCTGCATCTAGGGTCTAGCTAGCCCTAAACTGTCGGATGTCATTAAGCCTCTTTAAGATTCTCACTAAGCTTCAAAACTAAAATCAAGCGATACAAGCCAGAAAAAACTATTTTTCGAAGCTCAAATATTTGTAATAGTTGTCACTTAATCTGGACGGAATGGTCACCCATCCATTCACAACCATAGCCTGTGTGGCTTTACTTTGGTAATCACTACCATTACCACTAATATACTTAAAAAGTCTACAAGTTTATACATTATAAAATAAATTACAAAAAACGTATAAAAATAGCTCAAATCAAAATCCTGGTTGATAAGACTACGCACAATAAAAAAGTATGCTTTTAAAAAATGTTCGCACCTAATTTTAGACATAAATTAATCCATCTTGGTCCAACTTTCTTATACCCAAGTGTTGTCAAGATACGATATCGAAATAACAAAATTGTCGATATAATAAATAGGGCGCCTGTTAAGTTGCAGTGACGATTTACGTAAGTTGCAAGCACTATAAATAAATATTACTAAACAATTTTTTTCTAGGTTCTTTTACTCATTTAAGAAACAAAATTTAGGCGTGAAGGCCAGTTTACACTAAACACGCGGACACTATGCGTTCAGGAGGCCTAGCACGAAGATGTATCTTTCGCTAAAAAAGCTAGTTGGCTTCACTTATTGCTTTTCGGAAAAAAAATAGTAGCTTAAACGTAATTATTTATATTATAGTCTGTTGAGCCTGTCACGTCAAATGCCATGTCCGCGCGTGCAAATGAATTCTGCGTCAAGCTTCACGCCGCCACTGTCCGCACCGGTGTGAACTCGTCGATACAAATGCTATGGCACGATCTGAACACGCCCACGCACCGCATTACGCACGCGTTGGTTTGGCCGGGACTTAATTGAATTATGTTCTCTTGTTCTCAATTAATATTGTTACCAGTCATCATTACGGGTGTGGGCAGCTGTACATGAACTTATCGATACTGAAGTTATCGAATGTCAGCAACACTGCTCTCATTTATCACCATCAATAATTAGAGTTGGTACGTACCTATTTCTTAAGGAATGATTAATACCCCGAACAAATGCTAGGGACTTAGAAGTCTAGTGCTTTTTGTCAATTCACAAAATTTGCTTCTAGAATGGATTTAGCAAAATTTGGGATTTTTGGTAATCAATCGACATTGCTAAGTAACAAGTGAAATTTTGCCACTCCAAATTTTTTATGCTAAGTCCATTAGCGTAAGTCTTTTAGAGAAAAAGTAAAAGGATAATTTAAACCTCAAATAAGTAGGTACAAGAAAAATTATACGTAATTATCAGATTATATTTCACTTGAAATAGTCAACTGTATCTGGTGGGATTCGAACCTTTGACTTTGCTCTATCCGGGCTACTGTTAATCCATATGAGCTAAGGCATAGGTACTGACATCCTTAGTTATGTTGGCGAATTTCTTCAAGTAGTTAGCTGTGAGTAAGTTTTCTTTATACATATTTTGGGTATAATATTTGTCATTTCATGTCATAATGTGTATCATTTTTGTGAAGTAAAAAGTAAAGTATGCCTATATACGTCCCACTGCAGGGCACAGGCCTCACCTCAACTATGAGGTAGTTTGGGTCATACTCCACCACGCGGGCCTAGTGGGGATGGTTGGAGGGGTGTTGTGGGGGCTCTGACTAGGTTTTACGACTAATATCAAGCAATATCAGCCGGGACCAACTTTAACGTGCCTTCCGAAGTGAATATGGTCGGAATGGTCACCCATCCACTCACAACCACGGTGTTGGTTGCTTAGCTTTAGTAATCAATACCAAAGCGCTGCCGCCACTGAGCTACGAGCACCTTTTTTTGTAATAAATATTTATTTATGTTTATCGATTTGAAATTTTAACTATAAATAATGCCTGAAACACTAATCAAATCATACCTTCATCGCACAAAAAATAAACGGAACACAATCCAATTGAATAGATACTTAAGCATTTCTCTATTTTCCTCCATACACATAAAGCTTGACTTGTCCAATAACGATTTAGATAATAAATGTTGCCCTCCGAGAGGGTAGTGCCCTCTCAGGCACTCGAATCGCGAGAGGTCTTAGGATGTTGCTCTTGAAGTGACAGTTGTGCTAAATAACGCGGAATAAAGGAAAGTGGGATAGTAAGGCGGCCTATCCACCGAAGCGGAGCGGAGAAACGGGGTGTGGCGGAGTGGAGTTGCGTACTGTGTTTGTCCACCAAAGCGGAGCGAGGCAGCGGAGCGGAGTGAGCGGAGTTACTGGCTGTATTTTTCAGTATGCGGAGCCCCCGCTCCGCTACGCCGCTCCGCTTACCGGTTATGTATGAATTTTTAAACTAGTTCGCAACTCCCTGTCCACTGAAGGAGCGGAGATTTTGTGCAATCCTATTGGTTAATATTTCTCCGTTTCTCCGCTCCGCGGCCTCGTACCCACTCTGGTGGACAGGCAGCCTAAATATACCTAAATAATTATATGCCTATCATTACGTTTTGTTGACGGGAATCTAACTTATATTTTGTATTATAGACAAGAGCTATTAAGTAGGTGTAATATTTCATGAAATTGCCTTTTTAAGGTTCCGTACCGAAAAACTACATTTTTTTTTTTTTTTTTTATTTAAGATGGGCTTACTCTTGACCCCAATCTTGCTCTAGAGCATAGATGGGATCTACGATAGAGCGAGCTTGCCCAGAAGATGCCTATTCACTCTGGACTTAAAGAGAGTCAGGACTTAAATATAGGGAAAAATATGACTCCTTAGTTTGCTTAACGCGTACATCAAAATTTTTGGCATACTTATGCAAGCAAGCATACTAAAGCAATTCGAGTTAAATTTAATTTTGAGTAGCATAACTTAACTGTAGTTCAGAAGACCGTAGACAAACTTAACCCATAGCTCAGTATAATAATGGAGAGGAGTATTCCGTTTCGGTTCATAGAGAATTCCCTTTGCCCCAATACCTAGACGGTGCCTCAATTCGGCGCCTTTGTGTTGTGGTCTAAGGTACAAGATAATTATTATGAGGTATCAAGAGTTTGTTTACGATGATGATTACCAGACCCAAAAATCAGCATTGAGTCAGAAAATATATGCAAAACATTATGGGTGCCTATAAAAATTGAGGGTTGCCCTCGATTTCCCAGGGATTCCATCATCAGAATCTGACTTGGTGTAAATGGGACCACCTCGGCAGTATACCCTTTCAAACTAAAAAATAAATTTTGAAATCGGTCCATAATAGACGGCGTAAGTAACAAACATACAAAAAAAAAACAACATTCAGACTAATTGAGAACTTCCTCCTTTTTTTGAAGTCGGTTAAAAAGACAGAGCAACAGCAGTACTTAGTAAGTTTAGACCCTGAATATCCTATCCTGTTTTTCTGTTCTATTTTTTATAAACGTTTTAACATAAAAGTTCAGCTATAATCTAATTATCATTTCCTGACCGCATGTCAGGAAATGGCCGGTACGATTTCCGACTTATAATAAAAGCCAAAAATGTTATTTTGCATTTTATTTCGATTAATATTACTGTTCCAGAATTACCTATTTTTATAAACACACCTCATTCCTGATTTAAAGGCTAAGCCTTAACATTTTAAACACATTTAGGTGTTTAAGGCTATTGGTTAAGTTTTACAATTGGTACATTGTTATTTTCCAAAAAAACTAAGTCCAATTTAATTAACTGGTTGTATGTTGTTACTATTAATTGTGATATGAGCCAATGAATACTTTTTCTGTCTTTCTTTTCAATTTCCAATAGCTTTATTTTTTTCTCAAAATCGCTTACTTTGATATTTCGCTCCAAACCCCGTTTGGCTTAAATTCAACTTCTAATTAAAGTGTTGAGAAAATGTGGTTAATGCATTAGCCGTAGTATTGCACCGGCAAACGCGAGCAAACCCGCTTCCATCCACTAGTCTATGAATTAAGATAACGCGGTCTTTAATTGAAAATCAGAGGTCTTGCATTTACAATTAAATGAGCGAGATATCACCGTTTTTGTTGACGTAATATCTATTTAACTTCTGACCTTTCTTGGCGTTTATTTCTTTAGTTTAATTAACTTACAAACGTTTTAATTAAAGGTTTTAAATATGGCGTTGTAACAAAATAATTGACAAACTTGGTGGTTTGTTTCAACAAAGTGAAGCAATCTGAACAGTTAGGGAAACTGGGAATAATTTACAATAAGGATTCTGTTTGAATGACTGTCAAAAGCTTGATCTATTTAAAAGTTTTGCTTGATCAAAATAATTGAAAACGGTATTCGCACTCAGTTGAACGACACAATGATTTCAAACGTAAGTTTTTGACAGTCTGACTAACTGTCAAAAATCACCTTGGTCTTCTTTTCAACAATACGCGGCTTTCCCATTTTCCTCGCCCACTGCTGGGTACGGGCATACCTTTTATGCCACTTTTCACGGTCTAGACCAAATCTCTTCCAGACCAATGTATGTGATTTTTCCATAGAATAGTTTGTTACGGGATTGCTACCATGTACCTTATTTTTGAGTTCCCGATATTTCGGCACTGTTGCAAGCGCCATGATCACGGAGTAACTGAATATCTTGCGGGTAAGTTGGTAAGAGCAAACATATCGGTCTACCCTCTTTCGCTGTCATTTATTGCACGCGTCAGTACCATTGTCTACAAACTCACTATTTTCTCGCACCTGTTCTCGACACACAACACTAACAGTATCTGACCGCGAAACAGCAGTTTGTTGTTTTTTCCGGTTTTTGCACATACGATTTTTCCTATCGTAAAAAGTAAATAAACCTGCCCAAGTGTGAGTCGCACTTGCGCACGAAGGGTTCCGAACCATTATCTATAAAAACGGCAAATAAAAATCACGTTTAAATATTTATTTTATTCTGTTTGTAGTATTTGCTATAGCGGCAACAGATATACATCATCTGTGAAAATTTTAACTACTAACTATCACGGTTCATGAGATACAGCCTGGTGACAGACGGTCAAACAGACGCGACGGACAGCGGAGTCTTAGTAATATGGTCCCGTTGAACCATTTTGGTACGGAACCCTAAAAATTGTAAGCAATAAATACTAGCGGGCGGGAATTTAGTAACCAATAAGCCTAGCTCTGGATACCTAATCAATCCAAACCCTGCGCCTGCTGTATGAGAGAAACGGGAGGCCGATCCTCGCAGTGAAAGGAGGCAATCGCTCGGAAGAGCCTCGACTGACCCTCCGTCGAGATATATGATGTTGGCTAATCTGTTCAAATACGTAGCCACCCTATGAATGTACATATGTAGACGATCTCCGTAGCCGAGAGGCGAGCGAGACTTTAAATGGCACCGCCATCTTTGAGGTTCCGGGTTCGATCCCCGGTCGGGTCCATGTAGAAAACGAACTTTTCTATATTGGCTCGGGTCTGGGTGTTGTGGTACCGTCGTTGTTTCTGGTTTCTATAACTAAGTGCTTATGCTACTTACGAGGACCTTAGGATCAGAGAAATGTATGTGATGTTGTCCAATATTTATTTAATATAAAAAAACGCCAATTTTCCCCTTTGCGTTGACCATGATTTGCATCTTGACGTCATGACGCTCCTTTTTCCTGCTTTTTAGTTGGGAAATTATACTGGGCACCTAGAATGATCGCCCTAATTCTTGTTTTAGTATGTATTGATTAACTAATACTTAAACATTCATTAATAAACTAAACTCATACAATCTCCATACAAAACGGAGCACAATGGAATCCCACGTTATAACTCCGGGTAAGCTATCAGGCAGGCTGTGATTCATCCTGAATTTAATATAGGTTAGGCACAAAGGCTTAGCCACAGACCTAGGTAAAGATTAAGTCCGTATGCATTATGTATCGTACTGACGGTCTTAGGGATACACACGGACGTCGAGAATGGCCAATTTTACTACTATTTTTAACTGACTTCAAAAATGATTATTTCATTGTGACGACAATGATTTGTTTTTTTGTTAGGACCGGTGATTTCGTCAAACAACTAATGATTTATTTAAAAGCGTGAAAAAAAGGTCAACTGTTTTGACATTTTTTGGCGTTTTACGAGCAATTTTCTTACTTGGTAGAACCTTAACTGTAACTTAAAACATTAATTATAATGTTTCTTTTTATTTGCAGGTATGAAACATTAGAAAAGTTCAAAGTCTGGATCTGCCTCATGTAAGTGCTTATAAAGGTCTATTATGGAGATAATTATAATATGGAGATAATGTAAGCCAATATTTAAATATTTGAAAATCTTGCTACTTCCATGTCCTTATATTTTTGAAGTTGGTAAATTTGTAAAACAAAATATGCACACTTTTATACAAGCAAAAGATATATACAAGGTGTTACAAAAAAACCTGTAATAACTGAAAGGTGTTGAATAAACTCTTTTGAGGAGTCCTTAGTAAATTTCTTACATTTATGGAATTAAATTTGAATTTCGAGTAAAAATAATGTTACATAATAAAACCGATAACGTGCAGCACATCACTAATTCAGGTTCATGAACCTACTAGGAGTAATAATAACCAACCACCTCCTCCCTCCTGGTTATCTTTTTCGTGTTCACAAACTTGGAATAGCCGCCAAAAAGTCATGTTTGCCTAGTACATTTATCCCTACACAGTACACACACGCACAAACGCAAAGTTCTCTTTTTTTCACGTACGAGACAAAGTCAAACAAATTAACGAAAATAACTAGCACAAAACACAATCATTATCAATCCGATTTAATAACCAAGAGTGCGAGATTTAAAAAAAATTGCTACTGGATGTGTATTATGTATAATAAAATACCCCATATAATAAAAGACTTGCCCTTCATTAGGTTTAAAGTGACATTTTATAAATGGCTTAATGAACATTGTTTTTATTCTGTAAATGATTTCTTAAATCTCAATTGTTAATTTAAATAATAAGTTATGTATTGTTGACATTTTTCTATATTAATTGTATTGTTTAGTTGTGTTGTATTTTTTTTTTTTTTATTATTGACATCGTAATTATTGCTCTTAATTAATTTTATCTAATATTTGCATGCTATTTGTAAATGGCTGAAAAAACTGAACTTTAAACCACAATTCTATCTAAAATGTACCCTTTTCACATGCAAATAAATTTCATTTCATTTCATTTATAAGTTATGCAACTTTATTTATTTATTACGTTTTAAAACAAAAAGGATACTGTAGTGTGAAACTGGTAAGTAAAATAAAGATACTACACGCAATCTTATAATAATATCTCTTTCTTAGTAAAACAATGAGATATAACTTGTTAATCATTTGTATAAATACCCACCTTTGTTTTACTCTGCATACTTTGTTTTCAGTAAAGTTTGTCTTCTATTAAGGCCAAGCTATATTTTTGAGACATATTAATATTATTTATACATTGAATAAATTTGATAACATTTAACGGAAGTAATAAAATGTTCAGCACACTTCACGTCCATGTGCAACTTTGTAGCTTGGTAATGTCAAATTTTACAATCAGTTGATCTGTCATCATTACCGTCCGTGTGTCCGCCTGTCAGTTGTTGGCGTCTGTCACCTGACTTATTGCTAGTGTGTACCCAACACTGGATCGCTGCAAACTGTTCCGAATTTAGCTTAGACACTGACATCCCAGCTTCCGCATGTCTGTTTCAGTTGTCTTGAAATAGTTTAGTGCGCATTGTCTAGTGCCCCCGTATTTGCTTTAGAATACAGGAATTCATTTTGAAGTAGAGACGTAGAAACCATCTAACTAACTTATTAGTTAAAATAAATATAGGATTAAAATCATTACAAAATATTAGCTAGCCAATTTTTATGTTGATAAATAATACGTCGCAATAATGGTGTTTACGTTTTCATTGGCTGGCCGATTTTATTCATGTTTTAAATAATGTGTATCTTTTTATTTATAAGGGCGTAATTCTTATTTTTTTTTAAAGCAAGTACTATTGGTTGGTTTTTAGAAAAAATAGAATAAGTCATTTAAAAATATACCTAACCTTGAATAACTTTCGAAATATTTTTGCAGTTAAATACTAGAACGGATTTTATTAGTTACCTTTTATTCAGGTAAAGTAAGTAAAATTATCACAAGTCTCATTACAGATCGCAAATACACATGTCTCGTCATAATTAAAATAGCGTTACCAAATAATATACCAAATAACTAAATGGGTGCTAAGTCATATAAATCATTTGGTCTTTTAACACCACTTACAATGACCGTCCTTTCTCTTCAAAGCAAAATCTAGTTGGACACTAACAATAACTCATCATTTCCTTTGTCTGTGTGTCGCATGCTGTTCACGCGTCCATGGCTCTAAACATTTGACTTATTGCACTGCACTGTTTACTCAATATAACTTATTTTTGATCTTAAATTTATAACCATACGGCTTAAAATCGAATGCGGTTCGATTTGTGGCATATATACTCTTAAATTCAAGTATGGTTTTGGTAGCCTTATCTGTAAAGTCATTCTTAATGCGTATCCGTAAACCTGTCAACATTAAAATGTCAGTCATTCAGTTTGTCTTGCTTTTTATTATTACGCTGCCGCAATAATGAAACATACGTTATAAGTTATCTTTAAAAAGATAGTGTATGTAGATATTTACAAGCAAGAGATCATTTTAAAAAAATGGTACGAAAGTATTGGATAAATTCGTCGGCCTGCCTATACCAAGGTACGAATAGTGCATCCTTTACCAACCTATTATTCTATTCTTCAATACCTGCTCGTCGCAATAATAATCACCAGATATATTAATTAGTTGAGTGATTACTCGCCATTCCAACTGTCCGTATGTCCCAAGCTGTTAGCGCGTCGGTGGCTATCCACCGACGCGCTAACAGCACATCTAACTAAAGTTAAGCGTATGCAAAGACACTGGCCATACAGTTCAGCGCAGTGCAGTTTAGTAATAAAAGAAAAGATTGTAAGACTGAGTTGCACCACCTTAACTTTAACCATAACTATGACTATAACCGGTGTTTCTGTATGGATTTTGACAGATTTTTGACGTTTGTTAAAGTTAAAGTAAGATGGTGCAACTCAGCCTAAGAGTGTTAAGCGCAGTGTAATTTAACGTATGGAAAAAAAGTAAGCATATAAATTTTACCGTGAGATGATTGGTATACTTGGCGTCACGTAAAAAGAGCGGTGACCAAAATAGGAACTAATATTTTTAGTACTGCTATAAGTGTTCGGTGGAGACAAGTAGCGCCACCCACCAGCGTTCTTTTTATTTGACGAAAATTATATGCGTAACTCTTGATTTAAGGTTCAGTATCAACTATACAAAACGATATCAAATATTATAATAACAATAATATGTTGTGATTCTGCATACTAAAGACTGGCTGTCATACCTATAAATTAGTCAGGAAAGGATAATTTAAAATAAAAAATAATTGTTAAAAAACTGTACGCAATCGATACAGAACGTACTATGTCAAATAATATCACACTATGGATGCTAAGTAGGATCCAAGTTGATACCTACCTTAGATTCCGTTACAAACAAAATGTTTGATTATATTTACCTCGGCAAATTATTCCCCATTTCTAAAAGAAAGAGAATTTATTAAACATTTACAATGTTTAATAAATTCTCTTTCTTTTATCGCGCAAAAAATAGCAAATACAACACGAAAAACAATTATTAATGATAAAAGCTATACAATAATGATTAAAATTTTTAGAAGGACTTCACTCATCTTGATCCGTGGCCTATATAGTCCGTAGCTGATTCTATTGGTTTGTTTTGCTAGTATTAAGAGGTAAACATGCCATAATCCACATGTACTTATATTATTGCATAATCAATGCAATAGTATAGGTACATGTTGGGATAATTAACCCGTATGCTCGGAAAAAAAGATAACCATCAAATAACAATAGCCCCGTCACACATATGTGCGAACTGAGGTAAAGGGTTAATTAGCCAACTGGTTCGCCATCCTCCCCGTCCATGTGTCCCGAGCTGTTAGCGCGGTGGCTGAGCACACCTGACTTATTGCTCTGTTGTACACTCGGGGGCAATAACATGTGTACAGTTCTGTTAAGCGCATACAGCTGTGTTATTCCGGGCAAATAGCCCATTGCACAACTTAAGATCACACATTGGATAGGATCAGCATTAGTGTATTGGGTAAACTGTAGGATTCGGTTATGTTAGTATGTAGAGGATTTAGCGAAGATGATTAAACTTGTAACGATATGGTGCCTCTTTGAATGTCGTTCGAATTTCAAACATATCAAATGGTACATATGACGATTTTGTTAGTTCCATTTTAAGCCGCCTCTTTTATTTTAAAACTAATGTATTGAGGTAGACTTGCGCACAACCAGATTAGTTTAGTTCGAGATTAAGACATCATTCTATCTCTGTCATTGTCATACAAAGTGTCAGCTATAGAATGATGTTTATTACGGTGTTATTGGAAATTTCGAGACTGGATTCGTTTGTCCTGAGATGCACAAGTGGGCCTGAAAATTATACTTAACTATAGTTATTCTATAAGCTTTTCCACAATTCTATGTTATTAACTTATGGTTCAACCAACGCCAACGCCAGGGTTATGCTCTGAGCCATGGTAACTATATTCGTATTGGACACATTTTTTTTACATAATTTTAAATTTAACGTTCGTGTTTAAGTATATTTTATTTAATTTTCATTTTAAATTGTGTTGGCCTTGAACTTATTATATTGCATATTTATTAAATAATGATACGTATATATATACGTATGCATATTTGGCCTTAAAACACTTTTATTATTGCACCAAAATACTTTAACGAATTGTTTTAATAAACCAGATTTTGTTGTACATAATTAATAAAACATGTAAAGCTGTTTAATGTTTTATCTGTCCAAGTATACACAGTTGCACGGGAGGCAACTGACACATTGAATTTATCGGAATATATTATCACTCTGCCTCCTCACAATGGCTCATAATTTTCTCTACAGTAACATATACTATGACCTGAAGTGACTTGAATTGATTCTAACATTGTGTTGAGAGCATAATAATGTAGATACAGAAATGTTTATTAATAAATCCTAATATAGGATAAGTTTATGATAATTTAATTTAAAACTTGTTAAAATGTTTTTTTATTTTTATAAATATTGGACAAGATCACATACATTGCTCTGATCCTAAGGTAAGTTGCTAAAGCACTTGTGTTATAGAGATCAGAAACAACGACGGTACCACAACACCCAGACCCGAGCCAATATAGAAAAGTTCGTTTTATACATTGACCCGACCCGGGATCGAACCCGGAACCTCAGAGATGGCGGCGCCATTTAAAATCCGGCATGCTCGCCTCTCGGCTACGGAGGTCGTCAAAAAGTAAAAGTTAACAAGAAATTACTTAAATAGTTATAAATCATTGTTCGTCTTTGACAACCCCCGTAGCGTATGGCGTCGCCATCTCTGAGGTTCCGGGTTCGGTCCTCGGTTGGGTCAGTGTAGAAAACGAACTAAATTGCCTTGGGTTTAGGTGCTGTGGTAACGTCGTTCTTTATGATTTCTATAACACAAGTGCATTAACCTACCCTAAGATCAGAGCAATGTATGTGATTCTGTTTAACATAGTATTTAATTTAATATCGTTGTCTACGTCCAAATCATCGAGCACTGTTTTCTCTTTACCGCCAAGCTACTTAGTACATCTGCTCGCCTTGTTATATATTAGAAAAATAAAATAAGCTAGACAACTAACTAATAACTATTAAACTAATTGCCATAGACACGTCCTTGTGTCACGAAATCACCATCATCATCTCAGCCTATTGCAGTCCTCTGCTAGATGTAAGACCAAGACCAAAGAACGCCAAAAAGAACGAACTCCCGCTTTTTTCATCCATCCATTGCCAGCCATATTCCTAAGGTCGTTCCATCGAGCTGAGGGTCGTCCTACACTACGTTTGCCAAAACGTCACGGAATGCTAGATAATAAATGTTGCCAAGGGCCTCCAAGCACTGAACCAATTTATGAGAAACCGTCTTCTGAATTAGCTTGAACTGAAGGTCGAACCCAGGACCCATTGGGTTCTGGACAAATTATTGCTCCACTAAACCGATCGACTCGTATTTTTTTTTTAATATACTCATTTAAAATGTGTCTAACGTTATTAAAGCTGACTGTACAAAATGGATTCCGGGCTAACTTTGAGCGCTTCAACCGACTTTGATGCGAGTGTTTTCAACAATCGCCTGAAATTTTGACTAGATTTTAATCTGGGCTAAGTGGTCGTTTGAAACATTGTGTGGTAGAGGATAAAGTCTGGATAATGTCTTTAAAAAAAAGTTATAGTATATTTTATGAAGACAAAAAAAAACTATAGCTTTGTAGCGAAAATAGACAGCCAAATTATGTTCAATTTGTTTAATATTTGTTATTATGATTATACTATTATGACCTTACTACATAAAGATAGACTAGTGTTAAATACTTGTCTAAAGATTAGTCAACCAATTTGAAATGTTTGTTAAATATGTCTCGAATGTCTGATGTGTCAACATTTCAAATTGGTTGACTAATTTTAGACAAGTGTTTAACCCTATTCTTTCTTTTTTTGTGGCAAGGCCATTAGATTCACACTACTTGGCAAAACACACTCTTTTCATCGCCATTATGCTGGAACTATTTAAGAGAGTGAAATAGAATTTGCGCAATCAAACGCGCCGGGAACCACTTCTAATAATAAACATGAATAAATATAAATTAATTGCAAAATCACACCAATTACCTAACCCAAACTACTACTTAAAACCGGCCAAGTGCGAGTCGGACTCGCGCACGAAGGGTTTCGTACCATTATTTATAAAAACACCAAAAAAATCGTTTGTTGTATGGGAGCCCCCTTAAATATTTATTTTATTCTGGTTTTTAGTATTCTAAGTCTAACTATCACGGTTCATGAGATACAGCCTGTTGACAGACGGACAGACAGAGACAGACTGACAGACAGACAAACGGACAGCGGAGCCTTAGTAATGGGGTCCCGTTTTACCCTTTGGGTACGGAACCCTAAAACAGTTCATGAAAATCCATGAGATCAAAATGATCAAAATCAAAAAAACACAAACATTTTTCCTTGCCAGCCAAACTTAATATCATAAATTCATAATCTTTACCTCTGTCTAGTAAGTTTTCGCTTTCACAAACTTAGCTTGAATACATTCTATTTTTGCGGTTTCTCGGTCAAGGTCGTATGGTCGTTCGATGTAAATAATATGTAAACTTTTGCCAGAATGGTAAAGAAAACCAAGGTAGTATGATAATGTAGGATTGTTTTTTGCAATTTGTTTGTAGTTTATTGTATTAGAGTTTGATATGATTTGTGGCTTATCTGAAACTTTTACTGTTCTCAAAGGAATTAATGTCGATATAAAACGAGTTACAAGACATTTTTTAAAGGCATATTATCCCAACAAAGTCAGTATGGAACCAATTTAATTAAGTTCGTTTTCAAAGACAACGAAAGACGTTTTGATACCCAGGTATCAAAATATGTGGAACCATTTGAGTTCAAGGAGTCATTACGTCAATCGGGTCATCAATCATCATCATCATCATTACCAGCCTATGGAATACTGTTACAGCTGGATATAGACTTCCCTTATGGCACGTCACAGCGAGGAGTTCTGCCCCACTAGCACGAGCAACAAAACACGATATGATACGATATGATATAGCGATTTATAGCCTCTTTACTTTCAAAATATGATAACATAGCCGCCATCATGAACTTTTATTGAAACAGTGAGCATGTCCGTGCCGGCGACGTCACGGTTATGCTCGCCTTTTCGATAAAAGTTCATATTTTGACAAAAAATATGCGATAAATCGCTATACCGTATCGTATCATATCGTGTTTTGTTGCTCATGCTAGAGGGGCGGGGCCGTTTTCAGTATGTGGCAACAACTTTGACTAGGTCGTCAGTCCAAAGGGTTTTGTCTTCCAGCTCGTAGTCTCCAGTCGAGAACCTTCCTTCCTAACGGTTGTCAGTTTTGCGACTCGTCAATTAAATAGAAATAATAAATTAAAGACATAAAAATAAATATTGGACAAAATCACATACATTGCTTTGATCCTATGGTAAATAGCGAAAGCACTTTTGTCACAGAAATCAGAAACTACGACAGTACCACAACACCCTAACCCGGGACAACACAGTAAAGTTAGTTTTTTTTTATATTGACCCTACCGGGAATCGAACCCGAAAACAAAAGATGAGTGTAACAAAAATGAATAGTCCACGATTTATCCTCGAAGCTCCACGGTTCCACAGATAGAGTATTAATTTCGAATGCGTCGCACATTCAAACGTAACCATCATCATCATCATCATCACCAGCCTATATCAGTCCACTGCTGGACACAGGCCTCTCCAAAAGGAGGATTTTGCCATAATCGCCACGCTTGGCAGGCGGGTTGGCGATCGCAGTTTGGCCAATGGTGGAGAGGAGACGCTGCTGCCCGTCTTCTTGTGGCGGTTCTCCGGTAGTCGCCTCTTACGACACCCATAGGAAGAGAAGGGATGGTGCTATTCTTTTAACGTGCCGGCACCACACGACACAACGTAACCATAAATGGGACAAACTCCATGGAACTGGATCAATACGGTTATAACCGGATCACCCTTCGGTTTCATAAGCCAAGACAAACTCCGTCCACTGAAACTATTTTCATACAAGGAAGGGTTTGACATAGCAACGTGAGCGCACCGATGATGTTTATATAGTTCCTACTTACAAAATTATACAATTTTAAGAAAACATTATTTACTATTATTAGCATTATTAGTTATTATGCAAACAAAAACTAAAGGATTTAACAAATAATAAAAATAAAAATTGCTTAATATTTAAAAATGATCCATGTACAGATTTGGTTACAAGCTGCTTGCTGCTCCCAACTTGTATCTCTTATGATTTTTTAACGTGAATTTTGTCATTATATTGTCATTCAAGTAAGCAGTATGATTACCAAACTGTTACACAATTTTGTAAAAATTCTGGACCAAATGCAAGATACAGAGTTTGGTAAAGGCGGTGCAATAAAGTATCTGATATTTATTTTTTAAATTAACACAACTATACCAAACTTTGACAATCTCCGTACCCGGGCAGCTGGGTTCGATGCCTGGTCCCTATCTCAGGTCCGGGTGTAGTGATACCGTTGTTGTTTCTGATTTCTTAATCACAAGTTCCTTACCTTATGATCAGGAGAGCAAAACAAGTATGATGTTGTCCAATATTTTGACAATAGACAATATTAGAAAATATAGACATAAATATGTACATATTATAGATAGGTATATAAATACTATTTACTGAACACCACACAAAAAATACAATACAAAGAAAAAAAAACATTTAGAATGGTATATTCTATTTCTATTTCTATTTATGGTGGTTTAGGTGGTCTTATCGATAGAAGACATCTTTTCCAGACAAACTTCAGGTAGATGACAGATTTTCCTATTATAGATAGAACTATCCAACACTGGTGCTTCTACCCCACCGACCGTACATATGTCCCCGCTATCAATCTTCAATTGTGGACCACAGGAATATCCCAAAACTATCGCCTCAGCTTTTTTGCCGAAAATGACGTTCGGATACGCTTCCATTCGGACCGGGAATGAATTCCATCGGATATCTTGCGGATCTTTTGTGTGCAAATTGCGGTATTGGTTTTGGAATATCCTTTAGGGTTTTTACTGTTCGAGGACGGGTATATATGATTTATGTTCTTCGAAAGTGATAAATAAGGAGCAAGTTTTGTTTGTGATCGATTGATATTTTGTTTTAAATTCAATGATGAATAGTGAATGGTACCTATACCCTACCCTACCCTATTAAGTTCAACAAAATAAATAAAAAAACTCGCAACTTTATATACTTCCTTAACCTATCAAGCGGCAAAGAACGTCCGGCTGCTCCGTAACAATAAAAAAAATATTGTCTCTTGACCTTCGCCTGACAGGTTAACCTCTCATCCCACACAAGAGTCATTAGTCATTGCAAATGGACAACATGTTTGCCATACAATATGGTATATAAAATAAAATACCCTGCCCAAACGAGTTATAGCGTACTTACATAGTTTGTAAAATTTAATGCAATATTAACACTTGGAACTGTTTCTGTCTGAATCAATAAATAAATATTAATTTTATTTTTACGCGGTCTCATAAATTCGCTTCAGGTTTCACTAGTTAATAACCCAGGCATCTACTTATCAATTTTATTGCTTAATATCCTTTCCAAACGATCCGACACTCAATTCAGAAACTATTTCAGTTCTAATTGCTCCGCTCTTAAATGTAGATTGGTATGACCTGAGCGAACTTGATTACTGAAAGGTTAAGGTTTATCGTGTGATGAACTTGCAACTATGTTTGCGACTAGGGACGCTTAGGTACTTGCTTGCGAAGTCGGTTAACTAACTTTAGGTGCTCTCACACTTAAGTTTGTAATTTAAACGGTTCTGTACAAAAATGTTGTTGGATTTTTTTTCAAATTCAAATGATTTGTTCACAAAATTCACGTATTTACATTTTTATTAGTTTGCACTTTTGCAGAATGAAGCAGGGTCATTTACTTAAGCGGGCGAGTGAATGTCAATTTAAATTGTAAAATAAATTGGTACATTTCAATTCAAATGACAAATAATTAGTAGGGTTGATACAATTTCAAAAACTGTCTACAAAAATAACTAAAATGTTTACTTTCACATACGTAAGTTCTTAATTGCAGTACCTAATATTTTCGGAGTCGGATCCAGCCAAAGAGAGGTTAAATGTTTAATTTAGAGAGCTACACTAAGGATTGGGAGACTTTGACCTTCAACAAGGAATCGTGGGTCTTTCATGCTTCATCCACCAATAAGTTTTTTAACAAGCAGGTTATATTGTTAGTAGATTACGTTTTGACAGTAGACGACCAAGAATGGCACTGCTAAATCAAAGCAGTTAAATCAAAGGTTCAGATCCTTGTTTGTGCAAGCAAGAAGTGCGTTGCATAAGTCAGGTCTAACTCCATCCTAGCACAATCAGCTCATTGAAAGCCCTACCATTGGAGCTTATCAAAATAATAACGATAAAATACTTTCTTTTGTTTTAAAACCGATTCTTGTTCTACCATCTTGGTTATTTCTGTAGCTCAAAAACTTTGGCAGAGTTCCATAAAGAAGTGTATTTAATTGAGCTAATGACAGTCTTTAAATTGTGTATTGACACTGAAACTGGAAAACTCTTTTTCACACATCTCGTAAATAACACAAGAATGTAAGATTTTTAATTCCAGCGGGGTACTAATGAACTCTTAAAAAAATCTCAAATCTATCAATTTCGTACGTCATTACATACAAAATTTGACAGATTTGATATTGTTTTAAGAGTTTGTGGTTACCACCCTGATCTTGATAATTGGGATGTTGACACTCCATAAATAATTCTATGACATTATTTATAACCTTATTTTAGGCCGAATAACTTCACATATTTCAATAAAAAAAAAAAAAATTATTGAAAAATGTGAAACTTTCAATAAAAAAGTTTGTGTAAACAGTGACGTAACAGCTTGCCATCGCCAAACAAATTATAAGAAAGCTGAAACAGCTGGATTTGACAGTTTATTAAAAGCTGGTCAACTGTTTTCTGGTGTCAACTAGCCATCGCGTGAATACCCTAAAGAGCAGCAATAGTGACCATCTTCTTCCAAAATACGTTAGTAATTTTTAGGGTTCCGTACCCAAAGGGTAAAACGGGACCCTATTACTGAGGCTCCGCTGTCCATCTGTCTGTCTGTCTGTCTGTCTGTCTATCTGTCTATCTGTCTATCTGTCTGTCTGTCTGTCTGTCTGTCTGTCTGTCTGTCTGTCTGTCTGTCTGTCTGTCTGTCTGTCTGTTCGTCTGTCTGTCTGTTCGTCTGTCCGTCTGTCCGTCTGTCTGTCTCTCTGTTATCAGGCTGTATCTCATGAACTGTGACAGTTAGAGAGTTGAAATTTTCACAGATGATAAATTTCTGTTGCCGCAATAACAACCTAAAAAACAGAATAAAATAAATATTTAAGGGGACTCCCATACAACAAACGTGATTTTTTTTGCCGTTTTAATAGAGAATGGTGCGGAACCCTTCGTGCGCGAGTCCGACTCGCACTTGGCCGGTTTTTAGGATTTAGTATGAAAAGAACAAGTCCTGTCAATTCGCCCATATTAAAACAGTAACAGTCACAGAGTAGATTAAAGCGGATTTTTTGTCGCACAGTGACATTTATAATCTCCTACAGATTAGAATAGTATGTATTCCATGCAACTTGGCTATTGGTCATCAACATTCGCCTGCTCTGTTCCCTGGTTATCTGGGGTAGGCGCAGTATGTTTTCTTCTTCAATGCAATTCGGTCACTAGTCATCGAATCATTCACTCCCTTCTCAGACATATCGGCCATTACACAATCCATTTATCTCTTCTTAGGTCGTCCTCTACCCCTCCATCAATACTCATACCCATCACTCTCCTCGTTACATGCTTCTCTTTCCTTCTCATCACATGACCGTACCAAGACAAACGGTTTCCTCGATCTTTTCTGTTACAGGTGCCACTTTCATACTTCCTCTTATATATTTATTCATTCCTGATCCATTCTCGTCACCAACACATCTGTCTTAACATTCCACTAAGCTATTGGTCTGTTATAAAAAAAAAGTTTAATAAAAAACTAAAAACCGACTTCAAAATGAAACTAAAAAGCGAAAAATAATATTGACTAAAACATACATAATCAGTTCTTTTTGGAGTCGGTGCCAGCCATCGAGAGTTAAAAAAAAAAACAACATTCAGACGAATTGAGAACCTCCTCCTTTTTTTGAAGTCGGTTAAAAATAAAACCATAGTAGGGGTAAATATAAAGCAGATTTTACACTCGCCGAGAGCAAAGACGTCATTGCAAAGTTCAAGTCGCGCATCCCGTATATATTGAATATAAGTTGGGACGGAATTCAGATCCTCAAGTTTGATTGAGATTCTGGTTTATTTCAATACACCCTAACTTCGGAATACAATACTTATAACGTAACTGATTTTCGGAGTTTCGAGAAGTTTGAATATTCGAAGATTATTTTCTGATTTGGAGATATTTGTGTCTTTATCTGTTAAGGAAAAGCCTGAGGGGTTTTAGCGCTTCTTTTTAAGACTTCAATTGTGTATAAATAGTTATATGTTTATAAATTGTCTGAATATGGGAAGGGAAAGCTGCCTAACTGTCTGAATGTCAGTTTATATAAAATAAATTGTTGTTCGTTTAAAGAGTAAGAGTAGAAGTTTATATTTTTGCCTCCTCAAGAATTGAACAAGTGGGTATACGATAAGAACATGTTTTAGATATTTTGATCCTGATATTCATGAGGTCATTTTAAAGTTTAGAAATTCAGTTATCATTGGAAATTATTGGTAGAGGGGTGTTGCAAGGCCAGAGACTAAACCTTACAGAAGCATTGATCAAGCTGTCATTCTTAAGGCCTCTGACAGGTTTCACGACTTCACGACTGATATCATCATCATTTCAGCCACAGGACTTCCACTGCTGAACATAGGCCCCAGTGACTTTCAGAACGGCCGGTAGCGCGCGACCTGCATCCAGCGGCTTCCTGCAAATTTTACCAGGTCGTCTATCCACCTTGTGGGTGGACGTCTCACGCTGCGCTAGCGACTGGTATCATGAAGCAATATTAGCCGGGAGCAATACCTTTTAACGTGACTTCCGAAGCACGGAGATGCTTATGATAGGTCAACAAGTATGATCAAAATGGTCACCCATCATCTTACAGCCGCATCGAGGGTTCCTGAACTTTAGTAATAACTACCAAAGCCCTGTCGCCTCTAAACTAAAATATAATAAAATAACCCGTTTGAAGATATACACTTCCTACAACCAAATTCACACTATATCAGATGTTCAAAACATTCTGACAGGCTTCACGACTGGTATCATCAACCAATATTAGCCAGGACCGAATTCAATACGTACTTTTAACGTGCCTTCCGAAGCACGGAGATACTCATGATAGGTCAACAAATATGATCAAAATGGTCACCCATCATCTTACAACCGCGGCGTGGGTTACTAAACTTTAGGTCGCCTCTTAACTAAAATATAAATTCTCTCGTTTGAAGTAAAATACACTTCCTGCAACCAAATTCACACTACACCAGGTGTTCAAAACTAAAAACATTTCCTGTCGAAAAACACTTTTATTACCTAGTTTCCGTGCGTTGCTCTAAATACCGAGCTTAAACTTTTGAATGATAAATGCAATTCAGTAAAAGGTGCGAAAGCCTGGAGGCACAAGCCACGTGTTGCGTCGGCAACAAAGTTCTGAATGGGTTTAAATATACAGAGTTGTGGGCCTTCGAGGGATCCAAACTAGGGTTCAGCATATCTAATGGATAAACGAAAAACAGCCTAAAGTTAGCGTCATTTTACGTCAAACATTGGAAAAACTAAGGAAGGTTCAAGTAGTGTTGTCAGACATTAAATTCGAAAACAAAAATATTAAATTAAGATAAAATTTATTCTCTGTATAAAACTTAGCATAAATACAAGAAACTTAAGTAATTCAGTTTAATCTAATATTATTATGATGATGGGCATAAATCATCACAGACAGGATGGAGCGATGAATTATACGCTGCTGGTAGTAGATGGGGAAGAATAGCCAAGGATTGGATTGCATTGGAAGAGGCCTGTGGATTGACAAGGATTGATTAGGTTTGGTGCCATGTGGGGACGGCCGTAAAGAATACACTTCCCCACCGCCAACAGGAGGAGTGTCGTAAGAGGCGACTAAATCCTGTAGCACGAGACGGGGAGCAGCGTCTGTGTGCGAATTAATAAAAAAAACTAAGCTCGCCAACCCGCCTGCCAAGCGTGGCGAGTATGGCAACCAGTGGCGAGCATTATCATTAATACACATTTGGAAGTACCTACTGCCTACCTCATTTCAATTATTAGGTAGGCACTGCTTAATTGCCTATATGCCATCTGGGGCGGGTGCCCCTGATGGCAACCACCCCTCCAATGATCTGGGGGAGGCCTATGTTCAGCAGTGGACGTCCTGTGGCTGATATGATGATTATGATGATCATGATGATGATTAGGTTTATATGTACCTACCTACAGTACGTGGCATCGATATATGAGCGCTCTGGGGCAAAGAGAGCATCTTACGAGACGCGTGTGCGCGGAGCTAGCCAATCACGGCCGGTAGTGCAGGCGCGGCGCACGTCTAGCCAATCACGTAATCGTAATGCTCTTCTGCGCAACTTTCGCCCAGCGCTTAACTTCCGTGCCGCTAGTTGTGTGTAAATTGTAATTATCATATTTATTTTATTATTTTATTTTAATTATTTAAGGACAACCAACAAAGCATACACCATAATTGATAGTCATATAACTTAAAAATACATTACAAGGTGTTGCCTTAATTAAAGGCTGCTACGACATGCATAGCAACATTAATGTTGGAAAATAACTTGAACTATTAAACAAATTATATGCTTACAATGTACAGTCAACAGCACGTCGACCTACCCCAAAAGTCAAAAATTCTCCAATAGATTTTCATCTTTAACCCTGACACATAGAGTTCATTTTCAAATGAGAAAATTTGACATTTTGTGGTAGGTATTTCCGAGTGCATATAACCTGACTCTCTTTAAGTCCAGAGTGAATAGGCATCTTCTGGGCAAGCTCCCTCCATCGTAGATCCCATCTATGCTCTAGAGCAAGATTGGGGTCAAGAGTAAGCCCATCTTAAGTAAAAAAAAAAAAAAAAAAGGTTGACGTGCTGTTGTCCGTACCTAAGTACTCTATAAAAGAACTTACAATGAAAGCACAAAATAGTGTGTTGCATAATTTAAATTCCAGATTCAAATAAGTTATTTTTATTTTATTTTTTATATTGTAGGTTTTTTATACTTGTGAAAGAAACATCAAGATACGAATGTATTTACTATCTTATTTTTAATTTAATAATTAATTTCTTATGTAAGTAATTAACTAAGTACCTACTTACGGTCTAAACAAAAGTTTTAAATTTGTTGCTTTAAGACATGTTTTAAGCCCGCCGCCATCAATCACAACAAGCCAAGTGCGTCGGGAAACAACTTCGAACTTGGAGTTCCGTCGTGGCATTTAACTCTAATAAATAATCACTTAACCTTTCAAGTACCAGGAAAATAGATAACCGGCTGCCGCTTGGGGGTTGGAGCATATAACGCAATTTTAATCTAAAAACCGGCTAAGTGCGAGTCGGACTCGCGCACCAAGGCCAAGGGTCCCGTTTCATTTTCTATAAAAACGGCAAAACTCACGTTTGTTGTATGGGAGCCCCCTTACATATTTATTGTATTCTGTTTTTTAGTATTTATTGTTATAGCGGCAACAGAAATACATCATCTGTGAAAATTTTAACTCTCTTAACTTTCACGGTTCATGAGATACAGCCTGGTGACAGACGGACAGACAGACAGACAGACCGACTGCGAAGCCTTAGTAATAGCATAGAGAAAAAAAAATGTAATAGGGTCCAGTTTTACCCTTTGGGTACGGAACCCTAAAAATGGTTTTATAAACCTATAGGTATACAATTTTTTTATTATGATTTAAATATTTCTAATTTATGTCATTATCATTGTTTGTATCGTTTTTTTCTGTACTTGGAATTAAACGTTTCTCCCTTACTCATTATAAAATACTTGTTACATTATACTTAACTTACATTTTTTGTTGAGGATATAATAATACAAAATTTACAGAACATGGACTGTTATATCTGACAAAAGGATGCTTTGTAAATCATTTGTGCCAATAGAGTACACTATCACATAAATCGCTGTAATCATCTCCGCCCTCACAAAAGATCTATGAACCGATGATATCTCTGATAGTTTAATCTCGAAGATATATTGCTTTTTTTAGGGTTCAAAACAAACTAATGCAAAAACCCTTATAGGAATACTCGTGTTTTCTCCCCGACTGTAAAATATTTTAATTTACTGGACCGATTAACTTGTAATTTAGTAGGGAATAGGGATAAAAGAAAAACACACATAAGCAAATGTGCTTTTAACATTGAAATCGTGAAAATACACTTCTATAAAAAATCATCGATGTAAGCAGTTAATTTAGTTCAGCGTTCAGCTAAGCCGCAGACAGTCAGACAGACAGACGGACGGACTCGGAGAAACTTAAAGAGATGCCGCACATTGGGCCACTAGTCGCGGCCACTAAACGAGACCACTTGTTGTTTATTAACAACAACAACACTATTGTGTTGCCGCTCGATAGTTGACTATCGATAGTATATTTATAGACTATCGATAGTTGGCAAAAAACAATAGTATCGATAGGCCTATCGATGGTATCGATAGCTCAGTTTGGCAAAATAGTATCGGTATATAGCAATACTATCGATAGTATCGATACTATCTGAGCTCAATATCGGAAGCACAATCGATAGTGTCGATACTATTGCAGCTGAGTGTTGCAACAACAATCGATACTATTGATAGTTTTGTCCCATCGATAGTGACCTTTTTCTCAATAGTATAGACAATAGTATTCTAGTGGATGAATCCACCTTAAATATTATTGCACTTTTTTACGCTATACCGTTCAGGTCACATCAAATAGTTATATCAAGAGTACAGCCTCCGAATATTTACTAGTTACATAATACCATTATACATATTATACAATACTATTGAATCACAGCCTACTATCGATAGCGCAAAAATATCGATGCTATCGATAGTATCGATTATTATTACAATAGTCAAAGCCGATACTATCGATAGTGCATCCAATATTGATCTTCGATAGTATCGATACTATCGATAGTATTGCTTTATACCGATACTAATACACCAAACTGAGCTATCGATACTATCGATAGTATCGACAGTATCGATAGCCAATTATCGATAGTTCGGCAACACTAGTTGTTAGAAGCTGCCGCAGATTGAGCCACTAGTGGCAACTACTAAACGCGGCCACGTTAGCGAGGGCAGGCGACTCCCGCAGCTTGTGGCTCAAAATCGGCCACTCGAACGCTCAGTTGCATTTCGTGGCCACGACTAGTGGTTCAACGTGCGAAGGCTCTAAGTCTAAGGGTATATCCAAATCTGGCGAATGCGCCGTGAATGCGCATATAGACACTCGCGAACTGCACGCGCGCAGCACGCGTTCCGTTACTGCAATCGTTTGGTACGCCTCTTAAGCGCAACTCATGCAAGGCTTGTACGGTGCGCGCGAGTGACGCTTGATCTGCGCGCGAGTAATTCTAGTTCACGTTCCAGGTGACTCACAGGTCGCGCGCATCGCACAAACATCAAATGCACGCGCGTAGATCGCGCGCCCATCCCGTGCTGCGCGCGAGCTACGCATTCGCCAGATTTGGACGCAGCCTTAGGGTGTCGAGTTGACTACGAAACCGCAAGAACTGTGTTTAACATAAGATTACCTTAGGCATTGCTATATAGTGCTTGTCATACAAACATTTTCACCTTTAGGATTCGAACCCGCATTGCAACCGCATGCTTTGTAATGTCTATCATCATGCCATTTAGCAGTTCAGTACCACTAAAATGGCCATCAAACTTTCCTATACCCACCTATTCTCCAATTGCGCAACACCCAAGTATTTTCCCAAACGGAAACTTTCCGGTCATCTTTCAGGAATGTTGGAGCGAAATATTTTTTGTGGAATGCCCTATACCTTTTCTGTACAGAATGCCTTTGAAACTTTTGGGTTATTATGACAAATAAAAAGCGGAAAAATCAATTGATATTTCCATGAGCTGGATAAGATAATACCTACTTTGTTGGTTGCGATTACACAACATACTTGTTTGTTCATCATCATCTCAGCCAATCGCAATCCACTGCTGGACGTAAGACTCCCCCAAAGAGCCTCAAAGAGAACCCCCCCCCCCCCCCCCTCCCCAGGGGTGTAAGGGGACACTCAACTCCCAACTGTCAACCTCACCTGCCCGTGGTGCGCCCTGCTGACAGACGGACGAGGCTCTGGCGACCGAACCGATAGCGGGATATCTATCTACATGTCAGGTCAAATACGTTTGGCCGATGACGGGCAGCAGCGTCATCGGTACGAGACCTGCGGGTCTAAAACGGCCGCATTGGATGTTTCATATTCCGTTCATAATATGTTACATTTAGCAAATCTTAAAATGAAATGTTATTTGATGAATCATAAAATGAGCCTCGAACATTTCATATTTGCAGTTCATCTAATTTGACAGTTCTCGTATGGAAATTCGTAATATGGTCCACTTATTATGAAAAGAGTAATTCGTATTAAATGTCAAATTGGTGAACCACCATTTTAATGTTATTTTTATTATTATTTTGTATTGATATTTGTAGAACACACAAAACTTGAGTATTTTGAAACATTTTGTTCCTTTGTGTTGTTAAAAACATTCATTTTCACAAAAACCGTAAAGTAAAATTGGACGCGTCACTATATTTTTTAACGTCATCAAATATGATCAATTTTATGAATTGAATTGCATATGATTCATTTATTAATGTGGCCGTTTTAGGGTTTGCAAATTATTTCCGCTACATTTCACTAAATGAATCAGATTAAAAATGAAACATCCAATGCGGCCGTTTTAGACCCGCTGGCACTGCGCTCACCAACCCGCTTGCCCAGCGTGGTGAGTATGGGCATACACCCCCTAATGATATCAATATAACATCGTGCTATTTGACTTATTTGCTATTGTCATGAAATAAGTAATAATCTTCTTTATGCACCTTCGAAGCTGAGAGGCAAGCACGCAGGACTTGGTGTCGCCTTCTCTGAGATCCTGGGTTTGATTCCCGATTGGACCAATGTAGAAAACGAACTTTGCTTTATTTTCTCGGATCGGTCTTTCTATTGTAGTAGTATAATAAAAGCCCCATAATAAAAGTGGCTTGACACAGAAATTAGTTAAGAGAATCATTGAAGGGAAAATGCAATAGTTATATTAAACCTAAGATTAAACCATATTTAAATAAGTCATTGAATAAAACATTAAAACATGGTAAGATTAGTTTCAATCCCTACTAATCCATTTATGCATTATGTTAGTCTGTCCGTTTGATAACATATTTACAGCCGGGCTAATCCTATTTTAATGAAACTTGGGGATACAGAGAGTTTGGTAGGGCTTGAACTTTATGTTCTGAATATAGTTCTAATTGAATTTAAAAATATTTAAAATTATTAACTTGTTTCTTTTTTATTTTAAGGTTTACTTAATTTGTCAAAGTTTGCAGATTTGAATGAAAAAAAAAGTATCTAGATATTATGCAAATTGAACATGAGAATCATGAAACGTTTACTTCAGAGTCTTAATATGGGATGAATTACAGAAAAGATTTTTGAAAATCCCTGCAAACTATTCGGTCAACTCATGGAAGTAATTGTTCATCTGTTTTGACAGGCGACGAAATTTTACCCATCATATTGTACAGGAAGTACAAAAGAATAGGACACTTCTTAAAACCACGTGATCAGCTAGTCATATACAACAACTTTTGCTATCGGAGCAACATCGAAATCGATATCTATCTTACAAACTTACTGGTATACCCCAACGATAATGTATGGAACATCTAAAAAACATGATTTCGATGGTGCTCCCTTATGAAAAGTTGTTGTATAATATCAGCAACTTAGCACATGGTTTTAAGGAGAGTCCTATTATTTTGTACACCCTGTATGATCTTAGAAGAGATTATTTAGGGTTCCGTACCCAAAGGGTAAAACGTGACCCTACTAAGGCTCCGCTGTCCGTCTGTCCGTCTGTCCGTCTGTCCGTCTGTCCGTCTGTCCGTCTGTCCGTCTGTCCGTCTGTCCGTCTGTCCGTCTGTCCGTCTGTCCGTCTGTCCGTCTGTCCGTCTGTCCGTCTGTCCGTCTGTCCGTCTGTCCGTCTGTCCGTCTGTCCGTCTGTCCGTCTGTCCGTCTGTCCGTCTGTCCGTCTGTCCGTCTGTCCGTCTGTCCGTCTGTCCGTCTGTCCGTCTGTCCGTCTGTCCGTCTGTCCGTCTGTCCGTCTGTCCGTCTGTCCGTCTGTCCGTCTGTCCGTCTGTCCGTCTGTCCGTCTGTCCGTCTGTCCGTCTGTCCGTCTGTCCGTCTGTCCGTCTGTCCTACTGTCCGTCTGTCACCAGGCTGTATCTCATGAACCGTGATTTTAAGACAGTTGAAATTTTTACAGACGATGTATTTTCAGTTGCCGCTATAAAAACAAATACTAAAAAGCAATATAAAATAAATATTTAAGGGGGCTCCTATACAACAAACGTGATTTCTTTGCCGTTTTTATAGATAATGGTAGTAGCCCTTCGTGCGCGTGTCCGACTCGCACTTGCCGGTTTTTTGTGAATTCGTCCAAAACATTTTTGTGACACTTGGTAAGTTTTATGTTTATAACTATACTAAAATATGGCTTACCGTTCATGTTACCCGTTGTACAGCTAGCTAATCTATTAGTTATTATTGGAACCATTCAAACGCATAACGGAACCTAAATGAACAATTTAGACCACTGCATCCGTTTAATTAGCTTATTACAAATGCAGAGACTAACCGTTCAGTGGTTTCGTCTGTTGTGTTAATATTTCACTAATTAGCAAACACGATGTTTAATTATGTGCGAGATAAATAAGGAACTGCTTATTGCAAATCTACGTGCCGTGTGGGGACGGCCGTAAAGAATAGACTTCACCTGCCCCACCGCCAACAGGAGGCGTGTCGTAAGAGGCGACTAAATCCTGTAGCACGAGACGAGAAGCAGCGTCTGCGTGCGAAATAATAAAAAAACTGCGCTTGCCAACCCGTCTGCCAAGCGTGGCGAGTATGGCAAAAACTCCCCGATGACAGAAGTCACTGGGGGAGGCTTATGTTCAGCAGTGGACGTCCTGTGGCTGAAATGATTATTGCAAGCGGCTCTGTGTGATTGAAGTTAAAGTCACTAAGTCTTATACAATTATTTCTTGGTAACATTCACTTCAACATAGGACGTCTACTGCTGACATTGGCCTCCCATAATGACTTCAAGATTAGCCTGTTGCGAGCGACCTGCATCCGCCTTGTAGGTGGACGTCCTACGCTACGCTTGCCGATAGTTGACTACCATTCTAGAGTTCTGCCTCATCGGCCGACAATCTACGTGCTACCCACTGAATTATGCTCACTTTTATTCCGTACACTACTTAGAATTATTTCCAATATAGTAGCTGATTGATGGAGAGACCACCGGCCCGATGCACTAACGACCTAGTCGACATTGCGGGAAGTCATATTCAAAAACTGCTCACTTTGGCATTCTATGATCAGCCTATCTAGAAATGGACTAGCTGAAAGACTAATGATGATAAAATTGATTAATTTTTTATGAGATATTCGTTTAGCGAAATTATTTTGCAACAAGGTTCGAAGGCTTGAAGGGGGGGATATTAGTCCAGTGCCTTAAACCCCAAAACTATCTTCAACGTAATGTAGAATGCTATGATTTTTACCCAAGTTCCGTTTTTCATTCAGTCGTTCGGAACCTTAAAAGAAATAAAACGAATACTTCTTACATTGAAAATTGACACAGAATGTGTAGCATTGATAACTCAAGACTCGGAGGATTGACTGCTCGCTCTCCGAGTGTTTCATAAAGATATGAGAGCATTTAAGTATTTCGGAAACATTCCGTTGAAATAATGAATTTCACTCGGTTATACTGCCGTAGCTGTGAGGTGATTACTGGCTTACCTTTGGCTGGCTTAGTTTAAAGCGGAGGGCATACAGAGTGACATATTAGAAAGGTTTCCAATATTATGGTCCTATTTCATTTGGTAAATTTCTTTTAGGGTGTGATTTTACGCTTTTACACAAGCAGTTTATATGGGGCAGTTTTATGTGGTTAGTCGATATGGTTCCTTATAAAGTGTTGATTTTAAAGGAAATGATAATATTTTTTTGGGAAAATCATAAATGTGTGTTCTAGTGTCTGTTCTGTAATAAGTATATTCTCTGATCTAAGGTTATAAGCAAGTAATGCCCTAGTGGATTTTTGATCTGATGCTACTGAGACTTTTGAGTTTGAGGTTTGGAGTTCTCCATTTATACCTAATTTTTTCTATAAGTACTGTATATTTTTTATAAAATACTGAATTAACGTAACGTGTTGTAACTGACGTATTTTAATTTTATTAAACACAACATTTGTAAAAGTTCATTTATTTATATTTCTTTGGAAATATTTTAGGATTTTTTTTTTTAAATAAAATCATGAATATTCAATATACGCCAACTACCAAATCAACGAAAGAAAACTTACTCAAAACTTATTATAACTGGTATAGTATAAAATCACTTTTCATCACAAAATCAGCAGTTAAGTAACAACTTTGTTTTTATCAAAAGGGTTCTAGAATTGGCAATCGATTAACGTTTACTATTACTACCGAGAAACATATCGATTACCAATACTCGAACGCCTATAGGAAAAGCCATATATTTTCTTAGAAAACGGCTTGCCTATACTAAGAAAGACAATTCCTTTAAAAGTTAGACTGAGTTCTGTGAAAATATTAATATGCTATTTTCTTAAATGTACATTTACGCGTTTAATGAAGTCATTGGCCCGAGTTTATAGCTCAGTAGACGGAGTCTCGTCAAGTCAGTACTCAGTAGGTAGTGAATTTGAATCCCAGCACGTAACTTTTTGGAACTTTTTTATTTAAAGACGCAGTTGAGTGTAAGGATATTGTATATTTTTTATATGTTATAAGCAACGAATGTACCACAATTCTTAGACCCGTGACAATAAAGAAATTTTAGTTTTCTACATTTACTCGACCGGGAATCGAAATCGGGACCTCGAAAGATAAATCGTAATTTTCGCCGCTCTGGCGGCACAAAAGCGTATCGTTCGTTCGGTCGTATTATCCGATCAAATTAAAGTATCCATTTACTTGTATCAAAGGTTTGACAATTTATGAACAATTGAAAACGGTCGGGTTTTTTACACGGCTAATTTGAGTTGGTCATATTTCGTCAAAGTATTGACACGAGAGACTGGTAATTTTAATCTGTTATTTTTATCAAATCGATCGATTCGATAAAAATAATACTTACGGCCTCCTGTTACGGAAGTTATCGTGGTATTGCGTTAGTTTGTATGGAGCACCTGTTCCTTTCAGGTTAACATCAAGTTAACCTCATAGTATAAGTTGCTTCTATGTAAGAACAAAATTCAACTCATAAAATATTGCGATTAACCAAATCTAAAAAGCAAAGTAAAGTAAAGTATGCCTATATACGTCCCACTGCAGGGCACAGGCCTCACCTCAACTATGAGGTGGTTTGGGCCATACTCCACCACGCGGGCCCGGTGCGGATTGGTGGAGGGGTGTTGTAAGGCCAGTGACTAAACCTTACTGTCAGATGTTATCAAGCCACCGTAAGGCCTCTGACTAGGCTTCACGACCAATAGCAAGCGATATTGGCCGGGACAAACTTTTAACGTGCCTTCCGAAGCACGGAGATGCTCGTGATAAATGACAATAAATATGGTCGCAATGGTCACCCATCCACTCACGACCGCAGCTTTGGTTGCTTAGCTTTAGTAATCGATACCAAAGCGCTGCCGCCACTAAGCTACGAGCACCTCACACATTTACACCCTGTATAAAAGTGCGCTTCATAATTTTTTAATCTTTGACATCAAATTACTGATTCTAATTCATTTAAGTTTATTCGTTTCACAATTGTAATCTTTAATTAGAATAGTTTGTTACGGGATTGCTACCATGTACCTTATTTTTGAGTTCCCGATATTTCGGCACTGTTGCAAGCGCCATGATCACGGAGTAACTGAAGATCTTGCGGGTAAGTTGTTAAGGGCAAACATATCGGTCTACCCTCTTTCGCTGTCTTTTATTGCACGCGTCGGTACCATTGTCTACAAACTCACTATTTTCTCGCACCTGTTCTCGACACACAACACTAACAGTATCTGACCGCGACACAGCAGTTTGTTGTTTTTTCCGGTTTTTGCACATACGAATCACTGGATTCCAGACACTTGACAATTTAAACCCATCCTCGCGATTGAAATTTTTGTACTTTGTAATTTCAATCGCTTCCCTGACCATTCTTGGTATGTAGTGGCGTTCTGTCGAAATGATCTGAGGGTTGTGAAACTCAATCCAGTGATTGAGACCTGATTCCAACAAATGTTCCGCGATTGCCGATTTCTGTTTGTCGTTGTTTTTGACCGCTTTTATGTGTTCTTTCATTCGGCACGCTATGGTACGTTTTGTTTGGCCGATATATGAACTGCCACAGCTGCAGTCAATCTTATAGACACCCGGTTTCTCTATTGGGAAACTATCTTTTGGAGATCGTAGACATTGTGTTACTTTTCTTAATGGAGTGAAGACAGTATTAAGTGAGTATTTATGAAGTACGTTTGAGATCTTGTCTGTCACTCCTCTTATGTATGGCAAGAACACAGGTTGCCTGTCTACTGTGTCTTTAAAGTGTCTTGATTTGTGTCTAGATGGTAGCTGCCCTCTATATCCATTATTCTGTAAGACTTTCTGAACATGTTCCAACTCTTGGTTTAAGTGTTCAAGGTCACACAAGTCATAGGCTCGGTTTGTCAGTGAAGTTCAAACTATTCTAATGTTGGTGACCATGAAAGTTTAAAACAATGTAATCTTTAAGTTTCCGATTTAATCCGATTGCAAGCTCATTAAAGTTAATTAATGAGATACATTCCTCTAATTATCACTGGACACCAATACCCATAATTCCTCGCCATTCGAGTATTTTCCGAAGAGCAATCGCTTATTTAGTAAATACCGTGGCTGAATTTGCATTTTATCGGCTGTCGGCGTTGTTGTGGCGATATTGCGATTTAGTATTCCCGTTAGGTATCGGTATTATGGAATTGTGATAGTTCTTAGTTTGTTTGTATCAAATTAAACTTAGAAAACACGGACGTTTTTTACGAATCATAATTTAAAAATTTTATTAACCAAAAGTTTTTTTTAAAAATGGATAATTTATTTGTTTTCTTTTATTCAAGAAAGATTTTTTTTTGTTTTAGCTTAGACGCTAAAAATGTTGAGGAGAAAATGTTCCATGGAACCTGTTTCAAAATAAAGATGTCTCATACAAAATATGATCTCACTTGTAAAGAATTTTATACTCTCGCTCAGTTCGCACACACATATGTGGCAGGTTCATTTATTATTCAATTTTTTCCTTTTTTCCAGCAAACGGGTTAATAAGAACTTTTTTTCCATGACCCATAGGAAGAGTTGTTGTTTTTTTTTTTATTTATATTAACAATTAAAATTTCATTACTAAATAAGCTACACAATATAGGAAACATTTTGGAGCTTTACAAAGTAGTCTTATCACAATTTCTCCCAGGCAGCCATCAAGAGCTTTTATTTTCCTTTTTAAGAGTCGGTTCAACTGTACTTCACATTTGAATTTGAATTGACAGAGAAAGGCAGCTCATATTATTCCTTTTTTAAGGTTACGTGCACCCTTTTTGTGACCAACGGGTGACCTAAAGTTTCTCTAGTACATCCTAAGCCAACAGCGGTGGACACTTTTAGACCCTTATATTCAAGTACATATTTACATAAGAAGAGGTTACTTACTGTTTGAGTTTGTTCAGTAAACACGTCAAATATCAGTTTTCTATTACAATTCTGAATCTGAGGGTTGAATTGAGAATATTTCTTTGAAAAAAATTTCACGGTATACTTATTTTAGCAGAAGTTGAGGATTAGTAAAGTAAAGCAACCAAGCCGTGGTTGTGAGCAGATGGGTGACCATTCTAATGGCATCAATAGTCGGACGGAACACGATAAGGGCTAGTTACACAATGAACGGATATATAAAAGATAAAAATATATACAGGACAAAAATGCTTGAAAATCGTGTCAAAAATATTTATTCTCCAGATAAGTAAATTATAGCTTATTCAGAACTAATGCAGAACTTATCCATACATGTTAAAACAGGCCCTTAGTGACATTTAAAATGACATCTAAATTAACAGTTTTACCTGTGTTTAACCTCACCACAGTGGTAACACTAGCAGCGAATCCGAATTTACCTTTAAATTTTCGGAAACAACAATACGATTTAAAAGTATAAGTACTTACTGAAGACTTACTACAAAAATGTTTCGTTAGTTCATACACGTTAAATTAAATAAATTAACCATTTACACTTGACAATATTAACAACTCAAACTAGCAGTGTAACACGCGATACGACACACAACAACACGACGCGTTTCAATTGCTCATAAATTTGATGTTTTCAAGTAGATGGTAGGTGGTATTTTAATTTGTTTATAGTTAGACAGTTGAAACTTTCACAGATGATGTATTTCTGTTGCCGCCATAACAACAAACTAAAAACCAATACAAAATAAATATTTAGGGGCTCCCATACAACAAACTTGTTTTCATGCAGTTTTACTAGATAATGGTACGGAACTCTTCGTGCGCGAGTCCGACTCGCACTTGGCCAGTTTTCTATTATATTATACCGGTGATAAAATGCATATTCATCAAGCGAATAGCAGCGACTGATAGTAGTCCCATCGCGAAGTTCGTTCAAATTAATCATTCGTTCCGAGGCAGTTTGGTTTGAAACATCAATCAACGTCAAACTTGTCTTTCCCGGCTTTATGGCGAAATCACGACTAACAGCATTTATAAAGGTGGGAAGTAAAATTACTATACCTTATATTAAAGCAGGAAATTATAATTTAATCAATAATGACTAAAGACTACGGTTTTCTTTGCTTGTTCAATTTTTGAAACCTTGACAATTAGTTTTTATCGAAAGTACATTTCATTTGAAAAATAAGATAGATAAAAAAATATAATTTAATTTAGTAGTTAATCGTTAACCTCAAATCCATTGTTTTCTAACAGTTTGTGAGTTTTATTTATAATTTCGAAATTATCGTTTACTAAAATTACATCACCGGAAATCGAACTAAGCACCTTCGCACTTACAAAGAAAACCACGCCTTTATAATTTGTAGCCAATCGAACTATTGGTAATAATTAATAATAATATTTTTATAATTTTATTGAAATAAAACGACTACAATAATGTAAAACATGTGACTTTAAATGTGTCTTCGTTATTAGAAATATCATGAAATTGGTTATAACCCGTTATTGCGAATATGAAAATGAATTACAATTAAACATTGTAATTAAATTACAACTGTTTCTTTCACATAATCACAAACGCAGACATGACATAACATTTCGCTGAGTCAGCACTTATTATTTTTCCTATGTACAGTCGAATACATAAAACTATGTTACGGATTTGATAATTATGATTTTCTGTCTTTCAATAATAATTCATTGCCATTAGGTGCCTAAAGATTATTAGACAGAAAGTTTTTGTAACAGTTACAAGTTACAGTGGATTTTGCAAAATACACATCTTTTTTTATTTAAAAAATGACTAATAACTTAATAAACAAGAAATGGCAAAAAAAAAGGATGTTAAAAAATAATAATAGAAGACGAACAAGTACACCGGAGTTAAACCGATAGTAAATAGTAATACAAAACAAATTTACAACGTCTAACTCCAAACACGCAATCAATCTTAGGGGATAAATTGATACGATAGTTAGAAGCAGGTTAAAATCGACTTTCTAGAACTAGAAGCAAAGTTAAAAGCTAATAAAATAATAAATATTGGACAACATCACATACAGTGCTCTGATCCTAAGGCAAGTAGCTAAAGCACTTGTGTTATAGGAATCAGAAACAACGACGGTACCACAACACGAGACAATATAGAAAAGTTCGTTTTCCACATTGACCCAACCGTCAATGTGGAAAACGAACTTTCGTGCCAATCGAACCCAGAACCTCAGAGACGCCTTATACAGCAGGGTTATTTAAAAAAAAAACAACAATCTTGCACGGCTAGATAGCTATATCATGTTATACACAACAACATTTGTTCTACGACTTTAGATAATTTGACACATTTTAATTTCATACAAAAATAAATATCAATTTAATTTTACGTCTGAATGTTCTTATTTCTGTGCGCTTCACATCGGGAGGGATGAGGGAGGGCGGGGAACGAGCGGCGCGGCGTGCGTCGCCTAACATAGACTTACAAATGTCACGACAGTACAATAAAAGCTTAGAAAATCATTTTTAATTAATGTATTCAGATATAATAAAGCTCGTAGAACAAATATTGTGTTTTATAATGTTAGCTATCTAGTCGTGCGAGGTAATTTTTTTCAAATAACCCTGTATAGTCCGGTATGCTCACCTCTCGGCTACGGAGGTCGTCAAAAGCAAGTTAAAACAGATTTTCGTAGCTCACTGTACCTACATCATGAATTTTATTACACCATTTCAAGTTGGAAAAGTGCGTGCGAGTGGCGAAATTCACAACTTTTCATATAACTGTCAAAGCGTGAAGGATGGAACGTGAAAATAACATATAAGTTATTATTCAAAGACTTTTTCAGCAATTGTATGTGCCATTTGAAGTGTGAGAATGACAGTCATGATGATTAGATGGCTTTGAAAGGACAGTTGAGTTGTTTTAAAGGGCCTTATGACTTTGATAATGTAGGTTTTAGTCTGTAGTTCAAGGTTATTTGCTTTGTATTTGACGAAAGTAGATCTAAAAAAAAATAACTAAATATACCCAAACCAGGTATCAAACGCCGGACCCTGGCGTTCAAAGTGAATTAAAGTCACCACGCCAATCGAATCGTCAAAAGTTTATCAGACCCTAAGACATTAAAAAGGGTACCCAAATTAAAAGTACAAGAAACAGAATATAAACGTACTTATATATGTATACAATATATATTTTCAATACAAAGCAAGGTAAAGATAAATATCGCCGACCCAACGCTTCTAAAAATACCAACAAAAGGGTAAAAGGGTGTGTTTTTCTATATTCAGACCATCAAAGCTTTGAACGAAATGACTGACGTGACGTGACATACTGACTTACTGTATACGCCTTGCCTGCTGTTTTCGATAGTTTATACCGATACTTTAATATAGTATCGAAAGTACGGCAACAGTTATTAGTAGAAAAGAATAGAATAGTATTTATTTGGCACACTCAACATCCGATGGGATGTTCCGATTGCTCACTGTTCTACTCCGAAATACCTCGGTATAACATTGGATAAAGCCCTGACGTTTAAACAACACTGCATTAACACCAAGCAGACAGTGAGCACGCGGAACAACCTCCTGCGTTGCCTTACATCTTCTAATGCTGGGGCTTCACCTGCGTCTAATGTCGTTAATCAGTGCTCTATCTGACGTAGTACGCAGGTGTGGCCGGTCTTTGTGCGCTAAATTGCTTCAATAACATTAGACGTTAGGCGATAGCTCGGACGGCGGTAACTTTTGACACATCAAAGGGATTAAGCGGGCGTCTAGTGTGTTATTGTGGCTACACCTACTACACTAAACATGTTAAAACACGATCACATTCAAAAACTCTTTGTGAAATATATGTTAAAGTGCATAGTTATTAAGTTAGGGTGGAGTAGACAAAATGAGAAAAGTATTGAGTTCTTGGAAGCGTTTTTTTTTATTTTAAAGACACACTCACAGATCACACGCTAAATAAGTCGCTAGACGCTAGAATCAAACGACAAATAAGTGTGGCCACGCACTTAGCGCCTAGCTTAATGCTTTAATTTAGTTAACGCTAATCATCCCGTTATTTGAACGTTAGACGTCACGCAGGTGAAGCCCCAGCATAAGTGGGGAGCCTCATCACAAACTCTGCGGACGACTGGCCTAGCCCTAGCTAGCGAATACGCCAGTCCAGTCTGGTGCCGTTCAGCAAATACACATCTAGTGAAGCTTTGAACGAAATGACTGACGTGACGTGACATACTGACTTACTGTATACTGCCTTGCCTGCTGCTGTTTTCGATATTAAAGTATCGAAAGTACGGCAACAGTTATTAGTACCTAATGTAGTCCAGTAACGGATGATTAGTTTGACTTAAGCGCTTACTATACTACAATAAACTAAATTTAGTTAATCTGCGTCCGCTCGCTAGTCGACTAAAAGCTCATATAGTTCGAATTTAGCCGTCATTTTTCACTATAACGAGAATAGAAAAGCTATATTTTTAATGGGTCCCCTAGGTAGTTCCGAATGCCGCTGTTGCAATATAAACGCTGTTGCCATTTTTTTCCACTGCCTCATAGCTTCAAAAACTTATGGACTCGAATGATGTTTCGAAAAACATTCTTACTGTTTTAAACGGTACTACGTCATGGTTTCTGAAATCAGTAGGTAACAATTTTTATTTTATAAAGTCAAATTCTTATAAAAATTATTACTCTTTAGTTTAGATACATTGCAGCGGGTTCTAAACACTAGCCGCTGTAAAAAAAGGTCAGTCTGAAAAACCTACAACTTTGAACTAAGCGTAGTGTTCATTGGAGGTATCGAAATAATGTAAATAACAAGCTCAACTTTATAAAAATAAGATAGATCCAGTACAAAACCCTTTTAATTTGTTATCGTTATAATTTTGACAGATGTTAACTCAGCAAAATCGGTTTCCCAAAATTGATTCAATACTGAACTAGTTCTAAACTCCGATTGAAAATAAAGCTTCTGTTTGCTGTACGACACATAACTTGGTATATTTTAGCGCCGAGGTGTCGCCGCGTCTGTGAAATTTCATATTTCCAAACCCACCGCCTTAATACGAGAAGAGTTGGGACGTGGATGTAAAGCAAATTGAAGGATTTTCATTTGAGAACCGAAGTTGTCATTTTTATGTAATGTCCAATAATCAAAGTGTTGACTGGACACTTTTGTTAAATTATATAATATGAATTTGACTTTAAAATAAAAATGTTTACTGATTTCAGTAACCATGTGATTCTGGCTGTAGTTTTCTTCAGCAAGTACCGTATATAGTTACCCTAACCATTGTTATTTTTCTGTTTGTTTTTTATTTATCAGTTATATACAATGTTACTCTTCCTTTCGCTCTCTCTCCTTACACACACGATCAATTTGGTTGGTACTTGCTTTATTTAAAGTTGATAGAGCCATCAGATTTTATAGGCTGAGGCTTCCGTTAAATCAGTTTATCCGACTTATATCGCTTGATTTTAGTCTTCGATCTAAAAGTTTAGTCACTATACAGGATGATTTATCAAAGTGTGAGATATTCAAGAATTTGTCTACACTTATGAAACAATACAAGTATCCCAAGAAACTATTTATTGATAACAACAATTTTGTTAGTATGTACCTAGTATTATGTTTGCCGTCCTAGTTTTTGGTATAAAATAGTTTCGTATACTAAAATTAAGTTAAGATTAAGGCAACTAGTTTTTGGAAAAGTAGTTTGTTATCAAAAATACAAACACAACCTTAAGTTTTGACGACCTCCGTAGCCGAGAAGCGAGCACGCCGGACTTTAAATGGCTCCGCCATTTCTGAGGTTTCGGGTTCGATCCCCGGTCGGGTCAATGTAGAAAACGAACTTTTCTATATTGGCTCGGGTCTGGGTGTTGTGGTACCGTCGTTGTTTCTGATTTCTATAACACAAGTACTTTAGCTACTTACCTTAGGATCAGAGCAATGTATGTGATGTTGTCCAATATTTTTATTTATTTATTTATTTAAGTTTTCTTATAAAAAATCATTCTTAATACAAAGGATCGTACCATAAACAGTGTTTTTAACTTTATAATAACGGGTCTAGAAGCTGTAGATCAGTGGCCTAGGTTGCGTCTACCGAATCTGATCACACGCCGCTCCGAATGCATAGAGCCGTCACCCGCCCACAAATCTTACTGCTCTTTGAAAGGCTGCGAGACCAGAGACTTGAAATATTACGTCTATTGTCGAAATGGAGTTATAAAGAACTGTGTTAGACGTTGCATTTATTGAAGTAAGTGGAGGTTTTTCAAAATTTTTATTACATGGCACCGGTATCTTATGATTTTTAAAAATATGCCTGATTGTAAGTCGATTATACGTAAGTTAGAAAAGGAACAATATGAACAGATGACCTGGTAAAATGCTTAAGAAGTTGCGCAGTTGACACCACTTATTGATGGATGGATGATGGACATGATATTTTTTTATGAGCGGACAAAACGTGTATTACTTCCCTTAAATCTTTACAATGATAGCAATCTTTACAAAGGACTGAATTCGAATCTAAGTGAGGAAAAGGGGGTTCATTCTCGTATACAAGCTATGTATGTCACTTTCCTTTTGCTTAAAACAGTTTGCTGAAAACAGTGTTTTTTTGTTCTTTTAACAAATGAGATTGTACCGAGTTATCAGGCTTTATAAGGACTTAGTTTTAATAAATTATGTCTTTGAATTATTGAGGTTTATCGTCTGACGAACATTTTATTTTACTTCTATAATGTATATCGGCTCTACTTATTTCACTTAAGTGAAGCGTTTTATAATAAAATGTAGAAAAAATGATGACTGACACACTCAACATAACTCAATATTTAAGGCTTCGTAATAACTTTGCTAACGTATTTTAAAAGTGTAATTATGGTTGAATTTAAAAACTCTTTAGACCGTCTAGCTCGTCGGGAAAGTTAGACATTAAATTGAGAAAATTAGAAAATTCTAAAGTATCACCATGCACACATTATGCAGGCGTTTGCTTTCAAAGTTATTAGGAGCAGTTCAATAACTTTACAGTATGACCGTCATACTCAAATGTTTCGTAATACGGACTACAAAACTGCATAAGTAATATTTAAAGCGAGTTTGCTTGCGTTTGTTTAGTTGGAGTCTCGACTCCAAGATCCGTTTTCTGGATTTAATTGATTAAAATATTTTATAAAAATACTATTGCTTTGTCGTTGGCACACATAAGGTCTTCTAGCAAGCATGAATCAGGGCACGCAGAACAAGACAGCAAATGGGACATGTCTTGCGGAGTGAACCCGCAAACACAGGACAGATCAGGGCCATAACCATGAACTCTTAAAACAATCTCAAAGTTGTCAAACATTATCATTTCTGTCAAATTTTGTATGAAATGACGTACCAAAATTGACAGATTTGACAACTTTGAGATTGTTTTAAGAGTTCATGGTTACCCCGCAGTTCCATCGGAAAGTCCCCACCTATACATGGTGTCCTTGCATCTACCCACTTGGGACCGGAGTCGCCAATTACCGGTCACAACAAATTTAAGACGCTTTACCATCGACACGATAGGAAGAAGAAAATAATATTTCTATAATAACCAAAGCTAACAATAAGCCAATAATTGTAAGAACAAACAAAAGCTCTTTGTTGACGCCCAACAAAATACTTCCGCCCAAAAGAAGCCGCGTGAATTTTTAATAAAGCATCCGTGACAATGATCTCGGGGGAGACTAGTTTGTGCCCTGACACCTCTGAGCTTAAACAAGCTTTAATAACTGGGGCTGGGTAGCAAAGTTTAATTAGCTTTTACATTTAATTAGTAACCTACTTTTTAGGGTTCCGTACCCAAAGGGTAAAACGAGACCCTATTACTAAGGCTCTGCTGTCCGTCTGTCTGTCCGTTTGTCCGTCCGTCCGTCTGTCTGTCTGTCTGTCTGTCTGTCTGTCCGTATGTCTGTCTGTCTTACTGTCTATCTGTCCGTCTGTCACCAGGCTGTATCTCATGAACCGTGATAGTTAGACCGTTGAAATTTTCACAGATAATGTATTTCTGTTGCCGCTATAACAACAAATACTAAAAACCAGAATACATTGAATATTTAAGGGAGGTCCCATACAGAAAACGTGATATTTTGCTCGTTTTTATAGATAATGGTGCAGAACCCTTCGTGCGCGAGTCCGACTCGCACTTGGCCGGTTTTTATTTTCCGTTAAAGCGCTAGCTAGCACTCTATTTTAAGTTTATATCAAAAAATGGGTAGCTAATATCAATTATTAATATTCATTTACCGTCGCAGTCCCTACAACATGAATAGTATTTGAAACAAGTTGAACCAATTATACCCAACTGAATCCGCGTTAGTCCGGCAAAGTTTCAAAGATATGTACGGACAGACAACAAAGTTATCGGACAAAGTCCGTTGATTGCGCATGTACAGCCATGACCAAGTTATCCATTCAAATTGGATTTCTGATGTTTTGTTTTACCCCTGACGCAAAATATTGACACCTATGTATGTTTATCTATTTGTAGCGCGCCTATGTATATATGTATATCTTCTGTCAGTAGCGTCGTTGTTCCAAAACGTATTTACGAAGCGATTTTGAAGCGCTAATAAAAAAAAAACTAATATATCAGCCCCTCTTACACGAGCAACAAACACGATATGATATGATCATAGCGATTTATCTCCTCTTTACTTTCAAAATATGATAACATAGCCGCCATCTTTAACTTTTATTGGAACAGTGAGCATGTCTGTGCCGGCGACGTCACGGTTATGATCGCTTTTTCGTTATAAGTTCATATTTTGACAAAAATATGCGATAAATCGCTATTTTATATCGTAGGTATCATATTATCGTGTCGTGTGGTGCCGGCACGTTAAAAGAATAGCACCAGTCCTTTTCTTCCTATGGGTGTCGTAAGAGGCGAATACAGGAAAACCGCCACAAAAAAGACGGGCAGCAGCGTCTCCTTTTCAACCATTGGCCAAACTGCGATCGCCAACCCGCCTGCCAAGCGTGGCGATTATGGCTAGATCTTCCTTTTGGAGAGGCCTGTGTCCAGCAGTGGACTGATATAGGCTGGTGATGATGATGATGATGATCATATTATCGTGTTTTGTTGCTCATGCTAGAGGACAGGAATGTTTCTTAGCTATGAATGAGACAGATCAGGGCCACAATTCGGCTAATTTTAAAGTGGCATTATAGAATAACAATTGGATTTCATTATAATTGTTTGACACAATCACAGTCTTCAAGTCTTAAATTATTAGCTCAGCATAACCACAAAACGGTTTGTGTCAAACATTTACAATGAGATCAAATTAATATTTAATTATGCCACTTTCAAAGCAGAATTTGGGCCCATGTCAGCCGACTCTTCAAACCTTGGAATACAAGTTATACTTTAAAATATTAAATCTCGAATGCAACGTATGTAAAATTTTCAACTATTGATATCAAACCGTCTCTCCGAATGGGGATGGACGGTAAAGCTCAACCCGTGATCAAGATAAATGACCACAAAAATATTACACAAAAGCAAAATGAAGGTTTAATCCTTACGGAAGATTAAATATTAACGGACCTAATAAAAGCACTGTCAATCAAGATAATGCCAAGGAATAGATAGTTAAAAGTAATTTATAACAGAAATTACCAAAAAGGTGATTCCCAAAAATTGTAATCCCAAAAGTTTTTACGAATAATCAAAAGTTTGATATTAGAAAGTTAATCAAACGCAAGATAATTTGTAATTAAACACAATGAAATATGACACAGTAAGCTCCGTAAGCTCCATTGAGCAAAACGTCACGATAAAAATTACCAAATGACGTTAGAGTCATGCAAAAAAAAACCGACCAAGTGCGAGTCGGACTCGCGCACGAAGAGTTCCGTACAATTATCCATAATAACGGGAAAAAATCACGTTTGTTGTATGGGAGCCCCCTAAATATTTTTTTTTCTGTTCTTTAGTATTTGTTGTTATGGCGGCAACAGAAATACGTCATCTGTGAAAATTTGAACTCTCTAACTACCACGGTTCATGAGATACAGCTTGGTGACAGACGGACAGACAGACGGACAGCGGAGCCTTAGTAATGGGGTCTCGTTTTACCCTCTGGGTACGGAACCCTAAAAACAAACAAATTGTAGGGTAGGGTGTTCATTTATACTCAAGTTGAGTTTACAGAAAAAAATACTTTAAGGCTGGGTTGCACCATCTTACTTTAACTTCAAAAGTCAAAAGTCTGTCTGTCTGTCTCCATACAGAAACACCGGTTTAAGTTATAGTTTTGGTTAAAGGTAAGGTGATGCAACTCAGCCTAAGAATATAATCTATTTATTATACAAACCTCAGAATACAAACTCATAAGGTTATATCTGTACATTTTTAGCCAATAAAAACCAAACGCGCAACTTCTTCTTTAAATTTTATTTTATAGCTCTTAAGAGGCAATGATTGCTTGTCTCCCGAGCTTAGAGCTTTGTTTCAGTAATTTAATCATGCCTTCATAATATTACATGACAAATAGTCATGGATCATCATCATCATCATCACCAGCCTATATCAGTCCACTGCTGGACACAGGCCTCTCCAAAAGGAGGATTTTGCCATAATCGCCACGCTTGGCAGGCGGGTTGGCGATCGCAGTTTGGCCAATGGTGGAGAGGAGACGCTGCTGCCCGTCTTCTTATGGTGGTTCTCCTGTAGTCGCCTCTTACGACACCCATAGGAAGAGAAGGGGTGGTGCAATTCTTTTAACGTGCCGGCATCACACGGCACGAGTCATGGATATTAGTAGGAAACAAATAAAATAAACGTTAAGGTAGGCTAAGTGTGTGTGTGTGTGAGAGTCTGCACCTGTTTCAATGTGAAGTCTTATACTCGTATACAATTGAGAAGTTGAGCGCTGGGCGAAAGTTGCGCAGAAAACTATTACAAGAGTCTCATAGGAGATTGCACATTTGCTAGATTGGACCTACTGAATCTATTTCTAACAACTTCAAGAGTTTTTCGAGTTATAATTTTATGGAGTCGCCTAAATGTCTTTATGAAATTTGGATTCGCTCTAACAAACCTTACTTCTAAAAGTCAATTTTAGGTTTTATTGACTTCAGCTTAAGAGCTAAATGAAATAAGTCTAGACCGTATACTTATTACCTTTGCAATGGATTATAAAAGGGATTTGCAATTTTGATGAGTCGTTTAAAGTTAGTTATACTGTGATAAGACTTCGTTTTTGAAAACGAGACTATAAAACTAAATGATCTGTTTAACGTTAATTTAATACAAAATTGTGAGCTCATTTAAGAAAAACTTTTAATTTTAGTGTGTCAGTTAGATTTTTATTTACAAAATGTTCGTCCTCATCATATAAATACTTGCCTTTTTAGGGTTCCGTACCCAAAGGGTAAAACGGGACCCTATTACTAAGGCCCCGCTGTCCATCTGTCCGTCGGTCAATCTGTCACCAGGCTGTATCTCATGAACCGTGAACGTGTTTTTTTTGCCGTTTTTATAGATAATGGTACGGAACCCTTCGTGCGCGAGTCCGACTCGCACTTGGTCGGTTTTTCGAGATTCGTAATAGAACCACTGGATCAGACGGTTTTTTACGGTCTTGCTATTTATTTTGTAAATTCAAATTCAAATGTATTTATTGCAGTCATGTGGTTCACTAATGTGATATTTGTATATGTTTACATGACATGAACATGTAATGATCACGACCTCCGTAGCCGAGAGGCGAGCACGCCAGACTTTAATTGGCGCCGTCATCTCTGAGGTTCCGGGTTCGATCCCCGGTCGGGTCAATGTAGAAAACAAACTTTTCTATATTGGCTCGGGTCTGGGTGTTGTGGTCCCGTCGTTGTTTCTAATTTCTATAACACAAGTGCTTTAGCTACTTACCTTATAATCAGAGCAATGTGCGTGATGTTGTCCAATATTTATATTATATTTATGATTCATTTTTTTAAAGCTGACGAAAGTAAGTTATTTGCGCTGTTTCTTCTGATATAGTCAAATTCTACTCTCTATTTCGGTTTATTATTTTTATTGCATTTTATTATTTATTAAAAATTGAATATTTTTTTATCGCACCGCCCACAAAATACCTCTGTTTAGCCTATTGGTCGACTGGCAGAGAATGCACATATCTGTTAAGCCTAATAGTGGACTGGATAAGAGAATGCCTCAAGGCATTAAGTCCGCCTATTGTATGATTTTTTAAATCTGTGCAATAAAGTTTAATAAATAAATAAAATCCACAGTTATGAAATTACATTTATACATAACTTACAGCCAATAATGGATTCTGTTCTACAGCGTGTTAGCTAAAAATGGTGGATCAAGCCAAAACTAGCATATGTAAACATATGCATATAAATAGTATGTATGGTGAAGTCGGAAAGATATCGTGGAATGTCGTGGGTATCAGAAAGATGTGGGACGTGTATAAGTGCCCGGAAGATTTCATTTCATTTTATTTCATCATCATTTCAATTTTTTTAATTTGATTCTTACCATTTAATAAAACCCTGTATAACATACAAATTTACGGTTGTAGAGCTGCAGCCTAAAGCTATATTTTAGGATTAGTATAAGTGCCTGTAACTTGGCTTATATAAGGTAAGATTGTATTAGTGTACATCCTGTTAACCTGTGACTATATAGGTGAAAAGCAATCGTAAAAACCAATTTTCAAATGTGTACCATAAAAACTAAAAAAGTTAAAAATAAAAATCAACAACATTGACTTCATATTGCATAAACTCGTCCTATCTTTGGTACGTTAAACCATCTGATTATCCGTCTTATTCCATCCCGTTGTCAGAGCGAGAAAGAGTTGAAGATAGGAAGAGTTTATGCAATATGAAATCAATGTTGTTATTTTGTATTTTTAACTTTTTTAGTTTTTAGATAGACATTTGAAAGTTGGTTTTTACGATTGCTTTTCACCTATATAGTCACAGGTTAACAGGATTTACACTAATAAAATCGGACCTTATATACAAAATAAAATGGGTCCGACATTCTACGCCGCATGCATTTATCTACTGAATCGTCCGTTTCTTTGTCCATCAATTCCACTCCACTTTTCATTCGTCCCACTAAACTAATCTATTATTAAAATATGCCGACAGCGTCAACTAATCGCTCGCAGGCAATAAACTTCCCGCAGAAACGAGTTTGCGAAGTGGGACAGCGATATCGAGATATCGGAGTCCAGTTGCATCGAATAAATTTCAATCAGTAGCTAGAGGAGTGACGTTTGTGATTTCACAGCCTTTATAAAGTGAATTAAATAAATAAATAAATATCAGACAACATCACATACATTGTTCTGATCCTTAGGTAAGTAGCTAAAACATAACGACGTTACCATAACACCCAAGGCAATATCAAAAAGTTCGTTTTCCACATTGACCCGACCGGGAATCGAACCCGGAACCTCAGAGATGGTGGCGCCATATAGTCTGGCATGCTCGCCTCTCGGCTACGGAGGTCGTCAGTAGAATTGGAGTCTTTAAATACCTTTAGGCCTTTCGTAATAAATATTTGTTCATGTAAAATACTAAGACCTAATTTAATGATTTCAACGTAGATATCAACGTACGGACAACAGCACGTCGACCTACCACAAAATGTCAAATTTTCTCATTTGAAAATGAGCTCTATATGTCAGGCTTAAAGTTGAAAATCTATTGGAGAATTTTTTACTTTTGGGGTAGGTCGACGTGCTGTTGACTGTACAATAACAAAATTAAGTTAAAATAAAATTAGTTTGTAATATAAGTAACTAAAAAGTTTGTAATATTGTAATATAGTATTATAAACTGAACATACAGCCTATGTAAAAAAAAACTCGTCCAATCAAACACCCTGTATATTAACGTAAGTCACCAAAGTCTATTATAATCTTGTATTTATCCCTGATTATCTACTAATAAGCATAACCTATCCTGATAAAACAGTTGATTTGTTTAAACTTTATAGCACAGATAAAAAAACACATACAATAGTCATACAATTATAGATGGACTTAATGCCGTAAGGCATTCTCTACCAGTCGACCATTCGGCTAAACAGAGATGTTTTGTGGGCGGTGCTATAAAGGATAACATATACAAATCAATATAAAATCATAAACTACATAAAAACTACGTACTTAAACTATAAATACTGTCATATTTTTACATAATACTATTATACATAGGTAGTCTATATAGGCATAATTTATAAATAAATAAATATGACGACGATCATAGACTAGAAGAGTTCAAGTAGATGATTGCAATTGACGAACATGAGCGCGGATACGCTTCTTGAAAGAGTTTCTGATAATAAAGTTTTATTTATTTAATTTATATAATCACACAAATGTATACTCACTATAAAATTGTATGTAAGTACAACTCATTTTAATTGCAAAGAAGATATCACAAGCAAAGTGAATTTGTCGACTAATTTACATTAATAACTCTCCAAAAATTCGAGCGCTAAATAAATCCAGTGCTGAAACATAAATATTCTTTTCACAAAATCCCCTAGGCACCACGAATTTCGTGTGAAAAATTTAAAGACATATTTTAATACCCGTATGTGTGACAATAAAAGAGAAACACGAACAAGCGATGCCAGCCTGTATGTCAGCTATTTTAACGGGCATAAAAGTAGGACGTAGTATTTGTGTCTAAGTAAAATTTTCGTAGCTCTACGAGCTACGGGCTACGAGAGCTACGCCGTAGCGCCGTTTCGAGTGGGCAAAGAGTAAGCGTTGAGGGACGAATTTTTCAGATTAGACAAACTTTTGAATGCTTATAATTGAAAATTGGGGTGCGGTGGTTCAGCCAAAATAACGCTTGCTCATTCGATTATGGTCTTTTGATACTTTTAAACGATACAGTACAGTTTTATAGTTGTATAAATCGCTGTAAGAGAACCTTCATTTTAAGTCGAATGGAGCTGAAAATGTTAATGGCAATATTTTTAATTATGAGAATGTTTTTTTTTATTAACATAATTATAGCGATTCTCAGCAATTAAGAACACGATACTTATTTAAGAGGTAGAAGACTCGCTGTAAATAGAACCAGATTATTATGTTAAGGCTTTGTCAAAGGCTACAAACTAGAATGTTGAGGCGGTTCTACAAATATGTTTTTAGTTAAATATGTTTTAAATGTGTTAATTATTTCAATTTAAACATTTTTTTTATCACATTAATAACATATAATTCAACGTTTTATTAATCAAATTGATGATTGTACTTTTGTATTTTTATGAGTAATTATATAGATTTTTATATTTTTAATGGTATACATAATATAGCACAATTAAAATATACAAATACTCCATTAAATAAGGAGCTACTCGTACTTCGCTGTAAATCCTACTAAGCACAACGTTATGTTAATTGAAACACTTAGCGAAATTATTCCTACCTATAGATTCGAATGTGCGCTAGGCACTAAAATAACTAGGTTACGCAATCATCATTAACGTCAAGTGGCCCTTCTGTACACACCTGCTGTATGACGTTAGTTTGCGTAGCACTTTCTACTCGATTTACATAATAGGCGCGTTAGAGCTAGAAATACACTGTTTGACATAGTTTCGCAATTGACAATCACCCATTGCTATATAACAGGACGTACATAGCACTCAATTTTCGACTTTAACTTCAAACTGATAGTGTCTATAGTTGTGTAGCAGCTAAAGTTTGGAGAGATCTTGAACTCAAGTGATCGCCGAACGTGCTTAGTAGTTGAAGACATAGTGTAAATAGATAAAGTGGCTTCAGTGATCAGCGGGTCTAAAACGGCCGCATTGGATATTTCATTTTTAATCTGATTTATTTAGTGAAATGTAGCGGAAATGATTTGCAAACCCTAAAACGGACACATTAATTAATGAATCATATGCAATTCATTTCATCAAATGGATCATATTTGATCACGTTAAAAAAATATAGTGACGCGTCCAATCATACTTTACGGTTTTTGTGAAAATGAATGTTTTTAACAACACAAAGGAACAAAATGTTTCATAATACTCAAGTTTCTACAAATATCAATACAAAATAAGTATAAAAATAACATTAAAATGGTGTTTCACCAATTTGACATTTAATATGAATTACTCTTTTCATAATAAGTGGACCATATTACGAATTTCTATACAAAACTGTCAAATTAGATGAACTGCAAATATGAAATGTTCGAGGCTCATTTTATGATTCATCAAATAACATTTGACATTTTCATTTTAAGATTTGCTAAATGAAACATATTATGAACGGAATATGAAACATCCAATGCGGCCGTTTTAGACCCGCAGTTCTTACAGAAATCAAAATTCGGTCCAAAGTAGGGTGATCATTGGGCATTTTAAAACATTATTTCTTATCAAAAACAGCTTCATAACTCCCAATAAAACCGATTTAACCAATTCATTTTTGCAAATAGGCTTAAACTAAGCACTTTTACACGTCCCATTATTATTATTTTTCCTACTACTGCTTTGGGCTAGCGCCGAGAAGAAGCAGCGCAAGAAACTCGGTCACTATTGTCAGCCTCTTTTAAAAAGTTTCAAATAGGTATACATAACAAAATATTTAATTACAAAATAAATGCACCTGTGCGAGCAAGGCAGTATTTATAGCCAAACATTTTTATCATAATAATTTATAACAGTATAATACCCTTTTTTCATGAGAATCTTTTTATAATAATTACCTTCCAGAGTAGGTTTATTTGTGATTATTTTTTTAGTTGACATTTAACTGTTGTTTGTTGCTTGACTCCAATGTACAAATTTCTCAGTTTTTTGTTTGAAGCTAATTTAAAAATTCTAATAAAATATTAAATCGATTCGATTGAAGTTTTTGTGGTCTGTTTATAATAACCTCGGTTCTTGTGCCTTATAATGTGAGCTTACTGTATCAAACGTCTAGTATGTAACTGTTCTACCTCTGATCCTACTTCTTGGTGCATCGGGTAATCACTACCTACGTTTATAGAGGTAAGTTGAATTAGTTTCGTCTGTAATATTTAAATTTGTATTGGAGAGGAAATTGTAATGTACGAGTAGTTTCGTATGCATTTAACCATCCCTCTGTTCTAAGACCTTTAATGTAACTGGAAGTTTTGCCAAAGGATGGGTTGCCTCATCAAATACTAAACAAAAATAGCTTGTAAGGTTTAAGGTTAAATTAAAATATTGGACAACATAACATATTGGACAACATCACATACATAGCAATGATCCTAAGGTAAGTAGCAAAGCACTTGTGTTATAAAAATCAGAAACAACGACGGTACCACAACACCTAGACCCGGGCCAATATAGAAAAGTTCGTTTTCTACATTGACCCGAACGGGGATCGAACCCGGAACCTCAGAGATGGCGGCGCCATTCAAGATCCGGTGTGCTCGCCTCTCGGCTACGGAGGTCGTCAATGAATCGAGTCAATTAATGATGAGTCGAAATAGATTGAAATGAACTGAAGTGGCAGTGGTCTGGTTCCATTTCACGTAGGCGTGATCTTGAGTGGAGAATGTGAGTTGGAAAACGCAGCGTAGGGCGCCATGCGACAAGATAGAGCAATGAAATACGATGCTAATAAAGCTGCTATAGATAAGCCGAGTATCGGGCTAAGGAGCGTGCATTGGAAGAGGCCAATGTCCAGCAGTGGACTGACGTAGGCTGATTATAAGGTACTTGAGACATACTTCAACAGGTTTTTTATCGAATGAAAACCAAAATCGACATCCCTATAATAAGGTTGTCTGGAAGAGATAGCTTATAAGCGATAATACCACCTAAATTGTACATCTTTCTGTAAATATCAACTGTAACTTCTTTGTTTGGTGTGCAATACTATCTATAATGAGGTCTTTCGTAAAAGTGTTAAAAGAGTGGTTCCTTTAGCCTGCCTACACAGTAAATACAATCTTCGGCACGAATCTTTAGCGTTGTGACTGAGTGGGGGTCTCGTTTCGCATCTTTGCAGAGGTGCACGGTACTAGAGACGTGTTTTCGCGTAGGAATCAACAAATCACGGCAATCCTGCGCATAATCGTAATGGTTATCTGCGCAACTTTCGTTCAGTGCTCGAGATCCGTGCTGCTAGTTGTACAACATGATTTTTGTTGAGACAAGACAGCTGTTGTGGACTGTGTGTTCAGGTTCTCGTTCAGGGGTTCTCGTTCTGGGTTCTAGGTTCCGCTCAAATAAAACTCGCATCGATGATCAAAAAATACTGAACATTTATTCTAAAAAAACACGCTATTAATATTCACAAATACACGTTTAAATTAGCGACTAGTGCGAGGTATCGCGTCGATAGGTCAACAGTCGTGTAGGCGCGCGTTCCCGTTCCGTAGTAACTGCTACGATGCTCCGTCCTTGTCTAGCCGCCTGCTACGGCTATGATGCTTCGTCTTCGTCTAGCCGTCGGCTACAACAGCTTTGACCTCAACTGAAGGTAAAGGGCCTGTCGAGTTCCTTATAGGAAAAACAGTCTGGTCGGTCCAAACACGGGTTCAGTCAGATACTTAAATTTCCTATTCTTTACTCAGCAGTGGTGGTTTTTACCACCCGGCGGTCGCATAACAATAGACATTCTATTGTGTCCTATATATCGGGACGAAAGGGATTCAAATAAAAAAATATGATGTTACTCTTAACGCGCAAAATTTTTGGCGTTTAACTACTGACAAATAAGTAATTTAGTTCTATTTGATAGTCACAAACATTCAAATAATATCGTATTTCGTTGATGTCAATAACAAATAAGTTTGTTAGCATATGGTTACAAAATGTAACAGCCAAACCACTTTCAAAATCAAAAGCACTAATTTGTGACCGCACATCAACATAACCTCAAAAACGTCCGTTTTAAATCGCAACATGAAAGACATAAGAGTCAGTAGGCCCCCTTAAAATTTATGTATGTTAAAAATAGCTTGCTGATAGCGAACCCAGAGCTTTTATTGATAGTGCAAGCATCAAACAACGACGATATCACAACACCCAAATAAAATAGAAAATCTCTTTTTCCACTTTAAACCGACGGCACTCAAACCGGACGTCGAAGATGGCGGCGCTAATACTGACGTGCTCGCCTCTCACTCACTACAGAAGTCTTTAAGGCTTGAAAAATTTAAATGTTATATTGTTGCCAAGAAGCGTATATCATAATTATGATTCTATGAGCATATTTACACACAGCACGTTCTTTTGGGGTTAAGATAACACTTCACCATCTTAATTTTGATCTAAATAAAATATTAAATATAGAAATAGCGAAATCCTCGCGGATGCAGTAACGATGTGTAAATTCATCACGAATCAATCAAACGCACTTGTATGAGTCTTTTGTAGAAACAGTGTCAGTTTTATATTAGTTAATTCTGTATACTATAGATGGCATTGTATTATATGTACATCGCGGTGTGACACTTACTTTTTGGCTACATATAAGTACCTAAGGTCTTTCAATAAATGAGTTCAAGTTTGAGTGTGAATCAAGTTAGCATTCAAGGATACAGTGGTTTCATTTCCTGACCCGAAGAACTACACCCTCGTAGGGCCTGAGCAAGGGTTTGGTCAGCACTGAAATTCACGTTGTTTAAAAATTACTATATACCTACATACATTATTTTGATTAACTAAACTCTCATTCACCGAGGTACTTGACCTCAGTGAGTGCAAGTTTAAGAGAGAAACAATTCTGAGCTGGGAGATGGCCCCGGAAAAACAAGAATATTAATTATATAAAATAATTTCTTCGGGATTGTGGCAATCACTGTGTTGTTTCGTATTTGGTTTTAACCTTCAACATCTTAATGCTATATCTATATCTAACACCAATGACTTATCAGTATTAATAATGTTTTACTGATTTAAATTTAGTATTAATAATTGTAATTAATTTATTGTAATTGTAAATAAATATTTTTAAAAGGTAACGAACAAAAGATTAGCAAGCTAAAGTGGCAGTAGACGGCACATAGCACGTAGAACTGACGGTCGATGGGGCAGAAAGGTGATGGAATAGAGGCCACGTATCGGCAAGCGCAGATGAGACAGGACAAGCCGCTTGATGCAGGCTGCTTCCAACCGGCCGATCTGGAAGTCACTGAGGGAGGCCTATGCTTAGCAGTGGATGAGGACGTCCTGTGGCTGAAATGATGATGATGATCATGATTCGAAAGATTTATGCGGAGTGACCTTTCTGTATCTACGGGTCTTGGAATCAAAATGAGAATTTCATTTAACATATTGTGTTGCGGAACTGGGCATACATTTGTTAACGTCAGTTCCACCGCACTAGACCGCTAATTTGGCGTTAGATAAAGCCTGGTTCAGCGGATCATTGACAACGCAATGATGGTCAAATTGGAATAATTATTAAATTCATCAGTATTACCTATTGTATTGGTTTTGCGATAGAATAGTTAATTATTACTTCAGGGATTTAGTTGTAATTTAAATAGGTACAGTGATTCCAGTTGTGTCCCAAAATTATTATGTTTTTTTATCTTTCTTTTTGAAGAGTAGTAATGGCAGCGTCTTGATAAATACACGTTGTGGCTAACTCACGACTCAAGAATGGGTCGGTGAAAATTCACACCCTTACTGTAAGTATTATATCTCTATACCATAACGAGCCATTTGTTTTATGCTTTTCATATAATAGAAAGTGCGGTATTGCTCTTCTTCTTTTTCTTTTTTTCATGTTGCCAGCAATTATTTTTTGTGGCCAGTATTCCGCCAACGAAACAGCACTATCGCGCAACAGGTATTCGCGTGTGCTGTCTGTACGCTTCAATTAAAGAAGGTGCTTATTTTAAAACAGTACCCTTCGTAGTTAGCTGTAGTATTTTCTGAAAGAGTACAGGATCGCACAAAAAGTGTGGCTGTTAAGAGTACTCGCTCTTCTAAAAGTATCAACAGTAAGATAAATTAGGTAGTTTGTGTCTTTGAATACAGCGGGTAAAAAAAAAGGTACTTATTCAAGTTAGTTAACGTGTAAGGAATTTGTAAATAATAACAATAATGGTTGCTATTTTAAGTACCAATCAACGAACGTGCTTATCAAATACGGTTGCCAGGTGTATATCAGTGCATAAGACCGAAGCCTGGCCGCGATCCAGGGATTTGTAAAATGTTTTTTTATGATCTATGGAACGAAATGAAACAAGCGCGCATTCATAGATATATCACACTTCTATTTGATTTTAATTTTTTAGATTTAAATTTGATTTTAGAATGTAATTCGTATTTGTTTATTGAGTAATATGGGACTTGCGTCCTGAAATAAATGAATTTTATTTTATTTATTTTATTCATAGAACGCCATACATTTCGTCTCTCAGTGCCCCAGACATGCGATCTGGCTGCTTGTTGTATCAAGTCCCTAATACGGACAAGTGGCCGATGAACATCATCATCATCATAGGCCGTCCACTCCTGAAAATAGGCCTCCCCCAAAAACTTCCATATTTACAGGCAAGGCCCCAATTCTGATAATTTAAAAGTTGCATATTTGAATATGAATTGGATCTCATTGTAATTTTTTGATATGCTGCTACTTATTTAAGACTTAAAATGAACACTAAAATTAGTAGCAGAATACCATATATGTCATTATTTTTATGTTAACAAGTTAATATTAGACAACATCACATACATTGCTCTGATCCTAAGATAAGTAGCTAAAGCACTTGTGTTATAGAAATTACACATTTTTAATTCTACTAAAATAAAATTTAAGACTTAAATTAGTAGCAGAATACCAAATGTGTCAAACGATTGCAATAAGATCCAATTGATATTCAATTATGCAACATTTGAATTAGCAGAACAGGGGCCATGGTAATTCGCCAAATCTGTATTCACCCTTGTGGTTCTTACCAAACACCTTCCATCCTCTATATACAAGGACACACCCTGACAAATGGCGTGCGCCAACACAGCGGGACGCAAGCGCGATTGACATTAAAACATTTACAATGGAGTGCCTCTCCTAATCCACGTTTTCATTAAAACGCCCAAATTCCATCATTTCTCACATTCGCTCGTAAAACACGTTCAAGGCTTAGTGCTGAGATGGCGACAGAGAAATTAGCACCACAGATGCCACATTACGTGACAATACGGGAATTTTAAATACCACTAACCCTCTACCATATATACTTCCTTCCTGCAACCTTTACCAGGTCGTCTGTCCACCTTGTGGGTGGACGTCCTACGCTGCGCTTGCCGGTACGTAGAGTTGTCTATATCAAAAATAAAAGAGATGAGCGTCCCCACGGACTTTGAACTAACTTGTTTACGGAATGTATCGGGGTAAATATCTGGGGGCGAAAAAACGGGTCTTTGAAGCCGCGTTATAAAGAAACGGTTTTGTGCGAGGTTTTTTGTGTGCGGTTATTTGACGACTGTACAAAGAATTCGAGAGGCAAGCCGGACTTGGCTTAGGCTCTGTGGTTTTAGGTTTGATATTCCGTAGGTTAAATTAGAAACTGAGCTTTTCTAGATTGTGCTGGGTCCGGGTTTTGTAGTGCCATCGTTGTTTCTGACATCTTTAACTCGAGTGCTTAGCTGCTTACCTTAGGGTCAAAGCAATGTTTCCAATATGTGTTTAAGTTTGTTTTATCACAAGCAGTTAAGATAGGGGCATTCGATAATGCCCCTTTCCTTTCTGTCCCGTTTTTTAAGCCTAAGTCCCGATATATAGAAAAGCGGAGCAACACGAGTCTAAGTATATCCGAAACGCCGCACTTTTACAACCGAAGTCATTCCTGAAATCTCTTATTGCCCTCTTAAAATCTGTTACCTCCATAAGTGGTTCAGTATTACCTTTGAGCGCCAAAGGAAGGAAGTTTTCTTAAGAGTACACTATTAAATGACTACAGCACATTTTAACAATGCAGATGTAGTAGAAATAAATTGATAATTTTCAACATTTATATGAAACTACTTTTACGGATTATTTCGCGATTTATTAACCTACATAGGTCTACCTGTGACCACGAACGCTGTAAAGTGTTCGAAACGTCAGGTTAAATAAAATGTTATAAAATCGCGAAATAATCCGTAAAAGTAGTTTCATTTAAATGTATCGTGTTCGCGTAAATAAAAGACAACAGTATAATTTTCAACATTTTGTAAAAAACTAAGAAGCGTAATGGCGCGTTTATATTTGCCCAGTGGCCGAATACGTCAAACGCATTCTATTTAACTGAATTCGTTCACAATATTGAACTTGATAAACGGTCAATTCGAATATGGCCAACCAAAACAGAAGTTAACAAGTAAATAAATAAATGAGCCAGCCACACAATAAAACTAGTGCACGGATGTTGAGCACTGGGCGAATGATGCGCGGAGGAAGACCATTACCATTATGCAGAGCCTGCACCGCCGGCCGTGATTGGTTGTTAGATCCGCGCACATGCGTCTCTGATACGATGATCGTCTTGTAAGATGCGCAAAGCGATCCCCACCCTTCCCCCCCCCCCCCCCCCTCCAATCTTCATAGTCTCGAAGTAACGAACATGAAGGATAATTGTGTTACCAAATACTAGACAATGAATTTTTACCGGGGCTATCTCCTTGTACACCCAGAACTTAGGTTATTTAGACAGACAGAATTTAGGATATATCGGAGCGACGTGAACAAGGAATCCATCGATTTGAAGGCGAATTACCGCGCGACTACAATCGAGTAGTTAAGATGGCGAGAATAGAAAGAAAGATACTCTTTATTACACACCACATAAAGCAAACAGTGTCTACCGAGAAAAAACGGATACGGATTGAAACCGAATACGGCCTAAACGGATAACGTAAACATGGCAAAAGGCGTACTAGGGCTGGTCAGGCTAACAAAGGTTACTGAGTCAGTTTCGCCTTTTCTTCTTTTGATAGGGACAAAGCTATATTTTTGGTATGTGTATAAGTGCCCGGAAGATTGCTTATAGTTATACTGAATAAATGACTTTGTCTTTGTTGTCTCGTCTAGACACCAGGCAAAAAGCGCAAGCATCTCGCCTAGACACCAAGACAGAAGCAAGGTAAAATGTAAAATAGTGTAGCGCGCTAACCCAAGCGTTTTAATATTTTTATCTTAACCTCTTTGCCGTCACTATTGTAGGATCAACAAAAGAGTCTCAGATGCGACCATACGCGTATAGATCCGACTATATTCGCTATCTAAACGACTTACGCCACGTACGACCGAAGTGCAAGGAGTCGATTGTACGTGTCCCCAATAGTATACTGCCGTCTATAAGCTAAAAGGCCGCTAAGTGACAAAAACGAATTTTGAGCTAGAGCCAAAAAAAGCGGCAAAATTTTCAAACCGATGCTACTCAGTTTCTATAAACATTTAGTCATGTTGCCATATACCAAAAGAAAGGTTTTCTTTTCAACCTTCACATGGAATTGGTTAATTTTAATAAATATTAATATTTATGTAAATAAATACATATTTTCCTTTCTAATCTTGTAAAATTTCAAAGATCGTTTCAAGTGTGCATAACTATATAGCGGCTAAAGGTTCATAACTGCTTTATAGTTATGGATTTTTTGATAACTGCCAAAAGAGTTTTTTGGGACAGGAAGTTATCGATCTTATCCATAACTATAAAGCGGCTAATTACATAAAGCCGCCTTTTAGCCAAGTAGATATCGCTTAACTTCTCTTCCATAATGTATTAACAACTTTTATTACAGCCTGTGCATATCTTAAAAGCAGTTAATTACTTAACATTTTCATATAACTGCTTTTTAGGCTAGCATTATCCTAGCATTTGTGTTATGAATCCTGCAAAATTATACGTTAACTTATAAAATCCAGCAAAGTTTTTTCAAAGACATGTGCTTTCCACAAAACTACTAGGCATAAGACATTATAAAATAAAAAAATGTGACCTCTTTTAAACAAATTAAATTTGAAATAATACTTTTTAAGAACTAAGGACCAAAAATAGCATGGCTAATCAAAATATATTTCAGAAATTGAAATTTCACGTATTCTTCTTCTTACTTAGTAATAATAATTATAATCATTCATCATTATCGATTTATTCATTAATTGCAATCTATGTAACAAAATCATACTTATACAACCCGCAGTAGTAACAGTTTTAACATGCACTAAAATTTCTATTTTAATTTTAGTTTCACTCTGTTATTGTAAAATAGTTCGTATTTATTCGCGTCAAAACTCATTAAAAAAATATTATCAAATAAAGTTTGTATTAAAACTGTGGATATCCTGTCGCAAGGACTTCCATATCCGTCTATTGAGCCACCGATATGCCATAGCGTCAACAGAGGTCTGCAATGCCATTGAACGTCGCCCTGCCATGAGTTTGAGTGTATGGTCGGTATATTTTGCGACCTGTTTCTACCACGGGGTTTGAAAAATTTTGACCCGACCACCTGGACAGCTTATACAAACCTATTGTAAATCTCGTTCACTAACTTGCAGTTCTCTAGGCGTTCAAAGCGATTTGACAACCCAAGCTGAAGGCATTAACAGGTCGGAGCGAAGACTTCACATAAGACCTTTCTAGCTTGACATTAATGGTTAATGTGCCTCTAACCATTTGGTGATCGCTTCCGGTTTTCACACTGTTGATCACGAATACATCATTGAGCACTCGTCGCTTTGTAGTCATGATAAAATCAATCTCATTTTCGTGGACCCATCGGGATTCATCCAGGTCAACTTCTTCTGAGAAAAGGAATTCATCAAAAAGAGGTACTCCTTTTCCAGAAATTTGGCCAGCCTTTTTCCCCTGGGGTTCCGTTGCCCATACCCAAATTACCCCGCTCTCAGCTCATTATCGCTTCGCTTGCCCAGTATCGCGTTGAAACCCCCATCATAACATTGAAGTAAGTTTTAGCGGTTTTCATGGCCTAATACATAGAGATATCCTAATACATAGCCTCCACTTTCTCATCAGGGTATCTAGTGTAGAGGTCGGTGTATAGAGCTGTATCACCTTCAGCGAGTATCTAGTCCATACTCTAAAGTATCAGATATGCAACCCAGCTCGACACACTTCCGATGAGGGACTTGTGGACGAGAAACTCGGCACCACTTTGAGACAGTTGTTCGCCCTTCCGGTGATAGTGTAGGTTGCCAGATTTCAGGGTTATCGTGTCCTCCTCGCCCTTTTGTCCGACTTCTGATATTAAAATGATACTCCAGTGCATCCTACGTAAGTCTTATTTAAGCTCAACAATCTTCTCATCAGTCCTTAGCGTGCGTACGTTGTGTATGTGTAATGATTATATATTATTCAAGTGATCTTTCTATGGTCCTCGAGGGACCACATTTTAATATTGCATAAAATTATTGACTAATCACGTTTTATCATTCTGCTAACGTTTAAAAATGTCATACTAAATATCTATTAACAAAACATACCTGCCAACTGAGTAAATGTCTTGCAGTGGAAAGTACAGTGTGAAGACTGAGGGACTACACTTTAGTATTTAAGCATAGAATTTTTTATTATTTTTGTGTATTTTTGTATAAGTGTACTATTCGTTTTACAAAATGTTTGCTACTTTGACTACAACTTCTACAAAAAAAACTACAACACTGCACAACTACTAAATATCATCTGGTCCCTCAGTCCACACATACAATCTTAGCTGACGGACGAACTAAAGACACTGCTCAACCAACATCACTCAGTTTCTATTAGCGGATTTAGCAGGTAGGTTGACTCAAGAACTGAACATAAGCCGGCTGCCTCTCGATGGTCTACTGATAATGATAATTTTATTGGTTTTAAATAACTACGTGAATAAAATACTTACCCCAGAAACCTTCACGCCACCATGATGACTGATGATTTTGGCGCGAAACCCAAGAGAATTAATATCATAATTCGCGATGTAAGGTGAATAAAAAGGTTGGATGTTACGAATAATAATTTTGAGTTTTTTTTAGTTTCCGTCAGATTTTCTGTAAGTCTGGAAAACATACCAGTCAGAATAGAAACAAAAATAACGATAGATTCATTTTTGCCCTAACTTCGCCTAGTAATGGCTTCTAATAATTAGGTCATAGCCAAAACTGCTTAAGTCTATAATTAATACTTCGCAAAGTTAGTTCCATGAAAACAAAGGGTCACGTTTAAAACGGTACCTACCAATGCAAGGCGTTATCAGTCAGTAATTCAAATGATCTAATAATTTCTAGAAATACGCAAACGCCCCTTTCATCGGTGATATTAAAATTTTGGTTCGTCGCACTATCCTAGTGCGCTGACAACTTGACTTGTATCCTCCGCAACCCCAAAAAAATCCCAATGAGAGGCGCGGGAGCTTGCGTAGTTTGCCGCTTTTTAGCGATGTATCGCTATTTAACGTCTTTTTTGCTATGCAAGACATAGAAAAAAAAAATTATTTTACTTAAGGTATGGACAAACATGGCTTTCTATAATAGTTTATTTATTGTAAAAGTAGTAATAATACAACGCTTAAAGGCCGCTAAATGATTCTAACTGCTTTTTAGTTAGGTAAGAGCGTAATTACCGCCATTTAGTTAGGTCTATGCAAGGTATTATACTCCAACGTAACCAAGCTAAAAGGCCGCTAAAATACTTTTGCTGCCTTTTAGCTTATTGTTAAATAATAGCGGTTTTTTAGTTTAGCATTGATGGTAAAAGTGTTTGATCGATCCAAACGTTAAAGTAGTATAGCTGCCTTTTAATCTAGTTGGGCTGTTTAGCGGCCTTTATGCGATGTAAAGTATATATTTTTAGTATTTAGCTGCCTTTTTAAAAGAAAATATCTTGAAAACGGTAAAAGATAGAATAACCTTTCCTAGACAGATCGATAGAGATTTTTTTCTATATAATATAACATTTAAAAAGTGAAAAATGACCAAATGTCATTTAGCGGCCTTTTAGCTTATAGACGGCAGTATATTGAAATACGCTCGGCATTGTTTGAAGGTGTAGCGTCAACAAACAAAGACTGTTTACTACTTGTTTATACTGTTTAATACTTGTGTGTGACTGGATAAAACTGGTTTTAAACAAAGAAAAAAAAAGAAGTTTTGTTCTTTGTTGAGTTTTTATAAGATTAGCATAAAATATGTGAGTTGAACTCGTCCAGCTCGATAGACCGTCGATTTAAGGAAGATGGCTGGTAGTGGATGGATGCAAAAAGTGGGAGATCGTGCTCTTTGGCGCTCTTTGGGGGAGGTTTACGTCCAGCAGTGGACTACAATAGGCTGAGATGATGATGATGATTATGTGAGCAAAACTATGAAAGAACGAACTCGGGTTTCGGAACCGCAACGGATATTAGTTATGGAGTCCATAACTTATATCCGTATAAATAAACAAATATGCTGCAGACAACACATCAATTAATATCGTCTCAAATTATCAGGGGCAGATAGCAGAAAATAGATTTTGTCAGGGGCATTTTTCGGAAACCAGACCCAGGCTAATAAAATTTACAAAAGGAAAAAAGTTTTTAATTGACACTAACTGGAAATTGAATTTGTGATTCTGTGTTTAAGGTGAGACACCGCCTTATCTAATCCGGTCTTTATATTAATTATCTCCAAGCTTTATATTATTAGTTTGGTGGTCTGTACCACAAGTAATTTTTTACTTACCATAGATTACCAGTCTCCACAAACAAGTAATTGTACGTGGTTTACCTAAGTTAACTTTTAAAATGTTTTGTAACTACTTGTTTGTGGTGAGAAATATTTTTTTTTATCTAGTCGCAATAGTTGGACCTCTAGGTTTAGAACAAGGTATTTAATACGTTCAAAAATAGTTTAGGCCCACCTTTTTTTTCCACACATACATAATTATGGAGTACATATTATGGATAAAATCATAATGTTAGCCTATTGCAGTCCACTGATGGACTTAAGCCTCCCCCAACGAGTGCCAAAGAGCACGATCTCGTTTTTTTCATTCATATGTAACATCTGCATGTCATTTTTATTTTACTGCCTCTTTATCCTGATAGGTGTCGCATTGGGTTTAGTCTTGCAATAATCGGATGGGATCAATGGAATTATTATATTTTTTATTGCAGTATATTATTAGTAGAGTTTCTGCAACTAATCAAATAATTACAATAATCAAAGTTCTGCTAATTTGTCGAATGTTTATGCTACCAGTACCAGTAACTGCACACGATGACGCTGCGAACCGTACAAACTTGCATCCGCGCAGTTGACTCGGCGCCTTTTGTCGCCTCTGATACGTTCGAATAATATCTTCTATTTTTGGATTTTCAAACACATTTTATATTTTAGATAGATTTCTTTTAAATCAAATAAAATTATTTTATTTTAATTTAAAGTTTTGGTACGTAACAAGTAAATTATGATTCTCCTTTTAGTCTTCGTCAGTCTTAGGTAAAAAAAATAAGGACAAGGAGTTTAGTAAGCCATAGATTAAACGAATAATTACAATCGTATTTTTTTAATTGTTCCACAACTAGGGTATTAATGCAACAAAATTATTTTTATGATTTTCTCGATGGCCTAATTGCATAGGCCGTGGTCGCGGGAAGACTGACGATGACAAGCGCCATGAATAAAAAAATAATTAATTAAAAAAACCGGAATGCGTAAAAAGTTAAGTTAAAAGATGGAAACAAGATTTAAAGAATCAAATTGCAGTCTGAGGCATCGAATCCATGTTGCTTGATTCGACTTTTTCTACACGGATTTAAATTACTTAATTAGGTACTAACGCAGTGCATACCAAGTCAATCATCATTATGCTGTTATTGGATGTTTTTTTAAATGTATTTTTTTAATCTTAGCACTTTGTTGCAAAGCGGGGTCCGCTTTGACTATAAAGTCTATGCCTAGCAGTGACGAGGGTTAATTAAACTTAAATTTAAACTCTAATTCGTTCTTTAATGAAGTCTATTATGTAGTATACCTACTAACCAGATCAGTTTAACAATAAGTGGCCAGGTTGTATGTCGATGAGCCGCCTAATAGCTTAGTCTATCGGTCCATTGCGGTGTGCTGTCCGTCGATATTTGCCAGATTCGGAAATGCGAGTTGCTAATTCTATAGTGTTTAATGTAAGTTTACATTTTGTGGCTTTAATACTAGTGATGCTAAGCTCATTTATATGTCAAAAACATTGGTGATGTTCTTACAATGACATACAAAATACTTAAATAAATATTGGACAACATCACATACATTGCTCTGATCCTATAGTAAGTAGCGAAATCAGTCGTGTTATAGAAATCAGAAACAACGACGGTACCACAACACCCAGACCCGAGACTATATAGAAAAGTTTGTTTTCTACATTGACCGACCGGGGATCGAACCCGGAACCTCAGAGATGGCGGCGCCATATAAAGTCCGGTGTACACGCCTCTCGGCTACTTATTTATTACCATCCAAACCAGACATAGTCCTGTCATATGGCACGCCACAGCATACCTACAATTAGCGGTATGGATGTTGAGCGCTGGGCGAAAGATGCGCAAAAGACTATTAGGGTTACGTGATAGGCTAGTCGCGCAACTTGTCTGCACCGCTGGCTGTGATTGGTTGTTAGCTAAGCGCAAACGCTGCTATGATGATCGTCTCGTAAGATGCGCAAAGCGATCCCCACTCTGCCCTAGCCCCTCATCATCGATGCCGGGGACTGTTTATTTTAATTTAGTTTACGTTTGGTTGGCGTTCGTCATGTTAGGAAAAAGTTTTTGCACGGTCAAAACAAGTAAAGATTTCAATAGAAGTATCAACAGTTTCATGGGAAAATAATAATTGTTATAAAAAGTATATTGTAAATACAGGGTGTAAAAAAAGCCTTTACGAGGCCTTAAACCACGAATTCTATACATAAAACCAAGTAGAATGCAAAAAAAAGAAATGCTGGGAAATGACTTTTATTTTTGGGTATCAAAAAAAATAACTTATTTCTAACCCGCAATGTATAGCGCGCACGCCTCAGACTATGCCTGTGTGTGTAAGCGGATCATGTTTCTTTGTAAAAAAGTTTAGTATTATCAAACAGAAGTAAATTATGTAAAAATCTTTGAAAATAAATTGTAACTTTGACTGTCAATAACTCATAAAACTCATAAAATAAAAGAGAAAAATTATCGTAATAATACGTAGAATATGAGGTGTTCGGCTTCGTTAAGCCTTTTTTTACACCCGATATAGGTACAAAGGCCCACTTGCGCATCTCAGGATTAGCGAATTCAATCCAGTAACCCGATATAAAACATTTTCATAGCTGTCAGTTTGTATGGAAATGACAGAGACAGAATGATGTCTTAATCTCGTTCTAAACTAATCCGGTTCTGCTTAAGTCCACATAAGAATTTTTAACTTTTAGAAATTAACCTTCCAGTTATGTCAGTATACATAAATACAATTACTGTCTGGCACCTCATAAGCGCCACGTCTGCTCCATGCACTGCAAAATACGTTATGCTGTCAAATCACAGTATTATCTATTGACGCCCTACCGTTAAGGAGTTCTATGGCCTCCATGATTAGCTCAGCAGTATGATATGCATTCTAAAACCTTCTCCAGAATATAACAAATACTTTTCTTAAAACCTCATCAAAATCGGAGCATTTATAGGTTTGTTCGGGTATTACTTATTTTTTGTAAATGGCGGCTTGGAATGACGAGAGGGAAATTGCGAGGAACAATAAAAAAAAGCTCCTAAACATTCGTGTACCTTTTTAGGAAGATATTGTACATTTTTGTTAGCATTTCAGACATTCAGAAGCAATGTATAAACAAAAATTCGTTTTTTTTAATAATAATTCTTGGTTTGCTAAAAAAAAAACTTTCCCATACTTTTGAGGAATGTGACTTATCTCATTGGTTAGGAATTATGGTCTTTAACATACGACGACTAACTAGTCGTAGTAACGAAACTTCGTTAGTGGTAGCTGGTGGGTCAAAGGTCCGAACAAATGGCCCATTTATCTTTCGACGACCTTCGTAGCCGAGGGGTGAGTACGCCGGACTGTATTGGCGTCGCCATCTCTGAGGTTCCGAGTTCGATCCCCGGTCGGGTCAATGTAGAAAACGAACTTTTCTATATTGTCTCGGGTCTGGGTGTTGTGGTACCGTCGTTGTTTCTGATTTCTATAACACAAGTGCTTTAGCTACTTACCTTAGGATCAGAGCAATGTATGTGATGTTGTCCAATATTTATTAATTAATTTATCTTTGTCAGTCAACTAAACAGCTACTTATCACAAACACCTACTAATATCTGTCATAATTTACTAAAACGATAACAATTTCCTCGTTTTCCGTCACCGGAGGCCGAAATCATCAATGTTAACACGTCGCAAGGACGTTTGCCAAGTCGCCAAGTTTTTTTGTCAAGACTTGGAAACTTGTCAAGATTTAAGCGAAAGCATCTAGACGATAGTCGCCATGTATTGGGAAAAAGAAAAATGTTATTTAGATGACATATTCTGTGCTGGTAATGAGATTTTTGGTTGGTTCCGTGGCTTAAAAGAAAATCGGAACTCTAGTAGTTTCTTTTTCTTCTGCCAAGACTAGCAATCCTTTACTTTGGTACTACTAATAGGATTAATAAATATATTTTATTCAAATCATCCAAATCCCAGTCTATGATTAGAAAAATCTATATTAAAGATAAATAACACTTGAAAAAAATCATTGACCTCAGGTGCGATGGGACGTGGGTTCGAGTCCCACCTGAGGTCAATTATTTTTTCAAAAACCTTGCTTGGAATTGCTAAAGACGAAATTACAAAATATATATATTTTTATTGGCTCGGGTCTTGGTGTTGTGGTACTGTCCTCGTTTCTGATTACTATAGGTATCGGTACTGGTATAGGTACTATAGGTTAGTTAAGTAGCTAAAGCACTTGTACGACTCAAGTATAGGAGCTACCGTAAAAAAAAAAACTACCACTTTGTCGGCGAGATTAATTTTATAGTTACATACTTCCACAAAATTACAGCGCCCCATTGTCAACAGTAAAATTTAAATAAAAATCCTCTGTTTACCTTTTAACTGGCTAGACATTGAATGATAATTATTATTTCATCAAAAAAAGTTTCATCTGCCTTCGGAAATTTAAATCACGATAGCTTATAAAGGTAGCTAAGGACCCAGGATATTGTTCTTCCAACTAACTTATCTTCGATAAGATTCTGAATGCAAAACTTAGTAAGTATTTAAAACTGTCACTGCAGAGTACACTATATTTGTATTGGTTTTAAATCATACCACAAGATCATAAATTTAAAATATGGTGGCACTGAATCAAAGGTTAAAGGCAAACTCCCCTAAACGCAGACGGTTCCTTATAAATTTATAAAGCCACTCCTCAAACACATGTTCAAACCTAATAATAACTCAAAGATAACTCGCAAAGCGCTCAATCTCGGAGCTAATCAAATCTGTTGATCCATAAAACTGTACATTCGGCGTTTGATCGTAACTCAGTGGGTACGTTCAACAGATCTGACTGCTTAGCTCAGTGTGTGGTGCAAAGCATAGGCTTAAATACTTAGCTAAGATAATTGTATGCCCCGTTTATACGAATAGGGATGTTGACCCCATTCATAAATAATTCTAAGGCATCATTTATTAAAACAGACACTTTATTTTAGGTCTAATAACTCAGTACAATTTCATTTAAGAGACAAACTGATTTTTGAATGCTTAAAAATCGTAAAAAAGTAAGGCAATTGAGTTTATCGGATAGTCATAATCCGATATCGCCATACAAATTATAAGGAGGATACCCGTTTTGACAGCTCCAAAAAAGTATGTCAATTGATTGGTGGTGTCCACTAGCCTATTGTGAGTTGGTACAGTCAGTCCAGTGATATTTTGCTATTTGAATTGGACGAGAAGCCTAATTCCTGTATTTTTAGAGAAGTAGCAATATAGTGTTTCATTAGGATTATTAGGATAACATTTGGGGGAGAAACGGAATTGTCGTACATCCAAAAAAAAAATAAGACTGAAAATTAAAGAAAACACAAATGACAAATGTGGACTGTAAGCCAATCCAATCCAACCAAACACTTAGGTGTTTTAATATTAAATAAAATAATAGAAATAGAAAAGTATTTATTTCACAAACACACACCCACAGAATACAAAGGAAATACTTATTAGGATTAAAAAATATGTCAAAAACGCCCCGCTCAGCAATTGTCGTGACAGCCAGGGACATTATCACGACTCTGATTTTCAGCAGGGCCAGACTAGTCCAGTAATTAGCCACCCGTTTTGGTTAGTTGGTGCTGCTTATGACTCCTCTTTCAAGCCTTGTAACTTTACTCTACCACAAGCCACTTAACTAGACGTGATCACCTGTCTCAACTACTACTAGCTATCCAGCAACCACATCAACCCCATCCAGGGTTGGGGTGGTTGCAGTTGGCTGCCACTAGAGCCTAGAATTTACGTTTTTTATTAAAACGATATATTTTAAGAGTTAGTAAGAAACCCAAGCAAATGATTGCGGCAACATAAATACCTGCCTAAAATAAGAGTTTTCTTAGCCTTTTACGTTACATGCTCAAGATTCTCGTTTGCTATGTCTGTCTCATCAGATTTTACTCATAACAAGTGCCATTTCACATTACTACAATTCCGTCCCAAATGCAAACTGGCTATAAGTATTAAAGCTGCAAAATCCGAAGCAGCACGAACTCAATTCGATAAATCAATCCCTTCAGTCGTAAAGCCACCGCCGCACTCTCGAGCAGTATGGCGCATGATCGCTGCGTGGTTAAGTGTATCAACAGATCACGGGAATGTGGTGCAAGTTACATGACGAGAGCGGGTCCTTGCCGCTCTGATCATAGAGGACTTTACCAGTCACCAAAACCCTGCACAAAAACAGGCTGCTTACCAAAAAGCACGACTAAATAACGGAAATAGTCCAAACATGTAGCAAGCTTAAGTGGCAGTAGGCTGGCCATATTAATTTGTCGCAAAACGGATGAAAGGTGGAGTAAACGGTTCTCGAGTGGAGACCACGCCTTGGCAAACGTAGTGTAGGACGCCTCCCAGCTCGATTGACCGACGACCTTAGAAGGATGGCTGGCAGTGGATGGATGATGGCTCTTTGGCGCTCTTTGGGCGAGGCTTATTTCGCTAATAAGGGTCGCTTCTTCTAAGTGCTTTATTCGGGAATTGTAAGAGGTCTCGCAGAGACTTCATAAAGCAATCGATCAGGGCCCTAACCATGAACTGTTAAAACAATCACAAATCTGTCAAACATTATTATTTCTGTCAAATTTTGTATGAAATGACGTACCAAAATTGTCAGATTTGACAACTTTGAGATTGTTTTAGGAGTTCATGGTTTTGGCCCAGGGCATGCGTGAGGGGCATCGTTTGACGAAAATGTATTGCGCTCTATGGAACTATAACTATCCCCCGCGACACATTCATATCGCACTTCTTTTCGTTTTCGATCAATCGTTCGAAGTAAAACGATCCCTTTCGTACAGAGTGGTGATTCAAGTGTGTGCTTGCGAAGGGTCATTGTGGCTGGCACAGTCCTGTCCACAAAAGATTCCTACAATGCTGTTTTCATTCTCATGACATTTATGGTATGCATACAAGAAAGGAGTAAAAATAAATTTCTGCGCCTTCTTGTCTGATGTCAACCATATTGGGAGGTTTAAGTCTTCCAAATCAGTATCCAGTATATACCTCTTTTAAGTATCCATCATCATTATCATCATTGGCCACAGCATTTTGAAGAAGATGATTGTTGCAGCGCTAGTGGGATGGTGGTATTCCGCGACGCCGTTGATGGCTGTAAAGCCCTATTGCGGCCCGGCAAATCCTTCCACAACGTTCGCAAGTCCATCTCGAGTCCGCTGAGGGGGACAAGGCACGACGAAGCTTTCTCTGATATTCTCCAGCCAGTCTTCGTCGTGTTTCGATACTCCAGTCTTGATGTCATGACGCCATTCAGGCCTCATTTCAGCGCGTTTTTTCCAGGCATCGATCGGGATTCCAAAACTGACCATGTCACGCTTACAGGAGACTTTAAAACGTAGCGTTGGGCGCCCTACGGGTCTCTTCACGTTCGCTAGTATCCATCAAGCACATAGAATTAAGGGGATACGTGGCAGTTATCATAGTAAAAAAACCTATACATTGCACACCTGCCCTGGTAGTCTGGTATATCTAATGCATAGGTTATCACCCTATTTTAAAAAAGATGTGCCACACCAAGTTCACCATGTCACAGTTTTCATTCAGAACAAATCATTTCATTCATTGTAATGTTATGTTAGATATTTCAGTTACTGTACTGTTCCACCACAAACTTTATTACCTGCATGAACTCAAGGCAGACTAGTAGATAATGTTGTATAGCGTTAAGTCCGCCAATTGTACTCACCTGTTCAATAAAGTTTAAATAAATAAATATCAAAAAAAAACTATTAAAATTATGATCCCGAAAACAGAATCGCCCGGTACATTCAACTGCGCCATTCAGTATCGCAGGGAGTTGCATTCGGTCTAATTTAGTATGGCGAGCATTACAGCTGGTCGCGATGAATCTGACTTGAGCTTTAGTGCCTCTTTAGTGCAGAGCTGTAAATATCACGCGCTAAATGCACTTAGGGATTTGGGAGCGTTAAATTTTAGTTTATTTTAAGACAAACTTTTGTAAAAAAAAAATTGACAACAGTCGAACTTAGCGGCGCCATCTATGTTCCGGGTTCGTTGTTGAGTCGGGTCAATTTAGAAAACGAATTTAAATAATTTATTTATGGTTTGAGTGTACGATCGTTTGTTTCTGTTACTGTTATAGAACACAATTGCTATTGCTACTTACTAGTACCTTAGGATCCTAAGGTGTGTATGTACTTATACTAACTCACTTAATGAGGTGCATTATTTATATATTTACTTTATAATGACTGCTAATTAACTGAATTCACAAGTTTCAAGTGCAAACCCAAAATTAGATTAGATCCCAAAATAGATTTTTAGTTAACATTAATTCGGATTTGGCCTAAGTATGCAGATTTTGACAAAATGGGTCGTAAGTCGTAATGTAAACACAGGTTTTCCTACCACGGGCAGCAGCAGTCACCTGTTTCCTTGTGTAAATTATATCTTTTAAATTTGATGCAAACTTGTATTATATGCAGTGTTATTGCATAATAAGCTATTTTTTTATTTTTTTATTTCAAATTAGAGTTGTATTTTAAAAAATATATTGGTACTGCTGTCATTTACGCAATTGTTCTGACCGAAAATAATGTTATTTGAACCAGAGACAGTTTGGAAACGTACCAATTCTATTATGCATAATAGTATGCATGAAATATTACGTAAGTTGTTCGGATGTATGTAACTCAATTGATATGAGAAACCTTACCAAAGCTCCGTATCGCGTTCCTTTATAGAATCTTCAGTGTGGCTTTAGAGTAAGTAGTTTTATAGATGGAATAGAAATGATTTTTATATAAATTTTTAAATTGGAAAATAGAATACCAAAAATGCGTTTTCTGCAACAGACTAGGGCCCTAACCATGAACTGTTAAAACAATCACAAATCTGTCAAACATTATCATTTCTGTCAAATTTTGTATGAAATGACGTACCAAAATTGACAGATTTGACAACTTTGAGATTGTTTTTAGAGTTCATGGTTAGGGGGCAGTACCCTGATTCCGTATCTTGCAAAAGCAATGCAATAGCGAACATTGTTCAATCTGGCTTTAAAATCGCAAATTGACAACAAAAAACAAAAACAAAACAATCTACTGTCAGTGCTGACACTATCAATCGGGCGATGACTGCGCGATTATTGCCGATTGCTTTTTTTTAGGAAATAAGGGTATAGTTATGGACGCAAGTTCACCTTGCCAAAGACAATAGAATCTCATATTTGAATTTTACGTAACTTTATTTACTAACATAGTTTTTAAGACCTTTGTTACTAACCCGAAATAAATTTATTTTTTTGTACTGTAAAACGAAACTATTCCCAATACTTTCATTTTCATGTTTTTTTAAAAACTTTGATAAATCCACTCGTAAGGTAAACTTCATATACGCTTGGGAAAGATAAACCGAGAAAGATACACTTAAATTAAAAACTTCCTCTTTTTTTATTAAGTTGAAATTAATGTTACTGGTAGGCATTCTGTGATAATATAATAATGTGCTGACAATAGATTTAAAATCAAAATGATGCAAATAGACTTGTAGAAGAGAACCAGGAGACTGTGATTAGTTGAATATCTTTTAAGGTAGCTAAGGCGGCTTTGGTCCTTAACAAGTTTAAATTTTCTTCACAAACATTGCACTGATACTAACATAATTAGCAAAAGCACTGGTTTCCTAGAAATCAGAAACAACGTCGTTACCCCACCACACAAACCCGAGACAACAATATATAGAACACTTCGTTTTCTTTATTAACCCGGTCGGGAACCGAACCCCAGATATGGCTACGGAGGTCATATTCATACTTTAACATAAAGCCATTATAAACAAACCATTTGCATACATTTATGCATAATTTGTGCCCAAGACGCGAAATCTAGACAACGTTTCAATACAGAGGGATCACGTTACTGTTTTTCTTCGAGGAAGAAAGGAAAACGCTTTTAAAATATCTTATCCCCACTTTCTTTAAGTTTAAAAGATCCCCGCTGCTCCTCCATTTTCCTCGTATTTTAACCCAAGCCACTAAAAGCGTCAACATCCATATTGTATTTCTTTCCTTAATTCGGGCGGAAAAATCCAACGAAAAGTGCCTTTATAAAAACAAATTCATTTAAATTTTCGCGGCTCACCTTGAATTACACTTTTGACTTGCGGAATTAGTTATTGGAAGTTCAATGGATCACTTAATACTTTTGTTGTATTTAAGTCAAAACTTTAGTCCACAGTTTTTCACGAAAGGCAAAATCTGTCATGAGCATTTTTCTCTCTTCAACTGTAGAATGTAACTTTTACTTTCTCTACAGTTTAAACTAAGGCCGTTTTCTGATTTGTCGACGCAGCAGCGACGTGACATTAGCATGCTCGGTATAAGCGGTACAGAAATATTACCGAGCGCCTATATTTCAATGGAGGAGCGTTCCTGATTGGCTCGGTATGCGCGAGAGCGGCGCGGCACAGATTCCATACTTTCTGTGCCGCGTATACCGAGCATGCTGATGTCGCGCCGCTGCTGTGCCGACAAATCAGAAAACGGCCTAACTGCTTAATTTAAGAGTACCGTTTTAAACTTAATGTTTCTGGGACTAAATCAAACTGCATTGCGACTTCTTTAAAATCACGGGAGTTGGGATTATTCAATGATGCATCCGCAAAGACAGCCATTAAAATAATATTAATAACCACTTTTCCTCGTTTGCTTAGCTCCAGCAACAAACAGTTCATTTAACAATAGTATTTTTATTTAAACATTTTTGAATATACATTTAGAATAATGTAGATTTCTAATCACGTATCTTAAGTTTGAGATTGGCGCAAAAATTTATGGTTTGTTTACATAAATCGCCAGCTTAAAAGACTCAGACTTTACTCATTAGTTTTACTGTAACGGTTCTCTCTTCACTGTCCTATACTAATATTTAACATTACGGCTCGTGCCTGGCTTGAACCTTAACCATAACATTAGTTAAAAGCCTCCAGCCAATGCCGGACCCAAACTGATCCCACTATCAGTTTTCCCAAAATTATCGTTCACCTTTAACTAAACTGACGGAGTGCTTGTCGAAACGAAAAGATACGGCTTTGGGTGAAAGAAAACAACAACTTTACAGGTAGATTTCCCGGGGGCAGCTGGGACGCGTAAAAGGTAAATCTAGAAGAATAATTTAAATATTCAAGGTCGCTTTTATTGTGTTTTCAAATTTTAATATACTGTGTTAATGCTAGTCATGAAAATAATCAACTTTTTGTTTCGGAATCGATCCAGTTGCTTCTTAGATAAAACTAAACTACAGAGATCGAGAAAAGTAAAAAATAAAATGTGTAACTCTTAAAACAACGATAAGCTGGTAAAAGAACACATCATCTTCAATTTCTTGCTTTTTTATAGAAACCTAAATATTTTGAATTTAAATAAATGTTTGTGTGCTTGTGCCTAACACTATGCGCTATCAAAACATTCATCAAATGAAGATGAAACCTTTGTAAAAAAACAGTGCAAAAACGAAATATTTCTTAGGTCTCCTTTAGTAAACTGTTAAGTAATGCACACATAGTCTGGAAATATTGCAGTCAACGATAATATGCTACTTCATTTAACTTTTGCAGAGAAAGATTTTGTTCTGCTCACTAAACTGTTTCGACGCGTGTTGATTGATTTTTTTGTGTTATGGTCTTAAAAACTATACATATAAATCAGTCTATGGCTATTTTCTGACGTTTTTAATAGTAAAAAGTAACCTTATTCGTTACTTTTATGCTTTACATTTACCATTTCTTCGGCTTGTCGCATTGTCAATTAAATTAAATCTGCACGACCGAGCAAGCCTGCCGCTGAAAAGTTAAAAACGTTTTTAAAATTTAACCCAGAGTGGCATCCAGCCAAACTTATAGACTTTGCTCAAACGCGCCCAGTAAACTCGGGACGGGCTTCTAAATCCTTTCAATATTAATGACACCTGTTACTCCGGGCGGTGACAGAATTAATTTTACTTTAAATTCTTCTATAAAATAGTTACTCTGAGGACTGGTGGAAAGGATTTAAGCCCTTTGTTTTGAATTTAAAGGCTGTATTTAGTATTAGTTTTACAAAAAAAGTTGTTAACCGTTGTCATTTGTCATTGTCAGCAACATTTGAACCAGAAACAATTGTCAAAGATGTATTGGTATGTCCCCGGTGAGTGCAATTACATATCAGTAAGTACACACACACACAACAAGTAAATAAACTACATAAAAACGGTCAAAATAACGTGCACACACATGTGCACGAATCAACAAGAAATCTCAGTAAAATAAGTGTACTCAGGGAGCCTAGCGCGAAAGTGTATCTTTCGTTCGGTCGTATAAACCTAACAAATTAAAATGGCCAGTCTCATGTGTCAATCCTTTGATAAAATATGACCAACTCAATCTAGCCTTGTAAAAAACCCGACTGTTTTCAATTGTTCATAAATTGTCAAACCATTGATACAGGGGAATGGATGTTTTAATTTGATCGGTTAATACGACCGACCGAACGATACACTTTCGCGCTAAGCCCCCAGAGTCGAGAATGCCGAATACTGCCGATACGAGACGAGATGCTGTCAGTTGTCATTGTCGCTGCAGAACGTAAAAACGTAGGATTTAAATCCTCTTTGGTCAACGCCTTTTGTTAATTTCTATTGTTTTTAGTTCGCGCGATTTTTCATCAACTTTTAAGACAACCCTAACGCTCCATTGACGTATTTGACGTATCTCGATAAACAGGCCTAGTTTCCGTACTGTATAGATATATGTACTGTGGTGCAATGCAGTTACCTAATATTTGAATAAGATTTTTTGATATGAAATAAAGACCACCTATACCTACCTAGAGTACGGCCCTAACCACATAATTGAGGTGTGGCCTTGGTACGTTAGGTGTAATAGGTAATATATAAATTTTAGTTTTTAGCAATTCTATGCAAGGTTTAATTGAAGATAAATAACACTTTCTTTTACACTATACCTGGGAAATGACGGGTTAACGAGTTATTGACAGTCAAAGTTACAATTTTTTTTCAAAGATTTTTACAAAATTGACTCCTGTTTGATAATACTAAACTTTTTTACAAAGAAACATGATCCGCTTACACACCTGTGTATGCCTGTGCATAGTCTGTGGCGTGCGCGCTATACATTGCGGGTTAGAAATAAGTATTTTTTTTTGATACCCAAAAATAAAAGTCATTTCCCAGCAATTATTTTTTTTTGCATTCTACTTGGTTTTATGCATAGAATTCGTGGTTTAAGGCTTCGTTAAGCCTTTTTTTACACCCTGTATAACATATTTATCTTGGATATTGATAACTTAACTATTATGTATTTAAGCTAATCAGAACACAGGACTTTATAATTAGATGTTTATTCAACGAGTTCGCAATTTACAGTACTACAGTACATTTTTGTAAGATAGTAAAACATAACAATAACTGTCATTAGATTCTTAGAACTACCCCACCTAGTTTATACATAACATTAACTAAGGCTAGAAACCTTTATTTGAAGTGAAATGAAATGAAATTATTTATTCTGTACAGTATAGGCCCTCCTCCGGGCACGACCCCAGTCTCTCTTCTGCCATGCTGCACTTTACAAAAGCTGAAAGTTACGTTCAAAAATTAAAGGACTCCTATACAAAAAACTTGTTTTTTTTTTCATTTTTAAAGATAATGACACGGAACCCTTCGTGCACGAGTCCGACTCGCAATTGGCCGTTTTTTTTTTTATTAACCTGTACGTACATACTAATAAAAATATACATTGACAAAGACAAGTATTATTTTATATTATTGAGTAGAAAAAAATAAACACGTCATTTAGTCTGATATTTACCATCAACAGTTTTATTGCTCCCGAGTTGTGTTATTTAGTATTCTCAACACATTTATAGTTCCATTATTCCTTTATTTATGAGGTGATAATAAATCTGTTGTGAATTTGAAATCCAAACATAATTTTACCAATAAACCTATACAATTAAAACAGGCGTAAACTAAAATGCGTCTTCACGTCCAGTTCATAAACTACTACCACAGTGTAGATAAATAAAGTAGACTCGCTTCTTACAAATGCTCGGCAAATGTTGACCACCTCCGTGGCCGAGAGGGCGAGCACGCCGGAATGTGGCGTCGCCATCTAAGGTTCCGGGTTCGATCCCCAGTCGGGTCAATGTAGAAAACAAACTTTTCTATATTGTCTTAGGTATGGGTGTTGTGGTGCCGTCGTTATTTCTGATTTCTATAACACAAGTGCTTTAGCTACTTCCCTTAGGATCAGAGCAATGTATGCTATTTTGTGCAATATGTATTTTTTTTTTTAATAAACTTCGGTGTTATTGAGATTAGGGACTTGCGCCCACTATCGGGACGGCACGGCAAGCGATTTTAAGGTGACGAATAGTAATGTACTGTACTGTTTGTAACAGAGATAAGTAATTTCCAGAGATAGATACTCGTGGGTTGGCGGGATGTTGGATTGCTGGCCGGTGCTCGACATTTGTTTTGAATTTTTGCATACCTTCGTCGCTTCCACGCAAATAATTATTCATGTCGTGGCAGCTTTTAATTAAGGCAACACTGTAAACTAGTTAATAATCAATGTTTCTGTGCTACTGAATGTGTATGTCTTGTTAGCTGTCCATAAATAAAATAAATAAATGTACTCTAATATTATGATACTAAGGTTGAAATTAATAATTCGGTATTCGAATGCGAATGTTGAGAATACGCTCCTTTAGAAAACGCTGAGCCCCAGCGAACTTACTGTATCTACTTTATTATGTCGCTCAGTTTGCAAATAAACAACAATGTTGCAGTTTACTGCGCAGTTTTATGCGATTATACATTGTCGAGATTATTTTTGGACTAGAAACTTCACTAGTAATACCGGGAATTGGATCAGAATAATAACCCCTACCCACATCAGTACTACCCATCAAATGAAATATACGTTTTTATACTTCGTTCATTTGCGTACCTCAGAATCCTAGGTATCGAATGGATTTGACAAGGACAGGTAACCATGAACTTTTAAAACAATCTCATATCTGTCAAATCTTCTCAAATCTGTCAAATTTTGTACGTAATGACGTATGAAATTGACAGATTTGAGATTGTTTTAAGAGTTCATAGTTACCCCGCAGGACAGTACCTATTTGACGACCTATGTTACACACAAACTTGAAGTACTACTGAGACACAGTGAAACTAAGGTAGGCCAATACCGTCCCATCATAGGGGGGTAACCATAAACTCTTAAAACAATCTCAAATCTGTCTATTTCGTACGTCATTAAGTACGAAATTTGACAGATTTGAGATAGGAAGATTTGAGAAGACAGATGGAAGTTCATGGTTGCCCCGCAGGTCACAGTCAGGGCGGGCATTAGTTTTATATCGAGGTAGGCAGTAGATACTTATTTAAGTGTTTTATTGATAAAAATCAGGTTTTCAGCACTGACAAACATTTGTAAGTACCCACTGCCTACCTCATTTTATTTATCAACGAATATTACGTTCGACGAAATAGTTAGTGGGTTAAGTATAGTGTATACCAAATAAACATCGGTATGTTGGTTTTCGGTCGTTACATTAGGGAATTAAAACTTCGTACTAATAAGACATCGATCAATGGAGCGATCGGTCAATAGTTTTCGTTGAAATAGAATTCGCCCATTTGACTTTCGAGATTACCTAAGGAACCCGACACTGCCTAATTTAATATATGCACCGCACGCACCTGGACAGTCATAGGCCTCACCTCTCCTACGAGGCAATTTAGGCCCTAATCCACCACGCGGGCCCAGTGCGGTTTAGTACAGTAGTTTCGTAAGCTACCGTCTATAAATCATATTCAGAAAAACCCTCCACGACCATGACAATCTGTGTATTATCTTCCAAAATTATTTATTTATGAGTTCCTTTATTATAGCAAAGAGCTAAATATTTACCACATCTAGACCACTTGCCCGCCACGTAGTGTGTGTATTTGACAGCCAGAAAATCGCGAAGGCACCTCAATAAATCATACCGAAACAATTCGATATTCGCCGGATCGCCTAGAGATGGGAATCTTGGGAAAAATGGGACGTCTTTAAACACATGTGTGACCAGCAATTTAATGTCTTATTTTTATAGCAAACTTTACTTTACTAAAGTTACAGTTACTAAATTGTTCACTTACAAATTTTATCAACTGTCCCATATTGCAGTTTAACAATGAATTTTGAAGCAAGATATTTAATACGGACACAAGATTAATACGTAGGCATTTTGTTTGACATAGACAAAATAAATTGCTAGATGATTCATTACAATAATTATCATTAATCAACGCTACTCAATTACAACCAATAATTCAATTCACTTATTCATACAACAATAAACACAGTACAATTTACATCGTAGGAAATAATCGAAACCAGATCATTCGATTGTTGAATTATTACAAATGCCAACTTAAAATGTTATTTATTGTCACTGTGGAAGATACCTAAATGCCACTAAATGGATGCAGGACGCTTCCAACCGGCCAATCTGGAAGTCTATGCGTGAGACCTTTGTTTAGCAGTAGACGTCATGTGGCTTTAATGATGATGATGATGAGATACCTAAATAAATAAATTATTTATTCTACAACAGTCTACTTATCACTTTATTGGAAATATCCAAACTTCTATGGTCTGTGCTACCAGTTACTTAGCATTTAGTTATTATACAAATTGAGCTTACCTTATCCCAGTCCCACTATCACCTTGAGTAACATTTAAGTCCTACAATAATATTATTCCCTGTCCCACATCTTAAGCAATTGGACATCACTATCAAAGGCGTTCGAAATTAATATTATTTCGTACTTCGTCTTTTGTTGTTCTCGTGTGCTGCGATCAAATATGTTTGAATGTGGTTTGTATTGAAATAATTTAATATAAGAGGTATATTATCTGTTTGCTTAGTCTGAATGTTTGGTATAGCCAAGAAATGGTCGTCGTGGGCTTATGGATCTCAAGTTTGATCTCGGTCAGACTGTGTGCTTTGCCAATATTAATTGAGATTGAATATCGTTTGTTATTATAAATATTACTCTAATAAAGCTGATTAATATAACTATTATATAAATAGTTAATCTAAAACGACTTTTTACTCTAAGGGTACGTCCAGATCTGGTGAATGCGCCGCGAATGCTCAGCTCGCGTGCTACACGCGTGTAGCACGCGTTCCGTTGCTGCAACCGTTTGCCTTTTTGCGCAACTCATGCAAGGCTTGTACAGTGCGCGCGCAATCATAAAATACACGTGCGTAGCCCGCGGGTGGCTAGCCAGCTGCGCTCGAGTTGGGCCCCAAGTCTGCTATTCAACGTTATTAAATATTAATTGGATCTGATTGTAATTGCTTGACACATTTAAAATTCTCCTACTTATTAAACTTAAATTTAAGACTAAAATTAGTTGCAGAATACCAAATGTATAAAACAATTATACATTTGGTATTCTGATACTAATTTAGGAATTAAATTAGTATCAGAATAAAAATACCAAATGCGTCAAAAAATTACAATTAGATCCAATTGATATTTAATTATTCCACTTTTAAATTAATTTGTATGCCTACACTTTAAGGTATAAGACTGTTGATAATTTTAAAATTTTATGACATGCCAACATCTAATATTGTACACAGTTTTAAAGCAAATAAAGATTATTTCTTCTATTTATATTTAATAAGCAGACTTGGGGCCCAGCGCATTCGCTTTTGACAGAATAATGACAAATAGTTTTATTTTTAAACCTATTTTGCTTTTCTTTTACCGATATCCTATTACACGTTTATTTTAAATTCAGCTATTAACATTTTATTTCTCATCTTTCCAGGCGGTGGACTACTTAAAAAAGCGGACGCCTGCGCGGGCGGCGCTCATGATCGCAGCCGTGTGGCTGATGAGCGCGCTCGTGTGTATCCCGCCGCTGCTGGGCTGGCGAGTGACGAGACCCTCCGAGCAGTTCCCACAGTGCAAGGTCAGTGTGCAGATAACTAAAGGGCGGCGCTCATGGTCGCAGCCGTGAGGCTGATGAGCGCGCTCGTGTGTATCCCGCCGCTGCTGGGCTGGCGAGTGACGAGACCCCCCGAGCAGTTCCCACAGTGCAAGGTCAGTGCGCAGATAAAAAAATAACAACTGAAAATCGGAATATCAGCAATGAGTCAATCTTGTTTTCGGTAAAATAAAAATATTAAAAATAAAAATGGGGCAAAACGTTTTCGGAAAAATAAAATTCGTACTAATAAAATTCGGATTTAAAATAGGTAACCGCGAAATGACATAAACTTTTTTTTTTTTGCTTTCTCACCCCAATCATAATATTTTTTGTAGGAGCTATCTAAACTGCCATAAATGTCCCTTGACTCATATTCGACACAATATTTGTAGTTAAAACACCAGAAGCCACGGAACCACTCATACATGTAAGCAATTAGACCGAACGAGGCAGGTTAGAACGGACAGCCGTTGACGGTCGTTATGGGACGCACTTTATGGTGTGGAAGTGTACTTTTCGGTTGTGGTGACACAAGTGAAAGTATTGTGAAATATAAATAATGAAATTTTCAAAGCGTGTAGTATGGTTCAAATAAAAATACGTTCTATTACGTTCGTGTCGTTAAAGTTTGGTTAATTATAAAGGTGGAATGTTGGAAGGAATGTTTCAGTAATAGTGTAATTATCTTATTCCATAAATGCTATAATAATTATTGCATGTTCAATCTTTAAATTTATACGTAATATATATATAAATACATAATTCTTATTAAATTAGTCAAAACTTGAGCAATAGCGTACATAAGTATAATCTCCGAATTATCATTAAGTCATCGTTAATAGGTATTTGTTCGGTGTTAAAAAAATTTGAGTGTGATTTAGTGTCAAACTTAAATAAACGCTAGTTATACAATTTCTAGGACTGCATTCAGAAAGTTTAATTGTAATTTAAGTGTCCTTTCACTTGACAGATAACAAAGAAGACAAGTGAGTTAAATGATGAATAATATTTTATATTATTTGAAAACTTTTAAATTAACATTTTGAGCGGTCCCATAAGACCGTGTTCCTTTAATAGAGTTTCTTTGGCCTCGGCTAGCTGGGCTGATAAGTATTGCTTTAATTTTTTTTCAATAGGTTTTAAAAAGCTATAAAACAATACATAAAAGACTTCCTGAAAAAGAGGTCGATTAGTCAATTCGCTAAAAATATCACCTAGGCGGTACAAACAAACATAACCTCTATTTCACTAGGAGTGGGTTTAAATTACTATTGTCAATGAGTGACTTCAGTGTTAAAGTGACAGCGCGTATCACCTAAGCAGAATAAACAAACACAGACTCTATTTTGTTACAGAGTTGGTTCATATTATTAATCGTCAATTAGTGAAGCGATGTCGAAGGGATCGCTGTTTTGTTTAGAGAATCGACAGGCAGAAATCTCATGAGCCCAAACCCGCATATTTTACTCAAAGCTATTGCAGAGTTCCAGTATCTATCTGCTGAATCCAGCATCAGTTACCCTAGCATGACCAATAAAACACGATATCATAAAGCATTTTATCGACACCCAACTGTCAAACAAAATATCAACTTTTATCAAAACTGCGAGCATGACCGTGACGTCACCGGCGTCCGTGCCGGACTACTACTGTTTAAATAAAAATTCAAGATAGCGGCTATGTATATCATATTTTGACAGGTGGTATCGATAAATCGGTATATCATATCGTATTTTGTTGGTCATGCTAGGGGGGCTGATCAGTTTAATAGTATCAAATTATTTTAGAATAGTTTGTTACGAGATTGCTGCCATGTAGCTTATTTTTGAATTCCCGATATTTCGGCACTGTTGCAAGTGCCATGTTACTCCGTGATCATCAAAAATAAGGTACATGGTAGCAATCTCGTAACAAACTATTCTAATGTTAGTGACCATGAAAGTTTAAAATCAAATTATTCTAAAATTATTTTATTTTCACCCGGGATGCACATGGTGATAAAGTTTCAAACCGTTATGATGTCACACTTGGTTCAAATTGACTATAAAGATTTAATTTAATAAATACAAGCAAACCTAAATAAATATAAAGCGTCTTCAAAATGGCCCAAAGCCTGTTAATTCGAGAGTTAGTAAAGCTGATATCGATTTAACTTTAATCAAAGTATCTTAATCATTACCAACAAACATTAATGCATTATATAAGTTTACAATAACGACCGTTTCCCAACTTGAAACAGTTTGGAGTTGGCCAAAAGCGGGCCAAGTTTCGTGAATTTGTTTAAAAGCGCAATTAAGATTTTTATTTATAGCCTTACTGAGTATTGTCCTAACTGTTTTGTTGTTTGTGACAAATGGTGGGGAGTTCGTAAATAATGCGCTGAATTGAGATATGGGGAGTACAGTAATTAATAATGGAATTTGATCCGAGAATTTTGGGATTTTTACAAAATTCACATGGCTACGACTCAGGCTTTAATTTTCATAAATAACTAGAAGGAATCTAACTTCTCAAAATTTACAAAAAAATAGTTTTATCAAAAAGTAGAAAACGTCCATGTAGAATTATAAAAAAGAGTAATTAGGTATTTATTTTTATCAGTTTAAACAAGCAATTATGATTTTGTTATAATACGTTGTCAACCTTTAAGAACGAAGATTGAGCACTAAATTATTAAACTCAAGCTGATACATTATGAAAACCTAGTGTGAAAACATTTACAGGAAGCCAATTTTATAGTAAAATATAGATAAAAATTCTGTAAAAATATGTAAAAAATAAAATAGCAACCATCTTGAAATAGTAAAAGGACGTTTTTTTCTTAAATCATTCATAATAAATAAGGTTAATCTTTTCTCCATCGCTTTAAAAAAGCTGACTGTTGTTAGATTTTTCCTAAATCAAGTTCTGCAAGTGGATCTAGCACATGAAATCTTTGACGCGTTCACACTTGTCTTCACGCGAGTTTTTAAAGTCAACGGCGCTCTACTAAAAAACAGCCAAGTTCAAATCGCTTACCCGGGGTTCTGTACTTTTGCAAAATAAAGGTGACGTTTTAAACAGATGCCAAAAACGAGGCGTAAAGGTTTACATTAAAAGCTTTTCGCCAAGAAGGCAACATTGAAATCGTTTTAAAACTAGTGTTTACAATAATATTAATATTGTACAACATCACATACTTTGCTCTGAACCTAAGGTAAGTAGCTAAAGCACTTGTGTTATAGAAAACAGAAAGAACGACGGTACCACAACACCCAAACCCGAGACAGTATAGAGAAGTTTGCTTTTCTACATTACATTACCAGCGGTTGAAGCCGGACCTCAGAGATGACGACGCCATATAGTCCGGCGTGCTCACCTCTCGGCTACGACGGTCGTCGTGTTTGATTTATATAATTTATCATAAAGGTAGCACATGCCAGGTAGAACTGACGACCGATAAGACAGAAAGTTTCTAGAATGGAGACCACGTAACAGCAAGTGTAGCGTAGGACGTTCACCCACAATGTGGTAGCAGGAAACCGCCGGATTCAGCCGCTTTTGACGACCTCCGTAGCCGAGAGGCGAGCACGCCGAACTAATATGGTGTCGCCATCTCTAAGGTCCGGCTTCAACCGCTGGTAATGTAATGTAGAAAAGCAAACTTCTCTATACTGTCTTGGGTCTGGGTGTTGTGGTACTGTCGTTGTTTCTGATTTCTATAACACAAGTGCTTTAGCTACTTACCATAGGATCAGAGCAATGTATGTGATGTTGTCCAATATTTATTTATTTATTTTTATTTATTCTAACCTGCCAATATGGAAGTCATTGGGAGAGGCATATGTACAGCAGTAGATATCCTATGGCTGAAATGATTCCACTTTTGAGTACGGGACCCTAAACACGAATAGGGGAGATGTCACTGCCTCCATGTATCTTTAATTTGGCGTTTTATCAAAGAGAATCGCTAGTGAGCGCCGGCAAAGGCGACTATTATTTGTCTTCTTGTCATTCGCTAAAAGACATGGGTACTTCTTTGAAAACGTATAATAGCAATAAAGCTGGGTAAATCTTGCATGACTTCTTTATAATAAAATGCTTATGGAACAATATTATAAAAATATGACCGTGACTTGGCTGTATTTAAACTTTACAATTTAGTTAGTCTTTCGACTACCCATTGATTTTTTCTGAATTTTACAGATTCGTTTTGCTTTTCTGATGTTTAAATTTGTTTAAAAAGCGAATACAATTAAAACAAATGATACATGATAATTATAAATATTACACAATATCTCATACATTGCCCTGATATAAAAGTAAGTAGCTAAATCACTTGTATTATAGAAATTAGAAACCAGTACCTCAATACCTAGACACAAGATGTATTTTTTTTCGTATACTTACCTAGGTATATTATTAGGCACTAACATTAATCAATCAATCAATTAATGGCAATCAATTTTTAATTCTTTTTAATGTCTTATTATCATGATGTTTCATTGAAATATTTTTAAATATTTTCGACACAGAATAAACACCTAAACTACTTATTTATCTTCATACATGAATAGCACAAGAAAACATACAAACACATCGCCTTGCGTACTAACTTTCTACAGAACCTGTTTTGCATTCACGATGTCGTTCAAGATACAACCAGCTGAGTACCCAGCTTCTTTCTCCGTGGATTTTTAAGGCTGTATTTTCTGAGAAGCGTCCCACATTGAGCGTCCCAATATAAATCACGGAGTCCCAATTTTTCCAATTGAAAACAGTATGTGAACGGCTGTAGGGCCATCCGGAATACGTAAAAGTGTAATGGTATATTCTCTATTTTGTCTGAGTGGAATGAATAAGTATTTTTTTTATTCACAAGCTGTTGACTGTGTCTTTGTTCGAGTGTCCTTCAATTCAATTCAGAAACCATTTTGGACATTCTCAGATGACCTTACTAAAGTTTAATCACAATCTTATCAACGCATCAACACTTAGGAACGCATAAACGAAAAACATACGTACATTGATTCTTGTAACTTACTTTGTAATTAAACCATAAAAGTAGTATTTAACCTACTTCTACAGTATTACCCGGCACCGATGTTAAGCATAGTGATCCCCACGTGATGCGCGTTGCGCATCTCACGAGACGATCATCGTATCAGAGACGTGTTTACGCGGAGCTAACAACCAATCATGGCCGGTGCAGGCGCGTTGCACTACTAGACTAGCCAATCACATAATCGTAATGGCCTTCTGCGCATCTTTTGCCAAGCGCTCAACATCGGTGACGCTAGTTGTAATACACAACAACTGAACGCATCAATGAAATCAATTTATAATATTAAGGTGCTCCATAAAATAGTGTTGCAGAACTACATAAAAAAACCGGACATTTCGAATATTTTTTTATGACATTATGGGTGGTAAAACTATGTAATCCTTATTTCATTATTTCAATAATTTGTATCAAACTTGTTATAAATTTGCATGCTGTGTAGAATGGCTAAATAGGTTAAAAGTAACATTTTTTTTAGAACATCTGAATTGTAATCACCCTATTTACAGCAAATAAAGATATTTGTATTTGTATTCAACTCTCTAGCTATAACGGTTCATGAGATACAGCCTGGTGACAGACGGACAGACAGACGGACAGACAGACAAACGGACAGCGAAGCCTTAGTTAGGGTCCCGTTTTACCCTTTGGGTACGGAACCCTAAAAACGAAACAATACCGTAGGTAAGTTACCTTTTAGTTGACATTTTTAATATTTTATCAAAAAACCGTTTGTCCAACACTCGTATCCATGTCATATAGCACCGTCAAACGTTGAGGGGATTACGTATGCTAAATTAATGTTTTAGTCTGCACCAGCCAGCGGTGCAGACTAAACAATCTAGCGTAATCGCTGGATATAGAGTTAAAAAATCGTATATAATATATTTGTATCCTAAAACATTTGATATTACTAATAACTATTCAAATCACAAATACCTATTTTAGTAAAAAAAATTGAAGGTTATACTCACATAATTTCTGAGATAGGAGCTAAAAATACTTTAAAATTAGTCTTTAGTGTTTATTTTTTTATAAGTTACTAATTGTTATTATATTACGAAACTTCTTATTCCTCTTTGTGAAAGATACATAAACAACATATATTTTTTCGAAGCTATTAGCATGTCAACTTTCATAGAAAATTACATCGGTAAATAACATTTTTTTCTTGTATTTTTTTTTCCAAGGTATGTATTACTCTTAAAGACACTGACTGCTCAGGGCAAGACGTTTGTTTTTCCTAAAAATTGACAACTTGTCAACCTGTTAGCTTTGGCCGTGGGCAAATAACTTGGAACTTGGTAATAGCATAGAGAAAAAATTATACTACGTAAAAGTAATAGTAAATTTGTTTTCATTTAGAGGGATCGAGTTGCGATGTCAGTTTTGGATAGTGAAGGTGAATTAATACGAGATGAAGAAGACATTTTATGCTAAAAGTTTTTTTGGAACGTTAGTTAGTTAGTTAGTTTAGCTGGGAGGTGTCCGCACTTAGCCTCTCGATTGGGCCATTGTGCGTGCTGTGTCCTTCCCCTACTCCAACCAGCCCAAGTCATCCCAGAAGGCCAGCAGACCCTTCAGGCTCCTGAAGGCCTCCGGGAGTGATCCTGGTGATTGGAGAATCCGTGCCCGTTGTTCTGCCACACTCTCGCACTCCATGAGCACGTGCCGCGGCGTTTCCTCTGCCTCCATGCATCCTTTGCATGTGGGGCTGTCTGTTACTCCTATGTGGAATAGGTGCCTGTTTAGTGAACAATGACCGGTTATAGTACTGTAGAGGTTTATAGCCGAGCGAGTAAAACCTCTACGTCTACCAAGGAATGTTCGAAATATGAACGCTGCTTTGGAATATTTTTGAGTGACGCGTAAGAAAAAACATTGGATTTTTTATGCTGGAGATTACAATGAAATATATAAAATAAAAGTTATAAAATAATCAAAAAGAAGTAATTTAAAATAAATAAATAAACAGGAAATAATAGTAATGTAAAGAAATATTGAAAGCAGCCAGCGGAATAACAGAGCTAAGTATAGTTGTGATATGTATTGTGGTAGAATATAGTTTGATTGAATATACTACGAGAATCGGAAATAATTGGTGCTTAAGTTATTTCCAACCTCCGTGCTACGGACCCCGTTACAGTACGTTACAGTACCTACAACCTTCCGAAGTTCGTTCCGTTTTAGTCTGATGAGGCTGCGGGCAAGCTTTTTTGATGCTGCCGGAATTGCATCTTTTGTTTGCCTGCATCCTACACTGTTCATCCATTCGGTATGGTGTGTTCCTGTGGTTCTTTCACGCAGCCTCGTTTTAATTTGGGCCTGAGGTATAGGCAGTAGTGGTTCCGGTCCATGGACTACTGCCTTCGATCCTCTTTTGGCCAATTCGTCTGCGGTGTCATTTCCCAGTGAGTTGCTGTGTCCTTTGATCCATTGCAGAACTACTCTGTTCGTGTTTGCAATGGATTGGAGTGCATTGTGACACTCTAGTATGAGTGCGGAGGTTACGACATTGTTTTGTAGGGCTTGGAGTACGGATGCACTATCCGAGACAATTTTTATGCCAAGATCTCGGACGTCTCTGGCTGCAACCGCCTGTGCCGCTTTGGTTATACCAATGCATTCTGCCTGGAAGATGGAGTTTAACTTGTCTAGTGTGGTCGATATGTTTATGTTTAAATTATTCGAGAAGACGCCGGCTCCGGTACCAGTGCCGTTTTTTGGAACGTATAAAAATCTCAAACCCAACCCAAAAAAAATGACAAAAAAAAACGAAAAATTTTCTTTCTGATACATATTTTCATATATTAAAAAACTTAAAACAACCCAAAATCTTTATCAATAAAAATCGAATTCAACTGCTAACTGATTGGTTTCGATAAAGGTTTTTTTTGCAATTTGTCTATAATGCAGTTGATAGGTAGCGAGGTGAAAAGCTGTCCTTGCTTTTAAGACCGGTCATGCTATGTCTGAGACTGAATTTCATTAATAACCGTTTAGTATAACCGTTTACTTATTAGTTAAAACATAAAATATCTCTTATCAATCATCGTTGATGGCGTACCTACAAACATCAAACATCATACTTTTATTTTGTAGATTTAATTGAAAATTTTTGTTTTTAGCATTTCCATGTAATGTATAATTGAAGATAAATAACACTTGAAAAAAAAACATCAGCCTCAGGTGGGAATCGAACTTACGTCCCATCGCATGCCGGGTGAGTGCTTTGCCGGCATAATTATCTACTACTTACTATCGATTATTTCTATCGACAGTTTTAAATGAGTCTTTATTTAGCTAATATTATTATGTAATATAGTTATCAATTATCTTAACCACAAATTACGTATAGCGCCGGCGCGCTAGACAGATAGTCCACTCGGAACTAAGCGTCATAATCGTCACGCACAGATTGACATTTGCGTTTACTAGAAATCTCGGACGATCGGGGATAGAGCTATAGCGGGCTGTCACTCACGCACGACAGTTTACTACGCATTGATCATTGTTACGTGCAAAAAATGGATAAGCGTTTTTATTACTGCTGCAGTGTGTTTGGATGTTTTAATACAACACAAAATTGTGATTACACGTTCTTCAAATTTCCAAATAATATTGAAAGGTATATAAAACTAGGTCTTGGTTTTTTCTTGTTAGTAAAGTAAAGTAAGTTAGTAGTAAACCTAAAGATAAGTTTTGATAGCGATCAATTATTCATTTCATTGCACATTCTGCAGAAATGGGCTTTTAAATTTTCCCTAACATATCGTCGCTGGTATAACACCAGTATTTTAAGTAAGCGTAAAATAAAAGATAATAGACATATTAAATCATATATTTTTACATTATCGTTGCTAGGATTAACACATCACCTTGAAATGTAAGTATATAACAAGTTAGTACGTATAATTTCTGTCAACCAACGCGCAGCTGCCGCCGCTGTTAAAAACGACAGTCATTGAAGAAGCCAAGTTGAGGAGAGTAAATATTGCTTTGTCTTCCCATTTAGGTTTGGACGTATGATAAGATGAATGTATAAGCTAATCGATGTATCGGAGTAATAAAGCACACTAACTTATTTCAATAATTCAGAATGTCAACCCTAGGTAGTCAGCCCAATTTAGGCAGTTGTTTTCAAGAACGGCGGGAGTGGACCTTCTGTATTTTTTCTATTTTGTGTCTTAACTAAGTAAATAAAGAAACGGATTATTATATTATATTCCCACACAATAGCATTGCGTGTTTGTCTTGGGGGCTTAGCCATCAATGGAAATTTAATCAGGCCAACTACTGGGATTGTTTGCGCACGTCTCCTAGTTTAACATGGGTGCCTTTATTATGTTAGTAGTGTCACAACCTAAATATAACAGCTAATTTTTATTGAACTGACTTTCAAGTGTAAGGCGCGGATTAGTTCACATTGGTATGTACTTGTATATTATGTACCTACCTGTATGTACAGTCAACAGCACGTCGACCTACCCCAAAAGTCAAAAATTCTCCAATAGATTTTCAACTTTAACCCTGACATATAGAGATCATTTTCAAATGATAAAATTTGACATTTTGTTGTAGGTCGACGAGCTGTTGTCCGTACCTGTACTTATTATAAATAAATAATAAGAAGCAAAGCAGTCAGCCTGTGACCACGGTCGGTGTAACCCGATCGAAACGTAAGGCAAAAGAGGTAACATTTTGTACCTAAATTATGATCGCGTTAATTCCCGTTTCACTGGGTTTTTATATTATGCAACGCGAAAGTTTAAAAGTAAAAGAAGCAAATCATTATTGAATTTCATATTATATATTTATAATTAGTTAGAGTTCTTTTTTATTTAAAATAATATTAAAATAACTTACCTACATTCATAATATCGTTTTTTTATTATGTGTACAAAATAATGTTTTAATAACATTGCACTAATAAAATCATGCCTAAAATACTATAAAAAATGAACTTATTATGAATGGAAAAACATAAATTTATCTATAATATCATAACAACAACGATATCGGCAACCTTACTGCGAGACAGGCAGTATATGGTTAAAAAATGTGTACATCGAAACCAACTGGCTGTTTTACTTGAACTATGGCAATAGGCCGTGTCCGTCTGTTTGTAGCGTTTCTTACCGGATGCCGTAATGACGTTGGTTTTCCTTTATTACGGCAAAATAGGATATGGTTATTCTGGGATTCGTTATTTGGCCAACCCTTTTAGAGGGAGTGGGGGATGAAGAAGCTTAGTCCTTTTAGGGGAAACCGACACATTTGAAACTGATAGACAATAGAGCGTTTCCGTTGGGCTAAAAAAAACTATATTGCCTATCTTAAATTTTATCATAGTATTTTATGAGAACCAGTTTTTATTGCTTTTAAGGGTTCCGTACCCAAAGGATGAAACGGGACCCTATTGAGCAGACTCCGCTGTCCGTCTGTTTCCAGGCTGTATCTCATGAACCGTGATACTTATAAAGTTGAAATTTTCACAGATGATGTATTTCTATTGGCGCTATACTTAACAACAAATACAGAATAAAATAAATATTTAAGGACCTCTCATTCAACAGACATGATTTTTTTGCCGTTTTTATAAATAATTGTTCGGATCCCTTCGTGCGCGAATCTGACTCGCACTTGGCCGGTTTCTTTATTTTAATTGCCTAATGTTTGCTTTTGGATAGTACATAATACTAGTTTGACTCCCGCAGAACATACGTATCGTGGCATGTATAATGCTGTCACGATTAAGGACGACCTCCGTAGCCGAGAGGCGAGCACGCCGGACTGTATATGGCGTCGCCATCTCTGAGGTTCCGGGTTTGATCCCCGGTCGGGTCAATGTAGAAAATGAACTTTTCTATATTAGCTCGGGTCTGGGTGTTGTGGTACCGTCGTTGTTTCTGATTACTATAACACAGGTGCTTTAGCTACTTACCTAAGGAAAAAAAAACTGATTAGGAGACTTTTTGGCACAAATGCTTTATTTTTTTGTTGTTTTGTGACAAAAAAACTATTTTATTAATACTAGCTGACCCGGCGAACTTCGTACCGCTTCATCTTAATCTTAATATTTTAATATATAAAACAAAGCCGGGTTTGTTACAACACTTATAACTAGACAACGGCTGGACCGATTTTCATGGTTTATAATTTGTTGGTTTTGTCTCCGCCCCGAATAGCATAAATATTGTCTCGCAGTAGTGTTGCCGATATCGTTGTTGTTATGATATTATAGATAAATTTATGTTTTTCCATTCATAATGAGTTAATTTTTTATAGTATTTTAGGCATGGTTTTATTAGTGCAATGTTATTAAAACATTATTTTGTACAAAGTTAAAGTCATTTATTTTTGCAAATTGGCTATCAATGGCACTTTTACATGTCCCAATTTTTTTTTCCTACCACCGCTTCGGGACTACATATCGGCTGGTGATGACAAGAAACGGCGCAACAAACTTGAAGATTTAGAATTAAGAATTAGAATTAATAATAAAACATTGGAAAAGCTGATGAAAAAAAAACTGTTAAGCAATACGAAGTTAGCTAGATGTGTTCAGAAATTTGACACATAATTTAATATTTAAATGAAACTACTTTTACGGATTATTTCGCGATTTATTAACATTTTATTTAACCTGACGTTTCGAACACTTTACAGCGTTCGTGGTCACAGGTAGACTAAGGTGTTATTCGTCTTTACAATATTTTGAAAAAATATAAACTACCGTCACTCAGTTAATATTAATTTGTGTTCCTATCTACGCAAAAAGAGCTAACTGTATGAGGTCTTGCAGTGCGGGGCCTAGCATGGGATTTCGTTAAAACAGGATCCCATGCTGGTGGTATTTTCCAACCATCTTCTCTGTTGAAATTCGGGTGTCTTCTAATTTCAATTGCCTCCCGTAACATGCGAGGAACAAATTGTCGTTCTCTTGCAAGGATTTTAATGACTTCAAGGACTTGCAACGACGATTTATAAAAAATTAAAACAGTATTTCGTCAATTTTACGACCTCCTTTATAGTTAATCAACTTTTGCGAGAAAATCCACTAGAGGGAGACAAAGAAAACCCATTGTCATTGATCCTTTTAATTTAAAACCAAAGTTTCGTATGCCATTAAGTGACACTTAGATCTGAGATAACAAAAGATTTGAACTTCTTTGTATACCTTACTAGCGATTCGACCTTTTGTCCTATATAAGGTGTAAACTTATCAATTAACTCTTTTCTAGGGGATGATTCTACTGCTTAAATAGAACAAATTTTTCTATGGGACCAACTTCAAAATCGCAAAACAAAAAACTATTTCCCCATACAAAACGGCAGACCAGCTGAGATCAGTTTGTATAAAGATATGAAATATTTTTTTACGATTTCGAAGTTGGTCTCATATAAAAAGTTGTTTTATTTGAGCAGTAGAACCACCTCCTAGAAAAGAGTTAACTGATAAGTTTACACCTTATATTTATACAGGGTAAAAATTAAATCAAGTACCATGATATACCTTTAAAACTATTTACCCAGTCTGCTGTTTATATAAATTAACAACTTCAATGATGAAGCAACATAATATGATTTATAAATCCTTTTCGTGCAATAAAAAGTTCATGCATAATTTTCATCAACCTTTGTTGATTTAGCAACAGATACTTATTGAACAATCTGAATAAAGCTGATTTGATTGTACTTTTAAGGAAGTTCGTGTTGTTAATTTATTTTTATTTCATCACCAGCCTATATCAGTCCACTGCTAGACACAGGCCTCTCCAAAAGGAGGATTTTGCCATAATCACCACGCTTGGCAGGCGGGTTGGCGATCGCAGTTTGGCCAATGGTGGAGAGGAGACGCTGCTGCCCGTCTTCTTATGCGGTTCTCCTGTAGTCGCCTCTTACGACACCCATAGGAAGAGAAGGGGTGGTGCGATTCTTTTAACGTGCCGGAACCACACGACATCGACACTATATTTTTATTTAAACGTACAGAAATTTTAGATTTAACAATCAGCTAATTGCGTACTACAAAGAACAAAAAGATTTCAAGTTCATCCTGTGGGTATACTTATTCAGGATTTTAAATTCAGCTTTCAAGAACTTTTCACATTTAATTCTTTCTCTCTCTCAAGTAACATAATGAAGAAACGCAATAAATTCGGATCGCCATTGATCCTTTTAATTTAGACTCAAACTTTAGTATGTCATTAAACGCCATTATAGATCCAAGATGGCGCCGATACCCGACTCCCTGATCTTGTAATCTGAGTATAAGGGTTTACGATTCTTTCTCGCCTTTTTTATAGTAAGTCGTCGTTGGACGAATATTAACTGGGTTCGGGAAATGAATTTGGAAGATTTACAGTTGAAATTTTGGTTTGGAGTAGGAATATTAAGTATTTGAAGTGCGCATTTTTATGGTTTCGTATCCAAAGGGTAAAACGGGACCCTATTACTAAGGCTCCGCTGTCCGTCTGTCTGTCTGTCTGTTCGTCTGTCTGTCCGTCTGTCACCAGGCTGTATCTCAGGAACCGTGATAGTTAGACCGTTGAAATTTTCACAGATGATGTATTTCTGTTGCCGCTATATTATCAAATACTAAAAAGCAGAATAAAATAAATTTCCTATAGAACAAACGTGTTTTTTTTGACGTTTTTATAGATAATGATACGGAACCCGGCGTGCGCGAGTCCGACTCGCACTTGGCCGGTTTTTTTGCTTGTTCCTCATCCTCCCTGATAAACTAAAAGATATTACCCATTTAGAAAACGTAGTTAAAAAGGGTACACGGAGAAAAAAGTCTAGTTTTATTTACCAGAATATTGAGGATGTTAACTAGAACGCATAGTGCTATACGTGACAACTATACATTTTGTAAATGATATTTAAAAAATCTAGTTTTTAGTAACAATAAGTTTCTGGTATATTGAACACAATTTTCGGTACACTTCACCAGCAGATTTGTACTGCTAGCAAATACATGAATTGTGCTCACTAATGTGTGTTTTTTTAACACAACAAATCATGATATTAAATTAAAATCACAGGGATTGGTTGAAATTACCGTAAAAAATTGTAAAAATTACAAGATATTTAGTCATTATTAAAAAGATTAGGACACTACACACCTAAAGTTTTGTAAGGATGACTAGAACTTTTATAGTACTTAACGTAATTTCGTGTTATCTCTACTAGAATTATAGTTGTAGCTGCAAATAATATTTAGGTTGTCACATACCACAATATGGAGTTTTGTTAAGATTACTAGATTATACCATATAAACCACTTAACGTTTTGTTTTATCTACCAGAATGGTTATAAGTGTAAAAATATTGTTTAGATACCACAACAGAAAGTTTTGTAAGGATTACTAGAATATATAAACTACCCAACGTTGTTTTCTGTACTATCTACCAGATAATGTTGTAGCTGCAATGAAGTATTGCTTAGGTTTTCACAAATCTGATGTGAGATCAACAATATTTTCTGGTTGGCATAACCAGAAAACATTGTGTTCTTTTTATACTGGGCTGTTGACGTTACTCATTTTCAGCTCCTTCAGGCTTCCTGAAAACGTACAGCCGGAACCATCGTGCCACAAAATGATTTTAAAAATCAACTAAAAACCATGGTACGGCAACTACGACTATACGCTTACAAAAATCTGAAGAAGCTAAAAACAAATAACATTGTAAACCTGCTGTAATTAAAATGAAACAATAAATGTATAATTAAATGTTTTGCTTTATTTGGAAAGGGTATTTTTATAGTTACATTAAGCATTATTTTAATAATCAACTACGAAGGGTTTCTTGATAACAAAAAATATTACTAATGTTTTCTACTTATGTGTTTTACCTTTTAACAGTATTTTTTCTCATTAAAACATACAGTTCTGAATAAGGAATGCTCGAATATGACTTTTTGCTCATTATTATTAATAACATAAATATTTTATACTATCACAAACTTAGAAACAAATATTTCTTGTATAATGGATTCCTTTTACATTTGTTTTTAACACTAGACATTAAAATATTTATTATTTTTCTTAATAAGATATTTGCTATACATAATCATCATAAGGAACTAAATCACCAACAATGAATCCGATATACCTCACAAATACAATAAGTTCTGAAGCTGACATTTTCAAATTATTTGCGCGTAAATGATCAGAACAAAAACATCGAGGTTTATTATTTTTATCTGAGCCAAAATCAAAAGACGCAATCTTATTATTTAAAATATTTAGTAAAAAATATTACCTACTATGAAAATTGTGAACTGAAATGTCAAACCATGTTCTCCGTGAATATCGTTTCTTGCAATTCTGTCGCGGCCTTTACTTGCGGTCTAAATGCCTCTCGTCACTCCTGTTTTGATGGCCGCCAAGACTTCTTCGTATTTTTAGTCACTGGATTGCCAAGAAGAAGCAGCAGAAACATGAAGGCATATATAGATGTTGTTTCTTGCAATGCTGGAGTTATCCGGTCTTCTTTTTCTGAAAATCGACATAGAATGTTAATTTGTACACTATACTAAATAATAATGTAAATCTAAACACTTATACATATTGGGTTTTTAATGAGTATTCTCAATGAGTATTTATCGAGTTCTTCTTGAGTATAAACTAATAATCTTATACCTACCAAAAGTTATATCAAGGCTGACTTTTATATCACCGTCCAAACCTCCTGAGAAGATTCCCGTGAACAAATCTTTCTATTGGACCAACTCTCTAACTGCAAAAAACAATCAGCTTTTCCATACAAAATATTAATATTAATTTGACCACAATGTATGGACCAGTAGAATTTTATTTTTGCGTTATATATTTTATTATTTATATATTTGGGAGTTGGTCCAATAGAAAGAGTTGTTCGTTTGTATCACGGGAATCATCTCAGAAGTTTTGGATGGGGATAAAAAAGTCAACCTGTATAATCATGAGTAGAACACTATATTAAAATAAGTTTACTTATTAAAATCACCTGTAAATACAGTTAAATACTACTTACTTATATTTAAATATTCTTCAGTAAATGCTTTTAAATTGTGATCTGGATGGCGACTGTATTTTTCACCTTCAATTCAAGAATTTACATTTTCACATTATCACCATTCACCTACGAATAACAGAACAGGGACGCGCACTTCAACAAGTCAAAACACTTAATTAACGCGGCAAGTCGACGCTGGTCCGTCGTCGATACCCTCTCTTCTTGCCCCGCGCCCGGAAACACTAAATGATTTCGTTCACTTTACAAAGTAATATTTTAATATAATAATAATTGCTGTTAGTACTAAAATATTATAACGTAATTCGTATCAGATAAATTACAATATGGGAAACCATTGTTTCTGTTTAAAAATGCTTTTTTAATATTAGAGTCAAATATATGTCATGTAATTCGTAAAAGAGAGCGGTACAGATAACAATAACTTCTGGTAGATTGTAACCATAAAATATTCGTGCCTGTTACTAACTCATTATTTTATTCTTTACTAAGAAATTAATAACTAATACTTTTTATAATGTTTAGTACACTAAACTTATTTACCAGATTTTTTTAGTATTCGCAAATAAGCGACTATTTATCCTTATGACTAATGCTGATATAGCTCGCAATTTTTTGTTAACTTTTACTAGATTTGTTTTTACAAGTCGTTCTGGTAGTATTGTAAAATATTTTTTTCTCCGTGTACATATTCTCGTATTTCTAGAGGGATCGATATTGATATTAAGAAAACAAATTGGCGTTTCATAAGAGTGGACCTCTGGTCCAGTGGTTCACGGTCTGGACGGTACAGCCAGTAGGTGAGGGTTCAAATCACACAAGCAAATATATTGTTTTAAACTTTCATGGTCACTAACATTAGAATAGTTTGTTACGGGATTGCTACCATGTACCTTATTTTTGAGTTCCTGATATTTCGGCACCGTTGCAAGCGCCATGATCACGGAGTAACTGAAGATCTTGCGGGTAAGTTGTTAAGGGCAAACATATCGGTCTACCCTCTTTCGCTGTCTTTTATTGCACGCGTCGGTACCATTGTCTACAAACTCACTATTTTCTCGCACCTGTTCTCGACACACAACACTAACAGTATCTGACCGCGAAACAGCAGTTTATTGTTTTTTCCGGTTTTTGCACATACGTCCGTGATCATGGCGCTTGCAACAGTGCCGAAATATCGGGAGCTCAAAAATAAGGTACATGGTAGCAATCCCGTAACAAATATTTAACAACAATTCTAAGTTATTTAAGTAACAATTCTAAGGAGCAAATATTTGTAAGATAAGAGCGAGCGTTTGTTCATTAGTTATAGGTGTTTAAAAAGGATTAAAGCATATTTATTCGTTATCTTATTATCTCTCTAATAATTTCTTATTCATAAAAATCAGTGGCCCTACTACAAATAGATGGACTCCTCCTGTCTCCAATGTCTGATGTGTCAACATTTCAAATTGGTTGACTAATCTTTAGACAAGTGTTCAACACTAGTCTATCTTTAAGTAGTAAGGCCGTAATTGTTTAGGTTGTACTACTCCCGTGCTCATCACACACATAATTGAAAAATTTAATTAAATACTCTTATAGAAATGGCTGAAAGTCGTATTAAAACTGTTTAATTTATTTTATTTCGGCGCATACAGCTATTAGTTAAAAAAGTTACAACATGTTCGTTGTATTTATAGACAAAGAGTGCCCAAACTTACAAAAACATAAAACGTTAGGACCTAACCAAAGAACATAAACAAAAGACAAATCACATTACGCAAATACAATTCAAATAGTGTAAAGAGAAATAAAGATGGGAAGCTCTTAAAACACAATTCTCTAACAAGATGAAAGTACTTAGTTAAAATTTTAACAAAAAGTCGCGAAAGTTCGCTGGTTAAAGCAAACTACTGCCTTTATCGTTAAGAATATAAAGGTATGTGCGTTCTATTCTACGTAACTTTTATGGAAGATAAATAACACTTGAAAAAAATCATCGACCTCAGGTGGGACTCGAACCCACGTCCCATCGCATGCCGGGCGAGTGCTTTACCAACTAAGCTACCGAGGACGTCACGTGACAAGATGAAATTCCTCAAGTGTTTTTTCTCGCTGTCAAAGCCAGCGTATTCTGATCAATGTTGTAGCTATATGTATAGCTGAGTAGTATACTACCGTCAACACCCTATAGAAATATTTTTACAAATATTTGACTATTGGTTAAGATCAGAAATGCTTAAACATTGTAAATTTTTGTTTTTAGCAATTCCATGCAAGGTTTAATTGAAGATAAAGTATGATTTTTTTTAAGTGTTATTTATCTTCAATTAAACCATGCATGGAATTGCCAAAAACAAAAATTTACAACTTTTATGGATTCATAAACCTGATTTACATTATTATTTTTATACTTTATTTGAACAAAACAAGGCCTTGGCATACGTAGTGTAGGATGCCCCTCAGCCCGATAGACCGAGCGAGACCGTAGGAAGATGGCTGGCAGTTAAGTGGCTGGATTAGAAAGCGAGAGATCGTGCATTTTGGCGCTTTTTGTAGCGTCCAGCAGTGGACTGCAATAGGCTGAATAGATAGATCTATTATTAAGTATAATAGGATGCAGTCCCCTAAGTACCTACAATACCCATCAATTCAAAGAATAATAAATTAAAACTGGGTCTCCAACGTTTTTAATAACGCTACCAATTAATTACTTAATTAACATCAATAAGTTCTTCTGTCATTGTATTTCGCGGCCTCCCAACGGAGTAACCCGTTGATGAATGAAATTGAAATGTTTATTAATAAAATGAAGCAAACGAATACAAATCTTACTACCTTGATAAAGATTTGAGCTGATCGCTACGATTGGTCGATCAAAGTTAACGGCCAGACGGAGACACAGCCAAATTAGAGCAGTCAGAGCTGTGTCTAAACAATGTAACTATTGTGCAGTGGTGGGAAATTTTCTACGAATTCTAAGTAATTTATTCCCACAAATAAATTAAAACTGCTAGATTTGTGTTTTCTTCTGTTACGATCAACTCTTGTTGTTATTGGGGTTCCTTATAAGGTCAAAAGTAGGAATGCGTTATAGTAAGTAAGCAAGTTAAAATTAATATTCAATATTGAAACGTGGCGATTATGGCAAAATCCTCCTTTTGGAGAGGCCTGTGTCCAGCAGTGGACAGTTATAGGCTAGTGATGTGATATAGGCTGGTGATGTGATGTGATGTGATGTGATCAATATTAAGTAAAACGAAATTCAAAACTACTTACCTCTTAGACCTGAGAATTGTCTTGACTGTTTCGGTCAGTCTGTGGCAAGAACAGAGCCGTTTATATACTCTACTTTCATTCCACTAATGGCTCAAGTTTCTCAGTTTGACTGTTGGTAGCTTAAGGCCATTTTTGAAATCGGCTTTCCGTTACTTTTATGGTGACCATGATAATTAAAATAGAACAATTTCCCTAAAAAAGTTTTTAATTGAAAAAGTTAAAGCAATATCCGTAAAAGATCATTTGATTGATAATGTTTACGGTCGGGTGTAGCGTTGGTAGAATCAATTTAGAAATCGATTAAATCGTTTTCAGGGTCACTGAAGTATTTCTAATGGCATAGGTAACATATTTTCTTTGAAAACATTAAAAAGTAAATTATCTACCACTTATAATATTTTGAAGGGAAATGAATCAATGAAAACTTAGTACTAATTGAAATGTTACCAAAGGGAATAATTGCGTTGAATTTGAAATTAATTGTTTAGTACAATTTTTAATTACGGATTTAGTAGATGTATTTGGCGGAGTAAGATGTTTCCATTTGCAATTTGAGCTCATAAACAATTCAGGACGACGCCTCTGCGTACCTCTGGAGGTGGGAGATTGGGGTGACTATACTTTGTCAAAAAATAGGAAAAATAAAGCAAAAAAATAGGTTACCTGTGGAGTCCTGGAGAAATCATTTTATATGCATGTCATTCCAAAAAGAATGCACTAGCGGGGGCTAGAAGACATCAAAACTAACAATTTAACTCCCATATTTTTACAGCGTTATTAATCATTCTCGATATATTTAGAGTTTGTCCATATTTTAAATTGATCCCCATAAACACATGTAACAATTAAACTATTAGTGCTAGAGTTGCACTGATTTTTGCTAAACTCATTTAAAATTGTAACTTTAACTCTTATGTAACGTAAATAATTATCACTTAACCGTCGCGTCGTAATAATTTATAATCTGTATCATAATGATGCAACTGCACTATTACAAAGATTGTCAGTAGCCGATTATGATTTATAAAGATGCACTCATGTTGATTCATGATCAAAAATAAAAGGTGAAACGTCTTATTAAATACAGATATATGGTTACCCTATTTAGGAGTGTAAATTTGAACTTAAGTGCCCCACTAAAGAGGGGTTTGTACATCACCAAAGGATAATGAGAACCGGTGCCAGATTTGGGTTCAAGCCTTCGGGACTGAAGTTTCGAGTCCTCAATGCAGGTATTATGAGACCTTGATTTGTGGTTACACTAGTATTGATAAGTGTGACATTGGAATAACCTAGAGTATCCTAATATTGTAAACTAATAAATGGCTTCTATCTTTGGGTTTGAATTTCAAGAATCCCTTTCACGGAGTACTTATTAAATTAAATGTTTATTTATACAGTTTGAATTGTGGTTAGAGCACAGTCCTATTGTAAGAACCTACCTAGTCAACATATCTACTTCAAACTGTATTAGTACCAAGAAGATTTATAAATAATATTAGGTACCTTTTTTATATCTATCTTAAAGGTGTAAAAAACACCGCTTAATCAAAATAAGTGATCCTACTGCTCAAATAAAAAAAAAAATGTTTTAAACTTTCATGGTCACTAACATTAGAATAGTTTTTTACGAGATTGCTAATATCGGGAACTCAAAAATAAGGTACATGGTAGCAATCTCGTAAAAAATTATTCTAAAATTAAATAAAAAAATGTCTACGAGAAGAAACCAAAACCAGAAAACGAGTTCACCTCTCCATACAAGGATACGGATGTCATTCTGTTCGCACGTTTAGTAAAGGAAGATATGTTTTTTTGCGATTTTGGTGTTATTCCAATCATAAAAGATGTTAAATATAACCACCAGAATCACAAGTTTTTGTGGTTATTGTGGTTTGTAACAGTAGCCTTTAATGAATATCTTATACAAAAACAGTTACATGTATCTCAAAAGAGATGGAATATTTGAAAAAACTTCTTCTAAGTTCGGAGAAAATCGGTTAAAATCTTCGAGATTCGATTCTCGTTATGCCAAACTATTTACATACCTACTACAAACTATATTAAGAATCCTCGTTGCACTTGGCAGAGTGCTTAATGTTATTTTTAACTTTAACGACGGGTTTAACCTAAAATTCTTCTTTTTTAAATCTATAACATGTTTAAAGCAGATTTACATATCAGTATTTTAATAGAAGAAACATACTAAAACGGGTATCCACTTGAACGCAACCCCCGAATCAAGTCAGTACTCGTAAACAACAATAACACGCATGACGTCACTCTATGACGTCAGATATTTACAAACGAAAGTTGTTTAATGACGGAGCGTTTTAGTTCTAATATTTGTTTACGTTATTGCACGCAGATGACTCAGTTACACAGTACAAAATGTAACAGTAGGGTTTCTCTTATAAAAACAGTTAGGTTTTCATTATAAATATTGTGGTAGAAAAGAGCCATTGATTACATCTGACAGTAAGGTTTAGTCACTGGCCTTACAACACCCCTCCACCAATCCGCACTAGGCCCGCGTGGTGGAGTATGGCCCAAACCACCTCATAGTTGAGGTGAGGTCTGTGCCCTGCAGTGGGACGTATATAGCCATACTTTAATTTTAGAAAAGAGCCAGATAACCGACCAATTTATATTATCCCGAAGTATGGAAATATCACCAGTTAACTTTTTTATATCTTTACTTGGTAAATAACTATGTTATCAAATGTATCTTGGACTGACGTCGATTTTAACTATTGTAGGAATGTGATATTTAGAAAACAGTGCAATATTTATTCTATTGCTGATTTAATTATGGAGCCAGAATGCTGATCTGTCCACCACATCCACTGCTGAACATAGGCCTCCCTCAGTGACTTCCAGATCGGCCGATTGGAAGCGACCTGCATCCAGCGGCTTCCTGCAACCTTTACCAGGTGACAGACACTGTTGACAGAATGAGATAGCTTGTAGCCTTAAAATTGTGCTATTTGGACTGTTGAATGTATTTTCCTGCACATTATTGTTTTTGTGTATTTATATACTAATTGCTGCCCGCGACTTCGGCGGGACATCCTAATCGCCTAGCGGTACGAAATATACTTTACGACCTACTGAATATACACACAAAAATTCATAAGAATTCGTCAAGCAATTTCGGAGGAGTTTAAAAGTTAAGTTACAAATACTGTGACACGAGAATTTTATATATTGGATATTACCTTTTTTGTTTTGGCGACCATTTTTGCGTTACGCACACGTTGGAAGGACTCCTGAGCGTTTCTATTTTGTGTTGTGTACAAGTATGTTGACTTTCTTGTTTTATGCATGTCATGTTCCGGAACATCAATGAGCGAAATGTTTTAAGCTTTTGTTAGACTAACCAGATATGTAAAATACACGCAAAAATGTATGGCATGTCTTGTCTTGTTGTTTCTTGCTGTTTTGACGAGTTAACGTCTTTAATCGATAACCGACTGCACGCAAGAGAAAATGTCACGTTCCGCGTGCGAGGGAGAGCGCGGAACAAGCTATCGCTTGGCACGATCAGCCTCAGCGTTCGGCTTGTGACGCGTCTATCTTTCTTCCACTCCATCGGCCGCCGATCTGCCGAGTAGCATCGATGTATTCTTATGAGGTTATCACGTAAAATTAACGTCAATAAACCGACATTACAGACATTTTTTTTTTTTGCACGATTTTTTAAAATAACTCCATACACTTTTATGTGCCAGACAAAACACAAATTGTCATATTCTTGTAAAAATAAATTAATACCCATTGTAACGCGACGACCTCCATAGCCAAGAGGCGAGCACGCCGGACTGTATATGTGCGCCGCCATCTCTGAGGTTCCGGGTTCGATCCCCGGTCGGGTCAAAGTACAAAACGAACTATTCTATATTGTCTCGGGCTGGGTGTTGTGGTACCGTCGTTGTTTCTGATTTCCACAACACAAGTGCTTTAGCTACTTACCTTAGGATCAGACCAATGTATGTGATGTTTTCCTATATTAACGTTGACATTCATGATTCGGGTGGAATTAATTTGCTCACACAAATACTTCCTGGACAAGAACCCGCGACCGCTTGATTGTCCGGAACGTAAATCACTAAGCCAAGAGGTTTATCTTAATTCTTAAGTATTAGGTTCGGATATTAATAGCCTGTTCAAAAAACAACCATCCTGAATTAGATTTCTTAAGTTTGTATTTGCTTATCAAGAAACTGTCCCAGACAAATTCGCTTGATCATATCGGTTCCCAATAAGTGGTATACCATTTATATCAATACCAACCTCGGGTCCCCTGAAACTAGGGTAATTACCTCAAAATCGGGTAATTACATCACCCACGTTCGCACCCAACTATTAATTGGTTTTGCTAACTTTAGTTTTACTGCGACGTGTTCCTTCGCATCTTCTTATGTATAAATAATAGTATCGTATGTTATTGGCAATTAATGTGACAGTTTCTAGAGGTTTGAATTGTTTTTGATTCTCAAAATGGCTTTTAAAAGTATGGCCTAAGCCACATAGACGGAAGCATCGCTTAGACTCTTATTTTTTTTCTACCTGCGCTTTGGTCATCCATTTCTAGTCGGGGTAAGCTTGATTATAATCCTAGAATTGGCAACATCATCATTATAATATGAGCCCATTTTAGTCTACTGCTGGACGTTACTCTCCCCAAAGAGTTCCAAAGAGCATGATCTCCCGCTTTTTTCATCCACCCACTGCCGGCCTTCTTCCTAAGGTCATCAGCATCTAGCTAAGGGGCGTCCTATCCTTTGTTTGCCGAGAGTGGTCACCACTTGAGAACCCGTTCGCTCTACCTTTAATCGGTTCGGACACGGATGCAGCCAGTCTACTCCCACTTTAGCTTGCCACAGTTTTAAACTATGTCCATTCCTATGGTCTTCTGCCGGATAACCACGTTCTGAATTTGATCTCTTAAAGAGATCCCAAGGAACTTCTAAAATTAACGTGAAGTCGGTGGGTCAGTTTTACTTTCATGCTCATGGTTATCACTGGTAGGACGTACTGATCGAATTAATACCCTTCCTTAAGGCATTGTATCAATGACGACTCACCCCTTTCGGGTTTCGGATCCGCAACCACAGATATTGTAGTCCAGAGAAAAGTCAATCATTGAAGTGCAAAGATTCATTTAGCTCTCCCCAATGATTTAATTATTAATCTCAATAATATCTGAAAGAGTGCGAGACAGCGCGCTAAATTTTCAAGTATTTTTTATCTGTCGTCCCTGCTCTTGAGCAGTCTCTATGAGGGGCATACTTCCCAGCATTCCTCTTTTATTACGACGTGGTGCAATTTTAGAGAGACAGCGAAACAAAAGTGAAGAGATTTTAGTTAGGTAATACCAAATTGCAGAAGCGAATATTTCAACTATAGCCCTTTGGTTACGTGCGCAATGTTCATGTGAGGTGACAGACGCTTAAGGAGGTGCGCTAATGTATGAATAATATCTTAGCAGTGGCTACCCAGCTGTCGCGGCCTGGCATCAGCTGGCAGGTCGTGACGCACCGCTCTGTAGACAGAAAAGAACGAGGGGAGGAGTGACTGCCAATATCCTAATCATTCCCTATAGATATTAGCAGCGACTGGTGGTACAAGGGTAAAATTGAGCACTTTTCTACTTACTAATATCTAATTACCATGATAGCGGAGCGTAGCGAGTCTTACTTGTTCTGTAACCATGATAATAGCTGCGTATGACGTTTATCACTTTTTCTTTAAATTTTGTTGTGAGTTGCTGGACTTTATAAGTACGATCACCCCTAAAAAAACTTAACCATAAAATTATACATTGAGTAACTTAAAATAAACAAAACCTCGTTGGGTAAAAATGTAAATACAAGTAAAACATTTTCTGTAGAAAATAACGTCAAAAAATAATAATTTTGCCATCCACAAGTATTTTTGTATCTTTTGTAAAAGTTGGTTCCTTAGAAACAATTGTTATATTTAAACAAGGGATTTGTGTATTTAAATTTGCGTGTTGTACCTATACTTCAAGAGTACATCGTAAGATAAGAAATAGGTTTGAAAAACGCTTTCCACTCATAAACTATGCACTAGTCACAAAATAAAAGACGGCATGCGTTCTCGGCGTCTCTCGTTGTTAATATTCCACTGTCTTGGTGCCAGGCTGGTTCGATTCCTGACAGGCAGCCCGCTTACAACGTATATATATAATTCACTGTAACACATAAAAATATAGTATTTTTAATATTAAGGAAGGTAATGTAGAAAAGCTTCAAACAAACTTTGTTTCGAGCGGACGTGTTTTGGTTGCTCTTAAACGATTTTAAATAATTATTTGATTTTCTGTGAGTGTCTCGGGGCTTCGCCCTTTTGTGCATCAGGGCTTCGCTAGACCGACTGTGAAGTTTCCACACAAATAATATCAGAGGTAACTTTTTATTTGCACCGGAGTGGATTCGAACTCGGTCCGCTTGCGTGGGAGCCGCCGCTTTAGCCGTTACACCAAGAGCATTGAGTTCGTTGCGCTCGAAATTAACAACTATAAGAAGCGACTTTCGGTTACAAAATGAGTAGTTGCACTGCGTGTAAAGAGCCGTGCAATAAAGATGTACTACGATGCCGTCTGTGCATTGGTAAATTTCATTACGAATGCCTCAATATTGACAGTGCGCAATTCTTTGCTATTACAAAAGAGCAGGCGTCTACTTGGATATGTCCAGCGTGCAACAACGTAACTCGACGAACAAGGTCAAACGAGAACACACCTGTGCGCAAGGGCCCCTTTTTGCCACAGACGTGTGACAGTCTGAACATGTCTTGTGACCAGACGGAACCCTGCATTAGTCACTTTTCTTCACCTCCTTCGACTTTAGAAACGTCCAGCACCTACACCGCCGCTATAACTGCCAATGAAGTCACGATGGATAAAATTAGTGCTCTTTTTGATGAGAAACTCAGCACATCACTGTCGATATTTATGGATAGTTTCCGCAAAGCACTAAAAGATGATGTTAAGGATATGGTGAGAAGCGAGATGGGGCCTGCGTTGCAAAGTATCAAGGACGACTTTAGCGCTACCACCGACTTTATATGCGCGGAACAGGTGTCGCTTCGGTCGGATATCGATAAAACTGCGGAAACTATAAAGAACCTTGAAAAGGAGAACACTAAGCTGCAGGCAGAAATAAATAGACTCAATGCTCGCTTGACCGGTATAGATAAGATCTCCCGCAATTGCAACATAGAACTACAGGCGATACCTGAGCGCAAGAATGAGAATATTTTAATGATGCTGAAGAAGCTGTGTGAAGTTGTGAAGGCCCCGGTAGAGGATGGTCACATCAGCGCTTGCCGAAGAGTGGCGAAACTCAACAACACATCGAACAGACCACGCAACATAGTGGTGACCTTTACCACTCCTCGTGTTAGAGACCTAGTGCTATCTGCGACGCATAGATATAATAAGGGCCGCCCTGGACAAGGCCTGAGGTCATCCGACCTTGACATCTCTGGCGAGCCTTGTAGAATCTTTGTCACCGAGCATCTGTCCCCGGAGCAAAAGTTTCTTCACTCGGCGACTAGAAAAGCAGCGAAAGAATGTAATTTCAAATACGTTTGGGTTAAATACGGTCAAATTTATGTACGGAAGGATGACTCGTCTAGTGCAATTCTTATTAATAATTTGGATTCTTTACAGAAGTTGCGTTAGTGGCTATCTCTATTAATACTTGTATAAAATCAGTCAAATAAAATTTGGTTAAGATTATTTATTTAATGTTTAGTATATTTTATCAAAACTTAGGTAGAGCTAGATCGAAAGTGGGAGCTATTCATTTAAGCCTATTGAATAGTAATTATGATATTGTTTGTTTAACAGAAACAAACTTTGATTGTAGTGTCTACGACAATGAATTCATAGATAATCGTTACAATGTTTTCCGAAGAGATCGTGATAGTTCTTGTTCTAGTAAGCAGAGCGGAGGTGGAGCTCTTATAGCGGTTAAAAATAATATCAATGTTACCCGTCAACAGTCATGGGAGAGCATTGTTGAGGATATATGGCTCACAGTAGAGTCAAATAAACCAGGTGATCCAACATTACATATATGTCTCTGCTACTTGCCTCCGGACTTGCCTATAGATAATGTTGATGCATTTCATTTTAATAGCCAGAGGGTTATACTTAACTTAGCACCTGGTGATGATTTTGTTGTGCTTGGTGATTTTAATTCCGCAAATGTTACCTGGAGTAAGCAAATCACGTCGACAGCACTCACACCATCGAATCCTCAGGATCGCAGGGCCGGTTTGCTCCTCGAAACAATGGATGTATGTGATCTTTCCCAGTTCAACTCGATTCCAAATAAAAACAATCGGTATCTCGATCTAGTGCTCTCTAACTTGCCCTCTCTCTCCATCTCGGTAGACGAAACTCAACCTGTATGTCTTGTGGATGGCCATCACTTGGCATACCTTATAGACATCTCTAAATACAAACCAGACCAGCCGTTAAAGCCTAACTACAAAAAACGCTATAATTTTAATAAATGCGACTACATCAATGTGCGGTCTGAGTTAAACAATACCGATTGGGAGTTGCTTTTGTCGTCCTCCGATGCTAACGAGTGTGTTGACGCCTTCTATAATAAGTTGACTGAAATCATATCAAAAAACACACCGTTCACAAGATACAGAGCAAGAAAGTTTCCTTCATGGTACAGCCAAGCTGTTATTCGTTGTATCAAAGAGAAAAACAAGTTCCATAAGCGTTTTAAAAAATATGCCAATCCTCGAGATTATGACACCTTCTCCTTACTTCGAAGCAGATGTAAATCGCTTATCCTATCAAGCTTCAATTGCCCCACCGGTTGGATCGCATAATAGATTTTTTATTGTGTCTCTTGACCTTGGCCTGACAGGTTATTTCTGATTGTTATAAAACTTATTTACTAAGAATTGAGAGTTCTTTGTCTGACAATCCAAAGGCTTTTTGGCGCTATGTAAATGGAAAAAAGGGTAGCCTCACCATACCTGACACGATGTCATTTAATGGTAAGACTTGCTCGGATGGCCAAGGTATTTGTGAATTGTTTTCTGAATATTTTGGATCGGTTTATGACGACAATTCTCACCCTAGACAATTGGCAAATATGCAATGTATCTTCAATTTTTCTTTACATAAACTGGAAATTACATCTAAAGACATTGTTTCAAAAATCGACAAACTCGACGTAGGTAAAGGCGCTGGTCCGGATGATATACCTCCTAAATTCATAAAGCTCTGTTCTAAAGAACTGTCTTTTCCTTTGACCATTATATTTAACAAATCCATCGCATCCGGCATATTTCCCACACGATGGAAAGTTGCTCATATAATACCAATTTATAAGGCGGGTAACAAAACATCATGTAGTAATTACCGCCCTATCAGTATTCTTTCATGCTTAGCGAAACTCTTCGAGTCAATGGTGTATGATTCCCTCTATAGTCATTTAAATAATTATATTTCAATCCAACAACATGGTTTTGTTAAAAATAGGTCTACCCTTAGTAACCTGCTGGAGTTCAAAAACTACCTCTGTCAATCCTTTGCTGCATGTGGTCAAGTGGATGCAATATATCTTGATTTTAGTAAAGCTTTCGACAAGGTTGACCACTCGTTGCTTTGCCAGAAACTCTCATACTACAGAATACATGGCTGTCTGCTCAGGTGGATCACCTCTTACTTAAGTAATCGGAGTCAACTGGTAACAGTTAAGGGCTATTCATCCTCACCTATCTTGGTCACTTCAGGAGTACCACAGGGGTCACATTTGGGCCCACTCTTGTTTGTCATTTTCATAAATGATCTGTCAGAACGATTGTCTTCCCCTGCCCTCCTATATGCTGATGACCTAAAAATCTTCACGAACATTAAGGATGAAAGAAACTGCTTGACACTTCAAAATGATCTGAGGGTTGTTGCTGAGTGGTGCTCATCCAATAAAATGTACCTCAATATAGATAAGTGCTGTGTAATTTCTTTCACTAAAAAGAAAAACAAAATAACGCACTCATACTTTATACACGATAGACAAATTAGCAGAAAGGACATTGTTCGAGATCTAGGTGTGCTGTTTGATGACCAGTTAACTTTCCGTCCTCATTACGAGCATATTATTAAGAGAGGTAACAGGATACTAGGATTCATAATCAGAACTACAAAACACCTCAAAAAACCTAATAGCACACTTTACCTCTTCAATAGTCTGGTCAGAAGTGTTTTAGAATACTGCAGCCCAGTTTGGTCCCCATATTATAATGTCCATATAAATAATATAGAGAGGATACAGAAAAGATGCCTTAGATACCTATCCCGTAAGCATAATTTTGGTCGTTTACTTGCAGATTACAGCGAAAGACTTTCAAAGTTCGATGTTGTCCCCTTATACGCCCGTCGCAGAAGATACGACTTTCTCTGTCTGCACAAAATTCTTCACGCTACCATAAACGCACCAAACCTTCTATCATCACTCAATATCAACACATTGTACAGATCGCGTCGACCCAACGTGTTCTCAATACAGGTATACAGGAACAACACATCTTATTATAACCCTCTGGTTAGAATGTGCCGCGCATACAACGAGTTGGATCGCACTGGCAGAGTCGTTGACATTTTTAACGACAAATTCCCTGTATTTAAGAAAGCCATATCGCAAATCCTCAAAAATGACTTCAACAAATAATTTGACACTAAATATTGATAAATTTAAATTTGTATATATATATATTTTTTTTCTAAATTTATAGTTGTTTAAGATCTGTTTATGTTTTAGTATTTATGAATGTTATATTATAGTCATGTTGTGTACACTATCCATAGGTTACCGTCCAGCTTATATTTTTGTTTATTCCATGTTATATGTGATCATGCCCTGACTGTATCCTGTTTGTGTGCCTATTATAAATAAATAAATAAATAAATAAAAGCAATCGGAAAAACGTACGCTTTATTTTAAGAATAAGTAAGTAGGTATATTTTAACACACTTTTGTTAAGTTCATCATCATCATCAGCCTATACCAATTTACTGATAGAGATGGCCTCCCACATAGAAGCTGCTCGCGGCCGTTTGCTTCTAGCGGCTGTCTGCAACCTTGACTTGGTTGTCAGTCCACCGGTATCGAAGGTCTGCCCACCCGGCGTCTTCCAATTCTTAGTCGCTGCTCGTGAACCTCATCCTTATTTTCTAAAAAAATCGCACAGTCATCGCCCGATTGACGTTAATCGTGCGAAACACTTCGAGTCTGACTCGCACTTGGCCGGTTTTTTTGTTTTATGCTGTCAATTTGCGATTTTAAAGCCAGAATTGCTCAATTTTCGCTATCACATTGCTTTTGCAAGATACAGAATCAGGGTACCTTTATTCACAGAACGGTTGTTGGTTCCGCGAGCGTTGTGGCCAATGTCACTGTACCTTAAAGAAAAGCTACAACTAGGTATAAATTTTATTTGTACTTAAGTAATCAAATGTTGAAAATTGAGTTCAACCTCCTTTTTACTGCCACATAAATTCAAAACTATTTCATCAAATAAACATACATGTATATGTAGTGACTAGATCTTAACATTGAACACTTCATGATGCGGCCATAAAATGGTCATATTTAATGAAATGAAACGTCAACTTTGATGATATAACAATCCACGTTTAGCGATATCATTAAAATAGGTCGAAAGACGTGTAGAAGTTTCTGTAATTTATGTAATATTAGAAATATTTATAATTTTAAAAGGAAACTAAGTTGGAATAAGATTTATTAAGTCTGACAGATAAATAACCTCACTAAGCTGCCAATTTACGTTTCAAACCCCATGGAGTTTTTGACGTTGCGCTCGTTTTTCATGGGATTCTTTTACTCGATATTCCAGACTTATACCTGATTTAATAATGTAGCCAAAGTGGTAATCTGCAATTGCTATTAACCATTTATAAGTTCCACAGTTAATATTAAAATGCTTTCATGATCGGCTTAAGTGATTACGTAAGCTGACTAGAAATACTAAACGCTGAATTACTGTTTCCCCTGGCTTCACAACTTCAAAATAATTTCTAAAGAAAATATGACAATGTTTCAACAGCGGATCCTTTATACCCCAAACTAAGAGGCTTAGAGACGGACAAATCGGTTTACACAGTTTACTTCCGCATTTAGTTGGGAATTTACTGTGTCTTTGTTGTTTGAGTTTATTTAAACTAGTCGAGCTAGCTCCTTTATTTGACTAGCTTTATTCTGAAAAAATCTAGGCGGTAGAGTTCTTTCAAGTGCTATATCATCTTGAATTAACCTGCCATTTAATTGCTAAATAAACAATATTTAAAAATATAGGTAGTATTCATTTTATAATAGTTGAAATGACTATGCCTATGGGCTGTAGATCTCTTTGGGCGAAAACACCAAAGAAATAATGGTGCGACAATTCGTTTAGCCCATGGAGCAGACAGCGTATGTGTGTATATATACCAAAATGGAGTAAAAATACCTGTAATATTATAGTTTGAATATTTAACAAAAAATCCGCCAATAATTCTTATTTGACTGTATGGCCTTCCCATTCTGTAAAAAATCGCAAAACTCAAAAATTCACCAAAACGGTACAAACATAGCCTCTATTTTGCAAACAAGTGGGTTGGCATTTTACTGTCGGTTAGCGCTGTTATATAAATAATCAAGAGGCTGTTTTAGTATTGGCGAGAACTTAGAAAACGTAACAAACGTAAAACCATAACGTTTTTCGGAGGGAGATAGCGCCCGCATTGCAGCGGGGTAACCATGAACTCTTACGACAATTTCAAATCTGTCAATTTCGTACGTCATTACGAACTAAATTTGACAGATTTAAGATTATTTTTAGAGTTCATGGTTACCCCCCTAGTCTGTGGCTGGCTAGTCCTGATGGGTAAAACTGGTCAACCTGATGAGGGTGACGGCAGTAGGTTAATTTTGGGCGAGACATTAGTCCAGCAGTGGGATGATGTAGATGAGAAAATAAATCTATATACCTCTCATTTATAAACATGGGAGTCATTGAAACAAAACAAAAAAACTAAAACGAAGGTTTGCCTGGAAGTTATTGAAGAGTTTCCAATATTCACATCTTGACTTCATCATCAAATCAGTCTGATGGTATTAACATCATCTGAAAATATACTGACTAACTTTAAAATCGAGACGACAGTTGAGAAGTACTAAAATATTTTAATGTAAGAAATGTGATTAGGTGTCGTTAAAAGAATTGCACCACCCCTTTTCTTCCTATGGGTGTCGTAAGAGGCGACTACAGGAGGACCGCCACAAGAAGACGGGCAGCAGCGTCTTCTCTCCACCATTGGCCAAATTGCGATCGCCAACCCGCCTGCCAAGCGTGGCGATTATGCCAAAATTCTCCTTTTGGAGAGGCCTGTGTCCAGCAGTGGACTGATGTAGGCTGGTGATGATGATCATGAAACAAAGCGTATATCTTTATTTTACAGGCTTATCATTGTCATTGCCAAGTAAAAATGCAACACATACCTACATTTTTTTTGTTACGATTTTTTTGTACGATTCGTTTTGTTTTTACTATTTAATTAAACACAGCACCTATTTATACTCGTAGTACCTACATGAAAGATAATTGGCAAAATCTATTAACAGTATAGCTCCTAAAAGTCCCATTTCCACAAATTTAACTAACTGTTTTATTTTACAACTTAAGAATAGCTGATGAATATCTACACCAAACTTTTGTTTTCATTTAAATTTATTGCGGTGCAAATTAAAATTATCCCTAGGGAAATGTTAAAGGGGCCATTTGTTATAATTATAAAGGAATTTGGCCTTAGTTCTGTTGGCGTAGTGTAACAAGAAAAGCTAGTCTATGGGTTCTGAAAAAAAAAAAAAACTGATTCACCATCATCATCTCAGCCTATTTCAGTCCACTGGACGTAAACGAGCGTCAAAGAGCACGATCTCCCGCTTTTTTCATCCATCCACTGCCAGCCATCTTCGTAAGGTTGTCGGTCTATTAGGCTAGGGGGCGTCCTACAGAACGTTTGCCAAGGACGTTTTTTTACTCCACCTTTCATTCGTTCTGTGACGTGTGGTTAAATATTTATAAATTAGCTCAAATATATTAGGAAGGTACCTAAGGCAGTGCATATTAGGCATAAGTAGACTGTCATTTTTTGTCTGTGGTGAAATGGAAATGCTAATAGCTTAGGTGGTTTTAGGTTTCCCTGTCCGTAATTGTGATTATATGCCTCCATAGCCATTGTTATGGGAAAATTAATTGGTCGGTCGGTCGGACATAAAGTAACGCAAAAATACCAATTTGGTTGTTACGAATGCAAATATCCATTTCATTTTGGAAATTAATTACTTGGGCACTAACAACCATACTCATTGACGTTATATGAAACAGGAAAAAAGTACTACGAATATTTAATATTTCGATTAAAAATCTTGTGTAAATCTTTTGACAGCACTTGACTTTGTAAGGCTTTGAGATCTCGAATTTAATTGAGAAATAACATCATTATGTAAGAAGTAGAGCGACGGAACCTCGGTTTTTAGGGTCATTAGCCTGTATGCTCGAAAAAAAAAAAACAATTGAATAACAATGGACCCACGCAAAGTGCTTAAGGAATTAGTTTCAGACAAAGATGACAGCATGCACAAATGGCATCGACAAGGCTACGACATAAAACAAAGACAGAAAATTAAAGAATAGGTGTACAAAAAAGGTGCATTGTACACATTATCTGATACTATATTTTGCTACGAATGGAGACCACGCTTAGGAAAACGTAGTGTAGGACGCCCCCCGGCTAGATGGACCGATGACCTGAAAAAGGCAGCAGGCAGCGATTGGATGCAAAGGGCGGGAGATCGTGCGCTGTGGTGCTCCTTGGGGGAGGCCTATGTCCAGCAGTGGACTGCAACAGGCTGATATGATGATATTTTACTAGGGGCATCTTCCAGAACGCCTTATACTCGATCCATTGCATAAAAGATCGTTTTCTGAGATGATTCGAACTTACAATCGAATTGAGCGTTCAATGGAAATTACCACTTCACCAAACCAATCGGGCCAAATTTTATTAAAATGATCACATTAATTAATACTTAGTAAGTGGAATCGGCCGTAAAGTTCTACATGTTATGTGCCCCGCCCACTGCCACTTTAGCTTGTTAACCCGCTGGGCTATGTCAGCGACATTTGTTTGTTCACGGATCTCCTCATTTCTGATTTGATCTCGTAAGGTTGCAGGAAGCCGCTGAATGCAGGCCGCTTCCAACCGGCCGATCTGTGAGTCATTGGGGGAGGCCTATGTGTAGCAGGGGACGTCCTGTGGCTGAAATGATGATGATGATGAAGTAGAATCGAGTATTATATATCGGTAGGTATAATTTGTCGACATGAATCTTCTTAGTTGACTAGAGTCGAGTTCAGTTAAGTGACAAAATCATCATTCTGTATGAAACTCACATTTTCACCGTTTCTAGATCGGTGAGCTAACTTCAAAACGACTCGTAGATTACAGGAGATAGTTTAACTTACAGACTGAACTTCAGTCACTATCACACTTTGCTATTCAAATTCAAACTTTAGTCCATTGTCTTTAGAATGTTCTTTTACTCTAAGTATCTTTTGACTACATTCTAGTGTTGTTATTTGAATAAACATCGACTGTTTATAGTGAACGTCATTTTCCAACACTTTATATTCCAAAATCGGCTCTGATCTCCTACTCAACATTACTATTCTTGGTTTTTTCTCTTTTGCAATTAGCATGGTTTTTGTTTTGAATTGGGACTAACAAAATTAGGATAGAATAATAAATCATTTGATTCCCTAACAACGAATATCGAATTAAAGAAAACTTTACCTATTAAATAAAATTAATTTAAAAAATCAAAAAAAAATTAAAGAATCAATTTGCAGTCTGTGGCATCAAATCTACCTATGTTACTTGATTCGACTTTTTCGACACGGATTTAATTAACTTAAATAGACCTACTAACGCAGTGCATACCAAGTCAATCAATCATCATTATGCTGTTAATAAAAAAAGATTAAAAATCGGTTTATCAGTATTGCAGATCCGTTTTTCCCGCGTTAGTTCTGTTCTCGCAGGAATTTCGGGAAAAAACATACCCCTTGTCACTCTCACAATTAAGACGAATCTATTGATATCCATCCATCCATCCATCAGCCGAAAGACGTCCACTGCTGGACATAGGCCTCCCCCAAGGATTTCCACAAAGATCGGCCTTGTGGCACCCGCATCCAGCAGCTTCCCGCGACCTTCACCAGATCATCGGTCCACCTTGTGGGGCCTAACCAACACTACGCCTTCCGGCCCGCGGCCGCTATTCAAGGACCTTCCTGCCCCAACGGCCATCAGTCCTGCGAGAAATGTGCCCTGCCCACTGCCACTTAAGGTTTGCGATTCTGAGAGCTACGTCGGTGACTTTGGTTCGCCTCCGGATCGTTTCATTTCTGATTCGATCGCGAAATGAAACTCCGAGCATAGCTCTCTCCATCGCCCTTTGAGTGACCTTGAGCTTTCTTATGATGCCCATCGTTAGCGGCCACGTCTCAGATCAGTATGTCATCGCTGGCAATACACAATGATTCCATACCTTGGTCTTGAGGCATTGCGGTAGTGTTTGTGAGGAGAAGATATTACGTAGCTTCCCGAACGCTGCCCATCCGAGTTGGATTCGACGATCGACCTCTTTCTGGAAGTTGGACTTACCTAGCTGGACTGTTTGTCCAAGGTAAATATAGCGGTCAACGACTTCCAGAGTAGAGCCTGCGACCATAAGAGGAGTGGGTGCGACATGGGAGTTAGACATGATTTTCGTCTTTTCCATGTTCATTTTAAGACCCACTCGTTGGGAGACTCTACTGAGGTCATCGAGCATTGCTCCAAGTCCTATTGATATATTATACTTTAATATCCATTAAACGTTTTAGGCTGTAGGGCGTGCCAAAGAAATAGACATACTTACATACATACATACGCTCGAAAAACATAACCCTCGTTTGGCAGTCGGGTAAAAATACCCATGCATTGACGTTATTGTATACCGTGGTTAACGATTTCTCCAAAAGAAACTAACGATTAAGACTGGGTAGCTACCACATCTTACCCTTCAGCTCAGTGGAACGACACAACCTTAGAGGGATGGCTGGCAGTGGCTGCATAGGTAAAAAAAACGGGAAATCGTAATATTCAGATATCTCTCAGGAGGCTTTTTCGTCCAGTAGTGGTCTAAAATTGGCTAAGAGTTTATGACTTGCACTAACGTTAAGGTTGGAGCACCAAAATATTTTTCGGTATCGATAACCTAACACTATCGATACATGGGCAACACTATCCTTCTCCGGTGCTCCCAGGCACTCAAAGATTACAACTACAATTCCCTCAAGACAAACTCACAACTAACAGGGTTGCCCGCTAACCGCGGATGCCTAATTCTCAGGGCTGCCACCACAAACTAAGCCTTCCGGGACAAAGCCCTGACATAGTAGCATAATTGTTAATTAATAAACTATTTAAACTTTAACATAGGAGTATCAAATACTTGAATAGTATGAATAACAATGAGCTTACTTGCAAATGCTTAAGTTGCAAATACTTGCTTCTCGCCTAACATCAGAAGAGAAGTGGAGGTGGCTGAAAACCAGCGCTGGGTGGGATCGCGTTCCCACATCAGCACAAGCTGAGCCACGTCTAATTGCTTTCCAAATAAGTTATAATTAGTATATAAGTGAATGTATGTTTGTAGCGCCATGAAAGCAATAAACCATTTTTTCATTTCATTTCAAATGCAAAATTTGTGCTTATCACAGCTGCTTCAAAATTGCGGTGTTGCAAATTAAGCCTTAAGAATATATTGAACAACATCACACACATTGCTCGGATCTTTAGGTAAGTAGCTAAAACACTTGTGTTAATAGATATCAGAAATAACGACGGTATCACAACACCCAGAGCCGAAACAATAGAAAAGTTCGTTTTCTACCTGACCAGGAACCGAGTCCATACAGTCAGTTCCATTATGCTCGGGCTTCACCTGCATGACGCATAACGTTCAATTAACGGCATGATTAGCGTTCATTATTAATGCACTAAACTACGCGCTAAATGTGTGTCCACACTTATTAGATGTTTGAATCTAGCGTCTAGTGATTTAAATAAAATTGATTGATTTGATAAAGAAACGGTTCCAAGATCTCAATACTTTTCTCTTTTTATCAACTCTTTTTGGAACTCAATGAATAGGCACTATAACATTTATTTCACTAAGAGTTTTTGAATTTATCCGTGTTTTAACATGATAAGTGTAGTAAGTGTAGCCACAACAACGCACTAGACGCCGACTTTGATGTGTCGAAAGTTACCGCCGTCCGAGCTATCGCCTTACGTCTAAGTCATTAAAGCAAATTAGCGCGAGAAGACCGGCCACACCTGCGTACTATATCAAATAGCGCACTAATTAATGGAATTAGACGCAGGTAAAGCCCGAGCATTAGAGGTTTTGTGTATAAAATAAATAAAATAATCTTTATTTGCTTAAACATGGTATGGTCTGGTGTTTTAAAATTAACGTTCCAAGCATGTTTAGCCAGCATGAGGCAAGCAAATTAAATATAAAATAGAATTGAAATTAAATATAAAATTGAGTCTAAAAATTGCATTAAATTAAATTAGGTTCATAGATGTCAGTCATATAATGATTATGTTGAAATGAATATTTAAAAAACTCCTTAAATCATAAAAGGTATGTGAGATTAGCCACTTATTCAGTTTTTTTTTAAATTGATTTATATTCAATGTATTGAATTCATTAGGAAGCGTTACACGTTATTTAACGACCAACCACACTATAATTTGTCTTATTTGTCAACATTTCAAATTGGTTGGCTATTTTCTGTAGTTTTGTTTAAGTCAAATATTCATATTTGACTTGTGTGTGTGATTGTTGACTCATTTGCTCTCGAGTCTCGTCGACCAAGCAGTAAAAATTTAACATTTATGAAATTGTTTAATCAAGGTTTAACACGGAATGGACTCCAAAATTAAATAAAATACTTCAAAAAGATTAAACAAGCTTCAAAATATTTAAACTCTTAAATAAAAATCAATTCACATTGTAACCGTGTCCGACTAATCCACAGATTAAAATATCCGTCACGCGTGCTGGACTAAGTAGGAATTTAAATGTATAATATTCATAAGTCTCTTAAAAGGGGGTTTTAGGAGGGTTAAGGCCTTGAGTACCGGGCATCAGACTGTTTTCACACACGAAATGATAAGTAAATGCTGGCTAAGCAAGCCTCGAGTATTACTCATTTTCATTGCATATTATGCTTCTTCTGCGTTATGCTTAAGCGTTCAGACAATCGCCGCGGTGGCTTAGATTTAATGTTTTCATATGTAAGCGCAGTTGCGCAACCTAAAAGTTTTTTTTTATAGTTCCGTGCCCAATGGGTGCAACCAGGACCTTACTAATATAACTTTTCATTCTGTCTGTACGTCTGTCGTCTTTAGACACTTGATCACAAAATCTAATATTTAAAAATTGTCCGTCGCTTTAATGACAATATAAAACCAAACTAACTAGGTATTTTTTTGGCGTTTATCCTCATAAACACAAATTAATATATTTTTTCATAAACACCAGTTGACCTGTTCAAAACAAGTCTCGCTCAAGGAATTTCAAATTAAAATCTTCCCTAATTACATTTTCTACTTGACAAGATGTATTGACGAGCTCCATTTTTCATCGCTTGACTTTGTTACAGACCCACTGAGCTGAGAAAGGTCTGAGCAGGAATGTCAGAAGGGATCCTTTTAATGAAGTAAACTAAAAAACTTTTGGGCAGAACCGAAGGAAATTCGTTAAAAAGGGCAAGGGATGTAGTGAGATTGAATGTGTAGTCTATTTGCCGTGGAACATCAAAGATAAAGAATCATTCGTTTCGTTTTATACGAAGTGAATTATTTATTACAGTTACGATTTTTGGAATTTATATAAATTAAAAATTAATAAATATACAGGTTGACTTTCTTATCACCAACCAAACCTTCTAAAAAGACTCCCGTGATAGAAACGAACAGCTCTTACTATTGGACCAACTCTCTAACTGCAATAAAATCATCTTTTCCATACAAAATATCTTGTGGCTAGATGATTGGTGTAATTTATTTATTTATTTATTTATATTAGCCTTTATTTATTTCTTAATAAAATTATTAAATACAATACGATTGTTACCAAATTCACTAGCAAAGCATTACTTTTTTCTTTTTTAAATATATTTCATGCTTATCATGCGGTTTTTTTTTCTTCAGTGAATATTTTAGAATATAATTATATTACATTTCAAAACATAATCAGGCTTACAAATATAATTTAGATTGGTGTAATTATTAAAAGTAAAATAAGGCTACTAATAGCACATAATGCAAAACACACGTAAAGCTAGTTAAAAGTTAGTAATTATCTTCTTATTCTCTGTCAAAACAGTATCATAAACTTTTAGCAATTTTGTGAGATTAACTTCCAACCCAAAACAGAAAGTTGAATACAAATAACGAAAAAACAGCCGATACGAGTCATCAAAAGACATCGCAAACAATTTAAACAATTAACAACTTTATGTAATAGTCAAACAACATTTCCATTTTCTTACGCAATTTTGTGCCGTCTTATTGAAAATGTATTTAAAAATTTCTCGTTTTGTTTCAGGTATGACCTCATTCGAAATTAAGGTTGAGTAATTATATACAGCGCAGCGAGTACAGGCTGTCCGTTACAAGAAAACTCATTGTAAGTGTCTGATAGATAGATAGATACTCTTTATTGCACACTGAACATAGAAGTTACAGTTGATATTTACGGAAAAATGTACAATTTAGGCGGTCTTATCGCTAAAAAGCGATCTCTCCCAGACAACCTTGTGGAGTAAGCCTACTGTGCGGATTCGGTGAAGGGTAGTCGAACGTAAAGCATGGTCGATCTGTTTTAATGGTTTTTATTTATCATTTATAGAGCTTTAGAGTGCAAGTTTAATGTAGTTTGTGTTCTTAAGTTTGGTGAAGTGATAGAGATGCAGAAACATTGAAATACGATTGTATTCAACACGCATCGAGTGTCAAGTGACTTGTCTCGTAGACATCTTGCTTTAGGCCCGATGGCGTTTGAAACCTGCTTCTACGTGAAGAGTAGCCTTCAAGGAATCCAGAAAAGGCAATAAAACACTGAACACCCGTGTTTTATTGTAAACACTTATAAGAATATTACTCGACATTGCCAGAAATAAACCTCGCACACAGAGGTTTGGTTGCCATAGAAAAAAAATAAAAAGCCTACTGTGTTTATCTTAACTGTACAAGTACTCTTTACAGGCGGATTGCGTCTGCAAAATACGGTAAATATAATTTAAGTTTGAACTTCAACCATTTTGTATTGCGAGTTATTTGAAGCCCTTTCCAATTGGCCTACATCAAAGTTAGGTTATTCATTTTTGGTATACTTTCAGAGTAATAATTATTTTGTGTTAGACCCAAGAGCGATGACTTTATTCGGAATTGTTTTAAAGATAAACAGTGTTATTTTTAGACTGAATTTGTTTTTGTATAACCCTTTGGGGATAATTTAAGCTTACGTTTTAACACGTAAGATCGTTCGCGGACTACATTGAAATCCTTGTCCGAAGTAACCTTATTACTTTTTAAATGGGATGGTGCACTAGTTTGTAATTTCCCGGATGTGAACAAGTGCAGTGTGTACGATGTTATAACGAATCTTTTAAGAGCGTAATCATAATAATCTCTTCTTTGTCTTTCCCTTTATTTGGGGTCTGGTCTCCTCAGATTATATAGAGGATAATCTATCCTGGATTGTCTATTCAGTGAAATGGGCTTCATTGAGGTATTTTTGTGTTTTAGACCACCAGCCCCTCTAGCATGTGCAACAAAACACGATATGATACGATATGATATAGCGATTTATCGCATATTTTTTGTCAAAATATGAACTTTTATCAAAAAAGCGAGCATAACCGTGACGTCGCCGGAACGGACATGCTTACTGTTTCAATAAAAGTTCAAGATGGCGGCTATCTTATCATATTTTAAAAGTAAATAGGCGATAAATCGCTATATCATATCGTATCATATCGTGTTTTGTTGATCACAGGTGGCAGGTTAGTGGGTGGCGGCCTCTACCTTTCTTTTGTTCAGGCAAATCTAATAAAATTTGTACCCTATGATTCTGATTTCTTCTTTTGACATGGCCGTACCATCTGCGGCGGTTCAGAAAGATTCTTCGTGATTGGTCTGACTTTAAAGCTGCTTAGTATTTGTTGAATAAGAATCTTATTCAACCGGAACTATCATGATTTCTAGCAGTATTACTAGACCATGGTTTTAGTAGTATTATATCAGTTTTGTTTGAATTTTTATAAACGTAATGTTTTTCTTCTTTCATAGTATTCACCATTTAGAAAACGTTTTTCAGTCATTAGAATAACGAAATCTAAGGAATCGAATACAAATCCTTAAGAAATCGTACACGATTTATACGATTTCACATTCGGATTGAAATACTTATGCTTTGACAATATGCCTCCAGGTCAAAATCTGTTGCCACACTGATCCTGCTTATGGTACGTCAACATTATTGTACCAACAATAAGCTGGGATCGCGAAAATGTTCAAACGTTTTCCGTTTCAGCTTTCGTCACGGACCTCAAGAGCGATGGGTCCATCCCTTAGGAAATTAAACCTCTCCTAGCGCCCGGGATTTTACATTTTAATGTGGCAGCCACTCACACCGTTGTTATATTTTAGTGCCCAAATAATCAATATGTTTAGATTTTAGTATAATTATACCATGCCTATGCAAATGTAGTTTAAGACGCCAGCTCGATGGACCAACGCCGACGGCTGGCAGTGGCTGAATGACAGCTCTTCGGCGCTCTTTGGGGCTTTCAGGCGCAACAGGCTGACATGTTGATGTTTATAGTGAATTCTGTTAGTTGTGATGCGCTGTTAAAATCATCATCATCTTCAGCGCCTTTTTATCAGCATGGAGGTGCTTGTAGCTCAGTGGCGGCAGCACTTTGATATCGATTATTAAAGTTAAGCAACACACGCCGCGGTTGTGAGTGGATGGGTGACCGTTGCAACTATATTTAGTGACATTTATTACTAGCATCTCCATGTTTCGGAAGGCACGTTAAAAGTTGGTCCCGGCTAATATCGCTTGATACTAGTCGTAAAGCCTAGTCAGAGGCGGCTTGATTACATCAGACAGTGTACTGGCCCGCATGGTAAAGTACGGCCCAAACCACTTAGGTAAGGCCGGTGCCCTGCAGTTCCACGTATAAAGGCATGCCTTACATCATCCTTAGGAAGTCCACTTCTGGACGTAGGCCTACCGTAAAGAACGCCACCAAGCGGCTCTTTGCTGTTTACATGTATGATACTTTGACTGTGATAACACTATCACAATTTATCACGTTATTTCACGATGATATATGTCAAATAAATACATTTTACTATTTTCGAACTTCGCTATCGTTTTCAGATAATTACTTTCGCTAAGCCCCGGGATAAATTACTAAAAGAACGTTCAAACAATTATAAAAAAAAATATTTTGAACAATTTCCGCTCATTTAGGTACGCCTTACATTACAGGCACCTATAGGCAGACTAGGAAATTATTAAGTTGGACTTCTGCAAAGTAACGCCTGATTGTATAATTTTTTTAAAGAACGTTTATACGATTTTTTTTTACGAAGAGAGTAACTGGATACTCGTTGTATCTTAATATCGACAAAGCAAATTACATTACCTTAAATTTTTACGACCTCCGTAGCCGAGAGGCGAGCACGTCGGACTTTAAATGGCGCCACCAACTCTGAGGTTCCGGGTTCGATCCCCGGTCGGGTTAATGTAGAAACATTGACCAGACCGGGGATCGAACGAACTTTTCTATATTGTCTCGGGTCTGGGTGTTGTGGTACCGTCGTTGTTTCTGATTTCAATAACACAAGTGCTTTCGCTACTTACTGTAGTGTAGGTATTAGTAAAACAATTAACAAACGCAACTTTGTACGGTAGTCACCGATGTAAGGCCGGCAGTCGAGAATAAATCGTGCTACCAAATACGCGTGTTATTATTTCGCTCCAAATATCACAGTGGCAACGAGGATTTTAGAACAAAAAGGAAGTGTTAAAAACTGTTTCGCGTGCACATTATTTTTACCGAGACGATGTCAATCGGCAGGGTGTGTGAATTCGATGTAAGGTCGGGCGTGTGGTCTTCGTACATCGATAGGCTAAATATGTACTTCAAAGTGAACAAGGTCACGGATGACCTGAAGCTGCCTACACTGATAGCTACAATAGGAGATGAAGCGTATGAACTGCTTGTCAATCTTGCGAGTCCGACTAGGCCGTCAGATATGGACTACGCCCGAGTATGTGAACTGATGCGTCAGCACTTGCAGCCGACGCCATCTTCTTTGGCGGAACGGTATCGTTTCCGCCAAAAGCGGCAAAGTGCAGAAGAGGACATCAACACGTTTGTCGCGGAATTAAAGAAGCTTTCGCGTGATTGCAAGTTTGGGGCTAATTTAAATGAAAACTTGCGCGACCAGTTCATATGCGGCCTTAGAAGTGACGTCATCCGGCAACGGCTGTTTGCGGAAAATGATACAGTATCATTCACGGAAGCGGTGAAACTGGCTCAATCATTACAAGCAGCAGAGAGGGATGCGGCGATAGTAGAACACAGGACGGAGGCGATACACACGGTGGAGCGGAGCACTAATAAAAATAACGGCGGGTGGCCGCGAGGACGCGGAGGCGGAGGTTACGGAGTGAAACCGGCCATTAGAAGCGGCAATGCAGACGCACGGGTTGGCGGCGGAGCCGGCATGGGGGCAGGCGCTCAGAAACGGCACAGTTGCACCGCGTGCGGAGCTACGAGCCATAGCTATGCGAATTGCCGTTATCAAAATTTTGTATGCAGTTTGTGTCAACGAGCCGGACATCTACGGCGAGTATGCCCCGAGAGGAACAGTCGGACACCGCGGATAAACTACTGCGGAGCGGAGACAGAAAGAGGGCAACATAGGGAGGTCAGCGGCAGCACCAGCTCAAGGAACGACGAGGATGTCGACATCGAAGAGGATTTGAACCTGTTGTCGTTGAGTGCTTATAAAGCAGTAAGTTTACCTATTTGTATTGATAGTACGGTTGTCAATATGGAAATAGATACTGGCACAGCAATATCATGTATAAACAAAGTAACGTATGAAAAATATTTCAACCATTTACCGATAGAGAGTGATAATACAGTACTAAAATTCTACGATGGTTCCAAAATTAAGCCCTTGGGTATAATAAAACCTATAGTTAGTTACAAGAATGTATCTAAAGAACTGGAATTATTTATAATAGATCGAGGTACAACTTCATTGTTAGGTAGGCAGTGGTTAGCCGAGCTGCAATCGAGATACCTAAATTTAATTGTAATTTTATAAAAAACTCAAGTGTTGTAATGGACAAAGAAATAAGTACTCTTATCGACAGATATAAGGAGGTGTTTAGCGGCGGACTGGGGCGGTACACGGGCGGCGCGGCGACGCTGCGAGTGCGCGAGGATGCGGTGCCGGTGTTCCATCGGGCGCGACCGCTGCCGTACGCGCTGCGCGCGCGCGTCGACGCCGAGCTCGACGCTATGCTGCGCGACGGCGTCATTGAGCCCGTCGACTGCTCCGACTGGGCATCGCCGCTGGTGCCTGTCTACAAAGCTGACGGTACGCTTAGAATATGTGCGGATTACAAGGCAACTTTGAATCCCGCCTTGCTGATTGATCGTTACCCTTTACCTAAGATTGAGGACATATTAGTTGGATTGAACGGAGCCCAGTTCTATAGTAAAATTGATTTATCACAAGCCTATAACCAAGTGGAATTAGACGACTCCAGCAAATATACAGTAATTAATACACATAGGGGGTTATTTCGTTATAAAAGGTTAGTATATGGCTTAGCGTCTAGTGTTGGGGTGTTTCAACGTATTATGACGAATTTAGTGCAGGGTATTCCTAATGTACAGGTTTTTCTTGATGACGTCATAGTAGGTGGCAAAACCAAGACCGAGCACTTATTGGCATTAGAATTAGTTTTCAAGCGATTAGCTGAGTACGGACTGAAAGTAAAAAAGAGTAAGTGTGTGTTCTTAGTAGATGAGGTCACTTACTTGGGAAATGTGGTATCTAAAGACGGAATTAAGGCGGATAAAACTAAAATTGATGCTATTTTAAATTTAAAAATTCCACAAAATGTTACTGAACTACGATCTTTTTTAGGAATGGTAAACTTTTATGCAAAATTTATTAGAAATTTGAGTGCTTTGTTAACACCATTACATGTATTGTTGAGAAAAGGAGCAGTTTGGAATTGGAACAGTCAGTGCGACCGAGTTTTTTCTGAGGTTAAGCGGAGGTTGACCGGAACAGAGGTGTTAGCACATTACGATCCCGATGCGCCGGTGATCGTGACGTGCGACGCAAGCCCGCGGGGGGTGGGCGGCGTGCTGGCGCAGCCGTGCGCCCGCGGCGAGCGGCCGGTGGCGTATGCGTCGCGGACGCTCACCGAGGCCGAGAGAAACTACTCACAGATACATCGCGAAGCGTTAGCGATCATATTTACAGTTAAAAAGTTTCATCAATATTTATACGGACGTAAATTTATTTTGCGCACAGACCATAAACCCTTGGTATCTATTTTAGGTCCTAATACAAGCATACCGACTATGACAGCGAGTCGTATGCAACGGTGGGCGGTGATACTCTCAGCATATGATTACGAGATAGAATATATTAAGACTACACATAATTGTGCCGATGGGTTATCTAGATTACCGGAAGAAACTTGTGTCTCGCCGAAAAACGCAGAGGTTATTCCTGAACAAACATATTTACACTTTGTACACGACGCGTTACTTTTAGATTGCATCGAAATAAAAAAACAAACTTTAAGGGACCCGATTTTAAGTAAAGTAATACGTTATTTACGTGACGGTTGGCCAGAATCGTGCGATATCACCAATTTAAAACCTTACTTTAACAGGAAATCCGAATTATACGAGGAGTTAAGTTGCATAATGTGGGGCCATCGTGTAGTGATACCAGAAGGCTGCCGTGCTAAGGTTTTAAAGCTGATACATGAACCACACATGGGGATTGTGAAATCAAAGGCGATAGCGCGGAGTTACGTATGGTGGGCGGGCGTCGACGAGGCCGTGGAGCGCGAGTGTCGCGCCTGCGAGGCCTGCGCGGCGCACGCAGACGCGCCGCCGCGCGCGCCGCCGCGGCCCTGGCCCTGGCCCCACGCGCCGTGGTCGCGCCTGCACCTCGATTACATGGGCCCGATTGCGGGGAAACTGTACTTGGTGGTAGTAGACGCTATGTCTAAATGGCTAGAAATTTTCCAGGTTCCGAGCACGGCGGCTAGTAGTACTATAGCTAGGCTGAGCGAACTGTGGAGCAGATTCGGCATTCCTAAACAAATAGTGACTGACAACGGGCCGCCGTTCACTAGTTCCGAGTTTGCGAATTTTATGGAAACTTATGGTACTGAACATATTTTCACGGCACCATACCACCCGTCCTCTAATGGTGCAGCTGAAAATGCCGTAAAAACGTTAAAAAGGGTTATTAAAAAGGCTACGTTAGAACGGATACCCATCGAGCACGCATTGAACGTTTTTTTATTACATTATCGTAATACGGAACATTGCTCAACAAACGAAAGCCCGTCGAAATTGCTTATGGGTAGACGATTACGTACTCGGTTGGATGTTCTGAAACCTGATAGGGGAAAGAAAGTATACCAAGCGCAACAGCGACAAGTTGGCGACGCAGGGGGACTAGATAGGAGCTTAGGTGTCGGGGATGAAGTTTGGTATCGTCAACATTTGAAGGCAGAGAAATGGGCTCCGGGCACCGTAGTATGTAACACAGGGTCTACAGATTACAAAGTTGTAGATAATGGCGGTAACGAGTTACACAGGCACATTGATCAGCTTAAGCGTAGATCTAGAGGTTCCCTTGTTATCCCCATAGGTTCTAGGCAATCCCGTGAGAGCGTAGAGAGTGAAGAGGCTTCGGAGCAGCCCGCGGCGTCGGGCTCGGCAGACACTGGCGCGGCCAGCACCCCACCGCGCATACATGCCGAATGGACTGAACCGAATCAGAGCGAGGAATTTTCTACGCCTTCCGCAGCACCTGTTGTACCGCCCCAGCCACGTCCCATACGTAAATGTAGAATAGATAAAGTAATTAACTATAAGATTTAAGTGTTAGATGTAAGATTTAATATAAGTATGTTAGCTGTTATTTAAGTGTGGAGGAATGTAGTGTAGGTATTAGTAAAACAATTAACAAACGCAACTTTGTACGGTAGTCACCGATGTAAGGCCGGCAGTCGAGAATAAATCGTGCTACCAAATACGCGTGTTATTATTTCGCTCCAAATATCACACTTACCTTGAGGATCAGAGCAATGTATGTGATTTTGTCCAATATTTATAATTTTATTTATTTATTGAAATCAAAAATAATCTTCAGACCTACCTAACAAACCGGCTATAATCGACAAACGTTATAAAAATTACCAAAAAAAATCACAAAATCGATTCAGTTTTTCGGCATCAAACATTATTGATAGGGCGAACATTGGCGCGATCAGCCAATTTACATTAATTACGTTATACAATTAAGCAGAATTTCCGCTTTATTGTTAATTTGCGAATCATTAGCGCGGTTTGCAACCGGCCGGTAATTGATACCCGTTACAGTATTTCGGGTTAAATGGAGGTATTAATATACGAGGTTGGTACAGACATGACAGTTAAAATGCTGATTCACTTTTGTTTGTGTTCGAATTTCGTGTAAACTCGCACTGAAATGTTATTTATAATAAGTTTTTTAAATGGTTACTAACAATAACAAACACGAAGCAGGTTATTATTTACAAATGATTAGGTATATCTGCTGCTATCTGCTTTTTGGTGGTGTAAGGGGAAGAGTGAAGTACATTTTTTTTTTATGAGTTGAGCATTGTCCAAATACGTTTTTTTTTGTACCCGTGTAAAGTATTTCGTTAACTAGGCACAACATGCTTTTTTAACTGGTGTGATTTAAACCAAATTTTACATGTACAAGTCATCATCACCAGCATATAAGTCCACTGCTGGACACAGGCCTCACCAAAAGGAGGATTTGCCATAATCGCCACGCTTGGCAGGCGCGTTGGCGATCGCAGTTTGGCCAATGGTGGAGGGGAGACGCTGCTGCCCGTCGAAATCCTTTATTTTTTAAAATAGATGCTTATTTATTATTAATGTGCATATTTATGGATTATGGTCCAGCATATCCCGACTGGGAACGGGACAAAGATTTGGAGGAAAAAGGGCTCAAATTTTTTAGTTGATTTTAGTGTAATTTACCTACCGTCAGGGTCCCTGCTGAAAATCAGCGTCGTGATACGTCCCTGGCTGTCACGACAAATGCTCATGCGGGGGCCTTTTTGACACATTTTTTATTTTAAATCCTGTTAAGTATTTTTATGATTAAAATGATTTATTTAATACATTTGTATTCTGTGTGTGTCGGATAAATCATTTTCTATTCTATTCTATTCTAATTTGACGTTTGCGACAGATCGCAAATCAGTGTTGTCAGAACAATACTGGTTTGATTGACTTGAATGTCTTAAATTTCACTTCGGTGTGAGAGAATGAATCGTTTAATGTATATTTCTATCGCCGTTCTATTAAACGACGTGGGAAAAATTGTTTCTCTCTCTCTCTCAATTGCTGTCTCTTTCGTTTTATTGTGGACACAGGCCTCTCCAAAAGGAGGATTTTGCCATAATCGCCACGCTTGGCAGGCGCGTTGGCGATCGCAGTTTGGCCAATGGTGGAGAGGAGACGCTGCTGCCCGTCCTCTTGTGGCGGTTCTCCTGTAGTCGCCTCTTGCGACACCCATAGGAAGAATGGCATGAACATGAAATGAATAGGTGAAATTTAAAACAGTACGCGGCACCAGTTTAAGCACTGGGGCAAATAGTACCCACTCTTTTGTCGCTTTGCGCAACTTACTAGACGATCATCGTATCAGAGACGCGTGTGCGCGATTTTTGAAATACCAAATCATCACGCTATTTGTGATGATTTGGTCTAACCCCCCCCCCCCCCCCCCCCAACCCCTAACTAAAAGATTAAACCTACTAAAATTATTTAAAAACATACATGACTTAATTGCTTGTACTGAGCACATAAACATAAGCCTCTTGCATGATTCAAACCCGCTACTAGCTTTTTAGTCCAAAGCCCTTTCCATCACACAAACAATTGCCCTCTGCCCTTGCCCGCTAGATCAAACAATCGTTGGGCCAAAGTAAAAATTTTTATTAGCAGAATCAAAATACCTACCGTTTTATACCTGCAGACAAAAAGACGAGCATGTTTTTTAAATGCAAATACTATTTCCTATGAATGAGCTCTTTCCCAAGGAGCATCAAAAGCCTACGAAACCGCTTTCCCCTTCCTATTTCCTTTCCTATCACTAATTGCTTATAAGCTAGGCAGGGATAATAATGATAAGATAAGATAAGCAACTTATATTATCGAATCTGCCATGAGCCTTGTGGCAGTTTAATAAATTTTGTACGATACGACTTTGTGCCCATTTTGTGGTGCTGCGTTAGTGGGTAGAGTAGCGGTAAGCGGGAGCGGGCGGAGAAAGTAACAAGAATGTTTTATTTGCCATTAACCCTACTTATAGCAACAATCTTCACATGGCCTAAGTTGAAATTCACATTGCAGAGTTAAAAAACTTTTTTTTTCAATATAATTTATTAAATATTTAATTCTTACTTTAACACAATTAGCCAACTAATACCATAATAGTTGGGGTAAAAATACTTTTATTTCAAAGTGTAAAATGAAAAGACCATGTTCATCTCATTTTATCATAATCAGCTTACGTCATTCTACCACTGGACATAGGAGACTGGGATAGGCCCAATGGCCGCCTCTGAGCTTGTCAATTATCGTGACCAGATTTAAATATGGCAGCCTTCTTCCACTTCAGCTTGCTTATCATTCGACTTACAACATACACTCCTCTTTCTCCGTCAATGGTAAAATACTAGCATCCTCGTCATCATCAGCCTGCTAGACATATTAAGCGCTTCCCCTTTATGAAATAACGCTGAATTAAGCAGCTCTGGAGCATTTGCAGCCTGCCTCTTTCCGTTAAGATAGATGTATACAGTACACACTTAGTAAGCAAAATAAATACTTAAATAACTCGTCATTCCGTCGGTTTTTTAGGGTTTTTATGGATTCATCATGTCTGTCTGTGCGCCCGTAAGTCACAGCTACTTTTTTCCGAAACTATAAGAACTATACTGTTGAAACTTGGTAAGTAGATGTATTCTGTTAACCGAATTAAGATTTTCACCCAAAAATAGAAAAAAAATACAATAAATTTTGAGGGTTCCCTATACTTAGAACTAAAACTCAAAAAAAAAATCATTAAACCCATACGTGTCTTGTATCTATGGATAGGTCTTCAAAAATGATAGTGAGGTTTCTAATATATATTTTTTCTAAACTTAATAGTTTGCGTAAGGGACACTTCCAAAGTGGTAAAATTACCCCCCCCCCTGTAACTTCTAAAATAAGATAATGATAAAACTAAAACAAATATATAATGTACATTACCATGCAAACTCCACCGAAAATTGGTTTGAACAAGATCTAGTAAGTAGTAAAAATACATATACGAGCATAAAAAATAAATCGCTAAACGCATACAGTGAATCCTCTCCCTAACTGACTATCTCACAATTTCTCTACGTATTCCATTTTATGTTTGGGTCACAAGCCGTGGCTCGGACAGTAATGCTTACAGCTGTAAATAAATAATACGTTTGCAGAAAGGTGTGTATTTTTGGATCAGACTAGCGTACCAGAAATTATTTATGTAAGTTTTTATTGATTCAATGGTCAAGACCAGTTAGTTACACTTGTGCTGTTAACTGCCTTTAAGAAATAGAATTAAATAAATCTTTAAGTTAGCTGTGAAGACTCTAGAAGTACAGTGGCATAGTGAGTACAATATTGTTGGAATCCTGGAGGCCTAATACAAAAGCGCATCATTCGGTCCGTCGTATTATCTGATCAAATTAAAATATCCATTCCTCCATATCAATCGTGCCGTATGGTGCCGGCACGTTAAAAGAATTGCATCACCCCTTCTCTTCCTATGGGTGTCGTGAGAGGCGATGCAGGAGAACCGCCATAAGAAGACGGGCAGCAGCGTCTCCTCTCCAACATTGGTCAAACTGCGATCGCCAACCCGCCTGCCAAGCGTGGCGATTATGGCAAATCCTCCTTTTGGAGAGGCCTGTGTCCAGCAGTGGACTGATATAGGCTGCTGATGATGATTCCTCCATATCAAAGGTTGGCAATTTATGATCAATTGAAAACGGTCGGGTCTTTTGAACGGCTAGATTGAGTTGGTCATATTTTATCAAAGGATTGACACATGAGATTGGCCATTTTAATTTGTTACGTTTATACGACCGAACGAAAAATACACTTTCGTGCTAAGGGATAAGAGATAATGAGGGATTAATAAATAAAAAATTGATTTATTTTATATTAGGTACGATTCAAAAGGATTAACTCCTTTTGATAAATGAACAGTAATCTGAAGGTACCGTACCAACCTACAGTTAATCTGTTTTATCGCTGGTCGTCAGGGTAATAGAGCCGTATCTTTTTTTGTAAAAACAGATGAAGATAAAAGAGCTTCTTGTTTCGCTATAATAAATAGCTGTCAATTTTTAGGGTTCCGTGCCTAAAGGGGGAAACGGGGCCCTATTACTAAGACTCCGCTGTCTATCTGTCCATCTGTCTATCTGTCTGTCTGTATGTTCTTCTGTCACTAGGCTGTATCTAGTGCTAGCTTTCATGAACCGTGATAGTTAGACAGCTGAAATTTTCACAGATGATGTATTTCTGTTGCCACTATAACAAGAAATACAAAAAACCAGAATAAAATAAATAATTGTGCTTCCATACAACATACGTGTTTTTTTTTTGCTCGTTTTGTCAGATAATGGTACGGAACTTGGCCGCTTGGAACTGCTTGGCCGGTTTTTTTTATATTTCAGTGTTGCGATTTAACTGACACTCAACGCCATCTTTTGATTGTTTCGAAAACTAACTTGAAGCACTAACTTCGTTCTCGAATACCGATGTACAGCCTATTGCATCCCTATCTCAGATAACCCCTGAGTGACGAGAGCATAAAGGCGCAGTTTGGAACCTGTTATGGTTATCTTTATGGGAGGGAGAGGTTAACTCACCGCATCTGATATCGAGGGTATGTTTGTGGTTCATGCTCTGGAATTTTAAAATAGAATTTAATTCTGTTGATTTTGAATCTTTGGTGTCAGCGGACTAATTTAGTTTTTATTTCCTTTTGTTGCGTATTTTGGAATAGTCGATTTTAATACATGTTTTCAGTTTTCGTAAAGCCTTGTTAGATGCCTTAAGACACATTTGATAAAATCCGACAGTATAATTTTGGTTACTGAACTTACAAAAACACCAATCCTTAGGGCCCAACAGTATGGCCCAAATCATCTCATAAATGTGGTGCCTTGCAGTAGGACATCAAAACCTTACTTCACCGATAAATTAGCATTATTTGTTGTCTGATAGGCGACGATGAATTTAGGCCCAATTTGATTTAAGCTACAGTAAGTTTTAACTTAAGGGTAAACAACTGGCTACACGAGCATATATTAATACGGATGATTTGGCCGAGTAAAGATTATTCTGACAATAGATTTATGTCAAAAGTGGCACTTCCAAAATCGGCACTGGTCGCATAGAAACTGACAAGATGTAAATTGGCATTGACACTCTCTGATCCTACAAAACTGAATTATTGAGGCATTTCAAGACCCTATAAGAAAATAAATTTTATAAATTTTGGTCGGTTTATATATTCGTTCATCATTCATAATTGAACCAAAGAACAACAATAGTAAGAACGGTGTATTCCGTCAGTTGAAAAAAGGTAAACGAAACAAGTAAAGATATTCTCGTAATAGCTAAACTGGGATAACTTTTTGTTTCGTCGAATCCAGCATTATATATCGTATCGCTACGGAGAGATTGCCACTTATAAGCTCCCTGAGTTTACTCTTGTCACGAGGCAAATTTTGGACAAAGTAAATTGCCATTTTTACTCTTTGAAACCTGAAATGAGCTCAAATACAAGGGCCCTTGACTTAACGACTCGTTTGAACAAAACAAAATGGCGAAACACCGTCGGTAACAATCCTTATTTATCGGAAGGTACAAGATAAGCGATTTAATCTGATTAATTATTGCTTAAGGTTTACCTGGAGGAAGTACACGGCCCGTAATTATAATTAATTGGATTAATTAATTGTGACGCTATGTTTGTGATAATAACACCTGCTAACTCTGTATTTTATGATTTGTTAATGAAAAAAATGAAATTTTATAATTTTACAGAGTTATATGTGGGAAACGGAACGTAAGCGGATGGAAGTATGTAGAAGGTGTGTGAGCGAGAGGAAAGATTTGAATCAGATGAAAGTAAGATGGCGGAGTGTAAAGAAGAAGTTAGGTGGTGAGAATTTGTTTAAAGAAATATACACAGATTTAAGGGATACAGTCCTTTTATTTCTTGCCCGATCCCACAAATTGGGGGCTCGTCCGGGATTAGGCAAGAAATCTGTGATAAACGACGAAAGGGTGAAAAAAAATTTACGAAGCTGGCGGCAATTGTTTTCTGAGGAAAATTTTGCTAGACGAAAGACGAATATTCAAAGACGAAGAATATGAAAACGACGACTAAACGACGCATCATGGCAGAAGAAGGCACGAGCAAGGGTATGGTTACCAGGAGTCAGGACGGCACGAGATCTTCGACGGGATCTCCAATGGCAGCTTCAATGGCAGCATTGTGCATCGATGCAGTAACCAAATTCAGTGGCGACGACCAAACTTTGTCATCAGCTAGATGGGTACAAGACCTGGAAGATAACGCCGAAATATTTCAGTGGACAGAGCAGAAAAAACTCATTTTCGCACGCAGATCACTGACTGGAACAGCGGCATTGTGGCTAAGAGGAGAAAAAGTGTTTAAAAGCTGGGACGAGTTAAAGGGTGCTGTTCAGGAGGAATTTGCAGACGATGTAAACGTCAAAAAAATGCACGAAATCATGGCGGCCAGGAAAAAACGTAAGGACCAAAACCTGCTATCAATACATGCTTATTATGCAGGAGTTGGGTCGCAGAGCGAAGTTTCCCGATAACGTAGCTGTGAAGTATATTATTGATGGTATTCAAGATTACGAATCAAACAAGTTGATATTATATGAAGCTACTACATATCCAGTTTTAAAAGAAAAGTTGTACCTATATGAGAAAATGAAGACGAAATCACAGCGATCTAATATTGACACAGACGGTGCAAGAGGAAAGGAAAGCAGTTCCAACGAAAAAGCGCTAAAAAGAAATTTAAGATGCTATAACTGTGGTGAAATAAATCATATGGCGAATTCGTGTCCGGACGGCATAAAGTGTTTTCGCTGCTACAAGTTTGGTCATAAAGGCAGCCATTGTACGGAGCAAAGCGACAAGACGGAAGCAGCGGCGTCGTCGGTAAAGCAGTTGCAGTACCAAACAAACTTCAACATGGCAGCATGTCACGGGGACAATGATGACAACACGATGTCAGTCACAGCGGATTATTTATCGGAGATTAAGCAGAATCAAAATAAGGAACGTGAATGTTTTCAAAAGCCAGAGAAATGTTTTACGATCAAGAAAATAACAACGAATGCTTTGGTGGACTCGGATACAGTGGTCAACATTGATCATGTTATTGATCCTGTTGTGGAGAAAAAAGATTTACAGTTGAAAGATTGCAATCCGATACCGAAGCAAAAAGTACCAATACAATCAAGAGCTATTCTTAAAGGTGATTTACTTAATACACAAAGACCACGACGTTTGTCTTTAGTTGAACAGAGGTTAGTCAAAGAACAAGGTGAACTGAAACCCTTAAAAGAGATGACACGAGAAAAGATATACCAAAATTTCTGGGCAGACAATGATATTACTTACAAAGGTGATAAGAAGTTACAGGTAATACCTAAAAATGGACATTTATCAAAGAAAAAGATGAAAGATTTAATTGATAAGGACGTGGCGATGACCACTGGCATTCCAAGACGTAACAGGCAAGTTGAGAGAATACATAGAATCATCATTCCGTTATTACCTAAATTATATATACAGAACTCCGGATTGTGGTATAAACACATAAACGATGTAGCAGCTATCAAAAGGACTCAGTGTGGATCAGGCTTAAAATTGAAACCGAAATACCCAGAATTCTATAAAGTCGCACCTATAGAATTACAATGACGCAAGTGCAAAATATCGTTAAAATTAGTTAGGTATAAGAAACGCCGTAAAAAGTAATAAACTATCAAGGAACATTGACTCTTTTGTAATTTTACAATAAATACCGCTAGATGGAAGTAGCGTCAGCGTCAAATTTGATGAGAATTGAAAGCAACAACGCCTGATTGTCCAGTTACTCGCGGGGAGCTGGACGAGTTAGTTGCTTCACAGTGTACAACGACGCTAATGTAATAAGGCCATTGTTTTTTGCTGTTATAAGAAGAACATTGACTCATATGTAACAAAAGTTATTTTTCCAAATTTTTTTTAAATAATATTTATAATAGAACTATGACGCTTATTACAATTTAGGTCGTTGTTCGTCTAGATTTCATAACTTGTTATTGCGTGTTAGGTCATAACTTAATGGAGCATTTTTTAACGTTATTCTTTATAACACGAAACAATGATTTCCATTCGCCTATTTCAAGATGTACACTAACTTTTAAATATTTCTTTTACTTTTTGTACTTATAATTATTGAGATAGTAATAAAACATATTTTTCAATTTTACCTATGTTATACCTTTACGTCATTATTCGTCACTATTTTTTACTCTTTTATATATATTTTAGTGGGACAATGACTAAACTGTAGGTGCTCTGTATTTTGAAAATTTGTATTAATTAAACTACAAAATACAAAATCATAATGTTCTACTAATATTAAAGTTAATATAATCAGGTATTTGTATTAATATTAATTATCCTTAAATATTATCGTTAAAAAAAGATATTGAGAAAAAAGCGAAAAAAAATATTCAAATGCATTTTTCTCAAGTGTATAGTATTTGCACTTATGTCATTGTAATTCTAAGGGTGCGAAGTAATGAAGGTGAAAAGAAATGACAGATGTAACTTGGAAAAGATTGATAGGACCTTTACTGACGGTCCTGACAAGACTTTTAGATTAGCTGATCGTATGATATTAATTTAAAGCAGCAATTTAATTTGAGATGGTTTTTTTTTTGTTTTTGTTTACGATGTACTTTTTACTATCAGTATGGTGTGAGAGTGTAGTGGGAGTGTGACGAATTGTAATGAGAGAGGAAACATAATGAATGAGGGATGAATGTCTGAGGACAGACATTGGATCAGGAAGGCCGAATGTGGGAAACGGAACGTAAGCGGAATGAAGTATGTAGAAGGTGTGTGAGCGAGAGGAAAGATTTGAATCAGATGAAAGTAAAATGGCGGAGTGTAAAGAAGAAGTTAGGTGGTGAGAATTTGTTTAAAGAAATATACACAGATACAGTAAGGGGTACAGTCCTTTTATTTCTTGCCCGATCCCACATATACTTGTAGCTCTGTAGTGGCATCGCATTTGTAGTGACTATCAAAGTAAGTTAAATGTCAATTAATCACCATATAACTGCATAATGTCAAATTTGTAATAGCTCTCTTAGAAAAATACTCACCAAAAACAATTGCTTTTTACAATTTGCTGTGATAAAAAACATTTTTAAAATGTCTATACGATGTAGGTTCGTTTAGATCCTCTTCCTTCTTTTTCCAATCAGTATTAGTAAAATTTGATGGTATATTATTATTATTCGTAGAAATTATATATTCCCAAATCAAACCTTTCCTTTGACCATGTGCTTCACAAAATAACTTTTTCTAACAATAGTGAAACGTGAACATGAAAGGATTGTAGCTATAGGAGCTACCCTTTTTGGGTAAAATTTACGTTATTACCTGTAGAAATATAACTTCCATTCTTTGCCGAAAATAATACCACTCAAAATAATAATAATATGTTATAGAAATGAACACGCTTTATTGAGTTCACAATAAATTCCACTGATTTAAACCAGATACCTTTATTATTAAATATAATGTTTTCGATAGGTTAAGTACATGGAACTACAAAAATTTATGCTTTTTTAAGGTTACCAGGCTGTATCTCATTAACCATGATAGCTAGAGAGTTGAAATTTTCACAGATAATGTATTTCTGTTGCCGCTATTACATACTAAAACACAGAATACAATAAATATTTAAGGGGACTCCCATACAAAAAACGTGTTTTTTTTGCCGGTTTTATAAAAAATGGTACGGAACCCTTCATGCGCGAGGCCGCTTCCAACCGGCCAATCTGAAATTCATCAGCAGTAGACGTCCTATGGCTGAAATGTTGATGATGGTGATGAAGTGATAAGTGGTTATGTGATGAGCACAAATAAAAGACGTAAAGATATGTATTTATGTATGTTTGATTATCTGTTAACTAGTTGACATAATACAAGCTCCGCCTTAGTAGGGGGAAAAGTGTAAAATCAGGCAACAAAAACAAAACAAGTCTCAAGAATGTTACTAAAACACGAACTACAGAGGTAAACATCAAACCAAACGAAAAAAACACCGAGCACTATCCGAAAAAGCCGCCACTAAATTAAAAGAAAAAAAGAAAAACACCGAAAGGTTACCCATTTCCCTGCAGGTTGGGGTAATTTAATAACTTTTCCGTTCCCTGATAAGGGGTATCGATCTGCAATATTTACCCCAAAACGGTGGACCAAAGATTAAATAAATTTGCTACGACAGAAGCGACGGCTGCCCAAATATTTTAGAGACGGGATGGTAATAAATGCCTTTGAAGATATTAGTGGAGGCGGAATTTATTGAATTCAATAGGAATCAGTTTCTGAGACATTATGAATTCTTTCGGTTATTCGAAATTGCTTTTCTTTATGTTTCTTATGCAACAGTGTTTTATAACAAGTAACAACCAAGATAAGTTATTATTTTAGTCTAAAGGTAGTTAGGTAAAAGTGCTATTACTTGAACAATGTAATAAATTAAGCCATTTGCACCAGATCATTGTTTTTACCTATTTTTTCGTTTTGGCTGTTCGTTTTCAATGCAATAGCCTTTTTTGATTTACATAAAGAGCAATTATCGCATTTTTTAAAAATACGTCAAATGGTGTTTATAAACTATTCTTTAAACTAGAAAAAAATCGCAAAACAAATTGCGAAACTTAAAAAAAACAATAAAAATATTGCAAATAATGTTATCATTTGAAGTTTATCTGAAAAGGGTAAGACGAAGACTTGATTGAAGGGTATGCCGCATGCATCATACATACGGCGTAGTCTTCCTAATTTATTGCCTGTCCTACTTTCAATACTATAATGTCATCAAATAAGGTTCTGAGGCAGAAAAATATGGAACACTGAGGTCATAAAACGTGCAGGCATCTTTTATAATGAAAGAATAGTCCTGTCTGCGTCTATTTATCAATTAATCCATGTCAGCATCTGGCTACAGAGCACCGATTCAATAAAGCTGTGCTTTTGACCGGGTTTTTCGTACCATGGTAAATTGGGATCACGGGTTTTGGAAGTTTTTTCTTTATTAAAAATTATTCCTTGTCATATTTTATAATAGAAGATGCAATTATTTTAAGGTAATGTAACAATAGGGCCGTAGCTGAGTGGTCATGAAACTTAATAAATTATATGCTGTGGTGGGTAAGTCGGGTCTTGTTACACATTCTGTGGGTTGTGAGTTCTTGTCTAAGAATTATCTTTGGATACTCCAAAATATATTACATTTATACCACATGCTTGATAGTGAGTTAAAACATGGAGAGGTGACCTTAAAATCATGTATTTATTCTAGCCAATAAATTTTATGATTCTGAGGTCAAGGAAAATTTTAGTTAACACTTAATGTGAAGCCATGGTCCAAAATACCTATTTGAAGTCTAAAGGTTAACACAGCTCTGGTGACATTGTTTAAAATGTTAAAACCTAATATGCCACATCACGAGGAAGCAAATGAACAAAATATTTCTTTTAAATAATCACCCTTTGCGATCAACGCCAATCACGATGCTTATATTTCTTTTATCAAAAATTATGTCAATAATATTTGCTAGTCGATTAAAACATTATCGCACCCACCCCCATCTGTCGTTAACGAGAAACAATCAGTCGCATCAGTGTGGCGCGATAAAAAAGCAATCTGTCCATTAATGATTCGCGAGAACCGGAAGCCGCCATTACGTGGACACGCAAGCTTCCTGTCGTCGCCGGAAACGGCCGCGGTAACCGTTTCCGGTTGCGTTTTTCACCGGAACTTGTGTGAGCGCTTTTGTGTTGTGATGTAGGTGGCGCTTGTTGTTCTGTTACAATGGGATCTTGATGGAAATTGCGAGGAGGTATGGTAATGTGGAATGACAAAACATTTTACGATTTAGAGGTTTTGCTTTGTCTATAAATGAGCAGTTTTAGGTACTAATGTTTTTATTGTTTGGCACTTGGTGGGGCTGTCGTAAAGTGGAACACGGTCTTCTTGAGAGGAGACGGAATCATTTTATTTAATTAATTTATCGCCATTGGATTATGATTGCGACCATTACATTAAACATTAAAAAAAACTTATAGGTATTTTGTTGCATTGTCTGTGGTATTAACAAAACTGTCAATATAAAACCTACCAATGGCAATGTTGTTTACGCCCTTGAACTTTAGATAAATTAATCAAAAACGTAGATTAAAACAATTTGATGGAGCATTTTCTCTCACGATTTTCACTAAAACTTGTTTGTACAAAATAGTAAATATTGCATTGTTATTTAATTAGTTAGGGATAAAATCACGAAAACGAAACGAGATCATCAGGCAAAAGACCAAAGTAACGGACATAGTCCAAAAATGTAGCAAGCTTAAGTGGCAGTGGGTTGGCCACATATGTCGCAGAACCGACGAAAAGTGGAGTAAACGGGTTCTCGAGTGGAGACCACGCTCTGGCAATCGTAGTGTAGGTCGTTCCCTAGCCCGATGGACCGACAACCTTAGGGAAGATAGGTAGCTGGCAGTGGCTGGATGCAAAAAGCGGGAGATCGTGCTCTTTGGGGCTCTTTATAGATAGATAGATTTAATTAATATCATAGATTGTTTCCACCGCATATTTCACGCCACTGTCTACCCAAAAAGTGTACTTTCTGAAAAGATACTAGCTTGATACTCACCCAGAAAGTTAAACTCGATAGTCTGTACCTACGTCGCATTCCGTTGACCCATATCAAACCACGTTTAACCCAACGCACCCGCTTACATAAGATATAAATATCTCAACTCACAATTCTAAACATATACATATATAAAACATGGCGGTCGGTGTACTATGTCACAGAATCCAGAGCGAGTATTTTTAATATGCGGCATGTTGAACTTTCAGCTTGCAGTATGTCGACTGGAGACTGTTTCCATTGGGTGGATCCGATTAAAAGTCGGATTGACCAGTAACTTATTATGTGTTTATACTCGTATTTATTTTATGTGTAACAAGGATTTAATGTATAAAACTACTTTTACGGATTATTTCGCGATTTATTAACATTTTATTTAACCTGACGTTTCGAACACTTTACAGCGTTCGTGGTCACAGGTAGACTAAGGTGTTATTCGTCTTTACAATATTTTGAAAAAATATAAACTACCGTCACTCAGTTAATATTAATTTGTGTTCCTATCTACGCAAAAAGAGCCAGTAAACGTATTAATAAAAAACATCATTCTGTTTCTGTCACTGTCAAAAGACAGTATGATGTTTTAAATGTGTTTAGCATAATTTTTTTAAGGAGTCATTGTGCAAGTGGACCATAAAGCTAGCATTTGACTCATTATTACTTTGACCACCCGTCTGGTGTAGTGGTTGGCGCTCCGGACTACAATGCCTGGCGGTTGCGGGTTCGAACCCCGCAAGGGGCATGTTTGTGTGATGAACACAAGCATTTGTACCTAAGTCATGGATGTTTATAAACGTATTTAAGTATGTTTATCCGTTATTCTAGTCACCATAATACAAGCTTTGCTTAGTTTGGGGCTGAATAATTGGTGTGATTGTGGAAATAATTTATTATTTAATTATTATAGAATAAAATTGTATAGGAATCGGGCATCGGATTTATTACTTGTCAATAGTCATTTTAGGTCCACGTAAATCTGACTATTGACAAGTAATAAATCCGATGCCCGACTTTTAGTCGTCTCGAGATATCGTGGACACGAAGCCTGGCGCCCCATTTACATTGGATGGGTTATTTTGTGAAGGAATTAGTTTTGCGGGTCTCGTAGTCGAGTTTTTACTTTAGTGTGAAATTATGCGATAATATTTTTCAAAACGGTATTTTTACGGTTCCGTACCCAAATGGTAAAACGGGACCCTACTACTAATACTCTGCTGTCCGTCTGTCACCATGCTGTATCTCGTGATAGTTAGACGGTTAAAATTTTCACAGATGATGTATTTCTGTTGCCGCTTTAACAACACATACTAATAAACAGATTAAAATACATACTTGAGAGTCTCCCATACAACAAACGTGATTGGAACCCTTCGTGCGCGAGTCCGACTCGCACTTGGCCGGTTTTTTTTATTTTCGTTATAATAATATCAAATCGTTCAATTCGCTAAAATAAAGTCAAATGTACTAACATCTTTTGTAATTTTGTATGGACATTTATGTCTGAAATAAATTTATTTTATTTTATTTTTTTATTTATTTAATAATACAAAAAAACTGAAAAGTTAAAACTTTACGTTTACGCTATTTACAAAAACCGTTTATCCAATATATTAATAAAACTATAAAATTAAAACTTCTTAGAACAAATTATCTAGCCCCAATTTAAGCAAGCTTTTACACGGCGTTTTATAAAATAAATTGTTAATTTGCTACTTGCAGAATTCGAAACCACATCTGGCAGGGTTTTGTACAAAGTGCGCACTACTAAATAAAATAAATATCTTCTTTTTTACACTTGGCTGGTTCTCTACTATTTATTTTAATTAGAAAAGTTCTAAATTTATTCGAGAATCGAACTCGGGACCTCAAATATGGCGAAGGAAAGGATATTGGAAGCTATCTTGTGTGAATGAATTAACCTACCTATTCCTAAACGCCGTACGATAATTTCCTTAAAATCTATACAGCAGGAAAACCAGAGCATACGCCCGAGGCAAATCATCTTAACTCTCTAATAACAGGCTAAAGTTATCAAAGAAACTAGCTAACGCTGTTTACGGAGTTATATTAATAAGTCCCCGAATCGAGCCACTCGATATTTATTGCATTAATTTAGGAATCTGTTTAATAACCCCCCATCGCCCTATCGATATTCCGCCCTTTAGGGTTGTGACAGATGGGTTCCATCCCGGGATTATCAGAAATCCCGTAGACGAAGAAGTAGAAGTAGTATTATCTTAGCTGCCTGCAGCTTTATGCCGTACTTATGAAACAGTGAATAAAAATTCAACCTTATTTTTGTAATAGTGAGCCAATTTTTACTGTTATCTGGTAAAGGTAGCAGAACGCTGCTGGCTACAGGCCGCTTCTAATCTCCTAATCTAGAAGTCATGTGTAGCAGTGGACTTTCTATTAAATTTTGGAATCAGCAAAAAGCGTGTTAACGTTAATTGTGGATAATTGAGACTGACTTGTCTGTAATTTAAAATTATTATGTTGCCAAATAAAAATCTTCATCATCATCATTTCAGCCACAGGAAGTCCACTGCTGAACATAGGCCTCCCCCAGTGAATTCCAGATCGGTCAGTTGGAAGCGACCTGCATCCAGCGGCTTCCTGCTACCTTTAACAAGTCGTCTGTCTATCTTGTGGGTGGACGTACGTCGTACGTCCCTCTTAGCGCTTCCCAAATATAAATATTATTTTCTATAAAATGACTAAACAAATATAAGTACAAACACCTAAATAATAGTTGCATCTAATTTCCGTTCCAATGTTATCGAAATCGCAACTCACCGTATTAATAAGAACTTTCAGCAGAACTCGAAGCAAATCCAAATACACTTCTCTACAAATCACACGTAATATGAGCTCAGCGTCGCAATGTTTAAAACCAGAAATCCAATTCATTTTTTGCGCAAATAGGATCGCGTAAGGAAATCCCGGGGAATGATTTTCTTATTCACATCCCTACAGCTCAGCCACCCCTTCTGTTAAATACAAAACATTTTCGCCGCGGTACCCTAAGGCGTAAAACACACTACCTGAATGAATGAAATGTTAATTATACACAGTTAGGTACACGCAATTAGGGACGTAAATGCTTTTTTTAATCCGAACCTTATAATTTGTAAGAAAAGACGTCTTATGGACATATTTTTTTTTAGTTTTCTTATATTGTGTAGCGTTTTTTTTCAGTCGTAGTCCTGACGCCTAACTCTATATGCGGCAAATGTAGTTTGTAAATAATTAAGAGTATTTCTCTGTAACATTTATATAGGGTGTATCAGAAAGGTGCAGCTTGTACTATGGCTAAGAGATAACGAACGAGTGTACTTATCGGTCCTAGACTTAGGTTCATCTCGTACTTATTTTGTGCACACAATCATTTTTCTTTTGCGGGATTCGAACATGCAACTGCCTATCGTTATATACAGTAATGTAAACCATTAGATTAGAAAAATAAAATACTAAATTTTTGAGTACATTTTTTTTATCAATTCACGCCTAAAACGTTTGGGTGTGAAATGCGCGTTCTCTATCTATAAAAATATATTTGTAGGTACTATAATTTACGCCTAAAACGTGTTGTTGTGAAATGCGCCTACTCTGTATATGTGACACAGTTTACGGAGGAAAAAAGTCTACGGAAAAGTTTTGGGTGTTAACCTTTTTTGAGGGGTCATATTTTTGCCAGCACTTTTTTGTTCGGCAACATTTGAGATCACTTTTGTTTTGGTCAAAGTGCCTACATTATGCCCTTATGCGCTCGTATCTGACAGGCGGGGTTTGTGGAGTTGATGAAAATGTGGAATGGGTACCTACAAAATAGGGTTTAATGTGGAATGGATTTCGTTTCGGGAGACGGTAGTTTTTCCGGTAACCACTGAAGATGTAATCGGGTTTTAGTAAATCTTTTCTTGTGTAGAGCTTGTTGATTTTCAAAAGAAAGGGGTTTGAAGTATGAAATTAAAATTAATGAAAAGACGAATTATACGTCACAAACAACAAACGATTCGTTTGACAATGGTTTTTTGAAAGACAGTACGTCATTGAAGACGGTTACGTCATTTAACACGATTCGTGATTCAAAAACAAGGCTATGTAAATACCATTGCTGTCGTAAAAAAAAAAAGATTGCGAAAATTACAATATCAAAACAAGAATTGTCCTCGAGTGAATAGACTCTTATAGTTGCTTAAGGGCTCATTCACACGGGATTCGGCATTGACGATCGTCAAAAAACACGATCGAACGCTCAATGTTTGTGAACACACGTTGCACACGGAATCGTGTTTTGTTACAATTTCACAAAATATCCAGATTGATGTTCACATTCATTTCGTGATTCAGTATTCAATCTTGCATGAACAACTGAACAGGAAAGATAAAAAAATCACGATTCTCATTTTGGACGAACATGATTTTACAGAATATATTACATAACATATAGGTACGTACGATACGTGATTAGGGAGGTGACTGTCATTTTTCAAGATTCTTGATGCGTATGAACACGGGCCTTTAAAAAGCAAAAAAAACGAATTGATATTCGTCAATGACTATAAAGTTAAAAATAACTATAACTCAACTGCTTAGATAACTGAAACGACTGGATCACGCGAACTGTACAACTGCATTAAAAAAATGACTTAAATAATATCATATTTATTTGTAATGTCATCGCCAAGACCTTTCTATTGATACTAAACACGTGATGAATATAATCAGTTTAATTTTTTTCGAGGTTGAATTCCATCACATAAATTTTAAATGTATTCTACTAATATTACAAATGCGAAAGTTTGTAAGTATGGATAGATATTTGTTATACTTTCACGCAAAAACTACTGAACGGATTTTGATGAAGTTTTGCATACATATAAGGTCCAATTTTATTAGTGTACATACTGTTAACCTGTGACTATATAGGTGAATAGCAATCGTAAAAACCAACTTTCAAATGTCTATCATAAAAACTAAAAAAGTTAAAATAAAAATACAAAATAATAACATAGACTTCATATTGCATAAACTCGTCCTATCTTCAACTCTTTCTCGCTCTTTACAAGGGGAATGAATAAGACAATAATCATATTATGGTTACGTACCAAAGATAGGACGAGTTTATGCAATATGAAGTCAATGTTGTTGATTTTTAACTTTTTTGGTTTTTATGGTACACATTTGAAAATTGGTTTTTACGATTGCTTTTCACCCATATAGTCACAGGTTAACAGTATGTACACTAATAAAATCGGACCCTAAATAGAATATAATCTGGATTAACATATAGGTATGATACTTTTTATCTCCGATAAATTATCCTGTGAGATACAAATAAGTCGCGGGCAACAGTTAGTATAGCATAAATCAAGCCATTATAAAGAATCTATTGACACCTCATTAATTAAAATCAGCTCAGTAATAGATAGATACTCTATATTATAAACCTAATAAAATGTATAATTGACATGCGTGACTGGCTTGTTTGCACCTTGTTGTCCATCTAAATATTTTGTTTCTTCTCATCAGAGTGCATTTTATTATTATTATTGACAAACTCACTTTTTATTTTATAAATGAATAACAATGACTAATGTTTACTTGCTGTTTTATTATTTGACGCATTTTAATATTGTATTGTGATTTTATTGGATTAATTTGAATTAAGTATAGGGAAGTTGACCTCATTCATAAGTAATTCTAAGGCATTATTTATTAAAACAGACACTTTATTTTAGGCCTAATAACTCAGTATAATTTCATTTAAGAGACAAACTGATTTTTGATTGCTTTAAAATCGTAAAAAAGTAAGGCAGTTGAGTTTATCGGATAGTGACGTCATAATCCGATATCGCCATACAAATTATAAGGAAGATATCCGTTTTGACAGCTCATAAAAAGTATGTCAATTGTTTGGTGGTGTCAACTAGCTTATTGTTAATCAAAATTTGCATGCTGATCAAATTGCACAATTACTGTACACTAACCATCTCTGTATCTACCATGTTTCAATGTAAATAAAGAATTTGAATTTATATTATTATTGCTCTCTAAACAAAGAAGTTACAATTGATATTTACAGAAAGATGTATACAATTTAGGCTCCAAATATAATTAAGACTGCCAAAATCATAACCCTTCCTTTGGGTTTCGCCGTAGTCGGTTAAAAAAGACGAATCGCCTCGTGTGAATGAGAACTAGCTCCTCAATTACAATGCAAATCTAAACATCTGTATAATTAATTACATCTTAATTAAATAGCACTATGCACAGTCTTAATTCATCTAATTACCCATCACATCTAACTATGACAGTTTGATGGGAGTACAATGCAATTACGACGGTATGTTGTTAAGTCGTAGATTGATTGAGTTACCTGACCGACGTAGTGGTAATTCGCCTTAAACATGAAAGGTCTTGGGTTTGATTGCCGGTATAGCTTAGTAAAAAAATAAGTTTATATCTGAATAGTCTTGATTTTGGGTGTACTGGCATATACTCCTGGCAAAAATCATTGACTTTTGCCAGGAGTTATGTGTTCCGTCTGATGCTAATTTCTAGTACGGTACCCGGCACCGATTTTGAGGGGCAAAGAGTGGGGATCGCTTTGCGCATCTTACGAGACGAGGATCGTATTAGAGACGAGTGTGCGCGGAGCTAACAACCAATCACGGCCGGCGGTGCAGGCGCGTTGCAAGTCTTCGTAATCGTAATGGTCTTTTGCGCATCTTTCGCCCAGCGCTCAACAATGGTGATTATTGAATGTGTTTGTCTACCTAAAATTCAATGTTACTGCCTCACCCAAAGGTTGACTAGTAGATAATGTCAAGGCATTAAGTCTGCCAAAAAACATAAACTTTTATATCTTGGTTAGATTAACAAGCATAACTAGTTGATAAGTCAAACAAAATGTTTCAAAATTCCTTCACCTACATAAGCAACGACGAAAGTAATGTAGCTCATAATAAAATCCTAATACTCCCAAATCGTCGACATAATATCACAAGTGCTTAATATACATCTCCCGCCTTGTCGGGTAATATGTATACATATATACCTATATACTTACATGTTCAGAAAATGAAATGTGCGTTATTGTAACGCGGGGCGACGATTTTCATAGCACGGGTCACAGATGTCAGTAATATGTAATAATATATTTCGAGAGGGCTGAATAATAGACAGGAGGAAGGTGCGTGGTTTAAGTCATATAAAATTGGATTTTAAAATATTTGCGTTTCGAAAAATATTCAGTTTTTCCCGCATTTTAATATTTTTTGGGAAAATTTTGCAGTTTTTCTTTTCATATAATCCTTGTCTCGACAATTATTAACATATACCTAATCATCTCAATTATCATCAGTATACGTCGGTCTTTTGCTGGACATAACTAAGGCTTAAGCAATGTGATATGGGAGGTACTTCTAAACCGTTAAGGCTAAGTTCGGTATCAAATTTTATACACAAAAAAATAATAATTTTCGGTTACAAACAATTCTGCAAAAAATACAAAAATAAAGTTTTTTTTTCCTAGCGAACAAAACCCTAAACATCAGAAATGAAGTTTATGGTCAGTTACTTTGTTCTTTTAGCTATCTTGTGGTATTTCTTTCATGTTTCTACGACACATGAAACCTTGGCTATTGCCTAAAGTGTTAAAAAAACAAAATGGTCGCTATTCAGAGGGGATAAAGGTTTGAGCCCCCAAATTATTATTTTTCTCGATAAAATGAGATATCGCACTTAGCATTAACGGGTTAGAAGTACCGCCCATATCACCACATTGTAAGGTAAGTTGCTAAAGCACTTGTGTTATAGAAATCAGAAACAACGACGGTACCACAACACCCAGACCCGAGACAATATAGAAAAGTTCGTTTTCTACTTTGACCCGACCGGGGATCGAACCCGGAACCTCAGAGATGGCGGCGCCTTATATAGTCCGGCGTGCTCGCCTCTCGGCTACGGAGGTCGTCAAAAATGAAAAATAGGATTAGAAAACGCAACAGCTATACCTACTTCAAGTGTGTATGTGTGAGCTACAGATAGACTCTAGCTCACACATACATACCAATGCTGTGTGCAATCAATCAAACTTTAATTCTGTTGAAAGTTAACGTTCCACAACTCAGACTCATACCCTCTCAACTCTTAAAATTACGCTTCTAAATCGAAGATATCGCTGTCCTTTTCTATCTTATACCAAAACCCAATCAACTGCTTGAGATGAAAGAGCTTGAAAACACTTAAAGTGTCATCGATCGGGCCTTATGGACTTGCCATGTGACATGAATCGACTTAAAAAATATTAAAAACACAACTTTGTATGATTAAAAGCATAATTGTTAAGTCTCGAACAGTAAACAAGCTATAAGCCAGAGAGTTCGCAAGCAGCTTTTAAACTCGCCCCGCATCATATTTCAATATTGGACAATATCATATGTGATACTTGCATTGTTATAATCCTAAGGTAAGTAGCTAAAGCACTTGTGTATTAGAAATCAGAAAAAACAACGGTACCATAACATCCGGAGCCAATATAGAAAAGTTCGTTTCCTACATTGACCCGACCGGGAATCGAACCCGGATCACTATAGAAGGCGACGCGGCCAACGGCTTCGGAGGTCGTCACCCTCGATATGCTCCTGTTCGATTTGATCCATACTTCCAGGGACATCCTGTATAATGTGTCGAGGACCGAGGAAGAAGTCGTTCTTCCAGCACAGCACAACCAAACCACGATAACATTACTATACAGTGTTTTTTTAACCGTCTTAAAGCCGAAGCCCAAGTTATGTAACCATCCTAATAAACCTATAGGAAGTATTATTTTTCTATTATCAACCAAATCATTTTTATATTGTTTTAAACTTTCATGGTCACTAACATTAGAATAGTTTGTTACGGGATTGCTACCATGTACCTTATTTTTGAGTTCCCGATATTTCGGCACTGTTGCAAGCGCCATGATCACGGAGTAACCGAAGATCTTGCGGGTAAGTTGTTAAGGGCAAACATATCGGTCTACCCTCTTTCGCTGTCTTTTATTGCACGCGCCGGTACCATTGTCTACAAACTCACTGTTTTCTCGCACCTGTTCTCGACACACAACACTAACAGTATCTGACCGCGAAACAGCAGTTTGTTGGTTTTTGCACATACGAATCACTGGATTCCAGACACTTGACAATTTAAACCCATCCTCGCGATTGAAATTGTTGTACTTTCTAATTTCAATCGCTTCCCTGACCATTCTTGGTATGTAGTGGCGTTCTGTCGAAATGATCTGAGGGTTGTGAAACTCAAATCATTTTTAAGTAAAAAATAACAAGTAATTCAAAATAGTAATATATCATTCTGTTTATAATGTTTATGGTTTCAACAATGCATAGTCAAGGACTATTGCCGCCTCCACGCGTGCAGCACCATCCACATAGACTATCATATCCGTGTACAGGATGTTTTAAACTAAATTTTGCTTATAATTATTTTATTTTTTTACTTTTTGAATAATTAATAATTACCAAGTTTTATTATACAAATGACATGTTTGACATGACAGTTATTGGATACTTTAAGTGGCCCTTGGCTTTAAGACGGTTAAAAAAGCACGGTGTATACTATTACCGTGACCAAACGCTGGCCAATTTACACAAGAACCCAGGACTGTTGCCACTATTGCGCTCATGGCGAGTCAACCTTCATTATCAATAAGTAAAAGTTTGTTACAAACCAAGAAAAAATTGTAGGTACAAATACCTATAGCAGATATAATAGCAACACCCGATAAGTTATCTATTGTGACACCACAGAAAAGCAGTAACTTTCTTGTAGTTTTTTTTTATTTACATCAAGCAATCCGATCAAACCACAGGAAAAAATCACATAGACTTTAATAAACTAAAAAAAACACACATCCATAGATTAGCGAAATATATATCACAAAAGTAAGCCGCAAAACTTTTCACATTTACCAGCTCGCATTGCGTTACCAACTTTTACCGGGCAGAGTCCGCAAAATGTCATAGGTACTTCAACTTTTCCCCCAACGTGAAATAAGTTGTATAATGAACTCGGTAAAGAGCAAATTCGAATGAGGGATAGAATAAAATGGTCTTTTAGATACAAATTCCGTTTTTACAAGAATTGGCAGAGGCGGAGTAAGGGTGAGAAATTATATTATTGTATGATAATTCTATCTTGAGCTCGACAAGTTTTTTTAAGTACAGTTATTTACTGTCTTATTCAGAGTACATTTGCTATTCTAGGAGGGTGCGGGGCGCGGTACTGGAGGAGGGTGCGGGGCGCGGTACTGGAGACGGACGTGTTTCGTTACGCTCTCAGTAAAAAATATATTTTAATAACAAAACTTTATTATTTTCCGATCCAAAGTTGTCAAAGTGTTAACAAACGCGCTAGGCATCGAGTGACATATTAAAATATATCTAAAGTGTCCAAATCAAACCTTAATAAACAATAAACAGCTGTGATTTGTGGAGTGACTGTGTGTTAATTATTGTGCATTGTGGGTACTCCGGACATTGACCCCGACACCTGTTGCATTGGTTCACTGACCGGTTGGCCAAGACTTATCTAACAACTGTGTTTTTCGCCAGTGACGTGTGGTGTTACGTTGGCGCAGTGCACGAAACGCCTAGTACCTACAAGGAATAGTCCCATGAGCCGTGGTTCGAACCCAAGTGCAAGAGTACATTTTTTTTTTTTGTTTTTTTTTTCGTTTTCTTTTTTTAAAGTTGAATTTTACATTTAATTTTGTTTTTTATTTTTTTTATTTCTGTTTTTTTTATTAACATTGGAACATAACACAAAAAAATGTCTCCAAAACATAATAAGCACTGTAGTGGCTGCCTTAAAAAGCTAGACAACAAAAGGTTTTTGGTGTGTAGTGTGTGTCGGGACAGCTACGATTTAGACTGTGCTGGTGTGCCGGAGCAGCGCTTCTGCACCTCGATGACGGGGGAGCTCAGGGCGGCATGGAGGTGCACCGCGTGTAAGTGCAAAGAGCCCAAGACAGACAATACGAACACGCCGGCCCGGGCTCAGCTCGAGCATGTGACGCTGCAGCGAGGTGCTAACGCGATTAGCCCCACGGAGCTCGACTGTTCCATGGCGGAGCTGGGCCGTGAGGACCTTAATGACACAGTCGAACTGTCGCAGATGCAGGTGCTGTTTCTGGAACTGCGTCAGTTTAGAGAGGAAACGCGTGACGGGATGAGTGCGATGCGGGCCCAGCTTGACGCTCTCCGGAAGGACATGCTAGAGGTGACCGCAAGGGTGGAGCGATGTGAAAGCCGAATCGTCACCCTCGAACGTTGTGTGAGCAGTTTGGAGGGGTGTTTTGCTAGCGTCGGGGCTGCAAACTCGGCGCGCATGGATGCCTTCGAGTTGAAACTGGAGTCAATGGAGAGGCGGCAGGCAGATTCTGGAGCGGAGCCAGGCTCGGGTGCAGTCGCGGAGCTGGAGCGAGTCGTGTCCGAGCTCAAACTCGAGCTGGGCGACCGTGATCAGGACGCGCTGCTGGCGGATCTGGAGATAGGCCACCTCCCAGAGGAGAAGGGCGAGAACGCAGTTCACAGTGTGGTCGTCCTCGCGAGCCGTATGGGGGTGACCCTGGACGAGCGGGACATCGTGTTCGCGGAGCGCGTGGGCGCGCCGCCGGCGGAGGCGGGCGGGCGCGCGCGCCGCCTGGTGGTGCGGCTGGCGCGCCGCCGCCTGCGCGACGACCTGCTGGCCGCCGCGCGCGTGCGCCGCTCGCTGTCGGCCGCTGACGGCCAGCGCGTCTTCGTCAACGAGCGACTGACCCGCTCGAACCGCCAGCTGTTTCACCGGGTGCGTGAGGAGTGCCGCAGGCTTCAGTGGCGCTACTCCTGGACGAGGCGCGGCCGTATATTCGCTCGCAAGGCTGATGGCGCGCAGGCCTTCCAGATCCGCACGGACGCGGACTTTTTGAGAGTGTTTGGAACGGCGACAATCTGACTGTCTATTGCCTGTAACAGTGTTTTTATCTATATTGTTTTTGCATGTAAAACCTCATTTATTTGTGTACATTGTGTCTTTTGGGGTCTGGGTCTTAATGTAAACAATTATTTTTATGTATTAATATATGTATCTAAAATTAAAGTAACTCTAACTATAACTTATATCCAAACATGTGAACGGACAATCGGAACCTCAAGTGATTTTATACATAAACATAATAACATTATTACTCGCTGTAAGGAGCATACTGCCACAGTGGTCTTGTCTTTAAATTTTTTATTACTTAAATTAAAGGCCTAGGATCTAGAAACTTATTAGTTGGTCTGTTCAATGCTGGTTCGCTTTGCACAAAACATGAGGAGTTCATTGCAGCTGTGGAAAGCTTGGTGCCAGATATTCTGGCCATAAACGAGACCTGGTTGCGGGCGGGAGAGGAAGACGGGGCCCCTAAGTTGGCTGGCTATCGTCTGATGCATACCCCAAGACCCGTCTGCACTGGTAGGAGACGTGGTGGCGGAGTAGGATTCTACCTTCGTAGGGGTCTCAATGTGAAACTATGTCAGCATCCTGAAACTACGGCTCCAGTAGAGCAGATGTGGATCACTCTACGGCTGCACAGCCAAGCTATTGTCATCGGCACGGCTTACAGACCACATTGGCTAGACGTGGATTCTTTTCTCGACAGCATTAGTCAATCTGTGGCATCATTTAGTGATGCTGATGGCCTCATTTTGGTAGGTGATTTTAACATAAATCTATTGGAGGCTGGCAGTGGTCAGTGTAGGGCATTCACACAGTTCACACACAGCCTAAACTTGACTCAGATCATCACAGAGCCGACGCACTTTACTGACCACAGTAAAACTCTAATTGATGTGATCTGCACGGACATCAAATTGTTAAAAGCAACAGTTAAACATACACCCGATCTGGGGGCCCATGCCATGCTTCTTGCTGAATTGAAAATAAAAAAGGATAGGCCCACTCCTTTCTGGGTAACTTACAGGCCAATAAAAAACATCCTTGCCGACCAACTTAATTCGGACCTGGAGGCCATCAACTGGGAGAATCTTAGGGAGAACACTGATGTGGATCACTTGGTGGGAGCGCTAACTAATTGTATTAGGGGACTGATGGATCTACATGCCCCAATATCGACAAAAAAGTTCAAACACCCCCCGCACCCCTGGATTACAGACACCATAAGGACGATGATACATATTCGGGATAATTATCACAGGCAATATAAGCAACATAAGACTACAGCTCACAAAAACAGTTATAAATATATGAAGAATATTGTTGTAAACGCCATAGAGACTGAAAAGAAATGCTTTTTTAATAAAAATATAAATGCCAATCTCAAAAACTCCCAAAAACTCTGGAATAATCTAAAAAACACAGTCCTGCCTAACAAAAAAACTGTAACCGACTTGCCACCATCACTCAGCGACCCAGACATTCTGAATGCTCACTTTTTGAGCGTGCCAGGGGAGAACAAAGTGTCAATTTCACATCTTACTTTTTTTGAGCATCAACGGTATAACGACTCTGTCTCTTTCTCCTTCCAACCTGTGACTGAGCATATCGTACTCAAAACTATTCAAGGACTAAGATCGAATGCTCAGGGACATGATGGGCTCTCACTAGATATGCTACTTCTGACTCTCCCCCATTCACTGGATGTCATCACCAGAATAGTGAATGGTTCCTTACAGCAGGGTGTCTTTCCGAGAGATTGGAAAGTGGCAGTGGTCAAACCACTTCCTAAGGCCAGTCAACCTTCGGTTGTACAAGACCTGCGGCCAATCAGCCTCCTGCCAACACTTTCTAAGGTCCTGGAGAGAATAGTGTGCAATCAATTAACCCAATATCTTGAAATAAGTGATATCTTGCCCCACCGGCAGTCAGGTTTTCGGAAGGGATATGGGACAGCAACTGCACTTGCAGACGTAGTCGACAGCTTACTGGATGCCCAAGATCAGGGCAAGATTTCACTGCTGTTACTGCTCGACTTCTCGCGGGCTTTCGATTCAATCAACATTCCCTTGCTGCTTTCAAAGTTGAGCTACTATGGACTTGATCCTGGCGCAGTGAGATGGTTTCACAGCTATCTAACATCAAGGCGGCAGTATGTGGAGTTGAGGTTGAGCGATGGCTCTGTCACACAATCTCAGGCGCGTGAATTATCTCGTGGAGTCCCTCAAGGATCCATACTGGGACCCATCTTGTACATACTTTACAGCGCCGACATAGTAAACAGTGTATCACACTGCCAACATCAGATGTATGCTGATGATCTTCAGCTATACTTATCCTTCTCCCCGGCTGACCTTCCTCATGCCCTGAGCAGAGTGAATGAGGATCTGCAAAATCTCGGCGAATGGTGTACCTCAAACTGTCTCGTCCTCAATCCAAATAAATCCAAATTCATGATAACCGGAACACCCAAAAACATCTCAAAGGTTGACAATGCTGCATTAAAAATCATAATAAATGGTGAGCCAATTGAAAGAGTAGAGAAAGCCCGCAACCTAGGTCTGGTTTTCGATAGCCATCTTAAATTTGAGGGGCATATCATGGATTGTGCTAGGAACTGTTTTTATAGATTAAAACTTTTATATAAAATTAGACCATACTTAAGTGAAAAACTTAGAATAATGCTATGTGAGTCTATAGTCCTGTCAAAGTTAAACTACTGTGATACAGTCTATGGGCCATGTTTGTTAAAGAGATCTGCTAAACTCCTCCAGAGAGTTCAGAATGCCTGCGCCCGGTTTTGCTTCCATATACCACCCAGGTCACATGTTTCTCCATTCCTCAATGCTGCAAATCTGATGAAGATGGAGGCCCGTAGAAAGTTGCACCTGGCGTCTATGCTGTTTGGCATCTTAGCCACTAAAAAGCCAAAATATCTCTTTGACAAACTTGTGTGGGTGGGCGACCATGGTAGGTACCCTAAAAGAGAGTGTACTCACACCTTCGTTACACCAAGGCACCGGACTGTGGCCTTCAGGGGTTCTTTTAGGTTTGCCGCCACGCGATGTTGGAACGATCTGCCTCCACCTGTGCGCGCCCTAAAAGTAAAAAGTACATTCAAAATACACCTCCGAAAGTATCTTATAACACTGCAAAGGAATGAGCAAAACTGATATTTAAACTTAGTGCTTTTATGTGCATAGGAATGCTAATTAACTATTGATGATAATATATTATGTGCAATTCTATATTTTCACAACTCAATGTTTATTAGGAACATCGGTATTTATAATTATTACTTTACTCGGAATATCACACTGTTTACAAATCTGCAAATCTGAATCTACCTATTATATTATTATTATGACTAGTCTTATGATAATTATTTGATTGTTTCTGTTTCTGCAAACATCAACTGTAATGTAACTTGCTTGTATTATTTGAAATATTATCTATTTAAAAATGCTTACACCGAGGCATACGCGTCGTGCGGGTGAGGCTTTTCGTTCCAGTGTGGGTAGGGTCGGCTGCATTTCGTGACCTCCTGACCTCCGCTGAGGCAGTGATATATAAGGCATCATAGTAATTATAGTGCAGTACCATCATGCCCGCGCGCGCCCTGTGGGTGAGATGAGGTTAGCTTCATATAGTTGTTCTATGTGTTACTTGTTTATATATTTTTTTCTATTTTGTTTTTTAGCTTACCTTTGGGGTTTGCCTGTCAGGCGATTGATATGGTGATCCGCACCCATTCTCCCTTGCGAGAGACCACTGTAGTTATACATTATGTTAATCTACGCACTGTATTATCTGGCTGGTTTACTACACTGAATGTCTCCGTTATACTCATAGATAGCGAATCCTAAGTCTATGGTTATACTCAACAGAACCTTCTTGAGATTGATTGCTTGAAGCATAGTTTTCTCCATTCACACTGATTAAAATCACACGGTCAAGCACATGCCGGAACTTGTTGGCATTTTTATTGTTTTAATTACCCACTTTACCAACAAATTGTGTGTAGGTTAGGTATAAACTATATACAAATGTACTCTGTGGACGAGTCGGACGAAGTATCAACAATCAATCGGGGCTGAGCGTGCACAGATTAGACAGTACGGTGACATGTGTCATTCGGGGCATGTTCCGAACTGGACCGAAATCGTTTTTGGTTCAACAGGGCTGATACTTCGTTCGACTAGCAAGGAAAGGAGAATAAAATTGTATTTGTGTCTTCTAATTATATATGTATATTGTGTCTTTTTTCTGTCTGTTACTATTATTATTATTCTTCTTCTACTGTCAATATTATTAATTGCTTGTTAAGCTGTTAGTTCTAGTTTTTTTTTTATTTTTTCCTGTCTCTAGTGCCGTGCTATTGTACCCCTAACGTCAGGGTCCCTGCTGAAAATCAGCGTCGTGATATGTCCCTGGCTGTCACGACAAATGCTGAGCGGGGGCCTTTTTGACACATTTTTTTTTTCTAATCTTAATTCTTTTGTATTCTATGTATGATGTGTGTGTCAAATAAATATTTTTCTATTCTATTCTATTCTATTCTATTCTTATTGCTTATTGTCTACTAACAAAATGGACCTTGTAGTCTTAAATAAATAAATTGAATTTGAATTTATTCTGGGACTTAGGTTAAACCACTGCCTTAACGTACAAAAATCAGTGGTTTAACCTTAGTCTGGACTAGTAAATGCACTCTGAATAAGCCAGTTAAAGTTTAACATCCAAGTGTTGTTGTTTCTCTTATTAATATTTTCGTGAAAAACTTTCAAATTAAAAATGTGCAATTAAGGTTATCAATATGTTATAATTTTTTGACATTTTCAAAATCTTAATTTGTTACTTAAAGACTATTCCAACATGCGTTTCAGTGTACACTACAGTACACAATTAAAAAAAATATGATGCAGTGCTAAGAAAAAATTGGTGCGTACTTAATTTTCTTCCTAATTTATTGCTAAATCACTGCCAACATCGGTCAAAGAACGCTATTAAATTAGCACTTATCGCTGGAATTGCTTTGGAAGCAAAATAATGAGTAGTGTGGCACCTTAGTTGATACTTCAATGTGTTTGACAATATATTTTAAAAAATCCAAACCTAAAACCCCCTACTCCGTCCCTGTAACCACGAAAAGAAAAGTTGGAAGAAAAACTCCGCACTCCGAGACATTGTGATTCCAACTTTTTACTACATCTTATCTAATGAGTTACAACCCTGTGAGGGCTGCCTGCGGTGAGTTCACAGATTTGGACTTCCAGATTGCGTTTGTTGACAGTAAAAAATAAATGGAATATTTCAATTTGGAATTTAAAACTGTGAGATAAAACCAGTAAACAAAGTGGAAGAACATTTTTGTTGTTTAGATGTGTTTTATAACGTGGAAGATATTCCTCTAAAATTGAAGCGAGCTGTTTTGAAGATAATTTTTTTTTTTTTTTGTTAATATAAAGCCCTGTCTCACAATGTACGGATAAGTTCTGTATAAGATCAGAATTAACTATATTTTGTTTATTTTAAGGATAAATACGATTTTTGCGTTTCACGACCGTCAAATAGCGTTATATGACACATTAATTCAAGCACTTTTATCATTGACTGAGACTGAGACATTTTAGTGGTCGTTTTCTCGCAGTAAAATGATTCTATCTTAGTAGTACAATAGATTAATGAAGTTTTTTTTATTTAAATCACATGTAGGCCTTCAAATTCAAATCGCCTGCAGCGCGTGCGATGCAGTTTATGCTGTATTACTTTGTGCGGGAGCTTCTTTTACTTTAAACATTTATTTTGTGCGGCAGGCAGTACCCGAATACGTCACATCTCGTATAAGAACTATCGTTTCTCACGCTTTCGAGTTGATGATTTTTTTGATTAGCTAACAACAAAAATATTTTTATTAAAAAAAAAAATCGCTTGGTTCGATAGTACTACTATAGGTAAATCGTTCTGCCGCGGGAAAACAACTACTAAAATGTCTCGGTGTATATTTTTATCTTTTACATAACTTTATCCGTACATTGTAAAATCAGGCCCTAAGTTACGCAGATAATAAGCACTCTGCACCACTTTCCCCTTTCTTTGTAGTTGTCCTCTGACTGGTTGTCTGGAAGAGATCGCTTTTTAGCGATAAGACCGCCTAAATTGTACATCTTTCTGTAAATATCAACTGTAACTTCTTTGTTTAGTGTGCAATAAAGAGTATCAATCTATCTTTAAAGTTGTATTTATTAATGGACGATGGTATTTTGTAATTCCACGTATTCGTGTATGAAATAATACAGGGAACGTATTTCGGAAGAATTGGAATTCCAAGTGGCATGCGAAATCGCAGATATTTCAATAACTTTATTCATTCATTCAAAATTGAAAATTTAAATACATTTTTAGGTAATTATTTACAAATATCCGCAACAGCTCGGTTTGATTGCTCATAAATACCGAAAAAACCGGCCAAGTGCGAGTCGGACTCGCGCACGCAGGGTTTCGTACCATATCTAAAAAAAGGCATAAAAATCACGTTTGGTGTATGGGAGCCCCCTTAAATATTTATTGTATTCTGTTTTTTTAGTATTTGTTGTTCAAGCGGCAACAAAAATACATTATCTGTAAAAATTACAACTGCCTTACTATCACGGTTCATGAGATACAGCCTGATGACAAACGGACAGACGGACAGACGGACAGACGGACAGACGGACAGACGGACAGACGGACAGACGGACAGTCAGACAGCGGAGTCTTAGTAATAGGGTCCCGTTATACCCTTTGGGTACGGAACCCTTAAAATGATGCAGCACTGAGCTACAAGCTATTTACTCAGAACATATTTCAAAACGTCAACCACAACCTAAAAAAACACTGTCAAACAGAGTCCGAGGTATTTTCTAGTTTGATAAACATTTTTTTTATCTCCAATCGAAAGCGCCGTTCAAAGATGCGAAAACATTTGATCAGCCGATTGTGCTATTTGCATACTATACTCCGTTTTATCGGGCACAGAGATAAATGAAAGAATATTTTTACTCCGTTCAAAATTTTATTGGCATAGCAAAATTAGATGCAGCAGGTTCTAAAACTTAAGGTTATTTAAGTTTCGGCACTGTATTGTCTATCTGATGATAACTTTTTGTAAACAGCACTGAAAATATATAATGTTTGTGCCAAAAAAAAAGAAAAAAAAAATTTGAGAGAAAATATTTCTTTCGATTAATATGTTAGTCACATATAAGTAATACGAAGTTTCAATTCTTATACTCTCTCCATAATAATTAGCCTCTAACTGTCTTATTCAGAGTGCAATTACGAGTTTAGACTAAGGTTTCCACCACCACTGATTTTTGTACGTTGAACCAGTGGTTTAACCTTAGTCTCGGAATAGCAAATGCACTCTGAATAAGACAGCAGATGATTTGTATTAGTTTTGATTTCTTGTTATAAGTTAGCTTGCTAGAAGGACCCATCCTGCATTTATCTGAAATCTTATCCACTTTATATAAATAATGTATTGATATTTTGATTGTATTTTTATGATATTGGCAAAATTTATAAAAAAACGTGTCCGTAGTAGTATTTTTACTAGGAAATTTTACTTCATAAGTAACTTAAAATGTATCTTTTTAGATACATGGGTATATAAATCAAATGGCGTGTGTTTTGGAAAACAAAAGTTTGTTTTTAAAAACCTAAGTTCTTACTAGATGAATTAACATATGTAACATGGAATCCCTACTGTGCATGTTTCAACACACTCTTGGATTTTTTGCTAAATATAGAAACTTTCCGAACGCTGCCCATCCGAGTTGGATTCGACGATCGACCTCTTTCTGGAAGTTGGACTTACCTAGCTGGACTGTTTGTCCACGGTAAATATAGCGGTCAACGACTTCCAGAGTAGAGCCTGCAACCATAAGAGGAGTGGGTGCGACATGGGAGTTAGACATGATTTTCGTCTTTTCCATGTTCATTTTAAGACCCACTCGTTGGGAGACTCTACTGAGGTCATTGAGCATTGCTCCAAGATCCTCCAGGGTCTCAGCCATGACCACGATATCATCGGCAAAACGAAGGTGAGTCAGGCACTCGCCGTTAATGTTGATGCCAAGACTTTGAATGCCAACTATGAATTAGTCTTGAATGAGCCTACTCGTATCTAAGTTATAGTGTTGGTTCATAAGTCCAACTCTGTACAATCACGCGCATAAATACACAATAAACATTGGACTTTAAACCTTATCCCAACCCAACGGCATAAGTTCTGAAGTCATATATATTTCATTGCCCGTGACTGTACGCAATTCTAGATCTTATTGCCTTGCGTTGGTATATTAGATCGATCTTATAAGGCAACTGAAAATAAAAACTGGCTTTTGCTTGCTTATTTTTAGAATTGAACTGTTTAACATATTTTGAATACAAGCAAATAGGAAGGAACATATACTTTGATCTTCTGATATTTTTCAAATAGGCGTCTTAAGCCTTTGCCGTTCCTGTTAAACTAGACTTATACAGTATGTTCTAAATGTACTTATATTTTCTAGTCTAGTCTTCTCTAGTTTTTCTTTTAATGTGTAATTGCATTTTACGATTAAGATAATAAACATAAAATACGGGACATCATTGTAATACGAGTTACCAAACAAAAAACATACCAGGACCTTTTCCAGTACACCCAGACACGAGAAAATCCGTTTTCGAGATTGAAACGATTTAGACCTAATGGTCCATTTTCTTCTACAATCAATTAGCTAGCCTCAAAGTAACGCGGCTTGCCTAGGTACTGTGATGCAGGGGCGTGTCGTGCATATAGGCAATTAGGCAGTGCCTACCTGGTAAACGAAATAAGGTAGGCAGTAGGCACTTAGTAGGTGTTTTATTGATGAAAATCTGTGGTTTTCATCAATGTTACAACACATGATGAATAGGCAGTTGATACTTATAAAGATGTTTTATGAAAGAAAATCAGTGGTTTTTATCAATAAAACACCTGTATCAGTACCTATCTACTGCCTACATCAAAATAAAACAAATGCACGCCACTGCTGTGATGGGCAGTAGCTGTGGTAGTGTAATTATAAACGATCGGAAAACAAATTATTTATTCTTTTTAAATATTTTTAGATTGATACTCTTTATTGCACACCAAACAAAGAAGTTGATACTATATACAGAAATATGTATTCTTAGGTAACTGTTTAGTTACAAAACATAAATCAAACTGACAAACCTAACCTAGTTCTGTCCAAAAACCTTATCACCAATAAAAAAATCCCAATAGAAACGTCTTCTCTCACAATCTATACGTCCCCCGGGCAAACTCCGTAATTACCATTCGTGGTGAAAGCCGACATTACCGGGTCTGCGCAACAATATGTCTTGTGACCTCTCCAATGGCCGTCAGGAGAGTAATTCTCGACTCACGTTTCTTATTTTGGTAAATAAATGTTATCAGATTAAGGGTAAGGTATAGAGAGGGTTTAGAAGTTTTCTTTACGGTATTTATAGTTTTATAAATATCTTTGTTGTTACTTAACAACATTATTAGTATATCAAGGAGTTAAAATTACTTTGGTTGCTTAAAATGATTAAAAACTTTTCTAAGTTACAAAATCTAAAGTTAAAAATTTGTTACTAAATAATGTAAAAATAAGACGTACCTACTTAGTATTATGGCTAGTGCCTACAAGACTATTAGAACTATCAAGACGGGAATATTTATTTCAATAGCTAGCCTCCAGCATTATCCCGAAGCATTTTAGAGTAAAATCTAATTGGTTTGTGTAAATGACCTTAATTTAGGCCTACAAGCGGAACTAAATTGGTTTTAAAGACCTACTAGCTTTCGCAATCGAATTTGTTCGTGTAGTCTTCAATTTGATAAAGAATTCCCTGCGCTCCTTTCGCCTACTAGAGGATTCAAGTCCAGCCGGTGTGCGTCCAGCCTTACACGACAACAATAAGAAAAGAAACCATTCCCTTCAAGAAAAATAAACTTCACAAAGTACCAGTATCAAGTATCAACGCGTTTTCCCCTCCAAATTAATTTGCGTTGAATTTCGTCTCAATTCAATGTCCAGAATGTTGCAACATAAAACAGAGTAGAAGTTCCGTTATTGAATTTTATAGAAGGTCCTTTGCTGATAGTCATTTTCCTTTCGGGGGTGGTTCTACTGCTGTAACAGCAATTAATTAATGCTAAAGTACTAAAAACACAGTTTTTTTTTTAAAAGATACATGTTCCCTTTGGTACATAAAACAATATCTAAAGATAGTTAAAATATGACCTTTAGATTGCAATTTTGAATTTGTGTTTTAATGTTTGGTAAAGTGTTAAATACCCCTTTAAATATTATTGTAATGGGAATACCATACTCTGTAAAAGTACCTTAATAATAACAGAAAAAAAAATGTATTCGACACGCATCAAGTGGCAACTGACTTGTCGTGTTTTAGACCCGATATCTCCTTGAAGTCTGCTTCTACAGGAAGAGTAGCTTTCAAGAAATCCCGGAAAAGTAATAAAATACTAAACACCCGTGATTTATTGTAATCACACATCAAAACATTACTCGACATTGGCAGAAATAGCCCGCGCAAGGAGATTTTGACGCCATTAAAAATGTGGTTATGTGGCTATTTTGCGTATTACATATTGTAAGAAGTAGTACTACTGTTCAAGTTTGCATTACAGTTCCTCTCTGCCACGAGGAAAAGAAGTCGATCTGTCACTCCCTTTTGTAAGAAAAAGCGCATTTTGAAAGGTTCTTTTTTACAAATTAAAGTTTCGGACGTGATTTTTAACGACGGCAGCTTACAGAGATTTATCGATGCAGTCTCAACAAGGAACTGTGGTAAGAAGCCGAAAAAACTGTTAATTTTCCTGGGGGTAACCATGAACTATTAAACAATTTCAAATCTGTCAAATTTCGTACGTAATGACGTACGAAATTGTCAGATTTGAGATTGTTTTAAGCATACACTTTGCATTCGCTACGCTCTCTATATATATGGTTTTAAAAGTTCATTGTTACCCCGCTGAACTGATTGAATGCAAGAATATTTTTGAGTGAGGAGTTCACACACTAATAAAAATTGTATCTGCTTATAATTCTAGAGGATAATCCAGCTGCCAAAGTACAACAACGACTCTCTTATGGGACAAACATCGAAATCTCAATAAAAAAACCGGCCAAGTTGGAGTCGGACTCGCGCACGTAGGTTTCCGCACCACTATGAATAAAAATGAGCAAAAAAATCACGTTTGTTGTATGGGAGCCCTCTTAAATATTTATTTTATTCTAGTTTTTAGTATTTGTTGTTATAGCGGTAACAGAAATACATCATCTGTGAACTTCAACAGTCTAACTACCACGGTTCATGAGATACAGCCTGGTGACAGACAGACATACGGTTTTACCCTTTGTAACGGAACCCTCAAACGATGTCCTATTCATTTTGACCGTTTATAGGTAGTTTCTTTACTGTAGGCTGTAGGTATAAATATATACTGTGCTTTAAGTCTCAAAACGTTAAGCTAGCAAACGTGGATGCGAAAACAGTTTTCTATGAAATTAAATCCTTAAATTCGCTACAAATAAACATGACTTGCAAAGCCTAAACAATAGCTACACAGCTTTGACTTACGAAATACATCAATACCGGCCTTATTATACAGGGTGAACTGTAAATTATATAAAAGAATTCACTAACAGGTGGATTCTTTAGAAACCCGGTGTATTCTTATGAAAATTTCCATTGTGATTTTTAAACCTTTTGTAAGCTGTAAATTCAAAGGAATAATAGGTACTTACAGAACGATAGTAACGTTGGCAAGGAAATGTGGAATAATATTATGAGGAAACCGAGTTTTTTGACATAATCGTCAAATCTGGCGACTTTTTGGTCTGGTAATTAACAAAGCCAGCTGTTGATTCGATTTGATCGTTAGCAATTGCAATTTTGTGTGATGAACAAGTGCATTTTGTACTTTGGTTACGCTGATTATAATTGTATTTAACCGTTTGCCTGCTATAATAGCCAAAGTAGATGGTTTGGTAAATTTTAACCAAATAATTGGTGTTATTTTCGAACGATTTCAATATTGATCACAAATAAAGGGTAAATGTTAGAGCTCATTCATGACCATTTTTGTTTTTAGAGCGAATCGTACTTTTCAAGTTATTTTTTCGTTTTGTTTTTTGATGGCGGCAATGTTTTTAAATGCCCCTGTTCATATGCATCACAAATCGTGGCAAATGGAGGACATGTATTAAATCACGCATTGTCTTTTAAAAATCGCGTTCGTCAAAAAAATACAAATCGAGATTTTTTCACATCCATCCTGTTCGATAGTTCATCAAAACTGAACTCTGAATCACGCAACAAATGTAAGCATCGATTCGGATATTTTGACGAATCATGAAAAAACTTTATTTATTGAACATCCGTTATTGTCATTACGGATGAGTTTTTAAAACACGATACGTCTTTAGTGTGTCAAATACTAACTAACGCGTTCGAATAAAAACACTTATTTTTTTTATTGCAAACAATTTGCAGTACAAACTAGTACAACTTGACAGTGGCGTCCAATAGTAGCACTCTTTAACAGCTAATTATGTTCTCAAGACGAACATGATGACACGAATTTACTTATCAACCCGTATTCATCATCTCAGCCTATTACAGTCCACTGCTGAACGAAAGCCTCTTCCAAAGATCGCCAAAGAGCAGAATCTCTCGCTTTTGTCATCCATCCACTGCCACCCATCTTCCTAAGATTGGTCGGTTCTTACCCCGTATTATATACCTACATGTATTGCCATCACGCTCATCAATCGTACAAACAATAAGATATTCCAGATCAGAATACGACACATTGCCCAACAGACAAAGTTACGAACTAACTAGGCCGATAGGAACATTCAGACGAACGACATTCCACTTAGATAGATACGCTTTGGGTGTGGTACAAGTCGTTTACTACACATACTAAGGTTAAGCACAGAATAAATACTAATTGTAGGTATCAGAAGTTAGAATATAATACACACGCTCTAGCGCGCATTGTATAGAAGTTAACTCCTGACATCCATAACTATTTAGTCTCTGCTAAGGGGAAAATTATCACCTGCTGGTATCCCTAGAATGGAACAAGAAATAGAGGTGGACAACACAGGAGATGGTCAGACGAAATTATGACAACTGCGGGAAAACTTTGGACCAGAAGAGCTAGAGAGAGAGGTACTTGGAAGGTGTTGGGGGAGGCTTTTGCTATTAAGTAATTATCTGAATAAAGGCTTTAATATAATAAGGGGAAAAGGACACCTGGTAACTTTGAACTCTTAAAACAATCTCAAATCTGTCAAATCTTGTGAAATCTGTCAAGTTTCGTACCAATTGACAGATTAAATCATCATCAGTGATGCATGTGTAACCAAGGGCATTTAAATCATTGCCGCCATCAAAACACAAAATGAAAAAATTACTTGAAAAGTACGATTCGGTATAAAAACACAAATGGTCGTGAATGAGCTCTAAGCTTTACCCTTTATTTGTGATCAATATTGAAATCGTTCGAAAATTACACCAATTATTTAGCTAAATTTTACTAAACCATCTAGTTTGGCCATTATAACAGGCAAACGGTTAAATATTTTGAGATTATTTGAAGAGTTCATGCTTACCCCGCTGTGCAGTGGAGAAGTTTAACACCCCCACCAAACAGTATCATTTTAAACTTTCTTGTTGCTTTTTTTCTCAAACTTACACTATACACACGGGTATTTATGCAACACATACATCCTTTTATTATTTTCCCGACGTTTCGGCCTGATTGTCTGCCCAAGCGCGATGTGAAATATTCACCCACCCGCATTTCTCATATTAATACCTATTGTGTACCTTCGGAACATAAAGATGTTATTCCTTTCTATAAGGCCAGACAACTGGTGTGATGTGTTTTCTGGCACACATATCTTTGAAGACCTCCGTAGCCGAGAGGCGAGCACGCCAGACTTGAAATTGCCATCTCTGAGGTACCGGGTTCGATTCCCAGTCAATGTAGAAAACAATATTTTCTATTTTGTCTTGAATCCAAGTTTGTGGTTCCGTCGTTTTTCTGATTTCTACAGCACAAGTGCTTTAGCTACTTACTTTAGGATCAGAGCAATGTAGGTTTATTAGTGATGTCAGATATTTATTTATTTATATTTATTCGTGGTCGAGCCTTGTCACGTCCGTCACACTCAAGAATAATAATTGTAATCTGGAAAATTAGCATCGCTTCATCTTATAACTTAATCAATCAAACTATACAGGGTTGTAACATTAAAACGCGCAAACTAATTGTTAAGTGTTGTCGCCGATACAACCCAACTTCGGATTGTTGGGCCCCGCAGTTGTCGAACTGGCGTTTCACTTCCGCGTCGGTTGCCGAATACTTGAGATAAGTTTGTAACTTGTAATATATTCGATTATAACCCGACCAGAAATATATGAACCTGTGTCTTGTAAATTCAGTTACAGTAGCTCAGTGGTCAGAGAGTCAGACAGGGTAGAGTAGAGGCCAGTAGACAACGCGGGAGATCACACATGCGATGGACGGACCAAATCAAATCTACAGCCTGTCGATTCTATAAACAAAACCGCGCTAACTTCGTCGCTGCACTCGCTCATCAACGATAAATAATATGAACCTTCTTACTAACAAGATAGAGGCTATATTCGTTTGTACGGCTAAGTCGAGTTGTAGTTGGCGATCCATTGTATTAGTGTTTCAGAAATACTAAATGTCGCTATAAGTGGAGGGAAATCGTGAAGCGCTTAACATCGGCCTCTAAGCTTAGCACATGATGACCACGACCGCTCTGACAAGAGTTTCACAAAGAAGAAGAAAGCTCAGTGACTGTGGTCTATGACTTGCCTCAGATACGTGAGTCATGAGTTAATCGTTGTATACGGCTTGTATGTAAATAACACTGTCTTATTTATTTTTTGTTTCTTGTAACAATACTGTATGCTATACATGGTTTTGAAAAAAAACGATCTATTCAAATCAAGCGAGTTTGAATTAGAACAACTTTTGAATTTGACATCCTCCGTAGCCGACAGGCGATTACGCCGGACTTGGCGTCGCCATCTCTGAGGTTGCGGGTTCGATTCGAATCAAAATTTAAAAAACGAACCTCTCTATATTGTCTCGGGTCTGGGCGTTGTAGTACTATCGTTGTTTCTGATTTCTATAACACAAGTGCTTTAGCTACTTACCTTAGGACCATAGCAATGTATGTGATGCCGTCCAATATTTAAAAAAAATATACATTGCTCCTATTATAGAAAATGTTAAATATATTTGACAACATCACATGATTTTGTCCAATATATTTAACATTTTCTAAATTAGTTCAAGTCTGGGTTTGCTTGCCTCGGGCAAAATACATTGTCTAATTTCTTACTTCGAGACTATACTATACATGGTTTATTAACTGGGGTAAAATCCTTTAGGTATATTTAAAGTATGTTTCATGTACCTACATATGTGTATCACTTGCTAAGCTATAACAAAGGAGAATTATAAACAGTACCTTAAAAGTGTAGTTTTATGTCAAATTCTATTTAAAATACCTAGTAGGTAATAGAAAAATAATTAAATATTTTTTTCCAAACCTCCGAACAATAGGACGTAAGTAACTAAAGAGAATATGACGGGGGCTGACAAAATGACGTTTTGTCAAGAACGCGTGAAGACATCAAGTTTAAAGCTGTGAAAACTTCTAAGTTGACGCTTTCAAAAGTAACAGCCGGTAATATTTCACTCGCAAAAAAAATATTTTAAAATATAAAACTAACTAGAAATAATCAGGAAATCAAAATGGAAGGTTTTCTAAAAACACGAAATAATATATTATCATCCATATCATTTAGCTAAGCATGCAATTTGCAACTTGAAATGAGGGAAACACATTTCATACGTAAATATACGTTTTCAAGCACCCAGAGACATGACTCATGAAAATCCGTATTTTCAGCTAACAACGCTAATTCTGCTTTTCAATTATGCACTGTCTACCATTACCTTAGAGTGCATTTTTGAGTAGCTTCAACACAAAGATAACAGGAAAGCTTCCCTTCAGCAGTCTGCATTTCCTGTGTCACCGGAAGTATTCGCCTGAAGCGTCGTCTCAATTTCAGCCTCATTTCCGGTTTAAGACTTAATGTGATGGCTTTTTCACCTATTTGACTATGATTGTGTTATTGAAGCCTTTCGCCACACCTGCGAAACCTTTAAGCTTTTAAGCTTTGTATGGAGCAAACTTTGCGGGTGACATTATTTAAAATGATTTTTTAATTGATATTTTTTTTAATACTATTTACTTAGCAAAGAGTAGACTAGTTTTAAGTATTGTTTAATAGGAAGATAGTACAAGTCATTTCAGCCACAGGACGTCCACTGCTGAACATAGGCCTCCCCCAGTGACGTTTGTCATCTTGGGGTTTTTGCCATACTCGCCACGCTTGGCAGGCCGGTTGGCGATAGTACGAGTAAACTTTCTTTAATATTTTATGGGTGTTTTTTATAAATAGGGGTGTTGTTTAGATTGTTGTCTAATTTAAGTAGCATTTTTGTTCAGAATCAGAACCAGAAACTTTATTTGCGTAAAAACACTGTTTATAAGGATGATACAATTTATATGAGCACATGTTTCGCTATCAAAATTAGCATGCAAAATTTAATCAATCAAATAAATAATACAATCAAAATAAATAAATTACAATAATAATGATAACATTAATTAATAAATTTAATGTCAATAAATTATTTTTAAGTAATTACAGCAAAATATCAGAAAAAATTGTAGTGTTCAGATTAATAAAGAGTTTTTTACTTTGTGACCAGCGGGGTAACCATGAACTCTAAAAACAATCTCAAAGTTGTCAAATCTGTCAATTTTGGTACGTCATTTCATACAAAATTTGACAGAAATGATAATGTGTGACAGATTTGAGATTGTTTTAAGGGTTTATGGTTAGGCCACGGTTATCTATGAGACACTTCTGGTGATATTTATTATCTAACTCGTAACACAATAATTTATGGTCTCGTAGAGTTTGAGACCAAGACTGTTGCTGTATCTTGACGACCTCCGCAGCCGAGAGGCGAGCTCGCCGGACTATAAATGGAGTCGCCATCTCTGAAGTTCCAGGTTTGATCCCTGGTCGGGTCAATGTAAAAAACGATCTTTTCTATATTGTCTCGGGTCTGGGTGTTGTGGTACCGTCGTTGTTTCTGATTTCTATAACACACATTTCTATATCTTTCGCTACTTACCTTAGGATCAGAACAAATGTATGTGATGTTGTCCAATATTTATTTATTTACCTTTGGTGCAGTATTCATAACAATGTTTTTAATCCACTTACTTTATTTTTGCCGCCAGCATGCCTTGCTCCATGTTTGCTAAGGCTCCACAGCTAAGCCACATTTTTAGGGTTCCGTACCCAAAGGGTAAAACAGGACCCTATAACTAAGGCTCCGCTGTCCGTCTGTCCGTCCGTCTGTCTGTCTGTCTGTCTGTCTGTCCGTCTGTCCGTCTGTCTGTCTGTCCGAACGTCTGTCTGTCTGTCCGTCTGTCACCAGGCTGTATCTCATGAACTGTGATAGCTAGAGAGTTAAAATTTTCACAGATGATGTATTTCTGTTGCCGCTATAACAACAAATACTAAAAAACAGAATACAATAAAAGAGGCTCCAATACAACAAACGCGATTTTTTCAACGTTTTTATAGAAAATGGTGCGGAACCCTTCATGCGCGAGTCTGACTCGCACTTGGCCGGTGTTTTTAAACTATGTATTAGTGCTATTTCTTAAAACTTTCAATGGAATTTTGAAAAACTTTAATCCAAAATTGTGACCAAGGACTAAAACCTTCCTTAAATTAGATCTTGTTTTCCCAAAGCATTAGCAAAAACAGTTTTCGAGGCATCCCTCATAAATTAAGCTTTCTTATCTAGCCTATACTTATTTATAAAGTTAAGATTAAAATATAGGTCCGTTTTTTGGCATCCTGCCGGTTTTTTCCTTCAAGGCCCTTTTCCTTAGCAAAATATATTATGATAAACGTACTATTACAATTGTGTGCCTATCAGACAATAAGCATACATATAAGTGACATAAAAAGCCTATAAAATCACTTATCTGTACGGAACGGCCTTGAGTTAGGTCTATTGCAGACGACCGATACCGATCGACCTGACAAAAGTCGGCGAGAATAGTATTTATGACGTTTAGTTATGTAACATTAACTGCTGGGAAAATGCAGGGGAAAATACCTCTACAAAATGACAGATCTCTAGTACCAACAGTCTCCAAGCAAAACCTCAGACGGACAGAAGGCAGACAGAGCGACGGATATGACGAGACTATGGGTTGTCAGGACTACGGAACCCTAAAAATTAAAAAAAAGCAATTACGTAAATGTGTACAAAATGTGACGTCACTTAGAAGTTACTACTTTAAAACAAAATCTAACAACTAATTATTATTTTTTATTCAAGTAAAACAAAAAATAAAATTAGAAACACAGTCGTCTAATTTCTGGACGCGTTCAGGGCCCTAACCATGAACTGTTAAAACAATCACAAATCTGTCAAACATTATCATTTCTGTCAAATTTTGTATGAAATGACGTACTAAAATTGACAGATTTGACAACTTTGAGATTGTTTTAAGAGTTCATGGTTATGGCCCAGGACTACAAACTCAGACGGTTGCGGGTTCGAATCCCGCAAGGGGCAAAAGTTTTGTGTGATAAGCACGAGGATTTGTATCTAGATAATGGATGTTTATAAACGTATTTAAGTATTATTAAATTCGACACCTAGTCGACATATGCAAGCGTTGCTAAATTGGCTAAATAATTGGTGTGCTTGTTAAAATAATTAACATATATAATTTGAACCATTATAATATACCGGAAAACGTAGGACGTCCACCCTCAAGGTAGACAGACGGCCAGCGGGTCTAAAACGCATTGGATGTTTCATTTTTAATCTGATTCATTTAGTGAAATGTAGCGGAAATGATTTGCAAACCCTAAAACGGCCACATTAATAAATGAATCATATGCAATTCATTTCATCAAATGGATCATATTTGATGACGTTAAAAAAATATAGTGACGCGTCATATATTGACATTTAATATGAATTACTCTTTTCATAATAAGTGGACCATATTACGAATTTCCATACAAAACTGTCAAATTAGATGAACTGCAAATATGAAATGTTCAAGGTTCATTTTATGATTCATCAAATAACATTTCATTTTAAGATTTGCTAAATGAAACATATTATGAACGGAATATGAAACATCCAATGCGGCCGTTTTAGACCCGCTGGTAAAGGTTGCAAGAAGCCGCTTCCAGCCGGCCAATCTGGAAACTCATTGGAGAAGGCCAATGCTCAGCAGTGGACGTCCTATGGCTTAAGTGCTATTTTAATAGTAATTTTTTTTCACCCGTGTTCGTTTATCCTTACTGCTCTGAATAGGTAATAGAATTGCCCGGTCACGCGCGCCTATCTGAAATTGGGACGTTTTGTGAATAAATAGAGTTTTTGTATTTAATTATCTGCTGATGTAGGTTGCTAACAATTTGCCAGCTACTTTCCGCTCGATAGATTAAGGGAATAGTTTAATTCGTTTTGTTCATAAGAAGAATTTGCAAGGGAAATGTTTAAAAGTTCTTGTCCAGTAAAAGTAGGGATGTGGGTTGAATGATAAAACTGTACTATTAATGTGATTAAAATCAGTTTAAACGATGTGTAATACATTTTTTTCTATGTAGTGTTGTGAGGTCGAAAGAGATAATGTGGTATTTTAATATTGGATATATACTTAGATACAACAAATATTAGGGATCAAGCTTACTTTATCTAACTGTTTTGTGGACAACTAATAACCCTTCAAGCTGACTTCTATCATTGTACTAAACTGAGACACAATAAATTCTAATAAGATTTTATCTTATAAACTAATAATAATATAGTAATTCCTTGTCTGAGGCTTAGCTTGGATTAAGTATCTAACTAACTCTAATCTAAATTTAATTAAAAAATAAAATAAAAAAAACCGTGTATACTCATCTACGTGACATTGGCGGAATTCAGCGGTGTGAACCAAGATCACCAAGATAATTTGGCCATTTAAAAAAACCGGCCAAGTGCGAGTCGGACTCGCGCACCGAGGGTTCCGTACAAACCTTAGATCTAAGTATTTGATATGAATTTCAACTTGATAGCTCTACGCGTTCATGAGGAAAAAAGTAATAAGTTTATATTTATTAAAAAATATATATTTTGTAATGTAACTAAAAATTTAAGGTTTTCGGAATTTTTCCTTTATGTGTGCTATAAAACGTTGCTTCATGCCAAATTTCAAGATTCTAGGTCGACTGGAAGTACCCTTTAGGTTTTGATTCCCTTGCGAGTACTTGCGAGTTTCAAAATATGCAGCTTAAATTGCTGTTTCTTTTAATTGCGTTGACATAGAAGTTTGATTTTGTTACAGCTTAAAGGTATTATAGACCTGAGTATTTGGTATGAATTTCAATTTAATACCTTTACGCGTTTATGAGGAAATGGGTAGTAAGTTTAAAATTATTAAAAAAATATATATTATGTGATGTAACTAAAAATTTATGGTTTTCGTAATTTTTCCTTTATCTATGCTATAAGACGTTGCTTCGTACCAAATTTCAAGATTCTGAGTTCACGGGAAGCACCCTGTAGGTTTTGATTCCCTTGCAAGTGTCGAAAATTTGCGGCATAAACGGCTGTATCTTTTGATTGCGTTGGCTTAGAAGTTTTATTTTTTCACAGCTTCAAGGGACAGTAGACTTGAGTAATTGATATAAATTTCAGCTTCATACCTCCACGCGTTCCTGAGAAAAAGGGTCTTGACAGACGGACGGACGGACAGACGGACAACAAAGTGATCCTATAAGGGTTCCGTTTTTTCCTTTTGAGGTACGGAACCCTAAAAAAGAAGAAACTTCTCATTATGACACTTGAGATAACGCACTTAACAGTAGCGGAGCGTAGCGAGTCTTACTTGTTCTGTGAGATATCGTGTTCCTGAATACAAATAAAATTTCAAAAAAGTCTCAAATTAAATTTTAAATACTCTCGCTCCTCGCCTATTTCCAAAACAAATAATTTCTATCTGCTATTACGGTAAAGTAATAATTTACTGAATGACATAAAATTAAGTTCTCTTTTTTATTTAACTTAAAATAAACAAAACGTTTCTCACGCTAAAGGCACTATAATAATACATATATCTCCTTCACGAGATGTTTACAACGAGTTTTTTTACGACTTCAAAGATGCTCCTATAAAAGATTCCTGTTGATTAGAATTTCTTGAAGTTTACAGCTACGTGTTACTCTGTATAAAATTAATGTTTTTATCCGTTAAATTATACTAATGCTTACCCACGGAAAGTCCGTCTGTCCGTTCTCCAATATCACCGTATTACCACTGAATCGAATTTCATGAAATTGGTTACGGAAAAAGCTTGAACTCCAGGAAAGAACTCCTCTTCCTAAGTCCTCTGTTTTTAGTAAAGGAAAAGGATGAACATCAAATGAAATCATGATAAACCATTTAGAAAATAGCTCTCGCGCCACTGAACTCACAGTAATTCGGTAATCCGATCCGAATCCGACTCCATTAACAATCTTAGCATAAATCTTCCAAACGATTCACACGACTAGATGAAAGTAGTTAATTAACCCTTATTACTAACTAATTACACAAAACCTATCAGACCATGTGAAACCCTTTCCTATGTGCGGTGAACTGTACTAGCATAGAAGCCTCGAGCTCGTTTTTAGGGTTCCGTACCCAAAGGGTAAAACGGGACCCTATTACTAAGGCTCCGCTGTCCGTCTGTCTGTCTGTCTGTCTGTCTGTCCGTCTGTCCGTCTGTCACCAGACTGTATATCTCATGAACCTTGATAGTTAGAGAGTTGAAGTTTTCACAGATGATGTATTTCTGTTGCCGCTATAACAACAAATACCTAAAACAAAATACCATAAACATTTAAGGGGGCTTCCATACAACAAACGTGTTTTTTGCCGTTTTTATAGATAATACTACGGAACCCTTGAACCTTTCGTGCGCGAGTCTGACTCACACTTGGCTGGTTTTATAATACCATTTTATTTCAGATTTAGCATCCAAGTCAAAATAAAAAGTTAATCTCAGGTGGCGCTTGGGTTCTCGGTCATCTGTCCCAATGGCCTTTGTAAATGAAAATGACATTTTTTGTGTTCCTTAAATAAAAAATTGGAATTTTGATTTCGTCTTTTGGATTGGTTGAATAGAATGTTATGTTTTAAACTTTTGAATACAGAAATTCTAGACTTTTTCCGTACCCCGTGTGTCCTTTATAAAGTTAAAATAGCGGTTGATCCTGAAATCGTTGATTATTAAATTATGTGATTATTAATGTGGCAGAATTTTGTTAATACTGTTTAATACCAATTATTATAAGATTTCCTCACGATTTTTTCGCTCACCACCAAGCAAGTAGTACGAATTTTTAAGTTTCATTTCCCGGTCGGGTCAATGTATAAAACGAACTTAACTTGAATGTCTCGGGTCTGACTGTCGTTGTTTCTTTAATATATAACACAATTGCTGTAGATTACCTTAGGATTAGAGCAATGTATGTGATGTTGTCCAATATTTATTTATCATAGATTTTAAAATTTTAACTCGCGACACAGTAATCTGATATGAGATCTAACTAAACTAAGCTGCAACTATTCAAATTCATAAAACTACAAGTTTAACTTAATTAAATATATATTATTTTGATTTGTTACAGGTAAAACCGAACCAGCCAAGAAAACCCAAACATTATGTATGTTCCTAATTTATTTACGTAGTAAGAAATGGACTGTTTTGTTCCTACCAAGTTACGCAATAGTAATCGTAAATCAGGGACAAGTTCGCGGCCTTGGCTCTTTGGCAATGAGCCAGGATATCTGGCAGCCCAGTATTCATAAACGCGACCAAGTCTTAAGTGTAAGTACGTTCTTGAGTGTGTTCTTAAGAACGCTTTTTCGTCATCATCTTATGTCTTTAGAAGTCCACCGCTTTTTACGAAACAAGTCTTAAGTAGTCGGTCTTAAGAACTCTTATTTTTAGTAATCATCGTCGGCAGTCTTTGGAAATCTACTGGTTAGTTGTGATGTGAAACTCGATGTAAATAGGGAAACAATGTAAAATTTTAAAAAATAAAATCCCGACTGCGTTAAAAGTAAACTTAAAAGATGAAAACTAGGTTTAAAGAATCAAAGGTACTAACGCAGTGCAACCAAAGTCGATTGTCATTATGCTGTTAATGGATTTGATGCCTCCGACTGCAAATTGATTCTTTAAACCTTGTTTTTATCTTTTAAGTTCACTTTTAACGCGGTCGGGATTTTTATTTTTATAATTAATTTAATTTTTGACTTTTTAGTTTGTAGTGTTCTATTCCTACTTTACAATGAACTATAAAGCCTTATTTGTAACTCTTCATTAAAAAAAAAGTTTTAACTCGAGTAAGTTTAATATCTAAAATCGGTTTTTCCCGTTTAATTCATGTACCAACAGGAATTCCGTGTAATAACATAGCCTATGTCACTTCCATAACTGAGACGAATCTAATGTCATATCATAAATGTTGGAATCCATTAAATGGTTTTTTCTTCCTATTTTTTCAGTGTATTTTTTTGCCTGTTCTCGTAGGAATTTTGGAAAATCAAGTATTGTATACTATTAGTACTGAAAATATGTGACCCTTAGTTAGTAAAAGAAAGTTTCAAAATCAGTTTATCAGTATTGCAGATCCGTTTTTCCCGCGTGAGGTCTGTTCCTGCGGGAATTTCGGGAAATAACATACCCCTTGTCTATCCTACAATTGAGACGAATCTATTGATACATTATACTTTATATATCCGTTAAATGGTTTAGGCTGTAGGGCGTGCCAAAGAAATAGACATACTTACATACATACATACGCTCGAAAAACATAACCCTCGTTTGGCAGTCGGGTAAAAAATAAAAATAATATTTAAAACTCTACGGCTCTAAACGGCTTTATGGCGGTTACGGGTTCGAATCCCGCGAATTTGCACCTAAGTCATGGATGTTTATAAAAGTATTTAAGTATGTTTATCCGTTATCTAGTCGCCATAGCACAAGCTTTGCTTAGTTTGGGACTAGATAATTGGTGTGATTGTAGAAACAATTTATTATTATTATTTTCTATAGGCCGAAACCCTCTCGCCTCTGGGGCGGTAATGAACGGTAGTAGGACAGTTGGCCGGGATCAGGGCAAAAGAGAGAGTTTTTTTCTTATTATTTTTTAAACTTTTTATTAATTGTGGATAGAGCTTAATGATACTAAAACTACTCGACTAATATTATATCTCTGTAATATAAAAGAAATCGCGTATTTTTTCTAATGTAACACATCAAATAAAACGAATATTTTTAAATAAGAGAGCACTCGTTTATCTTTTGAATAACCTTAATGATTCAGATTTTCGTTCAAGTCTGGGACCGGTTTATAAATTCGGGCCTCATATTGACATTCCAGAAGGGGAATGTAACTTTGTACGCCCTGTAATACTAATAAGTAATCAGGTTATATTTGACCATCCTTGTCCTTTAGGACTAGATAGATATCCGATACGTTTGTGCTATTCAATTGACTATTAAAATGAGCCTTTCGTAAGCTTAGTTTAGTAACATTAACCTGGAAAAAAGGTCTGACCTTAAACATCAAGGTGCTCCTTTTTATTACCAATTTAAGACCCTTTTTAAGGGTTCCGTACCCAAAGGGTAAAACGGGACCCTATCACTAAGGCACTACCGTGATAGTTAGAGAGTTGAAATTTGCACTAATTATGTACTTTTGTTGCCGCTATAACGGGCTCCCATACAACAAACATATTTTTTGCCGTTTTTTTAGATAATGGTACGGAACCCTTCGTGCGCGAGTCCGACTCGCACTTGGCCGGTTTTATAAAGATGCTCAAAAACTGTACAGCTATTTTTACATAAAATTAAAATGTTCCTATCCAAATCATAATGTCAGCCTTTTTTGCTTTTTTTATTTTATTTTAATTGCTGGACCAAAGTCCCCAACCCAATGCTCTCCAAAGAGCACGAACTATCGGTTTTTTCATCCAGCCACTGCCACCCATTTTAAGATCGTCAGTCCATCGAGTTGGGGGGGGGTATCCTAAATTGATCAAATGTTTTGATGCCGCACAAAAACTAATAAATTAAATAAATGATACGTGCATCTATCCACCATGCAAATTACAATAGCAATAGGGAATATTGTCTTTTTCGAACTTGATGTTCGTCGCGTAATAAAAGTTGTTGATTGCTAATAGTCCCTTAAAGGAAACTAATAAACTGGGACTTTAATATAATAATGTACCTACAGATAAGTAGGTACCTATAAAATAGGATCTTACATTATGAAAACATCATTTTTAGGGTTCCGTACCCAAAGGGTAAAACGGGACCCTATTACTAAGACTCCGCTCTCCGACCATCTGTCTATCTGTCTGTCCGTCTGTCACAGGCTGTATCTCATGAACCGTGATAGTTAGACAGTTGAAATTCAAAGATGATGGATTTATGTTGCCGCTGTACCAATTTACCAAATACTAAAAAACAGGTGATTTTTTTGTTTTTTTTTATCGATATCAATAACGGCAACAGGTATTCATATAATATATTCACTTTAAAAATAAATTACATTTAAATAAAACAAATATATGGATGGGGATCCTCCCATACAACAAACATGTTTTTTTTTGCTGTTTTTATAGATAAGGGTACGGAACCCTTCGTGTGCGAGTCTGACTCGCACTTGCACGGTTTTTTTCTAATACATTTGACTCAAAAAGCGGCACCAACACGCAATCCATTTACCGACCACTAACTTACTAGTGAAAATAATTCCAATCTAACTCGTCTAGGATCATCCAGGATAAAACTAATTCGGTCATGTCCACTCTATTCAGCGGGAATCATCGCGGAACTGGGTAATCCGGATAAAGCCGGTTATATCCGGATTTTGAACTAGAAAACTAGTGTTGGATTATCGAACAAACCAAAGTTTGATTGTAAAAGTGAAAGTAACATTTTGCAGTATACGTATAACTATTTGTTATGGAGTATTTAAAACATATATTACTAGCGGACATTAAAATAAGTTGTTATGCCTTTTTCTGTTATGCCAACATTTCTTTTCTTTTTGGATATCGGGCTAAAAGGACCATTTCAAAACTACGAGCTGAACTATATTTTATAGGTGCCAGATTTTTTCATAAAATAAAAGATCTTGATTTATTTTTCCTAGAAGTTTCCGGCTTCAAGAGTGAAAAATAATCTTGCCATTACAAAAAAGATAAAATTTTCGTCAATTTGTTGAAGATCATCATTTTTAACTCTTGAAAAACTATCATCTCATTTTTCATCAATACGTAACATTTCTTTAATCTTTTATTTTTTGTAAAACGATGTTTTCAAAACTCAATCCGAATGTCTTCTCCCAAATTCACATACGCGTCCCAATTCTCCTCCCATTGAAAACATTACCAATAACCGAGACTCACGTTTCAGAGTACTCATTACTCGTTCCCTAATGGTTTTCCAATATTACAAGTGGAATTATCTAATTTATGTTTAGCGACAGTCGGTGTGAGTTACCGTTTCGACACGTTACGTGCGTTTAATTGACGATTAGAGTGTGGTCGGTCGGTTTCGGCTTTGTGTTAAAATTGTAGGCAACAATTTGAGGTTTGATTAGTGAATTCGGGTCTGATTATAACATGACATGACTAATTATGGCTAAGTAAAATAGAATTGTAATTTTAATTGTTAATGTAGGGTGACGGAATCGATGAACAGGATGTTTTACTATTGAAATCAGGTATCGATTGACTGAATTTTCGAGATCGAATGAGGATCAAATAAATGTCTTCACAGCACATTTTTTATTGCAAGGAATGCACTGCAAAATGTGTAACCGACTATGTTCTTCGCAACTTCTACTTAAACTTTAAATTCAAGACAAAATGTAATAATAATAATTCTAGGGGAATACAAAACTGGGATTAAAGTATCTTATTATTTATCTCTGCCTTCGTGCCTGTCCGTGAACCTTCCAGCCAATTCCAATCCTAAATAAATGCTGAACATAGGCCTCCCCCAGAGATTTTCAGATTATCTCTTTTTAAAAAAAGTTACAGGAATCTGGTAATTTTTATGGCGAATTTTTTTTTAAGTTTGATGTTTATCCCATAGAAAAAGTTGTTTCATTTAAGCAGGAAAGTGTGAGTTTCGAGGTTCCAAAACCAACATTTTTTTTTTACAAATAGGTAGGTACATGTTATATAAGACGACCTCCGTAGTCGAGAGGCGAGCACGCCGGACTGTATATGGCGCCGCCATCTCTGAGATTCCGGATTCGATCCCCGGTCGGGTCAATGTGGAAAACGAACGTTTCTATATTGTCTCGGGTCTGGGTGTTGTGGTACCGTCGTTGTTTCTGATTTCTAGAACACAAGTGCTTTAGCTACTTACCTTAGGATCAGAGCAATGTATGTGATGTTGTCCAATATTATTATTATTATATAATAAACGGGTACAAAAATACCTAAGTGGTATCCGTTACACCGAATATGATTGATTGCGATGTATTGCCAACTATTCTGTTTGGTAAGTAACTTGCTTATTGCAATACATATGATCGATTGTGACGACATTTGGCGGTGATAGCTTTTGATGGGTGGCCGTGAGAGGGATTTATTTATAGTAGTATCGATTTAGTATCGAATCGAATCATACAATGGGGTAATATTACTATTATGTGAAATTTCGTCTTTTGAGTAGGTTGTTTGTTAACCAATCATACCTCTTTCAGCAGCTTAAACATGAATTACTAAAATTGGTTGTCATTTAATGGGAGAAAACTTAAATCAGTTGCTACAATGAAATCGTGCCGGTAGATAACGATGCATTGTGAATAGAATACATTCGATATACCTTTTAGGTTACAAAGTTTTTAAGCCTAACTGAATAAGTACTGTGACTCGCAAAAAATGATTTGAATTTGAATTCCTGTTGCATAGTTATGTACACACCATGTACATCACTCATTCGCAAATAATGATGTGATTTTGAAAAAAATTACCTCTCAACCAAAATGTGGCACTTAAAAGTTTTATCTCTACGCAGTCTCATACAACTGCATAGCACTTAAGATGAAAGTTAGGAACAATAAACTATATTGTTAAGGCCTTAACACGCTTGAATGACCTTGACGCATCGCGCCCATACAATTTCGCGCGTGCGGATGTACTCTAAAAATCGGAAAAACATGTTTTTTTATGAAATTAATGCCTTTAACGAAAATTTTCAAATAAAACTCTCAATTCAAAACATGTATATTTCCAAAATCATGTTTTGTGTGAAAACAGTAATGGAATAGCTTTTGCCGTTTAAAAGAACATTTGCAATTTATGTAAAAATAGACACTTTTTTGTGCATTTTTGAATCTAAGGGACTTAACGGAAAATCAAAATTATTCAATTCAAGATGTTTATTAAATCCACTTCTAGCATATCGTATTTTAAATTTTTAGATTCAAGTAACAGGTATTCTGACAATTTGATTTTCATATTCGAGATTTTAGGCACTTGTGTGGTGTTATGGCCTTAAGGCCAGGTATTCCCGCAAAAGCGCCAGCAAGCGACTGTTCGAGGTTGCCGGGCCGCCGCGCTCGCACTTTTAGTTGATACCTAAGTAAGACAATCATTGTATCGATTCAAGCACTGCGATTTTGTCTACCTATATTCAATGGCTTTATTTGAGTATAAAAAATTAATGCATAATATGAGAAGTATAGCCATAAAATTGATGCATAATATGAGAAGTATAGCCTAAGTAAGACAATCATTGTATCGATTCAAGCACTGCGATTTTGTCTACCTATATTCAATGGCTTTATTTGAGTATAAAAAATTAATGCATAATATGAGAAGTATAGCCATAAAATTGAAAAAACATTACAAAAAGAGGTATCTTTTGGTTTTTTTTTATCGAGTGAAGTTCATTAGATCATGTAACTGAATGCGAACTTGGCTAGAGAAGGTTCTAAACTAATAAATATCTTTTTTTCAGACTTTCAAACAGTATTTTCTTTGTCTCAGATGGTATTTAAAAACTCAAAAGTGCGGCCCTTGTTGAATACTAAGCCTTAATTATTAAAACGCGTTTTCTTAACCCGTCATTCTATGACGTCCGTAAAAATGACTAAAAAATATTCCCCTTCGCACTTTACCGATTTTAGGGTTCCGTACCCAAAGGGTAAAACGGGATCCTATTAAGGCTCCGCTGTCCGTCTGTCACCAGGCTGTATCTCATGAACCGTGATAATTAGACAGTTGAATTTTTTACGGATGATTTATTTCTGTTGCCGCTATAACAAAAAAAACAAAAAATCAGAATAAAATACATATTTAAGGGGGCTCCCTTACAACAAACTTGATATATTTGCCGTTTTTATAGAGATTTTTTATAGATAAACGAAACCCTTCGTGTGCAAATCCGACTCGAACACTCGTTTGCGTGGCTATTTGGTCGCTGTGTATTTCCTTTTGTGACATCAACAGGATACGCACTATCTTGTGCCACGCACACATGCATGAAGCGGTAGTGACATGCCATTAGGTTAATCAGGTCAGCTGTCAATAAGCCACGGAAGTCACTTATCTTGGTTAATAAGGGCGTCCAGTATAAGGCTTTTATGAAATTATATTATAGAGTGCAATTTTTTTATTACGATTGATAAAGAATGAGGATATTTGATGCCAGATACATCATTTGAAATTATGTTTATTTTTTTAAGCACCAAATCCCGTTTTGAAAATCTTTCTAGCTCTGTCCATAGCCCTTTTAATGGCTAGTTGTTGTAGAAAACGAACTTTTCTATATTGGCTCGGGTCTGGGTGTTGTGGTACCGTCGTTGTTTCTAATTTCTATAACACAAGTGCTTTAGCTACTTACCTTAGGATCAGAGCAATGTATGTGATGTTGTCCAATATTTATTTATTTTTTATTTATTTATTTATTGTTTGCTTTACGTCTTTTTGGGTTCCGTACTTTAAAAGAAATCCGTATAGGATCCCTTTGTTGTCAATCTGTTTGTCTGGCCGACTGTCCATCAAGACCCTCATCATCCGTAAACCGAAAAAGGTATCAAGTTGAAATTATTATCAAATTCTTAATCCGTAATGCTAATGCTAATGCTAATCCGTAAAAGTTACAGCGCCGATATATTGCATAATATGTATGTTGTCATCCGCAAGGAAATCAAAACCTACAAGGAAGTACTTCTTATTGACCTAGAATCATAAAATTGGCAAGCAGCAATGACCTATATTAAGGACATATTAAGGAAAAAAAACACAGATGACAGAAGTCACTAGGGGAGACCTATGTTCAGCAGTGGACGTCCTGTGGCTGAAATGATAAAGGAAAAAAATCAGAAATAGTTTTATCGCAAGAAACAGGTTAACATCTTCGAGCCTCAATTCTTGATTACGGATGAATAATTACGTAAATTAAGATTACTTAAATAATTCTATTTAAGAACATAAAAGTTTGTATTGAACCCGCCTCGGTGCGAGAGTCCAACTCGTACTTGGCTGAAATAAAATGAGACTACGTTATATTTAAATTACTTTTTTTCACAATTTGATTGAAAGGGTTAAATAATTCCACCCACAATGTGTCGTTATTTACGCACCCAATTGATAGTACTAACACAAATTACGTATAGCGGCGGTACTAACTGATTTAAGTTCTAAATTATTGACGACCTCCGTAGCCGAGAGGCGAGCACGCCGGACTTCAAATGGCGCCGCCATCTCTGAGGGGAACCTCTGAGGGGAATCCCGACCGGGGATCGAACCCGGAAGGGTTCGATCCCCGGTCGGGTCAATGTAGAAAAACGAACTTTTCTATATTGGCTCGGGTCTGGGTGTTGTGGTACCGTCGTTGTTTCTGATTTCTATAACACAAGTGCTTTAGCTACTTACCTTAGAATCAGAGCAATGTATGTGATGTTGTCCAATATTTATTTATTTATTTATTATATGACAACCTTCGCATTAATTCATTACACAACACTGCCTGCATCGTAAACTGAATAGTTATAACTCTGAAAGGATTTAACTACTTACTCACCAGAAACGAGGGGTTTATGAGGCTAACCAAAATTAAGATTATGGAATTTACCTTACCATTAAATAAGTTTATAGCAACTCATGGCAGCGAGATTCAGAATAAAGAAAAAATTGTCTTCAAAAAGTCAACAAGCCAAAATTTTAAGTTGTTTTTTTATTCATACTCATAATCTTGCCTCATATCTATATAATACAAATGCTCGAGTTTATCACACAAACATTTTCTTCTTGCGAGATTCGTATCCGACAGATACGACGACTTCGGTAGCCGAGAGGCGAGCACGCCGGACTACATGGCGTCGCCGTCTCTGAGGTTCCGGGTTCAATCCTTGGTCGGTTCAATGTAGAAAACGGACTTTTCCATATTGTCTCGGGTCTGGGTGTTGTGGTAACGTCGTTGTTTCTGATATGACACAAGTTCTTTAGCTGCTTACCTTAGAATCAGAGCAATGTATGTATGTATGTTATGTAATGTATGTTATTAACCGCCTAGCTTGTAGTCTAGACCGCAAAACACTAGACCAATCGAAATCACGGCCCAAATCCAATAGTTTTTTCCAGACATTGTTTTTCTAACAGTGGTCATTCATTTATGTCCCGAATGAGAAGGACTACTACGAAAATGTTTAGTTCACTCAGACGTATAAACCTGAAAATTAAATAACCTTAATAAAATAATCTTAAACTTGTATGATACCTTTGACAAAATATGAACAACTGAATTTAGGCGTGTAAAAAAACATTACCGCTTTTAATTGCTCGTAAATCGTCAGAGTTTTGACTCAAGTAGATGGCAGTTTTAATTTATTGGGTTTACTAGAGACGCTCCGGCTTCGCACGGGTGTGGCCCGGCCGGTACCGCCGCAACCGCTATGTCCCTGCATTTTAAATCTGTAATATCTTCGAAAATATTAATTTAAATTGCTGTAAAGAGCCATATTGATCTATATTAAATGTACAATGTATTTAAGGTACTTAATTGAATAAGGATTAATATTGTATTGCTTAAAATTGTTTGGTAAATAAGCCATTATTTCTCGTAAAAAGTAAAGGTTAAAAATTGGTTAATCTGGGTTATCCCTAATGCTGGGGCTTCACCTGCGTGACGCCTAACGCTTAAATAAAGGCATGATTAGCGTTTACTAAATTAAAGCATTAAGCTACGCGCTAAGTGCGTGGCCACACTTATTTGACGTTTGATTCTAGCGTCTAGCGACTTAGTTAGCGTGTGATCTGTGAGTGTGTCTTTAAAATAAAATAAAACGCTTTCAAGAACTCAATACTTTTCTTATTTTGTCTACTCCATCCTCACTTAATAACTATGCACTTTAACAATTAATTTACAAAGAGTTTTTGAATGTGACCGTGTTTTAACATGTTTAGTGTAGTAGGTGTAGCCACAACAACGCACTAAACGCCCGCTTAATCCCTTTGATGTGTCAAAAGTTACCGCCGTCCGAGCGAGCTATCGCCTAACGTCTAATGTTATTGAAGCAAATTAGCGCACAAAGACCGGCCACACCTGCGTATTACGTCAAATAGAGCATTCATTAACGACATTAGACGCAGGTGAAGCCCCAGCATAAGAGATAGACATATACCATCGCAGACTTTTTTGTAGAGCTTTTTAAGTTGAACAATACTGTAATACATTATTTTGATCTATCTCGTAGGGTTCAGCCAGCGTTTGCAATGTTAGCGCAAAAAAATGTTTATTTACGACATCACATTAGAAATCTTTAAAATTATCTGTGTTTCTCTACTTTGATATGCATGTATTATACATATAAACCTTCCTCTTGAATCACTCTATCTATTTAAAAGAAATGTATCAAAATCGGTTGCGTAGTTTTAAAGATCTAAGCATACATAGCGACAGACAGACTTTGTTTTATACTATGTAGTATGATTGAACTAGACATTTTAGTAGTAGGACTTCATTCTTGTCCTTCAATAGTCTGATAACTCTTTTGTATTTTTATCGAAGCCAGTCTTGCGTGAGGACAAAGATAATGCATAAAAAGATTTGTCCGTCCGTCCGTCATCGGAATTGGGTTAAACATATTTAGATGGCCGTTTATTTTGTTTTTGTTGGCGACACATGAAATGTTTTTGGTTTGTTTTTAGGGATTTTTCAAAGGATGTCAGGTTTGATTCTACCTTGTCATGCCCATATCACTAAAATATTCAGTCGCTGAGTAAATTTCAATCAGGTTAGTATAAATAAATATGCAAACATAAACATGAAATATACCCATTGTCTTGTTCCTGTAAGGATTTTTTTAAATATTGGAGAACATCACATACATTGCTCTGATCCTAAGGTAGCGAAAGCACTTGTGTTATAGAAATCAGGAGCAACGACGGTACCACAACACCTTTATGAATTCACATCCTTGTGTGATGATGTAACAGATATTGGATTTTTCATCATCATCATCATCACCAGCCTATATCAGTCCACTGCTGGACTCTATAATCTGGCTGGATAATCGCCACGCTTGGCGGCGGGTTGGCGATCGCAGTTTGGCCAATGGTGGAGAGGAGACGCTGCTGCCCGTCTTCTTATGGCGGTTTTCCTGTTTTTCATAGCACGCGCAAATTTGATCCATTCATTGTTTTCTGAATAGAACTGACCTAGTGGGCATTAAACCCCTTTGCATTCAAGGCGAATAACGGCTTCACTCAGGCGTTTCGTTCAAGTTGTTTTTAGGGTTCCGTAGTCCTGACAAGGAACCTTTATAGTTGTCATGTCCGTCTGTCTGTCCGTCCGAGGCTTTGCTTAGAGACTCTTGATCATAGAGAGCTGTAATTTTGTGAAGATATGTAGGTATATCAATCACACCGACAAGTGGTAGAATAGAATTTTGGAAAATATTTATTTTAGGTTAGCTCCCATACATGTAGCGTGGGGATGTTTTTTTTTCATCGTCTACTACTCGATCATGTTGGGTATCGTTGAATAGGTCCCTTAAAATGACTTAGGGGTTGCTAAGACATCTATGGATCCGTTTGCGTAATAAAAGCGCCAATTTTTGTTCGAGTAGTTATTTTTTTGTTAAAAAGTTTTTATTTAATGATTTTCTGTATATATGATCAGCATTAAAATCTGACAGTGAACAATAAATCACCTCTATTTTTCCACCCTTAGGGTTAGTTTTTTTCTTCAAATTTATATGGGACCTATGTCGAGGTATATCTAATTAAAAAAAAATCAAAATCGGAGTACTCTGTAAAAAGTTATGCGTGATCATACATAAAAAAAATTTGTATATACGCGTCGACTTGAGAACCTTCTCCGTTTTATTTCGTCAGTTAAAAAAGGTCTACAATAGACAAATTAATGAATCACCATCAATGTCGTCCCGACACGTATAATGCGAATAATCACTCCAATCAGGTCTGCCGGTGAAATCGAATGAAAAACTCGATTTTCCAAATAGCATTGGATTCACAGAACCCTCGCTACAACTCAATTTTCTAACTCCCAACACTCGGTAATTGGATTAGTATCGTGATGGATACATTGCGTGCCCTCGACGATAACTCGCTTCGATTTAAAGACATCGTCATTTTTTATATTCCCCTTTTTAATGTGTCGGGTAAATTGGTTGGAGAACGACCAGGCATCGGCAAATTTGAATATGTAAAAGCAAAGTTAAGAGCAAGTTTAAATATAAAAAAACAGACCAAGTGCGAGTCAGACTCGCGCACGAAGGGTTCCGTACCATTATCTATAAAAAACCGGCCAAGTCGCGTCGGACTCGTGCACGAATCACGTTCGTTGTATGGGAGCCCCCTTAAATATTTCTTGTATTCTGTATTTTAGTATTTGTTGTTATAGCGGCAACAGAAATACTCCATCTGTGAAAATTTCAACTGTCTAACTAACACGGTTTATGAGATACAGCCTGGTGACACCCGGACAGACAGACAGACATATAACATAGACCACGTACCGGCAAGCGCAGCGTGGGACGTCCACCCACAAGGTGGGCAGACGACCTGGTAAAGGTTGCAGGACGGCGCTGGATGCAGGTCGCTTCCAACCGGCCGATCTGGGGTCACTGGGGGAGGCCTATGTTCAGCAGTCAGTGGACGTCCTGTGGCTGAAATGGTGATGATGATGATGACTGAAAAATGCTTGTAATGGCGAGCTTAGCATGTTAAGTTTACGTTAAAATCGTCATTACAACTGTATGGACATCGCAACTGGCTTTGATTACGTTTAAAATACGGAAATCAATCCTCTGGTCGAAGGATCAAAAATTACGTCGATGGAATTATGTACAAAACTCTATCAAACTAGTGCAAGTTGTAAATTGATGTCTAACAAAACTAGTTTGCGTGTTCCATAGATAAGTTTTACTTACATACACCAAACTTCAAGCTGATCAGCCCAACTTGTCGGGGACAATTCGTATGCAACAGAGAACAAGTTGGAACAATTTCACATTAGGCTATAGTGTCTAAGTGCATTTTAGTGTTTAGTACTTTGTGCTGATAGCCTCGGGGTAGGGGTCAAGATGGATGGTTGGTCCCAGTTACAAGATATAGTTATAATTTCTATGTTTTATTTTTTTATTTTATTTGAGATGGGCTCACTTACCCCAATCTTGCTCTAGAGCATAGATTTCATATTTCATCATATTCAGCCTATAATTGCAGTCCACTGAACGTAAGCCTCCCGAAAAGCGCCAAAGAGCACGATCTCCCGCTTTTTCATTATCCACTGCAAGCCATCTTCCTTAGGTCGTCGGTCCTTCATACTACATACTAATACGTCATACACTACGTTTGCCATGGGGTCTCCACTCGAGGACCCGTTTACAGCACCTTTCATCAGTTCTGCGACAGATGTAGCCAGTGCCACTTAAGTTTGCTACATTTTTTAACTATTTCCGTTACTTTGGTCTTCTGCCTGATTTTTTTTTTTTTTTTTTTGAGATGGGCTTACTCTTGACCCCAATCTTGCTCTAGAGCATAGTAGATGGGATCTACGATAGAGCGAGCTTGCCCAGAAGATGCCTATTAACTCTGGACTTAAAGAGAGTCAGGTTATATGCACTCGGAAATACAGACGCAGGCAGGGAATTCCAATCCTTAGCTGTGCGCATTATAAAATGATGATCTCGTTTTGGATTTTATCCCTTAACGAAATTCCAAGCATCGACCATAATAATTTAAAGTACCGTCATTTTAAGGGGTGATAAGACTGCTCTAATAAAACAACTTCGTCTATCGTACCAACACCGAAACTTAAAAAATAAATATGTTAGTTCTCCGTTCCAAGTGATGTCAGTTGTATCAATGGATTAGTGTAAGGAGTGGTTTGTTTTGCCATCATATCAGCCTGTTGCAGTCCACTGCTGGACATAGGCCTCCCCCAAGGAGCGCCACAGCGCACGATCTCCCGCCCTTTGCATCCAGTCGCTGCCAGCTGCCTTCTTCAGGTCATCGGTCCATCTAGCCGGGGGGCGTCCTACACTACGTTTGCCTAAGCGTAGTCTCCATTCGAAAACCTTCCTGCTCCACCTCTCGTCGGTTCTGCGACAGACATGGCCAGCCCACTGCCACTTCAGCTTACTACATTTTTGGACAATATCAGTCACCTTAGTCTTATGTCGTATGACCTCGTTTCGGATCTTATCCCTTAATGAGATCCCCAACATAGACCTTTTCATAGCACGCTGTTAATTGTTTTTTTATATTGATTTTACATTGTTTAGCTAACTTAATGTAAATCTAAAAGAAAAAGTAATGAATTATGTACTATATTATCATCATTTTTTGCACACCACACAAAGTAAGGTATACTTTTAGAGCGACACTGTATGATGTAGATGGCCTTATCTTTGATTTGTTGTTAACCTTTTCCTTATTAGGTTACCAACATAAAATGTAAATGATACGACGATTCCAGTCTTGAAGGGGTCTCGGAGAGTAGAATAGTAATAAATAACACTTGAAAAAATCATCGTGCTTTTCCAACTAAGCTACCGAGGACGTCACGTGACACGATGAAATTTCTCAAGTGTTTCTTCTCGCTGTCGAAGTCAGCGTATCTCTGATCAATGTTGTAGCTATATGTATAGCTGAGTAGCATACTACCCGTCAACACCCGATAGAAATATTTTTACAAATATTTGACTATTGGTTAAGTTCAGAAATGCTTAAACGGTAGAATAGTGACTAAGAAGCCTCTGTCTCTTGAAACTACGTTTCTTTAGACTTGAATACCGCCTAACGTGGAGTCATAAACCTAAATTTAATTACATTAATCATTTAATTTCAGAAATTTAAAGCTGTTTTCTGCAGTCTATCTTGGAAGGGAACCTCTTGTGACTTGAGCCCCCCCTTTCCTTAGTACCGGCGGCATCTTGGGTCACTCGGAGGTTTTCGGGGCCATGTCCTCTCGGAAAGAGGACGGCGAATGCGAGCTTGTTATGTATGTATGGAATTGCTGTGGGATGATTTGTATAAATTTATATGATTTTTTTGTGTTGTGGGTATAAGTAGGTACTATAGTCGAGTCAAAATGTATGAATAAATGCAAGCCGCTAGTTGGGTCAAAATGGATGAAGAACTGCACGCCGCTTCTAAACATCCAATCTAATAGACATTGGGAAAGGCCTATAGGCGACTTTGCCTCGCCATCTCAAAGGTTCGATTCCCGGTCGGATCAATATAAAAAACGAACCTATAATGTAAAGGGTTTAATTTTGGATATGGGTCTGTTCAGAAAACAAAAGTTTGCTCGGGTCTAATCAGAAATTGACCAAAAACAATTAATTTATTGTCTGGTACCTCGCAGGTCTCGCAACACAATGTCAATATCTGGTGCATATTATTAAAAGATTCGTGACCATCTCTGGGGATTCATTCCTGCTTACATATCCCGTAGGCTTCTTGTGCGCTTGTTAATATCAACTACAATTATCTCATGAGAGGTATGATGTTAACAAGCTTGTAGAATCATGCATAATACCTATACGTTGAATTAGGTGTGTCACAGTAAGACCAGTGAACTCAGTGGTCCAAGCCTTGCCTCTCCATCTTAGGTCGTCGTGACTTCGTGAGCGCAATTAATAGCACGTAACTGTTGATTTTTCAGTTATTTATTGAGTATATAGGCCGTCTTTCGGGCTTATACACGTCCCAAAAATATAGTTTTGCCTTACCACCACTTAGGGACTACATATCGGCAAAAACGGCGAAACAACTCAGTCACCTTAGAATCTATGGAGTTATACCACTTGATCAGCGTTCAGGGAGCTAACAAATTCAGTGAACAACGGTATGATTCCCTGGTTTTAGGGTTACGAAGTTTTAATGGCAATTTGTCTAAATGAGATAACTATAGACTTGCCACATCGATCATGGTCAACCGTACCCCGACTACGGTTAAGTCAAAATGTTAGAAGAAGCAAAATGAAGTGTATTTATCATCATCATTTCAGCTATATGACGTCCACTGCTGAACATAGGCCTCCCCCAGGACTTCCAGATTGCCCAGTTGGAAGCGGCCCACATCCAGCGGCTTCCTACAACCTTTACCAGGTCATCTGTCGGCCTTGTGGGTGGACGTCCCACGCTGCACTTGCCGATACGTGGTTTCCATTCCAGCACCTTTCTGCCCCATCACCCGTCAGTTCTACATGTTGTGTGTATTAATAAATCCAAATTGTCAGCTATTTATTAGAAACTATAATTGCTGAAACCTTAAAGCTATATTTAATGGATTTATTTTTAGGTTACCAACCAATATTTGAGTAAATTACCATTTCATGTCGTTATAGTAATTTATCATACAACAAACAAAGGCAAAGTTTCGTCGAATATTCAAAATATGTTTCTTGCTAAATAATATCGAACACATAAATATTTAACAAACAATACCGGACTCAGGGTTGGCTAGACACAGTATTCGAAATTACTGATCTACATACATGTAAGGTAACTATGTTATAGCCTCTTTATTCTCCTTTGCGTGTCGACCTCAGGCTGTCATACATCTAAGGGCCAAAACTCAGCCACCGATATAGCACCATCGGTGGCCTTGTAAAGATCCTCGCGTGTGCAGGTGTAGGGACACGCAGGGCATGTAAGAAGATGTGCCACTGTCTAGGGGGAAATACCACATAGACATGCACCCTCCAAGCTGTAACCCCACCTGTGCATGTTCTTAAGAGATAATACGGAAACTAAATTTAAATATGTACAATAATATTCATTTTTATATTTTTAGCCATAGGATGTCCACTGCTGAACATATGCCTCCCCCAATGACTTCTAGACTGGCTAGTTAGAAGCGGCCTGTACCTAGCAGCTTCCTGCAACCTTTACCAGGTCGTCTGTCTACCTTGTGGTGGACGTCGTACACTGCGTTCTCGGGTACCTACGTGGCTTCCAATTTAGAACCTACTTATATGCTATGTGCCTCCGCCACTGTCACTGTAGCTATCACCAGCAAAAAAAAACATAGTAAAAACCATTTCTTTTTCCAAATATTCAATGGTTAATTTGTGGGTTAATGCAGGGAAAAAACGTCGCTAGGAACTCGTACTATTTTATTGTTTTAATTAGTTACTATCATTGGCAACACCACAAGCTTTGTTGTGTAAATTGTCATCATAAAATTAAATATAATTTGTACGTTTTATCTTTATCTTAACGCTTCCGACCGGCCGATCTGTTAGTCACTGGGGGAGGCCTATGTTCAGCAGTGGACGTCCTGTGGCTGAAATGATGATGATGATGAATTTGATCTTAGTTAAAAGCTACAAAACCTTTCCTTATTATTATGTATTGAGTTTTTTTAAACTTACTTGTAAGCTGTTGGATAGTTTTATACAGGTAAAGTTAATAATTTTTCTAATAACGACTCTCCACGACGGCATACGAGTGAACGAACGAGTTTAATTAAGTTAACTTTTACTACTAATTGTTAATATTTCAGTTCAGAAATTATTAAACCCACACCCCTTATACAATAAAGTAATAGTTTGCCATCGAGCGATCAATCATACATTTGTATTCGCCAAACGGCCATATCCTATTTCATATCGAATTGTTTTAGACATAGGAACGTTTTGCTAGGATGAAAATATTGTAAGCAAGACCGAGTAGAGATGTAATAATAGAGGGAGGTGAATAGTCGATATTTATATCGATGGCGATTGCAGTCACGATAAACTTTTCAGTTGCTATATTATATCAAGTATCGTTTCAGATCAAACTTTATCGTCTAGCTTAACTTGATCTAATAAATTATTGCAGTTTTGTTTGTAATCTCGGTTTCGGTTCCGCAATTGAACTGAAAAATTAATGAAATTGTAGGATTATTTCGTTATCCGTCTGTCAGTCAACGGCCCTTTTTACCAGGAGTCGCGAGTCAAGATGAAATTAATATAAAATACTTTGGTCCTATTACCATACAAATACTATGTACAAACACGGTAATACTCGTATTAATTCGATGCCGGTTTATTATTGTACTGTGTTCATTTTAAAGATTTTACTGTTAGACCTTTTGCTATTACTATCGAGTTAAAATGTGTAAAAGCCAGTTATTTGCACCAATTACAATTCACATTTTACAACGTTAAATTCATTTTAAATTAAAGATTTTATCGATTATTATAATTTAAATTTCTATCTCTATCTATCAACATAACCAATGTAGTTTAAAAACGTTAGCTTAAATAGAAGTATTGATATAAACTTACGGAGTCGTTGCATCCCTATTCAAGGAAATATGACCGATCGAGTCTCTATGACGCTGTGAGGGATATCCAATTTGAATAGCAGAGGAAACTGAATGATTCTACTTGTTTGTTTCAATATAAAAAGAGAAAATGTGGTTTTATATTTACATGATGATGCATGTTTTATTCTTATTGATAGACTTTAGTGATAATATTGATAGAATAAAATCCGAAACGATATCATCATCAGGCAGAAGACCAAAGTAATGGACACAGCCCTAAAACATATAGCAAGTTTAGGTAGCAGTGGGCTGGCCACATCTGTCGCAGAACCGATGAAAGGTGGAGTAAACGCGGATTCTTGAGTGGAAACCTAGCCTTGGCAAACGTAGTGTATTATTGCCCCCAGCTCGATGACCCTACGACCTTAGGAAGATGGCTGGTGGATGGATGAAAAAAGAGCGGGACGTGCTTTTGGCGCTCTTTGAGGGAGGCTCAGCAAGGACTGCAATAGGCTGAGATAATGATGATGATGATAGTCTTTAGTGTTTGGTACGGGGGATACGATTATTTTTAACATCTTCTGTTGTGTCACTGGCGATTTTTGATGCACTTTAATCCTTTAACTGGTATATTTTCATTTTTATTGGTTCAACCTTATCAGAGGAGCATAAAACTGCAGCTTAATGGCTAAATGATTAACCAAAGCATATCAACTTCTACTGTATTTTTTGATGTTTTGTTAAGGTAATCTCCAAGGTGTTTCTAAAGATCATAATATACATCTACTTTTATCTCGCGTAAAGAATCTCGTAACTAAGAAAGCATGGTACTACGGAACCTGTGGTATGCGGGTTCAAAACGTGCTTAGCTAGTATTGCCTTTATTTTAACTAGCTAATTTCTTAAATAACCCTAATGTGCCAATTAAATAAATTATCACGTCCCATTTGGGGTGTCGGGGGAAATCAAAAGAAGGCAGAGCCTTTTGATATTTTCATTGTATTTCCTTTTTTCTTTTACCTAACCGCTCATTAGTGTGACCGATCGCACCCTCGGTAGTGATGTGAAAATACAATATATCGATAGTTTTAAAATAAATAAATTATTTCCACAATCGCACCAACAACTGTCTTGCTATCTAACTAGATAGCAAGACGTAACCGGTACCCGTTACCGTTTAAACGTCTATGACTTAGGTAAAAACGCTCATCACACAAACATCTGGCCCTTGTGGCATTCGAATGGGCTTTGTAGTCCAAAGACGGTTGAGGAAGACTGACTCTAAACTGTCTCTAAAATATTATCCATTTATAAGTTTTACAATATTTATATCATATCTAAATCGCTATCATGTAGCCTCTTTTTTATACAGAAATAAGAACCAGAAAGACATATTTTTTTCCATCACAGTTAATTCAATTTTCGGTGAGCGGTTGGACAAACGTCCTAGCTCAGGTCAACAAAACGAGACACGATAAACATTAAATTGTGACTCGGACATCTCTTCGCTTGGCAGCTAGCAAGGTATATAAAAGTGATGTGATTTTCTAGATTCCTTTTTAGAATTACAATTTTACGAACAAAACAAACGCTTCATATAGTAGACCAGATGCAAGGTTCCTTTTTTTGTTCGTCTATCGCGTAGTTAACTGTAGTTATCGTATCGATATCGATACTGCCACAACATTGGTCCAGTGCTCATCAAAGGGTAATTAGCCATTAGGGGGTTGAAGCCTTTTTCAACCTTCAGAAGATCGACGTGCTCGATGCCTGATTAAGGCGGTTGTACATTGTTTCGCTTTTCAAGGCATTAAAAGGGTATGCGATGAATTAAACTCAATACTGTGCATCGCGGCCGATTGCAGCCGCGATTAATCGCTTGCGACAGACGCGCGCGGCTAATACGATAATTCTTACAGTATGCAAATGTATGGCGCTGTTTTTGATTGTTGTGAGCGACAGACGCCCGCGGCCGACGACTAAAGCGAATTCATTTTGACACTGCAAACATTGTGTTAAAAGCTAAATTTTTCATAGCCTCTAAAAATATTCTCATTTTAACACTTTAAAAGATCCGTCAACATTTACACCGTAAAAACTTTTTCCCGAAACGACATTTTTATCCACTTCAAATTTTGGCAACATCACCAAAAAGATTGACATTCCAGTTTTTACAGTCTCCAAGGTAGCGTTTAGGACGGATAGACCCGGCCAACGAGCGTCACGTAGCCATTTCTTACAAATCGGGAGTCTACCTGTCAATAGCTCTCTGGAGACCTCTTCACACTGATGCTAGTTGTTAGGTGTTTGTTGTTCGAAAGAGTTTTTACAACTTAATGTAAGAGACGCGGAATTCCTAACTCTAGATACCTATTATAAATGAATTAAAATTATTATGGATACTAAACCAGTTATACTTGGCGTCACGTAAAAAGAGCGGTGGCCAAAATAGGAACTAACATTTTCAGTACTGCTATAAGTGTTCGGTGGAGACATGTTCAAATAAAAAGAACGCTGGAGGGTGGCGACCCTCCAGCGTTCTTTTTATTTGACAGTTTAAATAATGACAGTTACCAGTTAAAAGATTAACATTGCAACGCTACAATAAAACCACTGTACTGTGATAAAACTCTGTTAAACAACGTATAACATAAAAGTTCAGTCATGTCATTAAACTATACTTAATTCATTAATAAAAAACAGTAAACATTTTTTTTACGAATGTTTAGGATCTATGATATCACAGACAAAAAAGCGGTAAAACTATACCGTACTTATTTTTCACCAGCTAAAAACTAAAACATTGCTAATAAAAAAACCGTACTTACTAGCTACAAACTCGAAATCAACTCTCACAACACACAACAAAACTTGACAAACTTTCAAGTGGTGTTCCACTTAACTTGCCTCCTCAAACGCAGCATCCCTTACAATTTAAGAAGCGTCCAAAATAGCTCCCCGGGGGTACAGTAGACCCTCCACTTTACACGCGTAGAATACAGAAAGGGCTAATTTCAGTAACCTTTCCCCATATTACGACGATTGTCGGCTATTATACAAGTCCCTCTTACGGAGACTCTATTGGTTATCGAGTGCTTTTCGCGTTTTTCGCTGTATTCCTTTATTGGAAACTCGTGTACGATTTTCGTGATTTCTTGCAGCATATTTTTGGAATGCTGGCTTCAGCAGTTTAAAAATATATAAATATTGGACGACATCACATACATTGCTCTCTCTCCTAAGGTAAGTAGCTAAGGCACTTGTGTTATAGAAATCAGAAACAACGACGGTACCACAACACACAGACCCGAGCCAATATACAAAAGTTCGTTTTCTACATTGACCCGACCGAGGATCGAACCCGGAACCTCAGAGATGGCGGCGCCATTTAAAGTCCGGCATGCTCGCCTCTCGGCCACGGAGGTCGTCAATGTTGAATTATAATTTAAATTTTGTTACTGGCTAGTCGTCCTAGCTTGGTAGGAAAAGTACTCGCCTGTTATGTGGTAAGACAGGTTCGATAAGAGACCCACAAGAGATGAAGATTTTTCCAAGTGTAAGATAATATAAGATATTATTTAAGTATAAAATGTTCAGAAGTAGCTCAAAGGTATTGCTTGAGCAGTAGTTAGTCTGAGGGTCCCTCGATATATTCCTATTCATTTACTCACTTCATAATGTAGTAAAAATATACATTAGCATAAACAGGTGGTAAATATGTTACATTACAGCCTCCATGAGGCATGTGAATTAAACATTTAATCAAATTATAGTTAAAAAAACATCACATTCCATTACTCAAATTCAAATATTAATTTACAATTATACAATAAAATTAAATTGTTCAGTATGATAGTGGTATATCGGTGGCTGAGTTTTGGTCTTCACATATGAAAGCCTGAGTTGACACGCAAAGAAGAAGTATGTCACGTCATGCTTTTAGCTTTTAGTAAGAAGGTAAAATCCGATTTGTATAGAAAAAGTGTAGTTTGCTTGGTGTACCACCAGGTAGCGCCATTCAAAAGTCCAAACAAATTCATGTTTACTTTGTAGACTGTAGAGATGAATGCTGGTTTCACAAACACTTTTTTATTGATTTGTTCTACAATATTTAGTTTAACACAGCACAGTTCAATAGGTACGATGGCATTAAGAGCAGAGCACGTTGACGACCGGTGAAAGAGGAAACGTGGTCACAAGACCGACTGAGTGAATGACTACTAGCGCACTTAGCAAGTCGTTGCCCACTACTAGGCCACGACGCTGGTTTTCATTGGGCCCCTACTGGATGAGGTCACGGACGGATCATACGACATGGATAATTAAAGGAATAAACTAAAAACATATTCATAAGTACTCTACTTTTACAGAGGTGAACATATAGGTAGATCAGGGGCGTGCAGTGCATTTAGGCAGTTAGGCAGTGCCTACCTGATAAATGACATGAGGTAGGCAGTAAGTACTTACGAATGTGTGTTATTGATGAAAACCACAAAGGTGAACAACCAAATTGGTACCGCGTTGTACATACTTAGTTCTTTGATATTATATCACGGATTTTAATAAGAATATTATATGTGAAAATGGGATTTGTATCTAGCGGAATTATTAAAAAAACAAGATGTAAAGATTAATACGGACTTTTATAGCTACCGTAAAAAGGAACGCAGCAAAGAATCGATATCTGTAAATCTATTATCGATTTTAATTAAAAAATAAATGATTTTGCTTGAAAATGTCACGTGAAATAAATTGTTATTTAATTATTGTGTTATTATTCTTTAGTTACATTGGTGTGTACACTATATTTATTTTTTAATTATAATTTGATTTAAGAATCGATAGGAATTACCTGCTACCTGTCTCTTTTGGTCCAATAATTGACACTAAAAAAAAGAAAAGTCAAAATAAGCTGTCATTATCTGTAAGTGTCAGATCTGTCAGTATCGCCGTAGTATTATTTGATCAGTGAGTATCGCTTGCGAACGCTTGTTGAAACTACCGGATTTGTGTTATACTGCGATTATTTCATGTTTAATGCTTGTTTTACGGATTTCTGCAGGTTGTCTCAAAACATAGTTTACTTATGTTGTTCCCAACAAGTAACGAAAATCATTTTGTCTTTATATTAATTACAAAAAAGCAGCCGTTTTTGTATTAATTATTTAATCGAGATAACTTGATAATCCCGCTAGTAGTCAAAAATAAGCTAATTCTGTTAGTATGCTTGTACATTAAGGTTTATATCGGCATTACTTTTTTTTCTGTAGATAGAACTTAACATCGGTACCAAAGCTCAATAGAAAGTGGTTGATCTCCTTTTCAGTAATAAAACACATTAGTAAGTATCTACTGCCTACCTCAAAATAAAACCAATGCCCGCCACTGAGGTAGATAAACTTCGACGATACGCGATGATTCTGCCGGTGAAACTTGACGGTAATAAATAAATGTAGGAGGTCCGTAGTCTAAATATAAAATTATTGGTTATAAAATCGATTAAACAAGCTTTATATTATGTCCCCTGAATAGCAAAAGTTCAATTATTTCATACCTGAATGGTCAAAGAGGCCGTCGGTTATATAAGTTTCGTGGCTAAATTAGTTTGGGGCCATCTTCAATGGTAAGTTATTCCATTTTCAACAGTACCTGACGCCTTTCTCATAATTTTGTGGGAATCGTGATTAGAATGTTAGAATGCTAGTTTAAGTTGTAGAGGTGGATTGTGGGGGGATTACATTTATTATTTGACGCCCTCCGTAGCCGAGAGGCGAGCACGCCGGTATTTAAATGGCGCCGCCATCTCTGAGGTTCCGGGTTCGATCCCCGGTCGGGTCAATGTAGAAAACGAACTTTTCTTTATTGGCTCGGGTCTGGGTGACCATTGTTGTTTCTGATTTCTATAACACAAGTGCTTTAGCTACTTACCTTAGGATCAGAGCAACGTACAGTCAACAGCACGTCGACCTACCCCAAAAATAAAAAATTCTCCAAAAGATTTTCAACTTTAAGCCAAACATATAGAGTTCATTTTCAAATGAGAAAATTTGACATTTTGTGGTAGGTCGACGTGCTGTTGTCCGTATGTGATGTTGTCCAATATTTATTTATTACTAGCAACCAGCCGCAACTTTGCAATATTTTACATTTTAATTACGTACACAAATCATTATCGTGAATTTGCTTGGCCATTATTAAAAACTAAATGCAACTCGGGTATTGATGCAACATACCTCTTTTTTTTTATTGTCCCGACGTTTCGGCCTAATCACATAGGCTGTGGTCGCGGGAAGACTTCAATAACCGTGTTGTGTACAGTGTTATAATTAAAAAATGCAACAAGTTTAAAATGTTAAATGCAACTCCTTGTGTAACATAGTTTATATAATCTTCTAAATAAAATAAACCAGAATTTCTTTTCTATTTATGAATAGCTCTAAAATCGAACTACAAGAGGTTACAGCAATTTAAAATAACTCTGATTGAGTTGAGTAAATTTTCTAGATGACCCAAGCTAACTTGCTATTCCTAAAAAAAAAGATATTTCTCTAAAGATACAGGGTCGCTAATTAGTGCTAATTCTAAATAAAGTGATGTAACTGTTCTTAACCCTTTTGCTGTGTAATTAAAATGTTCAAACTAAAGTTTTTGCCTTATTCACGAAAGGAGAACGTTCTCAAATTAATTCCAGCTCCAAAACTAGTGCACTTCACAAAATTTTAACAGCATAATAGTGACCCAGTGAACCCAAGATATATAGCAAAATAAATCTTTCTCCCCATTTCCCAGCTTCTATCTGCTTTGCGAGAAAATTTCTAATTTTATTTATCCCCTTCCAGCGGTTTTACACTATACGACTTTTGGTAGTTGATAGAGAAATTCAATGTTGATAAATATATTTTATAATAAGTACTTCATGAAACAGTTAAAGTAACTATGTTGTAAAATACGAGATTTCTCATTTTCAGCGCTAGTCTTATTTTTTAAATATTATAAAGTAATAATTATCATAATTCTTTCTACTGCTTTTGTCTTCAACAAAGAAGTTGGAGGAACTTCAAAGAGACTATAAGTTAAATAAAACCGGCCTAGTGCGAGTCTGACTCGCGCACGAAGGGTTCCACAACATTATCTTTATAAACGAGCAAAAAACAATCAGGTTTGTTGTATGGGAGGCCACTTAATTTGTTTTTTTTTTTAGTTTTTGTTGTTATAGCGGCAACAGAAATACATCATCTGTGAAAATTTCAACTGTCTAACCATCACGGTTCATGAGATGCATGCCTGGTGGCAGACGGACAGACAGACAGACGAACAGCGAAGTCTTAGTAATAGGGTCCCGTTTTACCCTTTGGGTACGGAACCCTAAAAACATAATGTGCATGAAAAGACTCGATAAAAATAAATATAATATGCTACAGAAACAGTGTAATTTTTGTTACTGAACGTTATAACGGTTTAAAAAAACAAACATGACGCGAGATCAAACCAGAATAAGGATTGTCATACAATACTCATTAAATTTCTTTGAATGTACTCAACATGGGTTAAAATAAAGGCATACAAAATATATCAAAATATCCATCTAACAAGCAAGTAAAAACGTTTTTTTCCGCTGTCTGGAATTGCAATCGTCTCATTTCGAAAGTCGCCTCGTGTGAACGCCCTAACTGCGTACAACATAATCCTTGCCACGACTCCGGCTGGCTCATTTCCAACGAATGCCGTCCTGCAATGCGTACGAACGTCACAATTGATATGCTTTGTTCAATTGTTTTATGACGTCATAGTTATTGGAAGACATTTTTGGCCATTGAAAACCTGAGTAATGGCTAGATTATACGCCTTGATCATGTATGCATTGGGTGTATTGTGGACAATGGTACGTGTATCGCCAAAAGTCATAGGTCAGATTTTTTTGGCTGAGCCAGCACTGGCAAAAAACAGCATGATCCTAGGTATTACTAAAAATCGTGGAAATATTTTTTGATAATTCAATCTTAATACTATATTACGATCGATATCTCATTAGTGAAGATAAAAGAAGATTAAACAAAACTATTTATATTTACATGTAATAAATCTAAGTTTTTATGAAGAATAAATTTTATCTTATCTACTTGGTATTATTAATGTCATGATTTTAGCTCATGACATTCACCTGCCATGTGAACTCAAATTGTGTAATTTTTTCTTGCCTCTATTTTCTTTGTACGGGGATAACCTCAGATAATTGGTGTGATTGGGAAACTAATTAATTTTATTTACATATTTTCTCATTTCCTTTTATGTACCTTTTGTGTTATAAATTTCATTAAATTCTGGGTATCTTATCAATACTTATTATATGTTTTTAATTTTTACATTTAAAAAAAATCTACATATTACCAGGTGCCATATGACCAATGGTTTAAATAAAAATATAATACCTTGTTCTATCCCGGCAAGTATCTTTAATGTTTAAACAAGTTTGGAGAGTTAGCCTATTTCAGTCCACTGCAGGACATAAGCTGTAGTAGACTGAAATAGGCTGATGAGTATTCATTCGCTCTCACTTTTAAAGAACATAGATTAAATAAGCCTAATGCATGTGAATATTTTAAACATTATCTGCCAGTAAACTATTAAGTTCAAATCAATGAACCGATAGGTGTCGTAACTCGAATAATTGCTCTCACTCTTGAAGCCAAATAGAATGTCTTTAAGACATATTTTTAGGAGAATCCACTGCCAACTTTAAAATGTAAAGTTGGACATCATCCAAGCTAGGGTTTTAAAATGAACCGAGTAAAATAATACGAGTTTAACCTTTGAACTGTGGTTCATTGGTCTAGCAGACTGGACCTAAACGGAAAAGTTTTATACATCAAAATTGAGTCTTAAAGATAAGAAACAATTAGATTAGATTAGAATAGAAAACATTTATTTGACACATAAGCACAATTACAAACAGAATCAAATATTAACATAAAAAGAGTGTCGAAAAAGTCCCCGCTCAGCATTTATCGTTACGGCCAGAGCCATAACGACGCTGGTTTTCAGCGGAGACCCCGCAAGACGTGGGACGGGTAGTGTCAACTTTACATCAGATCACCAAAAAGATAAGAGATAAGCATTAAAAAGTATAAGTACTTAACATCGGTTAACAACGGTTACTTCTAGGCTTATCACTCATAAATTAGGCATGAAGTTATTTTATTGTACCAAAACTAATATGTTATATACCATGCCATACTTCACAAGTCCACTTTGAACAAGTTGTGGTACGAGAATTGTGGGTAAGACAAATTACCAATTTAAGTAACTATTACTAAGTGGTGTGTAATTTAAATCCTAACTAAGTCCATGAAAGTACACGCGTATATAAAGTATTAACTAAGAACAATACACAAACTTTAAGACCGTGTTATTTCTTAATTGTCAAAATTAGTTTCTTTTATAAAGATATATTCAGGACCCATTGTTAGTAGTTTTATTCAATAAAATCAAATATATCCCAGATATTTCGATCTCTAAAAATGCCAATAAAATCTCAGTTTCTTCTGAACTTTAGCAACAAATTATTAAAATAAAATAAGTTCTAAAGGACTCCACAACCTCTATCACATCTAAAAGGTGAAATAAGGCTAAGCAAAACTAGGCGTCGGTTAAATTATTCACAGTGAAGATTCCATTGCGACAGAGGACGATGAGGGGGGGGGGGGGGAATGGTTTGAATATAATTAAACGCTAGTTGCGCAGGGTGGAAACGCTTAAAGAATGAGGAAGCAAAAATTCTAATTTTATTCGAACTTGATAGACATAATAATATAATAGTACCAAATAATAGACGTTTTTAAGAAATAAATGCTTTGGAGACCTCAGCTGATTATATCATCATCATCATTCGCCTGCCCAGTTTTCGGGTCATCTGGGATCGGCGCAGTATGTTTTTAGGGTTCCGTACCCAAATGGTAAAACGGAACCCTATTACTAATACTCCGCTGTCCGTCTTCTATCTGTGTGTCCGTCTGTCTGTGCGTCTGTCTGTCCATCTGTCTGTCCATCTGTCCGTCTGTCTGTCCGTCTGTCTGTCCATCTGTCTGTCCACCTGTCCGTCTGTCTGTCCGCCTGTCCGTCTGTCTGTCCGTTCGTCACCAAGCTGTATCTCATGAACCGTGATAGTTAGACTGTTGAAATTTTCACTGATGATTTATTTTTGATGCTTGCTTGTTTTTGATGTTGCTGCTATAACAACAAATACTAAAAACATAACCCTCGCTTGGCAGTCAGGTAAAAACAGAATACAATAAATATTTAAGGGGGCTCACATGCAACAACCGTAATGAGTCATGCGCGACTCGCACTTGGCCGGTGTTTCTCTTCCATCCCCAACATTGGCTGATTATGATGCTGCTAAAGAAAGCTTAGGTAATTTGGGTCTATAGAAGAGTATCTTCTTACGCTGCGCTTAGGAGTGCTTGGGCTCCAAAACTTCCCGTCTCTTTCGCGTCCATTCTGTGCAAGGGATGAACTCACTTAACCAAAACATTTTAAATTTATTCCCTTCAGGGTTAAAACGACACACAATCTCGAGAAACTCCTCAAACTGAGCACTCCTCTGAAACAAACTTTTAAAGTATTCCGAGGACAAATAGCTTTTTTCAATTTCTGCGCGTGGCGAGATTTCAATGAAATCCCTTTTACCTATTCGAAGTTAGGGCAACTCTTTTAGAAGCGTCCTGTAGGTATGCTGACAAAAGTTTTGACCAAAAGTACAATAGAATTTACGACATACAAAAAAAAGCTTGAATTATACTTTGTGCTTCATCCTCGAGATTAGAGAACAATTGTAGTTTCGTGCAGGAACTCGCTAATCTGACACTATAGTTTAAAATAACATTTAATTTAAAAATGAGCAACGTTAATTTTAACGTTATTCGTTATCGGTGGTAATTTATTTTTATACTATGGCAACACCGAAACTGTGGTACAACGGTCAGTCGGCTTGAACTTCATTCGTGTTTCGTGTTTCAGTGCTCCGCTAGTCGACACATCTCTCCTTGCTTATAGTCCGTATTTCTTCGAAAAGTTCTCCGTAAAGTTATCATGCCGAAACGAAGCCATGATGATGAAGATAGTGACGAGTATATTAGAAGGAAGATGAGAAAACTTGAAAAAAAGCTTTGGAAACGAAAGAGGCGTTCGCTACGCGCCATAAGTTCCAGTAGCAGCAATTCAAGAGAGGATATCCTGGCTTCGCCAGTGCTATCGTTAACCAAAGGTAACTGAATATATGTTGTTTTTTAGTTTACTAGAATATGGCATAAGTAAATTAAATGACTTAATGCAAAGAATTAACGTAGCTTATACCCTATTTATGGTAATATTAAAGATTTAATAATACTTTTTTGCTTTGCATGATCCTAACTGTACAAATACTGGCTCATTTATGTCGGCACACCTTATCGACTGTGCTGGTGAGTAATTTTGTGCATAATATAGTAAAAGTCCATATTCAGTAAAACAAAATTCCACTACGACATAAACAAATACTTAGCAGTAATTGCTTTGTAAGTAATTTTGTTTTCGTAGTTGCCACTTTTTTCAAAGTGAAGGTGCAAAGTAATAAAATAATCTTATTTTTATGCACTTGCATCTCCAGATGGCCACGAACCGCTAACAACGGATTCAATTGAGCTGAACGAACAGCTCGACCTACCCACACTTCATGTGGATCTGGAGCCTACCCCGGGCCCGTCTACACCGACAGACACGGGAGAATGTGCACTAGATGACGAGATTCTGGAGTTGATAGGCGCTTCCCCATTAAAATCCAAAAAAATGGGAGAAAAAATTCAAAAAGATATTGCGCTCAGATGGGAGCATATTGCGACCACAGGCCTCTCAAAAGAAACTCGAAAAGATCTTCTTGAGAAGCATTTAGTGCCAGATAACTGCCCCAAAATAGCCGCTCCGGCTCTTAATGCGGAAATAAAGGCTGCCTTATCAGATACAATGATTGGCAAAGATAAAGCCTCTGAGACCAGACAGAACCAACTAAGATAGTTAGCGCCGAACATAAAGACCCGTTAATCATAAAACCTCTGCTCGAAGGTGCTCAATTGTTGTGCGACAGCCAGTTCAATGAATCCATGAAAAGAAGGAGCCTCATCTGCGCTACTATCAAAAAAGATATTAAAGGTCAACTTTACGAAACCGAAATAGATTGCCACTTATTTGGCGAGAAATTGGCTGATACCCTTAAAGCTGCAAAAGCTATCAGTAAGTCTGGGTCCGAAATAAAGGCAGCAAAACCAAAATCGTTAGTGTCACGAGTACAGTCTCGTAATTTAAACTCCAAACCTCAGCTGGCAAACAGCAGGCAGCCAGTCCCGAGGAGGCAAAACCCTGCTGCATACCCGCCAGTACCAGCCACAATACCACCATATGCTCAACAGCAACGGCAATACTATACGGCTCCGCCACCGCCACCGCTTCTACCTCCTCCGCCGCCGCCGCCACCACAGCAGCAGCCGCAACAGCAGCGACCCAGGCAACGCCCTTACTTGCGCCGTTAGACACGGTACGTTGCTCAGGCAGACTTTCTCTCTTTTATTCCCAATGGTGTCAAATCACAAGTGACCCAACTATATTGTCGTGGGTGCAAGGTTATACTATACCCTTTTACAAGACGGTTGTTCAAACATATGTGCCTAAGCTACCTAAACTAACAGAACCTGAGATTGCTTATCACAAAGAAGCCATAAATGATCTCTTAGAATCTGGTGCAATCTCTGAGTGTTCACCATGCGAAGATCAATTTTTATCCAGTTATTTTTTAATAAAAAAGAAAAATGGTAAACCACGCTTTATTCTTAATCTAAAAGCTTTAAATAAGTTTATTAAAACTGAACATTTTAAGCTTGAAGATCTTAGGACAACTTTAAAATTAGTCTCTAAAGATTATTTCATGGCTTCTTTGGATTTGCATAATGCTTATTTTTTGATTTTGGTAAATGAATCCTATCGTAAGTATTTACGGTTCCAATGGTCAGGAAAAATTTTTGAGTTTAATGTTTTACCTTTTGGTCTAAGCACGGCTCCCTATGTCTTTACCAAAATACTCAAACCAGTCATGTCAGTACTAAGATCTTTAGGGTACCTGTCAACCGTTTATTTGGATGATATCTGCTGCATCTCACAAACATATATGGAATGCGCAAACAATATTTCTCAAACAAGGAACTTGCTTGAGTCCCTAGGTTTTATTATAAACGAGGAAAAAAGTTGTTTTACCCCATCTCACAAATGTACCTACCTTGGTTTTATAATTGACACAAAAGAACTCCACATTAGTTTAACCGATGAAAAAAGAAATAATATTTTAACAGAACTTTTAAAATTAAGACACAGTCAACGCTGCTCGATTCGATATTTCGCCCGTGTAGTAGGTCTCCTTACCTCCGCTTGCCCTGGTGTACAGTTTGGCTGGCTCTATACAAAACAGCTCGAAAGATGTAAATATCTTGCTCTTTTACAATCAGGCGATAACTACGAATGTCATATGAACGTACCGCCCATTTTAAAAGATGACATAGATTGGTGGATTAATTCAATCAAGACCGCTATTAATCCCATAAGAGAAGATAATTACATCTTAGAGATTTATTCTGATGCTAGCAAAACTGGGTGGGGGTAGTATGTAGTGGGGAGACCGCTAGCGGTCAGTGGAGTTCTGAAGAATGTACTAAGCATATTAATTACCTGGAATTGTTAGCCGCCTATTTTGGCTTGCGAATATTTGCATCCAATATGAGTAACTGTCAAGTTTTGCTAAGGATTGATAATACGACTGCTATATCGTATATCAATCGTATGGGTGGAGTAAAATTTCCCCATCTCAACAAATTAACAAAAGACATTTGGAGATTTTGTGAAAGTAGAAACATATTTGTATTTGCTTCATATATTAGGTCTAAGGATAACGTTATAGCAGACGCAGAATCAAGAAAACTCCATCCTGATACAGAATGGGAGCTTACCGAGCCGGCATTCAAATGTATTGTTGACAAATTTGGTAACCCTGACATAGATCTTTTCGCAACCAGATTAAACAGAAAGTGCCCTAAATATGTGTCCTGGCAAAGAGACCCAGGTTCATTTGCGATAAATGCGTTTACCATAAATTGGAGTTCATTTAATTTTTACGCTTTTCCCCCGGTTTGCATCATCGCGAAGGTATTACGTAAAATCATCACAGATAGAGCGGAAGGTATACTTGTAGTTCCTTATTGACCTACGCAGGCTTGGTTCCCTCTATATAATAAACTCCTTGTATCAGATACCATTATATTTGAACCTACATTTAAAGTTTTAATTTCTAACCCCATCAGCGCAACAGCGTCGCTGCAGCTCAGGATTATGGCCGGAAGATTATCAGGGAGGCGTTCTCAAGGAGAAGTGTACCAACAAATTCCCTAGATATTATTTGCTCTTCACTGTCTAATAATTCCATTGCTCAATATACAGTAGCCTTCAAGCGTTGGTTTAGTTTTTGCGATTCCCATAACGTCGATTATTACGAAGCCTCAATCCCAAACATTATTTATTTTTTAACGGATGTATTTAATTCAGGTGCACAATATGGGACACAGTTATCGGTCCGCATTATCCTTAATTATTGGATCTAGAGTGGCATCTGATGATCGTATCAGCAGATTGTTTAAAGGCTTCTATAGACTCCGGACTCCATTACCTAAATACAAAATTACTTGGGACACTTCAATAGTCCTTGATTATTTAATAAACCTATATCCAAATCATGAACTGCCTATTGACGAATTAGCTAAGAAAACAGTAACTCTTATAGCACTTATTACGGCCCATCGAGTCCAAACTCTAGCGTTAATAAAACTTAACAATATACGACGTTGTCCAAATATGATTTGTATTCAAATAACAGATTTGATTAAGACATCTCGAATAGGTACTCAACAGCCATGCCTTAGCATTCCATTTTATAAAGCAAAGCCTGAAGTTTGTCCCGCGAATTCATTATTAAGTTATATTGAGATGACCAAGCCATTAAGAGGCAATATCGATCATTTATTTATTAGTAACAAAAAGCCCTACAGAAAAGTTACAAGTCAAACGCTAAGTAAATGGATTAAATACACCCTACACGAAAGTGGGATTGATACTTCTTTATTTACAGCCCACTCCACCCGGCACGCCAGCACCTCCGCAGCCAGTAGACTCGGAGTTAACATAGACTTAATTAGAAGTACAGCCGGTTGGAGTGGATCGTCAAATGTATTTGGTAAATTCTATAATAGACATATTGAAAGCCAAAACCCTGATGATTTCGCCTTATCAATCTTAAGTGATAGGTAAATGTACTTATATATTATAAGAAACTTGATTATTAATGATTATTACAAATAAGAGATATGATTGATTTAGTTTAAAATGTTTCAATGTAACAAATAAACATAAATAAATATGATTCAAGTAATTGAAAATTTTATTAAAATAATATTCCGTAATATTTCAAGGTCTACAATTGTTCTCTAATCTCGAGGATGAAGCACAAAGTATAATTAGTGATTAAACGAACTTACCTTAGTGAAGTTCTATCATAATTATACGAGGGCTTCATCCGAAGAGATTAGAACCCACCACACCCCGAATAAATTCCCTTAACCACGAAATATTATTTAATAATTTCAAATTATTACACATAATAACGATCAGCAATACCAAAAAGGTTTTTTGTATTGCTGATTAGGTGAAGTATGGCTGATAGTCTTTTTACCTAGGTGTTACTTTCAACTAAATGAAGTTCAAGCCGACTGACCGTTGTACCACAGTTTCGGTGTTGCCATAGTATAAAAATAAATTACCACCGATAACGAATAACGTTAAAATTAACGTTGCTCATTTTTAAATTAAATGTTATTTTAAACTATAGTGTCAGATTAGCGAGTTCCTGCACGAAACTACAATTGTTCTCTAATCTCTTCGGATGAAGCCCTCGTATAATTATGATAGAACTTCACTAAGGTAAGTTCGTTTAATCACTAAATATACTGCACACATACACACCTCGTTAACTCTTGTTAACCTTTTTACATGTACATTCTCGTTTGATGACCTCCGTAGCCGAGAGGCGAGCACACCGGACTAATATGGTGTCGCTATCTCTGAGGTTCCGGGTTCGATCCCCGGTCGGGTCAATGTAGGAAACGAACTTTTCTATATTGTCTCGGGTCTGGGTGTTGTGGTACCGTCGTTGTTTCTGATTTCTATAACACAAGTGCTACTTACCATAGGATCAGAGCAATGTATGTGATCATGTCCAATATTATATTATATTATATTATTGTATTTTTAGAATTTCTTTCTACTCGAGCTTTGAAACTCGGTTTTACTGAGCACCCACCTTGAGACCCTCAAGGATAGGAATGTTCAGTCTCCTCCTCTTCCCAATAATGATTTGATCCCCCCCGATTGACAAATACTGTGTCCCCAAGAACTTTACTATTGTATTATATTATATTATACTCATTTATGCAGTTGCAGACATACACCTACGTGCATTTGTATTATCTTTTGGTTTATTAGATTCTTTACCTTTGTTCACAAAAATCCTTCTCCCATTACTTTTTTTAGACTCCGCTGTCCGTCTGTCTGTCTGTCTGTCTCTCCGGCTGTCCGTCTGTCCGTCTGTAACCAGGCTGTTTATCATGAACCGCGATAGATAGACAGTTAAAATTTTCGCAGATAATGTATTTCTGTTGCTGCTATAACAACATTGTTATAGTATAAACCAGAATAAAATAAATATTCAAGGGGGCTCCCATACAACGAACGTGATTTTTTTGCTCATTTTTATAGATGATGGTGCGGAACCCTTCGTGCGCGAGTCCAACTCGCACTTGGCTGGTTTTTTATTAGTTCAGTGTTTTAGTTTATTTCTTAAGCTGTTCATTAGTATAGGATCCATAATTGGATTTAGTTTTGTTTAAATTCGATTTGTAACATAAGAGATACTTTGAATAAAATGAAAAATAAAATAAATAAATAAAAATTTTGAAATTTCTTAATGAACCGGCAAGGGCAGCGTGGGACATCCACCCACAAGGTGGACAGACGACCTCGTAAAGGTTGCAGGAAGCCGCTGGATGCAGGCCGCGCGAAGAACTAAATTCAGCCTCTGGTCATACCAAACAAACATTAAATCGCAAACAGTGCATTCTTTGTTTATCAAACTTTGCATCAAAAGAAATTGTACTAGGTAAATTAGCTCATACCGCCATGATAATACGGTACAATTTTATTTAACTAGGAGTTCTGGATAGTTGACTCACTAAATCCCGAACTCTCATAAAATTTACCGGAACTCAAATCATTTGCAGGAATTGCAGGACTTCTGGCCTTAGAATAGACGGAGCATTAAAAACATGGCTCCGTTTATTCGTTCATAAAATTTCATCAAAACACACGTACAACAATAACTATTGAATTTAGGACAAAAATCTGTTTTCAGGTAGCTATGTATTCTAGCTTCGATACAATGAGATTTTCTGAAAAAATAAATGTGTCCACTAAAAAATAGCGTGTCGAATTCAGAACAGGATTTTTCAGGTTTTAGTGACTTTGTTGGATATATTTTTACTAATGCATAGGCTTTGCGGAAAATATTCCTTTTATCGCTTTTTAAACGAAGTTAACTTTATGATAAATATTGTTTTTGTTTTTTTGATCATTTTTTTGCTGATAATATGAAAAAATCCAACATAATGAAAAATGACAACGCTGTTTATTAACTCAAGGGTTGCAACAACGAATTTTGTTTATACTAAGTATAACCCTAACCGTAACATATCAATGAACAAAGTTGAAATATTATGAAAACTATAACACTATCAACTTTTCCAATTAACCTTCGACTGGCCAAAGGACGAAAAAACCCAAGAAAAATAGATTCCATAAAACCATAAATTTGTCCCTCACACGTGTGAACAATTGCTACCTTAAAATTATGAGTGTAAGGGTCAAAATGGCCTAACGCCCCGGGTCAAGGAAAAGAATCGAGTCGATAGAAAACTTCGTGTATTATTTCATACCTTAAAACTAGTGTTGCTGAAAGATGAAGAAAACATCTATCGATGTATTGTCGTCTAAAATGGTATTCATCAAAATACTGTATGTATTTTTGAGATATTTTCATTCAAATATTTTTGTCTTTCATGTAGTCAACTTTATATTTTATTACTATTATTAACCTTTTTCTTTTAAGAATGTTTCCCGATAACTTACTAAATAAATACTATTAATGACACACCACACAAACACATAAAGTACAGGAAACAATGCTAGAAACATTTTGTGACATTATTTAATAAACATTTCGGCTAATATTATATTTGAAAGGTAACTGTTATTATATCGATATTGAAGCTCAAAACTATCGATAGTTTGAAGGCACTACTTAAAAGATTGTGATTTATGGAGGAAACCGTAAGGTGTTGGAATTGTTTTATTATTAAATGGTATTGGATCGATTATTTTTTGTGATAAGTGATGATAAAGTGATCCCAGAAGTGTTGTTTTCTGCCTTGAGTGCGTGGGTGAATGTTTTATTGCTTTCATGTCGGAACCGTTTCCAAAAAAGGTACCTAACTATACTTCTGAATACACAAAATAAAAAGCGTAATTTTTAAATACACTATTTTATTATTATATTAATTGAATCAAAATTACACTTACTTTCTACAGTTCCGTATAAAAGCTCAGCTTAAATTCTATATTTTATCTATAATATTCTAATATTACATGATGTCAAATTGATATAACTATCCATGTAGGTACATATTTCCATCTGTGATCATGTTTTATCGTACCCCAACCACCTACGGGTCAAAGTCCTATGTTCCGCCTATTGCAGTCCACTGCTGGACGTAAGCCTCCCCCAAAGAGAGCCAAAGAGCACGATCTCCCTTTTTTTTCAGCCAGCCACTGCCAGCCATCTTCCTAAGGTCGTCAGTCCATCAGGCTGGCTGGCAAAGTCCTACGAAAATGATTCTATACAAATACAAATAGTTTATTTTCCATTAAATAGGGCTGAGACAATGCAAAGTCGATGTTAAAAAATAATATTATGAATCACCTATTTAGCCATATACAATAGCATGCAAATATGTCTAAAGGAAAGTTAATTAATTACAATATGTCATTAGCTCATTAAGCATCCAATAAATTCAATTATAATTATATGCAAAGATTATAAGAAATTGCGAGAAATTATATAATATACAGAAATGTCGTTTACGCTTTATCCTTTAAAAATTCATGAACCGAGTAATAAGCGGCTGGAAGATGCCTTATACATGGTGCTTAACGAAGCCTTAAACCACGAATTCTATACATAAAACCAAGTAGAATGCAAAAAAAATAATTGCTGGGAAATGACTTTTATTTTTGGGTATCAAAAAAAATAACTTATTTGTAACCCGCAATGTATAGCGCGCACGCCACATACTATGCCTGTGTGTGAAGGCGGATCATGTTTCTTTGTAAAAAAGTTTAGTATTATCAAACAGAAGTCAATTTTGTAAAAAATCTTTGAAAAACATTGTAACTTTGACTGTCAATAACTCGGTAACCCGTCATTTCCCAGGTATAGTGTAACAGAAAAAAAATGATCGTAATAATACGTAGAATATGTAGTATTCGGCTTCGTTAAGCCTTTTTTTACACCCGATATAAGCCGGTATTTTATTAAAAATAGTCTTACACATAGCATGACTATTTTTTAAAAAGCGCTTCGTTTTATGGACGACGTCAAGGACAATTCTGTTGGGGTTCCTAAGATTTCTATCAGTCGCGTCCTTCAATTGAGTAAATAAGTGACTATACACCGTGAATTTTTAATTACCCGAGAAAATTAACTAAAATACTCAGATATCGATATACATCGCATTTGGCGAATAAAAAAATATTTTTTTATGAGAAATTTATTTAAAAGGTCCCTAACATTCCTTTAAAAATATGCACCATAAAGTCCTGCTAATTCAAATAGTAATCATTATCATTCCAACATTAACGGAACCAACCAACCAACCAACCCACCTAATTTGGTCGCGTAATATTGGCGTACGGAAGGAATAACTATGAATGATTTTTTTTTCATTCATAGTTATTCCTTCCGTGCGCCAACGCCGTACGCCGTTCTGTTTTTTTTATTCGCCAAATTCGATGTATATCGATATCTGAGTATGTTAGTTAATTTTTTCGGGTAATTAAAAATTCACGGTGTATATAACACTCTATTTTTAGATTGATAAATGTTGAAAAATATTATCGTCATCCTCCTAAATTACCTCATCAGCGCAATGTCTTCCAATCAAGACTAAATAGCTTACAAAGACTAAGCTATCTGTTAACAAACCTTATCACTTACAATTTCAATAAAAGCCTCCTTTTGTCTCGCGAGTTCTGTGTAATGGTGCTGAAGATAGCTGATTATGTTTTCCAGACTATTGTTGTATTTTTCTTATATTTTCAGTAGAAATGTCCCTCTGGCAAATTACCTACCTCGTTGGTAAAACAGATTGATTACATAAATATAATTTAATACAAATATATTTATAAATAAATATTAGACAACATCACATACATTGCTCTGATCCTAAGGTAAGTAGTAAAGCAGTTGTGTTATAGAAATCAGAAACAACGACGGTACCTTTTGGTACCGTGGGTATTGTCACCCAGACCCGAGACAGTTAGAAAAGTTCGTTTTCTACATTGACTCGACTGGGGATCGAACCCGAAACCTCAGAGATAGCGGCGCCATATATAGTCCGGCGTGCCCGCCTCCCGGCTACTGAGGTCGTTAAAATGTATTAAAATATGTAATATTATTATTCAGTTTTATGTATACTGTGCAAAGGTTTATTCAACAAAATATACATTGCAATTTGTATCCTGATTCTCTATGATTGTCCTCTACCTAAAGGTTATTTGGAAAAGATCGCTCTCAGCGGTAAGACTGCCGAAAAAATTATACGATTTTTTGTAAAAATCATGTGTTATTTGTAGGGGGTGCAATAAAGAGATCTACTTATAATCTGGGAAGGGCTATGCCCATCAGTTTAAGAAAGAAAATTTGTATAACGTATTCACGTAATCATATCAGCCTGTTGCAGTCCACTGCTGGACATAGGCCTCCCTCAAGGAGCGCCACAGCGCACGATCTCCCGCCCTTTGCATCCAGTTGCTGCCAGCTGCCTTCTTCAGGTCATCGGTCCATATAGCCGGGGGGCGTCCTACACTACGTTTGCCTAAGCGTGGTCTCCATTCGAGAACCTTCCTGCTCCACCTCTCGTCGGTTCTGCGACAGACATGGCCAGCCCACTGCCACTTCAGCTTGCTACATTTTTGGACAATATCAGTCACCTTAGTCCTATGTCGTATGACCTCGTTCCGGATCTTATCCCTTAATGAGATCCCCAACATAGACCTTTCGATAGCACGCTGAGTGACGTGTAGTCGGTGGGCCAACTTGACTGTCATGTTCCACGTTTCGGCTCCGCAGGTTAAAACTGGTAGGACGCCTTGGTTAAACACCCGGCTTTTCAGGCACTGCGGCAGTGTCGACGTGAAGATATGACGCAATTTCCCAAATGCTGCCCAGCCAAGCTGCACTCTTCTGGCGATTTCCCGCTTGAAGTTGTCTCTACCGAGCTGTAGTACTTGTCCCAGGTAGACGTACTCTTGGACAACCTCACGTAAAGTAGTTGGAAATATTACGTATTTTTTTCCAATAAGATAATATTCAGGTCCAAATAACCTTTTGTTTCTCCTTGTGACAGCGCAATTACATGCCCGCCCAATGATTATGTTTATTTTGTTTATTTTAAGGAGCATTATCGAAAGGACGAAGAAAACTATCGGATAGAGTTATGTAAATTGATGTAAATGGTTATGTATTTTGTTTCTTTGTGGATGACCACAAAAAACATTGATAACAGTAGATTTACTTGTTATAACTTCGTGTTAAAAAACTAGATAAACTATTTTTAATGCCTACGCAAAAAGCTTAACTCCCCTCTTTTTTTTATGAATATGGGTTAAAAAGTAGGCGTAATTAAATACCCTAGGTGATAGGCAAATTAAATACCTATCCAGGCCATAAAAGTAACATTTAAAGCCAATGGCATAATGTAATGTCAATATCACAGATAGTGTCAATATTATTTTTAATCTATAAAAAAAGGAAAAGGTCCATCAAAATTTCCAGGTCTAGACATGTTTTATTTAAAACCGAATTAAAGTTGTAATTAAAACCGGAAAAAACGCTGTCCATACTTAGATATTTTTTAATGTACTACAATACTTGTTTGCACAAGTCGTTTTTTTTATGACGCAAACTATCCATAGACGTATGTTTAACCCAGTACCATGTTCAGGTACGCAGTATTTTCTGCAACCAGCTTATTTATCTTGCTAGTTAGTAGGCTTACTGTATCCGAATTACTGTGGTGTTACCTCCTGTAAATACAGACAGGATAAACTACGATTCCAACCAAATATCCTATTCCAATGTAGTGTTAGGCCTATAAGACCGTACTATCGAAACTCGAAGAGAAAGGGTTGATTTCAGGCACAAAATGAAATGATAGTCGATGTCGTAGAGCAGAAAATACACGGAGCAGAAAAATAATGCGTTTAAAACAAGCTTAGCGTTAAGCGTTATTGATCATTCACTTTGGGTTTTCTAAAGCTTAAAGAACCAAAACTAAATGCATTAACTCAAATATTAAACCAAGTCTATAGAAAAGGATACTTGCAGCGTTTCCTCATTGAATGGTTATCATAAGCCTTTGTGCATGGAACGAGCTAGCTATTTTTATTTTCCGAATTATTTCAGGTTAGGTGTGCTTCAAAGCGTAGCCGCCGGAAAACACAATATATTTTTATATGTTTACTAGTACAAATTAAATGTATTTCCACTCTGTTCGGCTTCTAACAAAAGAAATTTGAAAACTTGCTGCCACTGACTAATAAGTATTATGCCTTTGAGAGAACATCATCTTCTTCCATTTGATTTGACCCTTTGTATCGTTATTAGTCGGAATACAATTGCACCGATGTTGAGCGCCGGAGCAAATAGTGGGGATCGCTTTGCGCAATCTTACGAGACGATCATCGTATCAGAAACGGGTGTGCGCGGAGCTAACAACCAATCCTGGCGGGCGGTGCAGGCACAGCGCACTACTAGCCAATCACGTAATCGTAATGGTCTTCTGCGCGTCTTTCGCCCAGCGCTCAACATCCGCCGCAGTGCCTGGTACTATAGGATCGACCGGGAATACCGGGATCCTAGATGCTTCAATTAAGTCTATAGTTATTACATCTGGTAATGCGATTGCTATCAGACCTCCGTAACCCTTGAGATTACCAGACCAGTTTGGATCATTTCTCCACAACTAAAATGTGTAGATAGATAGATAGATATATACCCTTTATTGCACACCAAACAAAGAAGTTACTTAGTTGATATTTACGGAAAGATGTACAATTGAAGCGGTCTTATCGCTAAAAAGCGATCTCTTCCAGACAACCTTTAGGCAGAGTACAACTATAAAAAAAAGAAGAAAGTGGTGCAGACGGCATATTGTGTAATTTTTGCAGATTTACTCACGAAATCTTTCCTCAACTCTAAGCAAAGCAATATTAATAATATTTCCCATTTTAAACAAAACAAAATTTTGCAAACAGAATTAGTACCTGCGAACTACGAGCACACTTCACAAAGAAACTCAAGACACAGTTCTTGCAAAGCAAAGCGCATGTCCCCTGAGAAATCTCTGAAAACTAACGATCCATCGAAACTTACAGAAGACAACCCGGATTATGAATATGGCTCTGAACTTAGTTCTCAGTTTGTGTGAATTAAATTTCGTGCAAGTAGGTGCTGCTCCGTAAGATTGCTTGGAAGTTTTCGTATTTTACACCCGGGTCTAGTTTTGGAAGGCAATATGCGATGATAGGGGTGAACAGGCTTTAGTTTGTGGGTATGCTAGGATTGTTTTTCTTCCCTGGACATGATTCACCTTAGGCAACCTGAAAGTCCTTAAATAACCTACGGACCCAAGTAGGCCGAAGCAGGAAGAATAGCACAGGTAATATTATGTATAACCTTAACAGCTTGGAGTTTGCTAGGGGCGTGCGGTGCATATAGGCAATTAGGCAGTACCTACCTGATAAATGAAATGAGTATGTGGCGGCTTGATAACATCTGACAGTAAGGTTTAGTCAACACCCCTCCACCAATCTGCACTAGGGCAACACCGCGTGGTGGAGTATGTAATGGCCCAAACGACCTCATATTTGAGGTGAGGCATATGCCCTGCAGTGGGACGTATATAGGCATACTTTACTTTTATAGATAAAAATCATGGCCCTAAGTTTTGAAAATTATCCACTAAAGATAAAACAAAAGAATATCTCGATCGAAACTCATCAGTTTCTCGCCACAAATCCAGTGGTAGCCCTCGGTATCCTACCCCTGCAGAGGATATTGGTTTACGCAAATGGCAATAGGCGTTGACGTCGGATCGCGTTTTATCTTGTGCCTCCATACGCGGATGGGGTGTTAATTTTTAAACGTTTATACGTTACTCGTATTTCATTGGGAATTGAGGTCTTACGAATTTTAATAAACTGGAATGATACGTGCCGCCGATGACCGACGCTTGAAGCACGTTCCAACCGCCCGATTCTCGAACAGTGTTCGATAAATACATAATATAAGACAACATTATATACACTGATCTGATCGCAAGTAAGCTTAGAAATCAGAATGTCGCTATCTCTGAGTTTCCGGGTTCGATCCCCGGTCAGGACAATGTAGAAAACGAACTTGACTGTCTCGGGTCAGAGTGTTATGGTACCTTCGTTGTTTCTAATTTCTATAACACAAGTGCTTTAGCTACTTACCTTAGGATCGAAGCAATGTATGTGATGTTGTCCAATTTTTATTTATTATTTATATTTATTTATTAAGCTTGACGTTTTTAAACCACAAACAAAAGCATCAATCTTGGTAATCTTCTTCAACAGACATCAGGGCCAAAACCATGAACTCTTAAAACAATCTCAAAGTTGTCAAATCTGTCAATTTTGGTACGTCATTTCATACAAAATTTGACAGAAATGATAATGTTTGACAGATTTGTGATTGTTTTAACAGTTCGTGGTTAGGGCCCTGGGCCATAACCATGAACTCTTAATTTGCGCAATTACAATCTTAAATTTAGCAACATTGATATTTTTCATCATACAAAAAAATCATTTAAAAAATATATAGTAAAAAGCATAACAGACAGAGATGTGTGAGACTGATACTTAGCAACTATACTAAACTTTTATTATACTAATCAACTTTATTATGTACATAAGTAGTTGTAAATCATTTTTTTTTTCTCTAGCAGTATTAGTATCTGAGTATAAATAGGTATACATATAGATGCGTATTTCACTTAGAGATACTTAAATTGAGATGCCGCCTTAAGTAAAACCTAATTTGTCCAAATATTGGCGCATGTTACGGTAACAGGATTGTGTTGTTGTAATATTGTTTTCCTTTTCTTTCGATTTTTTTTGGCCGAGTGAGATAATTTTCATTATTATTGTGGTCATAAAAACTGGAAAACCTATTTACTGGATAGTATGTCCATTCTTTTACCTCTCGCTATAATACTTTTGTAAATTAAGGAAGACCTTTAATTAGCCTTACTAATATTATAAATAGTTCTTGTATAATCATTATTTGTAACGCCGTTGGTTTTCTTAAATAAATAAAATAAAAATTAATCTCAAAGTTGTCAAATCTGTCAATTTTGGTACGTCATTTCATACAAAATTTGACAGAAATGATAATGTTTGACAGATTTGTGATTGTTTTAACAGTTCATGGTTAGGGCCCTGGTGTTGATTTAGCAGCGCTGTCTTAAAGTTGAAGAATTTCATAGCTTTCTCAGTTATTCTCTTCAGTTATTCTCACGTATGTTACAGAAACCATTGGCTTTGTGATTGAATAGAGTGAAGTATTAACACATTTGAAAAAAATCATCGACCTCAGGTGGGACTCGAACCCACGTCCGATCGCATGCCGGGCGAGTGCTTTACCAACTAAGCTACCGAGGACGTCACGTGACAAGATGAAATTCCTCAACTGTTTTTTCTCGCTGTCAAAGCCAGCGTATTCTGATCAATGTTGTAGCTATATGTATAGCTGAGTAGTATACTACCGTCAACACCCTAAAGAAATATTTTTACAAATATTTGACTATTGGTGTTATTTATCTTCAATTAAACCTTGCATGGAATTGCTAAAAACAAAAATTTACAAAGTTTATTAGGTAACTAATCAATATATATTATACAATCACTTATTTTACACATATAAAAAACAAATCACCTACACTATTTACAAATAATATAAATGAAAAAAAAATATAAACTAAAAAGTTGGTATTAATATAATAATAAATTAATCATTACTAGAAAAAATGGTTATACAAGGTGTTAAAAAGTGCTTTCCATAGCTTCAGGGTGAGTTCATTATCGATAAAGGAACCCGTAAAAAAAAACTCAAAAATTTTATGTAAAAAAAACGAAAATTTTCGTTGAAATTTTATGATGATTGATTGCACCGATTAATGCGATTAAAAATATTTTCTACAGTTTATTTTCAGAGTTCTTTTCCCAGAACCTCATGGCCCGATTCAATTTAGAAAAGGTATTTTTTTGCTTATTTTTCTTAAACTGACTCGCTCGGGAATTGAACAGCTAATGTAGCAATCAATTGTCAGTATACTTACTTAAAAACTCATTTTATCAAAAGGAGGCAGACGGTTTTTACGAAATGTGCTTTAAATTTTTGGGTATATTCTTTTCGCTGATTATAAGCATAGCATAGCATGTAGTATAATACAGCCTAACACTCTAATGGCAAAAATTTGGGGTTTCCTTTTTAAAAAGCGATAAGACTCAATGCGAAGGAAATTTCCGGAAATTTCAATTCGCTGAAGCTCTTTGCAATCAATCTTGGCGGTCAAACGCTTAGCATACTAAGGGGATATTGTGAGCCGAAGAAGGAATTTGGTAAAGGAAATGAGACTGATAGTAATATACGGCTACGGTTTTCCCGGCTTTCCCTATTATATCGACTCGTATGTAGGGAAAAAACCTTACCTTGATTTAAAAGAACCTTTAGACTCTCATTGGGTTTTACGTGGCAAGTTCAAAAAATATGATTTGAGCTAATTTTAACGAAAAACAAATTAATTTCATGTTTAACTTTTAAGATTATGATACCTGTGTATGTATGAAGTGTTCTATTTTAGAATTCTTCTAGTCCGTCTGGTTGTCTCCCCTTTTCAAGAAAGGGAAGTAGGTATCTTTAAAATGATATTTATAATTAAGTTTTGTAAGTATAACTTAGACTTTTAGTTGAAGGTTTTAATACATTTAAGCTAAGTCAATTACAATCAAAAGATACAGATGTATCTTTTGCAGAAAGTTTTTCAGCATCAGAACATGCGTTAAAGATGGCTATAGTATATGTCTCATGTTTTAATGTAGCTGTTAAATTTCTCTTCTATAAACAAATTTTTGATAGTATCAGTTTTATAGATATGTACGTACCTATTTCAGTTAAACGTCCTCAATAACTTCGTCATATTGAAGCAAAACAAATTAAAACCTAAAATGCTATTTTTACAAGATCCTTTGATATTGTAACAAGAGCTAAATGGAATCATCGCATGTTGTAACTAAGTAAGTACTCGCAACTAAAGACAATTCGTTATCCATTCTAAGCGTACTCCTGGCAAATTTCCAAAGGCAACGATTTGCCAGATCGCGAATTAGATTCACTAACAAAATTTCCTCAGGCACTTAACAATTTTGTTCGCTTTATCCATTTAATAATAATGCCCCGATTTTGCAGAGATAGCGTGAATTTATTTAAATTGCCATTCGACTGCTATTTTCTTCTATAGTCAAATAATTTATTTGAATGGTGAATCTGTGAAAGTGTGAACTTTAAGTTAACATTCCTAGTTTTCGTAACATCAGATATTTATTTTGTTCTAGAAAATATAATACTTTGATAGTGGTGATTCAATTTATAAATTGGTGCTATATTCATAAAGTAAAATCTGTAAATTGTTTTTGTTCAGTATGATTGGTGAACCGGTTGCTATGATGTCGCGGAAATTAGTCTTTAACGCAAAGGGTATAACATTTGTAAGACGCATATTTTTTCAAATTTTGATATTGTACCATATAAACATCTCTGTTTATCCTTATGGTCGACTGGTAGAGAATGCCCCATGGCATTAAGTCTACCTATTGTATGTTTTTTTTTTAATCTGTGCAATAAAGTTTAAATAAATAAATAAACATAGTTGTTGTATATGATCACCATGGTATCAGCCGTTATAGTTTTATTCCTTTTTTTACAAGTTGTATTTATTTAAATGAAACTACTTTTACGGATTTTTTCGCGATTTATTAACATTTTATTAAACCTGACGTTTCGAACACTTACAGCGTTCGTGGTCACAGGTGTTATTCGTCTTAACAATATAAATTTAAAAAAATTATAAATACTGTCACTCAGTTAATTATGCAGGGTGTAAAAAAAGGCTTAACGAAGCCTTAAACCACGAATCATCATCATCATCATCATATCAGCCTGTTGTAGTCCACTGCTGGACATAGGCCTCCCCCAAGGAGCGCCACAGCGCACGATCTCCCGCCCTTTGCATCCAGTCGCTGCCGGCTGCCTTCTTCAGGTCATCGGTCCATCTAGCCGGGGGGCGTCCTACACTACGTTTGCCTAAGCGTGGTCTCCATTCGAGAACCTTCCTGCTCCACCTCTCGTCGGTTCTGCGACAGACATGGCCAGCCCACTACAAACCACGAATACTATACATAAAACCAAGTAGAATGCAAAAAAAAATTGCTGGGAAATGACTTTTATTTTTGGGTATCAAAAATAATAACTTAATTCTAACCCGCAATGTATAGCGCGCACGCCACAGACTATGCCTGTGTGTGAAAGCGGATCATGTTTCTTTGTAAAAAAGTTTAGTATTATTAAACAGAAGTCAATTTTGTATAAAATCTTTGAAAAATTTTTTAACTTTGACTGTCAATAACTCGGTAACCCGTCATTTCCCAGGTATAGTGTAAAAGAAAAAAATGATCGTAATAATACGTAGAATATGTAGTATTCGGCTTCGTTAAGCCTTTTTTTACACCCGATATAATTACGGTATTTAAATACTTTTTTTAAAAAATTAGTTTCATTCAAATTTATCCTGTTCGCGTAAATAAAAGACAACAAGTTGTATTTATCTAAAACAATATTTATCTTATAAGAATAAAATTGAAGTAAGTTTGTTCGTTCTAGTTCAGTTGAGTCTAGTGATTAATCTATCGTTTGCAGGCAAGCTATGATGAATGATGTTAGAAATTAATTGCATACTTTTATAGAAATAGTTTGAATTATAGATATATAGATAGATACTCTTTATTGCACACCAAACAAAGAAGTTACAGTTGATATTTACAGAAAGATGTACAATTTAGGCGGTCTTGTCGCTAAAAAGCGATCTCTTTCAGACAACCTTTAGGCAGAGGACAACTACAAAGAAAGGGGAAAGTGCTGCAGAGTGCTATATTATAGTTCAAGTCTAGAAAATATTTTTAATTGACGATATAGTTTCACAATACATACTTATATATTTATTTGTAAATAATAAAATGTAATTATTTAGATAAGAATTTCCGCAAAGTAACGCCTGATTCTATTATTTTTTTTATTTTTTGTTACCTAAGTCTCAGTTAATTCTAGCATGTTTTAAGAAAACTATGATGGCCTAGGTTAAGAAAAGATAAGGAAAATATTGACTAGGTTTAAACCATGTCTAAAAAATAACCAACCAATTTAAAATGTTGACACATCAGACATGTCTCGGTAATAATAACCTATATTTAAAATTGGTTGGCTAATCTTTAGTCATGATTTGAACCTAGTCTATCTTTTTTGTAATAGAGCCGTGAGTGTTTATACCTATTCCTTTTCGCAAAAATAAAGATATAGTTAAACAAAAGGATATCAAGATATCAATCAACAAGGAGAATCAGATATGCAAATCACTGCATAATCACAAATAGGTGTTAATTAGACAAGATGTATAAATTATTTTATTCTCATTGTGTTGAATTTAAGTTTAAATTACTCAATAATCAATCAATTAGTTGCTTACAAAATGAACGGCCTATAAGACGACAATTCGAAGAGGAAGACCATTAAATGAGACTAGAAATATGATATTGTTGATGGCTGGATAAGTGATCATTATATTATCATTGTGGATCTTCTGAACTCATTGTTTTAAGGAAAATAAACATAATCCTATTCTATTCAATCAATGACGTCATAGATGTAAATTAACGTACGCCTACGTACACTATGCTAACGAAGTCGCCAGCTTTGTAGTAACTAATATTCCAATCAGTGCGTGCATAAATCGGAGCCATGAATTGGTCAGTCGCACAGCCAAACAGAGCATTCATCATGTTGTGACGTCACAGGCAGAACTGATGGTAAATCTAGATTCTAAACACACGGCAGTGTGTCAAGCTAAGTTAAAAACCGGCCGAGTGCGTGTCGGGCTTAGTGTAATGTAATATTCTGTAGTTATAGAGGTCAATACTCTTTATTACACACCAAAGAAAGAAGTTACAGTTGATGTTTACACAAATATGTACAATTTCGGCGGTCTTATCGCTATGAGCGATCTCTTCTAGACAACCTTTAGGTAGAGGACAACTATAAAGAAAGAGAAAAGTGGTGCAGGGTTCATATTGTAAAATGAAATTCACTAGAGAGAAAGAAATAAGAAGTCAACAAAATCATAGCTATTTTCTTCTTCAACTAATATATTTCGACGACCTCCGTAGCCGAGAGGCGAGCACGCCGGACTTTAAATGGCGCCGTTATCTCTGAGGTTCCGGGTTCGATCCCCGGTCGGGTCAATGTAGAAAACGAACTTTTAGAATAGAATAGAATATTATTTATTTGGCACTCAAAATTGACACAAACATGAAAAAGAAAATAACATAGATTGACACAGAATTAATAATAATATTATAAATAAAAATAATTAAACGTGCCAAAAAGGACCCTCGCTCAGTATTCGCCGTGGCAACTTTAGGCTGCCACGACACTGATATTCTGCGAGGGCCTCAAACAATCAAAAATAATTAAATAAAAAAAAATAAAAAAAAAAATTAACTTTTCTATATTGGCTCCGATCTGGGTGTTGTGGTACCGTCGTTGTTTCTGATTTCTGTAACACAAGTGCTGTAGCTACTTACCTTAGGATCAGAGCAATGTATGTGATGTTGTCCAATATTTATTTATTATTTTACTGGTAAAATCAGTAAATTGTACTTTATCGTACTTTTAAGGTACCTACAATCTAGTATTAGACTATAGGTCCTGTTATAGAAAATGATGTAGGAAATGCAATTATTTTGTGCACTATTCCTGGATAAACTAGCACACATGCACGCAAGAACGCGGGACAGCACATTTTTAAATCTTCTCTCCGTCACAAAAACATAATGTCTTAAGTTGCCAGCAAAACCACACAAAAACACAAAGAAAATATATCCCTTGTATACGGCAGCTCCCAAAATACTGTATTTTCGGTACTAAGCTTTTATTTCTTACCTTAAAACTTAACGAAACCGGTTTTTCTCTCTGAAAGCATTTTACTCAGGCGATTTAATTAAGAGTGAAGTATAAACGCTTTCCATACCTATTGTTCTAGCTAGTTAATGGTTTGAGTCGATGTGAAAACTGCGAGGTTGACAGTCTAATCAAGTTTAACGACTTCGTATTTCCTTTATTGCGGCCGAAGACGTTGTTTTGGACTTTTAATTTAATTAAACACTAATGGCCTTACTACAAAAAGATAGACTAGTGTTGAACACTTGTCTAAAGATAAGTCACCCAATTTGAAATGTTTGTTAGTAATATGTCTCGAATGGCAGATGTGTCCACATTTCAAATTGGTTGATTTATTTTGGTTAAGTGTTTAACGCTAGTCATCTTTTTTGTAGGAAGGCCAGTGGCTTAGTGGGTATTTAACTATATTCAAGCGTTTGAGTCGCGCTAACAAATGCTGGGTACATAATTCAGGCGCAAACTGTAAGTAGAATGAATGATAGTTTATGGGCAGGTAGAACTAATAAACTAATACTACCTCTTATTCCGAATTGTGCTAAAAGCAATATTAGCACGAATCCATCTTAATGCAGAAGGTTGGTAAAAAAAATTTTTTTATGTGATATTTTTGACTATTTTATTTGGTCGGTTTCGCGCTAGCAGTGCTTTTAGAGCAATTTATTCAGAATGTGACCGATATAGTTTTGATAACGATGACACTAGCCTACGTCAATCCAGTCAGTCAGTACTAACTTCGATCTTCGGGTATTCTGTTTCATTTGCTGTCAGCAGCAGCGTACATATCATCAATCCACCTTGTCGGAGAAACATTGATTAAACATTAGCAATCATAGTACAGTCAACAGCACGTCGACCTACACAAAAAGTTAAAAGTTCACTCACAGATTTTCAGCTTTAAGCCTGATATGTAGAGATCATTTACAATTGAGAAAATTTGACGATTTGCGGTAGGTCGACGAGCTGTAGTCTGTACACAGCATTAAACATTAAAAAAAAATGTCTTGGCCACATCATCAGATATGACAAATATTACCTGCCACAAGTCATAATAATGGAAAAGATTGAGGGAAGCAGAGGAGTTGGTAGGAAGAGGATGGCATGGATGGATCACGGAATGGACGGGAGTTGTAAATGTGGGTAGACTTCTGCACTTGGCAAGGGACCGTCAACGCTTTGCAGTAGTAGCTGACCTTCACCTATAGTATTGTATTTATGTACAACTAGCCCATTTGGATCTCTGTTGTCTGATTTAATTAATAAATAATATTGTTGGAGAGGCACTCTTAGAAAAAACAGATTATGTCCACAATCACACCAATTTGAAGCCCCAAACTAATCCAAGCTATATGACGAATAGATTACAGATAATCCTACTTAATAATATCCATGACATAGATCGAAATTTTCATGTTCATCCAACTAACATTTGCCTCTTGCGGGATTCGAACCCGTTAATTGACAACATAGAAGCCACGATATAAATGACTATCGAATAAAATGCATACGAACTGCCGCGAGTACGAACGAATACGAAACTGATAACGCACGACAAATAACCAATTTGATGTGAAAAAATGAAATAAAATGGCGGACACACGCATTTATCAAAAGGCTTGCGCGTCTAGTGACGTTTTAGGATAAACTGCAGAGAAGTATGAAGGTTGGAAGTGGCATTTTGTCAGTAGAACTGCTATTTGCTAGTAGAAAACTTTTTTTTAACTAATCAAGGTTCATCATCATCACCATCATTTCAGCCACAGGACGTCTACTGCTGAACATAGGCCTCCTCCAGTGACTTCTGTCATCGGGGGGTTTTTGCGATACTCGCCACGCTTGGCAGGCGGGTTGGCGAGCGCAGTTTTATATTATTTCGCACGTAGACGCTGCTCCCCGTCTCGTGCTACTACAGGAATTTGTCGCCTCTTACGACACGCCTCCTGTCGGCGGTGGGGAAGTGTATTCTTTAAGGCCGTCCGCACACGGCACTTCACAATCAAGGTTACTTATGTCATTTTATAAGACAAACCAATATTTTTTTGTGCTATAAAATTTGTAGTGTCGGACGTCTCCCAGCTCGAAGGACTGACGGCCTTTGGATGATGGCTGGCAGTGGTCGGATAAAAAAAGCAAGAGAATCAAAAAGCGAGAGATCGTGCTCTTTGGCGCTCTTTCGGTCACGTCTAGCAGTCGAATGAAATAGGATGAGAAGATGATAATGATGATAATACATTTACAACTGGCCTAAACACTTTGATGAAGATACAAAACACAATTAACCCTAGCCGCATCCAGTGTACAACATCATTGTCCTCTGGGGGTGCCAGGCAGGCAAAAAGGGGGGGTATAAGGGGGCATAATCCATCTCGATCACAGAAATGTAAACATGTTTCCCAGCTCAGAAGATTAGTGGGTCTGATTTGATTTTATTTGTTTATTATTATCATCTATATACGCGCCTTTTCTTCAGCGTTTAAGGTGATTGTAGAACTCTTAAACGACTGAACCACTTTATTCAACCTTCATTTGTTTAAGGGCTGTATTTCTTTCAGAAAACGCCTGTTATTTTGCTCAGATTGATAAAATATGCTGTGTTTGTCTTTCTCGGGTTGTTTTAAGATTGATGGCTGGGGTAGATTTGATGCGGAAAGCGAATAAATGAGATTATCTTTTTTAACTGAAGGTTGTGGGAAAAAATTCCTCTTATCAATAATACTGCTTAAATTTTTACAGTTCTAAACTTTCTGTAATTTATTTATGTTGTTTAATGAACCATAAAAAGTTTATATCTGTCCTGTGACTAGTAGGAGTATTTGTCTTGCGATGGATTAAGACACCTTTTTTTTAATTTTTTTTTTTAGCAATTACCATGTTAGGTTTATCTAAGATTTTTTTAATACTTGAAAAAAAAGCTAACGTTTCGGTAGCTTTGTGGTAAAGCAATCGCCCGGTATACGATGGACGTGGGTTCGGATCCCACCTAAGGCGGACAATTTTTTCAAGTATTAAAAAAAACTTTGCTTTTTTTTCTTTTATATCGTAGGATATGAGTTCGTTTCTTAGCCGAAGCAGTCAAATTTTTACCAGAATTTAAACGTGAGGGACTCTAAAATAATTTTGTATATTTGTATTTCTTTATGAAGTCGTATTTTCAAATATTAACATCTTCGAAGTTTATTCCTCCTCGAGACAGTTTCTTTTGAAGTATCTGTCTCGAGAAGTGGATATTAAAATTTTACTTGAAAAAAATATGATTAGTACAAGATGGTTCTTCAAATATTTCATTTCGAATAAAAGACTTGGTAGGTAGGAACACAACGTGGCCTTTTAATTTAGCTAAACAAGGGAATATCAAAGAAACATTAAAATTGAGGAATGATGACACGAGCGTCAGTTTCAAGTTCCCTTATATTATTATCTCGTTTGGATAACTTTCTATTTTATTTATATACTTGACGACCTCCGTAGCCGAGAGGCGAGCACGCCGGACTATATGGCGTCGCCATCTCTGAGGTTCCGGGTTCGATCCCCGGTCGGGTCAATGTAGAAAACGAACTTTTCTATATTGTCTCGGGTCTGGGTGTTGTGGTACTGTCGTTGTTTCTGATTTCTATAACACAAGTGCTTTAGCTACTTACCATAGGATCAGAGCAATGTATGTGATGTTGTCCAAATAAAAAAATATTATTTAACTAGTTATCGCTCGCAATTTCACGTAGCCTTTAAATAAGTTTAAATTTATACAAACTTATATAATTTGGAGTTGATGTGTTTGTTCTTTTTTACCCGACTACGGCGAAGCCAAAAGGAAGGGTAATGATTTTGGCAGTCTATGTATGTATGTATGTATGTTTGTATGTTCCACAGTAGCGCCTAAACTACTGAACCGATTTTAATAAACGAGGTGTCAATAGATTCGTAATAATGGCCCGGGTAAAATAGGCTGTATAAATTTTATCAAAATTGTCTCAGACGGAATTAAAACGTCAGATTTTAACAAAAAAAAAACTTAAATTGTGATAATCATCACGTGTTTAGTATCAAAAGAAAGGTCTTGGCTAGCACATTACAAATATGTATATATATCATATTGTTTTAGTCATAATCTATACATTTAAATGCTTTGTCCTGAATGACTTCCTGACGGATCAACGCACAGCCTAAGCCGCTGATCGTAGAGACCTGAAACTTGGAGTGTGTATTTTTTGTATGACGTAGGCTTCCGATAAGAAAGGATTATTCGAAATTTAAACCCAAAGTGGGTGAAACCGGGGGGCAAAGTTTGTATGGGACAACGTGATTCCATGGTTCAATCTACTTCAAATTTTGCATAAACATTCTTTAACAGAATTGATGGAAGACATGTTTTGTATTTTATTGAAATGCATCCCCTAGCAGGGTTGAAAGGGGTAGAAAGTTATTTTGGGGGTGATTTGCTTCGAAGTTGATATCAACACTCCTTAGTGCTATAAATGAAGAATAAAAAAGAATTTATTTGCGTTCAATTTGGATTTCTTGGCGTTTTTTTCGCGAAATACTGTTATTTTTTTTTCAAATAAAAGTATCCTTAATTATTCCGTATAAGATTGCCAAGGAAAGTCCCGATAGAATCTGGTCTCTTCGGAGAATAAATAGAACAAACCAAAAGACAGACATATGAGTTATCGAAACTTCCTCTTGAATCTGTCTCGGATCTGGATGTTCTGGGAGGCGCCTGTGGTATAAAAAAGGTTTTTTTTGTAATTATATTCGTCCGAATGTATTAACCTAATAAATTAAAATAACCGTCACTTGTATCAAACTTTTGGCATTTTATGACGCATAACGTTCAAATAACGGCATGATTAGCGTTCATTAATTAATGCACTAAACTACGTGCTAAATGTGTGGACACAATTATTTGACGTTTGATTCTAGCGTCTATAGTGGCGTAATTAGCGTGTGATCTGTGGATACAGTCCTCAAATTAAAAAAAACGCTTCCAAGAACTCAATTATTTTTCTCATTTTGTCCACTCCATCCTAACATTCATTTCACATAGAGTTATTGAATGTGACCGTGTTTTAACATGTTTAGTGTAGTAGGTGATTTATATAAGCGACTGGTAATTTTAATATGTTAGGTTTATACGTCCGAACGAATGATACTTTTGTAGCAGGCCTTCAGAGTATTTACACCCGTATATAAAAATAATTAATAACTTGTTGTTGCCTAGCAAATTCTTAGTACTGTCATTATTTTAGTAAATAAATTTTATTTTGAAAATTATTTCTAATTTCTATGGTCAAGTTATTAGTTACTTATACTAAGCATGTTCTCAATGCTCAAGTAAAAATATCTATTATTTATATAACTTTTTACAGTTCTTAATTCTGTAGATTACTTCACTCGCAACTTAAATTTCAGCGTTAAATAAAAACAAAAACGTTGCTTAAATAATTACTTAAGTAAAAGTGCAAAATTGTAATTTCAATTGTAATTACCTTTACTTGTCTATTAATATGGGTTTTAGTAGCATAAAGATAAATGTGGTAGGTAATTCGTTACACTGAGACTATGACAATTGGTTTTCTGTCTATCGTATTAAAGTATTTAATCCAAAAGGTATCCCTTAAGATAACCCAAATACAAATCTCAAAAAGCATTTATTCACTACAAAGCAATCCTCAAAGGAGTTAAGACAAAAAGGCTGTCTGTCAGTCTGTCCCATCTGTGCCAAGGAAGAGGTTTTGTATCTGTCTTTTAAGCGAGTGACGAACTGAAGTGTACTTGTACGAACAAAAATGTGAATCACTTTCTTTTTTTTGCCTAAAAGTAAGTAAGAAATTGATAGGCGTTGCTGACGAATAAAATAAAATAATAATAATAAATATCCGACATCATAACATTGATCCTAAAATAAGTAGATAATACACTTGTAAAGAAATCAGATAAAACGACGATACCACAAAACACAGATCCGTGACAAAATAGCATAGTTCATTTTCCACATTGCACCGACCGGAAATCAAACCCGGAACGTCAGAAATGGCGAAACAAAGTCCGGCCATGCTCGCCTCTCGGCTACGAAAATCGTCAAATTAGAAAAATCAAACCCGGAACCTAAGAAATGGCGAAACCAAGTCCGGCAATGCTCGCCTCTCGGCTACGAAAATCTTTAAATTAGGTAAAAGATTTTAAATGCAAAAACAATAGCGTCATAGTGGCGAACGATCTGGTGTAGTGGTTAGTGTTCTCTGGACTAGCCAGGTGGATGTGGGTTCGAATCCTGCAAGGACGAAAATTGTAACTTAGTCATGGATAGGGTTGACTAAAGGATACTTATTTATTAAATTCCCTACTTCGACATCTTGATTGATTCGTACCAATGGTGTGTTGTCGTATATTGACTATTTATATCTTCTATATTATACCTTAGGGTTCTTTGTGTACTACGAAACCATAAAAACCGGCCAAGTGCGAGTCCGACTCGCGCACGAATGGTTCCGCACCATTTATCTTAAAAAACGAGCCAAAAAAATCACGTTTGTTGTATGGGAGCCCCTTTTAATATAAATCTTATTCTGGTTTTTAGTATTTGTTGCTATAGCGGCAACAGAAATACATCATCTGTGTAAATTTCAACTCTCTATTACGGTTCATGAGACAGATGGACAGACAGATAGACAGACAGACAGACAGACAGAGAGATAGAGAGACAGAGAGACAGAGAGACTGGCAGACAGACAGACAGACAGACAGACAGACAGACAGACAGACAGACAGACAGACAGACAGACAGACAGACAGACAGACAGACAGACAGACAGACAGACAGACAGACAGACAGACAGACAGAGACAGACAGAGACAGACAGAGACAGACAGACGGACAGCGGAGCCTAAGTAATAGGATCCCGTTTTACCCTTTGAGTACAGAACCCTAAAAACGAAAAGATCTTACTTTGGTAATTTAATTTCTCCATCAAACTCCATGAGTATGAAAGATAAACAAAAATGACAAGCAAACCCCACAACGTTATTATATAAAGTTTATCTAAACTAAAGCTTCAGCTAATGAGGTGCCGCAATGGCTGAACCCATCCATTTGGGGTTCGCGTGAATTATACAAAACCCTTGTCTGGTACGGAGCCAGCAAAATACGTAATTACTAATTACCTCTCCATCAGAAATGTAATTAATTTTAGCGGGACGTCCGCTCATAACTTGGGTTGCAAGTTATGGGATGCAAGCGATTTTACTTCATTAAAACATGGCGGCGCGCAAGCTTTTGCCGCTGATGCAGCCACGAAGTAACGTCATCTGTCCAATTGATCAATGATTATTTAAATGTTTATAATCATCATGGTAAGAAACGCGAACTAATTTATTAAGTACTAGCAGCCCGACCCGGCTTCAATCGGGGTAGACAATTATCGCTAATAGTTTCGGCAGCGCATTCGACGAAAGACATTTTAAGACTAATTTTTCTACACCTTCGGTTACATTGTTCAAATTTTACCAAAGATTCCTAATTTTTTTCAAAATGAAATGTAGCCTATGTCAAATTGGAAGAATGTAGCATTCTATTGGTGAAAGAATTTTTTAAATCGGCCCAGTACTTTTTGAGCCTATTCATTACCATCATACAAAAATAGGTACAAATCTTTCCTCTTTATAATATTAGTAAAGTAATTATCATAACAAACTATGGCGTGAGGGTGTGGAGAGCCACGCTAGAGATTAGCAGGCTTGACTCTCAGAAAAACTTAATGGGACTTGGGAGAAACCTTTGCTTAGTCATAGGTAAAAAAAAACATCAGCCCTATTTTGTTTACAGCTGGGTGTACGGCTCATTTAATGCACACTACTATTTTTTTTTTCTAAATTCAATATTTATTGCTATTAAATCGAGCACGCCTGACTATATAGGTTTTTTCTGAGGTTTTGGCTTTGATTTCCGGTCGGGTCAATGTAGAAAAACGAAATTATTTAAATTGTTTCGGGTCTGGCTGTTGGTACTATCGTTGTTTCTGATTTCTATAACACAAGTGCTTTAGCTACTTACCTTAGGACCAGAGAAATGTATGTGATGTTATCCAATATTTATCTTTTTATTTAATAAATACTTTAAAAAAATTAACCGCCATCTCCTATAACTTGTACCATAGTCTAGTACTTAGAGGCCGTTGCACAGGCGTCGGTACGTAAAAACGGTGTTCAACTCATCCTAGATATTATGCTTCAACCCTGAACACGGACGGGCGTATGCAACATGTGCGCAGCCTAATGCAACCGAAGTTTAACCGGCTGTTACCGTAAACCGGTATCTGGTTACCGTTGTTAGGTCAACACTAGGTCAGAGGTTTCAGTAGGCAATTAAGTAGTTTAAACCTAATTTAGTCGTTTACTCACTTAAATGTTTAGTTCAAAACCATTGTTTTGATTTTTATGCGCCCTTTTTGACTTTATGATCTTTCAATTTTGAAATTGTACGGAAAAAGTTAAGACAACACTTTCCTGCATTGGTGACTTATCTTAGATTACCCTTTTTCAAAATAAGCAGTAATAATATAAGTTATTTGTCCTTGTTTTTAAAATAACACTTTATAATATAAATGCATAATTAATCCCCTCGTTTAGTTCTCGCACACTTGAGGCGGGTCCATTGTTATTTAATTAATAACCTTTTTTTCCGAGCATACGGTTTAAAGCAAATGAAAATATGACTAAATACTTTTAATGTAGTTAATTAAAGAAAATTAGACAATCCCAGTAAAATTAATATTATAAAGTAATACAAATAACATTTCCAAAGAAAAGTTTTAGCTAATGGTAAGATCTATTATTAAGGTTTTTAAGCCCGACATCTATTCCTTTAACAAAAACACCTTGCAATTCATCCCAAGTCACCTCAGTTCATTACAGCAAAAAACAAATGCAATCTCCCGTGGCAAGTTGCCGAAATGTCTCTAACTTGCCGAAACTATAGTAGTTACCGAATTTCCTTGTTCCCACAAATAAGTAATTAGCTGGCTGGCTACTTATGGTTGGAGCCATCCAGTCCAATTGCAAGCCAAGATTAATGAACTACGAGGAATGAATGACGCGGAAGTAAATGAGATACCTATTAGTTATTTTAGAGTCATAGATAATTTAATATATTTTATTTACTTTAATTTATTTCGACTTTCCACCCGAGGGATAATTTTCGAGCGTGTCGGTTTTTGTTATTATTTTTTTAAATCGAAATTTTCTTTGTTAGGCCAAGTTTTTTTAGTTATTTTTGGAGGTCAGCTCAGAAAATGTTATCTTAAACTCCCATGGCAACGACTCCTAAATTATCTGATTAGAAATGTTTTAATTGAAAAATACTTTTTAGTTTTTTGTATATTTTTTTTAAAGTTTGTCTGTTTTTAGCGCTAAGACAAATCATTAAAGATCTCTACACTAGTTCGTTTTAGACTTGACGAACATATTATTGCGTAAACTATACACAAATAAAATCAACAAAAATATTTTGTAATAAAGCAAATATTTTTTACTTTCTTACATAAAATATTTTGGAATTCATTTCAAGCACTAAAACAAGTAGAATATTAACATGACACATCGCGACAGTCTGTTCCACACAAAGTTACAGAACAACAAAGTATTTAGACTTAAATGCGCATTTAAAATGATCGCGAGGTCTAAAATAAATTAGAAATTCCAACTGGGACATCAATTTACGAAAATATTTAGACACAATCACAAAGGATATAAGTGCAGTAGGCTTAGATTTATATTTTCTAAATCTTGGCTTCCTTTGGCACAAACATGGTTAATTGTGAAATAGTTAAAATACCACTAAGACATGAAGTCGACAAAATGATTATAATTTTCTTTTACATGACGTCATAGTAGGTACAAAAAATTAACATAACTTATGAGCGTCTATTGGTAATCGCTTCAAACTGTTATAACTATATAATCACGCTGTTGGATCATAATGCGACTAGAAACAAAAAAAAGTGCTTCATGCATTCGTTCTTACGAAATACTCAAGTGCTCTAAGAATTAAGAACGAAATACGAAATACTCAAGCCTCTATCTCGACTTATGTGAGGTATCACCAAGATATTAAGGTATTAGTAAGAAAAAAATATATATATTCACCACCCACAGCCACTTACACACATACACACACGCACGCGCACACACACACACACACACACACACACACACACACACACACACACACACACACGCGCGCGCGCGCGCAGACACACACACGTGTTGTTCACGCTTAAAAGGAGTGGTTCCGTTCATTTACGATACATTAAATATTTTTTCTATTTTTTTTTCGTCTTCCCAACTGCACCACCTGCCGCTCCCGATATCTAGCGTATGTGTATGTCATGGAGCACAAACTTGACAGACTATTGTGCGAATATGTCAGCCTACTGCGTCTGTATCTATTATGTCAGAACAAGTTTAAGTCTTTACCTTTGAGGTATTTTGAGGGTACTTAAGGTGAGTGAATCTTCGCAATGATGTCTTAGTTCTTAATGTTTATACTTAATTGTGTTGCGGCAGTATTAAATTAGTAGAAATTTTAGTGGTTGTTTTAGTAGCCCGCAGTAAAATGATTCTATCAACAGATTAATGAAGTTTTTTTTTATTCAAATCAAAGTCAAAGTCATTTATTTTTGCAAATTGGCCATCAATGGCTGTTGGCGACGGATACAAACCTTTTTTAAATATTGTCTATTTGATACTTTTTTTACTATTTTTGATACGTTTTTTTGTTTTTTAGTTTTGATTGTGTCTAATTTGGGTTTTATATTGATTCACGAATAAATTCGTAATATTGTGATAAAAGTGTTTTATTTACGTGAATTCGATTGTATTTTAGTGAGTGTCATTCATATTTGTGAGTGTCGTCAACATTGTGGTGTCAGAAGCTGTATTAATATGATTACCCGTGCCAAATCTTTAAAAAAAGTGTCTAGTGTCGCCGCCTCGTCTTCGTCGGGAGCTTCGTCCGCCACCATGCGGGCACAGAAGCTCGTGGCAGAGGCCGAACACTTAAAGTACATGGAGAAACTTGAGCGTGCCAAGCGAGATAAGGATTTAGCTGCAGAAAAAGCGGTAGCGGAGGCCGAGCATCGAGCTCATTTGGCATCTCTCGATGCAGAAGATTGTCGCAGCCGCCGTTCCAGCCGAGCCAGCGCACGTTCAAGTCGTGCCGTAAGCGAGTGGTTAGATGCAACCGTCCCACAAGAGTCTAGTAAGGAGTTTAATCCGCAGGGACTAATTACCGCACACGATGCGTCCTCACATGCTGAGGCGGAGGGCGCAGCGGTCGTAACATGCCCTGACGGTGATCCTATTCCGGGTTTTCGTGCTGTCAATACGGCTATTATTGGGAGAAGTGAGCCGACAATTACGGTCGCTCCTCTGCCCGTTTCGACTTTGTTTGCAGGACACCCACAGGATACAGGACCTTCCTTGCCATTGGCCGACCCACCGGCTTCTAACGGCCTGCCACAGACTACCGGACCTGACCCTCGACATCTTACATTACACTCCACATTAGGTACAACACAACATTGTAATTGTAACACAAATAATAAAGATAGTGAAACTAACACCCCACAATTAGCGCAAGCCATTGCTGCGTTGGCAAGAGCTACGGTATCCAAAAACAGGGTAAGTTTTCCATTACCTATCTTTGATGGTCGTCCATCAGATTGGCTCATTTTTAGAAAGGTGTATAATGACACAAGCCCGTCGTTTACGCATGCTGAAAATTTGGTAAGGCTAAATGCTTCGCTACGTGGGGCTGCAAGAGACTCCGTAGCCATACTGCTGGCTGCCGCTCGAGATCCAGAGGACGTTATGTACGCGCTGGAGACTGCCTTTGCAAGGCCTGAGCAAATAATTTTGTCTCAAGTTTCAGCCATTCGAGCCCTACCTAGGTTAGCCGCTAGTGAGAGCAGCAAGGAGCTGAATACTTTTGCATGTAAGGTTCGCAGTTGTGTGGAAGTCGTGCGTCTATTGCAGCGGCCTGAGTACCTAGCCTCGCCGGAGCTATCTAACGAGATTGTGAGTAAATTAACTCCATTACTAAGGTCTAGGTGGATTGACTTCGCGCATTCTCGGGAGCATATAAATATGTTTAGAATTGAAGTTTTATCGGATTTTTTAATGCGCGAAGCAAATCTGCGAAGTAGATACGATGTCATGTCATTGGACGTTGCTGTCAAAAATGTCAAGTGTCATGCCACTGTCACTCCTGTCAATACCACCAACACTGTCAATACCACCAACAGACCAAAGAGTTTTGTAGTTAAGAATGACAACACAAAAAAGGTTTGCTTTTTTTGTGAAACGGCTGGGCATGAAGTCACATCTTGCAAAGCATTTGCCGAACTTGACGTTGTTCAACGCTGGGAGTGGGTCTTAGATAACAAAGTGTGTCACAAATGCCTCTTAAGGGGAGGCCACACTTATCTTTCGTGTAAAAGATTTTCATGCAATGTTGAGGATTGTAAGAGTAAGTTCAAGCATCATACTCTATTACATAAAACTTCAAGCGAAGTCGCAGCTTACGCAAGCTTAACGTCGGAGCCACAACAGGTTCCATCAACGTACAACGAGCTGACAGCCGTCACTGATGACAACAACCCGCCTACATCAATGGAGGAAACGTCAGAGCTTGTAGCTCATAGCTCCTTTGCACCTTCCTCCCGTCGAGCATTCCTTAAAATTGTGGCAGTAACCATCTTTGGTCCAAAAGGATCATACGATACATTTGCATTACTTGATGATGGTTCTACTACTACCCTTCTGGACTCTAAGGTAGCCTGTGTGATAGGTGTCGAGGGTAAGAAGGGGCAAATTAAAGTTGATGGCATTGGTGGAATGTCAAGACAAACGCAGGTAAATTTTGTCGACATCAAAGTTAAGGGACGTCATAGCTCGGAGACTCATTTGCTACAAAATGTTCGCGCAATACCAAATCTAGGTTTAGTTTCTCAAACTATTGAAACCAGAGACATCCAAACTATGTCGTATTTAACTGATTTAACTGAATTCCTCACTTATGATGAAGCTAAACCTACATTGCTTATAGGTATTGACAACTGGCAGCTGTCAGCGCCACGTTGCATTCGTAAAGGTTTACGTAACCAGCCAGCGGCAGCTTTAACCGCGTTTGGGTGGGTAATGTTTGGTTCCATAAAAAACGCGTGCTCACCGGTAGAGTTTGTAAATCACAGTGTGGTATCGGAAAGTGCGGACTCCCTTGACGTCCAACTCAAGGAGTACTTTCGCATTGATTCCATCGGAATTAATGCGAAAAGTTACTTGAGAGAAGACGACAAGCGAGCAATAGATATTCTAGAGACGACCACACGTCGGCTACCGTCTGGTAGGTTTGAGACTGGCTTATTGTGGAAACAAATTATTGAAACGGTACCTGACAGCTACTCGTTGGCGCGTAAACGCTTCCTCTGTCTTGAGGATAAGATGAATAAAAACAAATCATACGCAGTTGCTTATCGCACAAATATAGAAGCGATGTTACAAAAGGGCTACGCTGAACCATGCGACAAAAAACCTGAGGGGAACATTTCATGGTATCTTCCCCATTTTGGTGTAGTACACCCCCAAAAAGGAAAACTACGTGTTGTTCACGACGCAGCAGCTGAATATTTCGGGGTCAGTCTAAATTCATTACTACTATCAGGACCTGACATTTTACAGCCACTGCTAGCGATACTGATGCGCTTTCGGGAGGGGTGTATTGCATTGAACGCAGATATCCGTGAAATGTTTCCTCAAACCAAAATTAGATTAGAAGATCGCGATGCTCAAAGGTTTTTATGGCGTGACAGCCCCTCGCAACCCTTAAGAGAATATAGAATGTCTTCGATGATTTTCGGGGCCACCTCTAGTCCATTTACGGCGTTGTATTTAAAAAATCGTAATGCAGAGGAGCATCGAGATCGATACCCAGCCGCCGCGGATGCAATAATCAAAGATCATTATATGGACGACTATCTGGGTAGTCTAGATTCTCCGGAGGCTGCAGCTCTTCTAGCCGCTGAGATATTACACGTTCACGCGCAGGCCGGCCTTGACATACGGTCATGGGTTTCGAACTCGAAGGAAGCGCTATCGTTGCTTCCCGCAGATGTTTGCACGCCCGATGCGAATACAGTCAGTGTTCGCATATTAGGAGTGCCTTGGAACGTCAACGATGATACTCTTTGTTTTTCTCGGACTAATTTAACTAATTTACCTTCAAAATTAACAAAACGCGCTGTTTTGTCTTACTTAATGCGGGTATATGACCCTTTAGGATTTTTAACGCCTGTTATCATGCAAGGCCGTGTAATCTTCCAACAAACATGGAAATTAGGTATAGGTTGGGATGACGAGTTACCCCCGTTTCTCATCTCTAAGTGGAACTTATGGTTTAGAGAATTGTCAAAATTACTTTCGGGTTCCATTCCCCGACATTATTTTTCTCACAAAGTAGTAGTAGACTGTCAGCTCCATATTTTCGCCGACGCAAGCGAGCTTTCGTATGGCTGTGTAGCCTACTGGCGTTTCGAATGCGTCGACGGGACTGTACAACTGGCCTTAATAGGAGGCAAGGCTCGTCTAGCCCCATTGAAACCGGTGTCTATTCCGAGATTAGAACTGCAAGCAGGCCTTATTGCGGCTCGCTTTGCTTCCTATATCCTTGAGGCACATAGACGTAAACCTTCCAAAGTTTTTTACTGGTCTGATAGCCTTACGGTCTTGAAATGGCTGAGAAGCGATGCTCGCACTTTCAAACCGTTTGTTTCTCACCGCGTAGGTGAGATCTCTGAGATAACTAATATAGCTGACTGGAGATATGTGCCGACAAGCATGAATGTCGCTGATGATGCTACGCGTATCGACCATAAATTCCAAATTAATTCCAGGTGGTTTTCAGGCCCAACATTTTTAACCTTGAATTCAGTCGATTGGCCGGTGGAACCAATTAACTCTTTATCGACTCCAGAAGAGATGAAACGCTCGACATCTATCCTGGAGGCAGTTGGGTTAACTAACTGTAAAGCGTTCGATACGCTTTTACCGGTAGTTGCCGATTTCAATTACTTTAGTAAGTGGCTTAGACTTTTGCGAGCTACTGCTAGAGTATTTTGTTGCGCTAGAGCCTTTTGCTCACTTATAGGCCGTTCTCAAAAGTCTAAATTAAATAATAAGGTTTTAAGGGAGCCGGAGCAAACCAGGCTCTCTCTGAAGCCATTGTTGGTGGAAGATATGACTTTCGCTGAGCGTCATCTCTTTCTTCGATCTCAAATAGATACTTTTAAAGTTGAACGCTCGTGTCTGTGTGGTGACAAACCACTTCCAAAACAAAGTCGTCTTAACAATTATTCAATATTTTTAGATGATTTTGGGTTGCTCCGGCTCTCGGGCAGGATTGGCGCTGTAGGAAAAATAGGAGTGTGCAACAACCCGATCGTGCTTGACGGCAAACACCCTATTGTAAGACTTTTAATAGGTCATTATCACGAGAAGGCTGCTCATTCAAACAATGAGCTTGTCGTTAATGAGCTCCGTCAAGTATATTACATTTTCGGATTGCGCCCTGCAGTGAAGAAGGTGGCGAATTTTTGTTTATTTTGCCGAATGCATAAAACCACTCCATCAACTCCAATCATGGGTGACTTACCTCCTGAACGATTGGCCCACCATACTCGGCCCTTTACCTGTGTGGGCCTTGATTACTTCGGACCAGTCACTATAGCAGTAGGAAGACGCACAGAGAAACGATGGATCGCCCTATTTACCTGCTTAACAGTGCGCGCCATCCACCTTGAAGTTGTTGGAAGTTTGACATCAGACTCAGCGATTATGGCTCTTCGTCGTTTTATTGCCAGGCGTGGATGTCCTTCAACAATCATCTCAGACAATGGGACAGCGTTTGTTGGGGCAAATAAGGAACTGTCCGCGCTCTACACTCAGCCGGTCCACGAATATGTTTTGAATCAACGAATTAACTGGAAATTCAACCCACCAGCCGCACCTTTCATGGGAGGATGCTGGGAGCGAATGGTTCGGTCAGTCAAAACTGCGCTTAAAGCCACGCTGAAGGAGCGCACCCCACGCGAAGAAATTCTTCATACACTTTTGCTGGAAGTAGAAGGCATTGTGAACTCGCGTCCCCTTACACATGTTCCAGTAGATCCAGGGGCTGAAGAAGCGATAACGCCATTTCATTTTATTTTGGGCTCCTCTTCTCCTCACACCCCCCTGGCCGAATGTACGGACGCAGACTTAGTTCGCCGAGTGCACTGGAAAAAAGCTCAGCGACTTGCAGACCATTTTTGGGCGCGTTGGGTTCGCGAGTACCTTCCGAGTTTGGTGCCCCGCGCCGGAGTTCGTTCTACAAGAAACTTGCAGCCTGGAGATCTTGTGCTTATAGCAGACGGAAATCTCCCACGAGGTTCTTGGCCAAGGGGTCGTATTACAAAAACATTTCCGGGGCACGATGGGGTTGTACGGGTTGCGGAAGTTGCAGTAAGGGGAGGTGTACTGCGCCGACCAGCTCGAAAACTAGTGCCGTTGCCCAATTAGTCTAGTAGAATTGGATGTCAGTATTCGTCGCCACTTTTATTTTGGTGTTGCCACACGGGGGGGACGATGTTGGCGACGGATACAAACCTTTTTTAAATATTGTCTATTTGATACTTTTTTTACTATTTTTGATACGTTTTTTTGTTTTTTAGTTTTGATTGTGTCTAATTTGGGTTTTATATTGATTCACGAATAAATTCGTAATATTGTGATAAAAGTGTTTTATTTACGTGAATTCGATTGTATTTTAGTGAGTGTCATTCATATTTGTGAGTGTCGTCAACAATGGCACTTTTACATGTCCCAATTTTTTTAATCCTACCACCGCTTCGGGACTACATATCGGCTGGTGATGAGAAGAAACGGCGCAACAAACTCAGTCACCTTTGTCAGCCTGGTTTTATTAAAGGAAATACAATTACAAGATAGTGTAAGTGTGAGCTAGGCAGGTTATTAAGTCCATGCACTCTTGTCGTTCAAGTACTCTTCAACTTTGTAGTATCCTTTTTCCATAAAGATTTTTTTAAATGTGGTTTTTGAACTTATAAACAGGCAAGTCAACAAGAGTTTGTGGTACTTTATTAAATATTTTTATACATTTCCCCAAAAATGAATTACCTACTTTCTTTAATCTGAAGCTCGGAACAGCAAGTTTATTTTTATTTCTAGTATTATAATGATATGAATCACATTTAAGGCTAAACGAACTAATGTTTTTTCTAACATACATAATATTATAAAAAATGTATTGCGACGCTACTGTTAATATTTTAATATCTTTAAAGACCTCCCTCAGAGAGTCGCGAGTATAATCGCCTGTAGGCATTCAAATTCAAATCGCCTGCAGCGCGTGCGATGCAGTTTATGCTGTATTACTTCGAGCGGGAGCTTCTTTTACTTTAAACATTTATTTTGTGCGTCTGGCAGTCCCCAAATAAGTCACTCACATCTCGTTAAAGAAACTATCGTTTCTCACGCTTTCGAATTGATGATATTTTTTTTGATTAGTTAAAAAAAAAAAAATATTTGTAAAAAAAAATATTACTCGCCTAGTTCAATAGTACTACTAAAGATAAATCGTTCTGCCGCGGGGCAACAAACGCATTATAAGGTAGTCTTGAAATTCTATGGGTAATTTGTTATAGGTAAATTTGAATTTTTAAAGAGATGCCTTATTTATGGGCTTTCACCAGTCTCGTATTTGGGATACGCAGCCTTTCTCTATTCCTCGTTAGTTTAGTTAGATATCCTAATTGGTAAGTACTGCTTACGAACATGGTCGTTGACAATTAAATTCATAATTTCAGCCGTATCACGACAGAAAAAACGACGGTACCACAACACCCAGACCCGAGACAATATAGAAAAAGTAGTTTCCTACATTGACCCGATCTGGGATGGAGCCCGGAACCTCAGAGATGACGACGCCATATATAGTCCGGCGTGCTCGTCTCTCGGCTAGGGAGGTTGTCGGAGTAATGTACCTTACTAATAATATAACACTAAGGTTGAAATTAATAATTAGGTATTACTTAGTATACCGCGGCTTGCTGAGACCACTATCATTGCAATTTTAACCCTAATGTTATAATATTAAGATACATTACTATTCGTTACCTAAAAATCCCTGGCCGTGCCGTTCCGACAGTGAGCGCACTTCCCAAATTGGTCGGTTGCGCGCGGCTGCATCCAGCGGCTTCCTGTAACCTTTACCAGGTCATCTGTCCACCTTGTGTGGACGTCACTGCGCTTGCCGGTACGTGGCCTCCATCCTAAAAGCGTCAGCTGGTGACGAGCAGAACGGTCGCAACAAACTCAGTCACTCTTGTCAGCCAATTTTGTCTGGTATCTCGTACCTTAAAGATTCAGTTATTTCTTTACTTCTAGGCCAAATAATAAAATAGTAAGTTATTTATTATATATTACCTTGTCTAAATTATTAAAATTGTTTTGACTTTGGACGTTCAAATTTAAATTTGGTCTATTATTCTTTGTTGTTTTTTTGCGAACTGTACAATTTTTATTCAAACATTTTTTACACGCGAATGAACAAACATTTTAGATGTGTTGAATATTGAATTTATGTACATAAATGAACGTTCGGCTTTCGGGAAAATATCTATTTTTGTTTAATTATTAAGATTGTTTTTTGCCCTCTGGGCTACATTCGACGGGTTTTGTATTTGGTATTCTGAAAATCTTTATCTGATTGCTCTTACCTTAATATCTAATAGTTAGTTCACTAGTGAAAGGCTTAACGGGCCCATGAGACCGCGTTATAAAAGAATTTATATTGTATTCAGTTTTTTCATGATGATACAATCAGCGGCACAGATGTTGAGCGCTAGGTGAAAATCACGATTACGTGATTGGCTAGTCGTACGACGCGCTTGCACCGTGGGCCGTGATTGGTTGTTAGCTCCGCGCACACGCGTCTCTGATAAGATGATCGTCTAGTAAGATGCGCAAAGCGATTTTGCCTCAGTGCTCAACATCGATGCCGACGATTGTAATGATACTAAAATCAGTTTAAAAACCTTAAAAATCGCAATGCCTATTACTAATTGTAACAATTTCTGTTTCAGGTAAGACAAAACATTTATTTGGAGGTGAAATTAAATTAGGTAAGATATTTTATTTGAATAAGACGAATGACAAAAACGTAGAAGTACACCAGCTAATAACGATTTAAAACGATAGTGAAAATGGTTTCAGCGGCGCAGCGTGGAACGTCCACCCACAAGGTGGACAGACCACCTGGTAAAGGTTGCAAGAAGCCGCTGGATGCAGGTCGCTTCCAATACGCCGTCGACCTGGAAGTCACTGGGGGAGGCCTATGTTCAGCAGTGGACGTCCTGTGGCTGATGATGAAAAAAGGTTTTATGGGTTTTGTTAGGGCAATCTTTATGACAGTCAAATTTAGTGGTTTCACTGTCATGGGTGTTTATGTTGCATGTCATATTAAGGATTAAATATTGAGCCATATAATATTTCGGAGAAACAATAATTGATTTTATACTACCTGTAGTTTTTTATACATAGACACTTCTATGATTTCTTCGATCACCGTATCACTGTGAAATTTAATTTCGGAAAGTTAATTTATCGGGCTAATAAAACAATCAGCTATGTGTTTTGTAAGGAAGTCGGCAGCATTTGCGCTTAACGAGCTTTTTATTGGTTATATTAAGAAGTTTCTCTTTGTAACAGTGACTCGATTTTGATAATGACTTTTGCGTAGCTCACAATGCATTGAAAATCAATTTTCAGTGATCATTAATCACAAAACTCAATGCTACAGTCCTCTCCAAAATTGTAATATTTTCAATTCGGCCACGGTTGAATTTTAGGCTCGTTTAAATTTTTAACGAAGGGTATTGAGTTTATTTGTGGTGAATATGGCTTTAGAGTAACAATTTATACACAAAATATTATTTGGTAAGATTTATTTTATTTGTATTTTATTTTATTCAAAACAAAATCCACAGCCCTTAAACAAGAAATGAAATGAAATGAAATGAAATTATTTATTCTGTATTCTGTATGTAGGCCCTCCACCGGGCACTTATACACGTCCCAAAATATAACTTAGCCCTACCACCGCTTCGGGACTACATATAGGCTGGTGATGAGAAGAAACGGCGCAACAATATCAAGATAAAATATTGATTTGATTTTGGATTGATTTGACGTGTATGTTAACTAATAAAGTTTATTAGCATCGAATCTAAGCGTTGATCACTTATGCTTGATGGTTTACAAGCTCAAATCAAAACTTTTTTTTTTTATTGTATTACATGTGTGGTTAGCAGATCGTAAATAATAGTACAATACATAACATGCAACTTGCAAGGGCATAAACAGAACGTAAAAAAGAATAGATAAGCTGCTCATATACAAAAACTTTTACTAAGACAATTGCTGCTGATCTGAGCTGATCCTGTGATTTTAAGGACAGTTCTATTCTTTTATACACCTGTATATCTTTAGCTCAACACCCCACTAAACTTTAATTCAACCCTGTTACTACTTACAGGAATCCTAAACATACATATTGACATTTTTATCACCGTCCAAACCTTTCTGAGAAGACTCCCGTGATACAAATGAACAACTCGTTCTATTGGACCAACTCTCTTACTGCAAAAATGAAACTAAAAAGCGAAAAATAATATTGACTAAAACATACCTAATCAGTTCTTTTTGGAGTCGGTGCCAGCCATCGAGAGTTAAAATGTGTTCATTCGCACCGACTCCAAAAAGAACTGATTAGGTATGTTTTAGTCAATATTATTTTTTGCTTTTTAGTTTCATTTTGAAGTCGGTTTTTAGTTTTTTATTAAACTTATTTTATTTCACAATTTTAAGTGTTAAGTCCTCTATTTTCCCTCCTAACTTCGCCAAAAATGACTTTACAGCAAAGTAACATTAATCAATATTGGTCCTCTATGGACCCCCCATCTAATGATATGATAAAAATAAGGTGTTATAGAGGGTAAATTTTTCGACGAAAATTTGTAAGTCTTAAGGAAAGGGTTTTCCTACACTCCAACCAGAACGGCGACTATTAAGGTGTCGTAACCATAGGATAAGGTCTTGCGTTAAATAACAATTCAAATTAAGAAAGGAGCTTTCAATTTTTTTTCGTTACTGGGTGTGCGGGTTCACCCCCAGTAAATAAAAATTGGCGATCTGGTACCTCATAAGCTCCACGTCTGCTCAACATACTGCGAAATACGTTCTGTCGACAAATTGCAGTATTATCTTCTAACTCCTATCCGTTAAGGAGTTCTGTGGCTTCCATCATCAGGTCAGCAACATGACATGATGATTACCAGACCCAAAAATCAGCATTGAGTCAGAAAATATTTGCAAAACATTATGGTTGCCTATAAAAATTGAGGGTTGCCCTCAATTTCCCAGGGATCCCATCATCAGAATCTGACTTGGTGTAAATGGGACCACCGCGGGAGTATACTCTTTCGAACTAAAAAAATAATTTTGAAATCGGTCCATAATTGACGGCGTAATCGCGTAACAAACATACAAAAAAAACAACATTCAGACGATTTGAGAACCTCCTCCTTTTTTTTAAAGTCGGTTAAAAAAAACAACTGTTCCAATCAAAATATCAATATTCATTCGACCAAAATGTATGGAACAGCTGACTTTTGTTTCCAGTTAGAAGATTGGACCAATAGAAAGAGTTGTTCCTTTGTATCACGGGATTCTTCTCAGAAGGTTTGTATGGTGATAAAAATGTCAACCTGTATATTTTCACCACAATAACTCCTACCTCGCTTTTCTTACCAGGGGCTTTTCATTAGGCATACAGATTAAAATATAATACCGTACTCACAATTCCCTTGTCTGTACGTCGGCAATTTGTCACGGTTTGAGCACACCTGCCGACTGTCTGCCTAATGACGTAGAAAATACCTGTACAATGATTCCTCTTTGTATAATGATTTATAATGTGTTTGCGCGCGTTTAATTGTTCCAGCGATTTATCTTCCACAGGCTAGATGTCCTGTTTTGAAGATTCACGTTGAGTTGTTTTATTGGATAAAGCGGTTCTACTTGAGAGAGAACGATTTGTTAGAAGGTTTTATGTAACTGGTTTTTTTTTATTTTGAAAGAAACAAAAGCGCCAGTGGGGCTCTTTAAGAGCGCCCTCACGAAAATTCAGTATCAGAAGTTGGGAAGTAGTAGGTACTACGAAAATGTATGGTTCATTCGAAAGTATAAACCTAACAAATTAAAATTACGATTTCCTTGTATCAATCTTTTGACAAAATATGACCAACTCAAACTAGCCGAGTAAAAACCCGACCGTTTTCATTTGTTCATAACAGGTTTGATACAAGTGAATGGTTATTTTAATTTGATAGGTTAATAATACGAACCAACAAAACGATTTCGTAGTAGGCCTCCTGATACGTGTTTCAATTAAGCAAAAAAAAATCTCAAGCGCTCTGTAATTTTATTGGTAAACTGTATTAATTTGTAATATATAAGTAAATTGGACTTTTTTTTTGAGAAAATAAATGTCTTAGACCTGTCTTAGAGTGTTTATTCTGACGTCAGACGGTGGTTAACAAAATAATAACTATTTAAATACCCAAAACCTCCTTACCTAAATTTACAATAAATATAAACATAAGTAGATTTAGTAAAGCTACCATAAATTAACGTGACTTGACTTTAAAACAAACTTTACAAATTTTTACCGATGATCACGTATTCCGATCACGACGGGGGCGCAAAGTCATGTGGTGGCCCGGCCGCACCTTCGGAGAGTCTAGTGATGAGGGAGAGAATCCGAGGGAATCTTTGTTTATGATATCGGTGCCACCACTAGGTGACCCCAGTGCATGCTCGGGCGCATGATGCAGACTGTATTCTGACGTTTGACGGTGTGGTTAACAAAATCATTAGAATACCCAACAGACCTAATTCAGTACACAAATAAACAAGGATTTTAATATCATTACACCACAGCATTTCTAATAGGCATCTTTAGCAAGTAAATGGGTCCAGCGGCCGCAAATAATTAATGGTAAGTAATTGATTAATGGAAAACATCACATGCACTGCTCGGTGTGCTCGCCTCTTGGATACGGAGGTCGTCATTCTTACCGACACAAACTGTAGACATGCGTAGTTCCGGACCTTAATAGTTCCAGGAACTATGTCCGACACTGGAACGATATAGTTCCGATCCGAGGCGCCAAAATAAACAGGTTCATAGTTCCTCACATGTCCAAGCGAGACGGACGGAACACCGACCGGTAGAGAACGAGCGACGCAAACCAGCCCGGCCGAGCGTGACCCGATCTCTACCGAGCGCAAAGCGACGGCACATCGAGTTAGACAATGTGTCATCTTATGCAGTTAAAATAGGTGCGATTTTAATACAACAATCATCAAAATGATCATTTTTATAGATTTTTTGATTGACAGTCCTAAACCTGTCAAGTATGAAGGTAAATCGATTGATTTCATTGACATGTATGATAAATTACATCTATGGAACTGTTTATACATTGGTGAACTAAGACCGATTACGTCGCGTTGACTGAAAAGGCGCACGCTTATCGGTGGAACTATATAGTTCCGCGGACATATTAACGGAACTAGTTCCGAAGGGCAAGTTAATCGTTCCATGTTCAATCCAGTTCCGGACATGATTTGCGCATCTCTAACTAACTAGTACTTACAAATACTTCTTCGAAAATACATAAAAAACAAAACAATACCAAAAAAATCTTATTAAAACCAATCGGAGTGTGAATTTCAATAGAAAACGGGCGAATTACGAATAACCAAAGATCCGAATTACACTTCGATTCCAATATTGTGAAATGCGTAGGTCCTCATTCTTTCGGTTTCTTTGTATCCGCCGATTGAAAAGGTCTCGATTGCCTTTGAAAATAAAAGAATGATATTTTTTTCTTTACCGTGTCACGTTTGTTTTGTTAATTCACACCTAAAAACTTGAATAGGATTTTTAAATGAGGGTGAAAAAGTAACTTAGATGTAATATACATTACAAAGTACTTATGGCTTGTATTTCGAGGTAATAGACAGTGAATTTTCACAGGGTGTCAACAAAAAGTACACCCAGCTAATGTTTAAAAGTTAGTGTTTCAAATAAATAGTCACCAAAAGGGATTCGAACATGGAACCCTTTGCGTTCACTGCAAATCAGCGCGCCACCAATTGGGTCGTCAGGGAAAGCATATTTCTTTTAGATTAAATGTGAAAATATGTTTTTTTCTGAAAGCCACAGACAAACAATACCTACTAACTTTCAACCGCTAACCCCATGTATGTGAACATCTTGGCCAAATACGCGAGCGGAAGCTAGTATCAAAACCATAGACAATAAATCAATCCAACTTCAATTTAATTAACAATTAACCGGCTCGTTTTAGAACTTAGCGCCATTGCGGAACGTGGCAGTTTTGCGAACTAAACAATCACATAATTATTGTCCTGGAGGGTTAGATAATTAAATGTACTTAAAATGTATTGTTAATAAACTCGTGATTTATGATGACTTTATTAACAAATACATATTGATGACGACTTCCGTAGCCGAGAGGCGAGCAGTGAGCACGCCGGAATTTATATGGCGCCGCCATCTCTGAGGTTCCGGGTTCGATCCCCGGTCGGGTCAATGTAAAAAACGAACTTTTCTATATTTTCTCGGGTCTGGGTGTTGTGGTACCGTCGTTATTTCTGATTTCTATAACACAAGTGCTTTCGCTACTAACCATAGGATCAGAGCCATATAAGTGATGTTGTCCAATATTGATATTTTTTATTATTAGTTCATTGCCCTCTAGGGGGTGATGCTATTGCAATTACAATTTTGTTGAATTGCTCTCTCACTCACTGCTCAACTAGCGGCACGGAAGTTGAGCGCTCGGCGAAAGATGCGCACAAGACCGTTACGATTACGATTACGTGATTGGCTAGTCGTGCGCCGCGCCTGAACCGCGCGCCGGCCGTGATTGATTGTCAGCTCTGCGCACACGCGCCTCTGATACGATGATCGTCTCGTAAGATGCGCAAAGCGATCCCCACTCTTTGCCCCAGTGCTCAACATCGATGCCGCGTTCTGTAGCTCATCAGTGGCAGCGCTTTGGTAATTGTTAATAATAAAATATTTAGCAAGAGATTTCTTTTATTTCTTATTGTTTTGTTTACATGATAACAAGCTCTTTTATAGCGATGAAAAAAAAAATCCTATAAAGTTGTTTAAAGATAATTAATTCTTGACTAGCTCATAAATGATCACATTTTTAACCTTACAATAGGCTAGTTGACACCACCAATCAACTGACATACTTTTTATGTGCTGTCAAAACGCACCTCTGCCCTATAATTTGTATGGGGATAGCAAGCTTTGATGTCATTGTTTATCGGACTCAATTGCCTAACTTTTTATTGGTTTTGAAGCCATTAAAAATCGGATTCTCCGAATAAATGATAATGTACCAGGTTATCGGGCCTAAAATAAGGTTCAGATTTAATAAATGTTTATGTCTAAAAGTGACTTCTAATTTCTCTTTTAAAAGTTAAATATGACACACACTCACATTTGAAAGTCGTGGCAGCCTGTAACTGAATCTACACTTAGTTTTTTTTTTATAGTTTAACTTTTTAATTGTATTAGTGTACGATTTGTTGGTTGCCCTTAATAAATAAATGATGTCTCAGAATTATTTATAATTGGAGTCCACAACCCTATTAATTAAAACAATGACATGAGTGTATGCTAAACAACTACCACTTAATACCACTAATAAGGGTAGACATATTCTTAAGTGCAGACCTGAAAACCTAACCTAACCTAGAGGAGGTTCACAGTATTTTTTTTTCTATTTGAGATGGGCTTACTCTTGACCCCAATCTTGCTCTAGAGCAAAGATGGGATCTACGATGGAGCGAGCATGCCCAGAAGATGCCTATTCACTCTGGACTTAAAGAGAATCAGGTTATATGCACTCGGAAATACAGATATAACTGCTCTATCATTTTAATTAAAATTTTAACCATAAAATAATAAGAGTTAAATTCAAAACACAAGTCAATTAACCCTAACAAAGTTACCCAAAAAATAATATCCAGTTTGTCTCAAACCCCTTTAATTGAGAGTAAACTCCGCTCCAAATGTTTTTGTGACGTCACAAAGAAGTTTTCTTCTAATATAATTCCGTGGTATGCAATTAGCGCCTTGGTAATTTAGCATGTTTATTATTTCGGAGTTTGTTCCTATAAGCTTTAATTCGGGAGCGACTTTGTTGCAAGAGAGAGCGGGGAACTGCAAGAATTGCGAAATGTAAGTGACTACTAGCCTTAACTGTGATTTGTCCCGTTTCTTCCACGGGGTTCACTTGATTTGGTCAGGATCATTTCGACGACCTTCGTAGCCGAGAGGCGAGCACGCTGGACTTGGCGTCGATAGCTCTAAGGTTCCGCGTTAGATTCCCGGTAGATTTTCACGAAGTATAAATGCTTATTGCATTCTCCATGTTATTTCAAATCAAACCAAATGGTTTACTTGCTTTAAATAGGTGGTTACAAAGCTCCGAACATAATTTATTTTATATTTTATTGTATTTATTCATATGACTATTCTTTTCCTTCAGATAATTATAGTCGCTTGCTCTTACCGCTCCCGCTTGTCACTAACCAGCGCTCCATCGCTCTCGCTTCCACCCAAGCGGACGGAATACTTCTCGACATTTGTTAATGACTGAACTTCTCTTCGAAAAGGTTTTAAACTGAAAAGTTTGTTTTTGTGCTCCGGCTTGATAATTTAGGGCCGTTCCACTGTTTAGAGTTTTGGCGCTCATATATAATTTTGGCACTATTGTTTTGGCAGTTCGGTGTGGTGAGACTTAATTTTAGGCAAATAAAAAAAGAAGGTAGTGTTTTACTCTAGCTGAACGAGTAAGAACTTCGTGACAACAAGCGCATCGTCAAGATGTTATCGGAAAAAGAGAGGTTCTATAGTCATTTCATCAAATACCATATTGATGAAATGACCATAGAAGCACGAACAAGCAAAATAGAGAAGCACAGGTTTATAGGCAAGTTGTGGGGTTTCTAATAACCATATTAGGTACTCCTTTATATTTAGGAAGTCACTGAATTACTTAAAATGAATCTGCTATTAAAATGTCATTTATTCCACGAATTCGGCTAGTCAGCTAGTACAGTTTTATATTACTTTCTTTTTTTTGCTTTTAGGGAAATTATTCATCAAATGTAACTTCTTTCATTTCAGCTTAATCAGTCTATTGCTGGACGTAAGTCCAAATGCGAAAAAGAGCAAGATCTACTTCTTTTTCATCCAACTACTGCCAGCTATCTACCCAAAGTCGGCTCATCGCACTGGTGGTCGTTCTGCACTTTGTTTAACTTGTTGTGTAGAACGCCCCTGAAAATAGAGAGTATAATTTTCGTCAAATAAAAAGAACGCTGGAGGGTGGCGCTACTTGTCTCCACCGAACACTTAAATAGCAGTACTGAAAATGTTAGTTCCTATTTTGGCCACCGCTCTTTTTACGTGACGCCAAGTATATTATGTTTAATTGAATGCAAAACATCTGTGTCAATGCTCTATTTACCAGATACAACTCTTTAATAGCTATACTGTCTAACATACCTCTAACTTCCCTCCAATAATGAACTGACAGCTCATCCGTTGAATAAGCTAGGCAGACAGTTTCGATCCTAACTATGTGGAACATTCCAATATCCACAAAGTATCCGCTTGCATTATACCGTTAAGTGAGCGCTGCATAGTCTTAGAGATACGGCTGAAGACTTGAGAGGAAGCGAGTTCTACAGGGCACAAGTTGGTAAAAAGTGCCTGATAACACACCATGACATCATCATCATTTGACGACCTCCGTAGCCGAGAGGCGAGCACGCCGGACTTTAAATGGCGCCGCCATCTCTGAGGTTCCGCGTTCGATCCCCGGTCGGGTCAATGTAGAAAATGAACTTTTCTATATTGTCTCGGGTCTGGGTGTTGTGGTACAGTCGTTGTTACTGATTTCTATAACACAAGTGGTTTAGCTACTTACCTTAGGATTAGAGCAATGTATGTAATGTTGTCCTATATATTGTGTGTGTCCTATGTCCTGTCTGTCTGTCCGTTTGTCTGTCCGTCTGTCCGTCTGTCCGTCTGTCCGTCTGTCCGTCTGTCCGTCTGTCCGTCTGTCCGTCTGTCCGTCTGTCCGTCTGTCCGTCTGTCCGTCTGTCCGTCTGTCCGTCTGTCCGTCTGTCCGTCTGTCCGTCTGTCCGTCTGTCCGTCTGTCCGTCTGTCCGTCTGTCCGTCTGTCCGTCTGTCCGTCTGTCCGTCTGTCCGTCTGTCCGTCTGTCCGTCTGTCCGTCTGTCCGTCTGTCCGTCTGTCCGTCTGTCCGTCTGTCCGTCTGTCCGTCTGTCCGTCTGTCCGTCTGTCCGTCTGTCCGTCTGTCCGTCTGTCCGTCTGTCCGTCTGTCCGTCTGTCCGTCTGTCCGTCTGTCCGTCTGTCCGTCTGTCCGTCTGTCCGTCTGTCCGTCTGTCCGTCTGTCCGTCTGTCCGTCTGTCTGTCTGTCTGTCTTTCCGCCATTTAAGGGAGCTCCCATACAACAAACGTGATTTTTGCCGTTTTATTAATGGTACGGAACCCTTCGTGCACGAGTCCAACTCGCACTTGGCCGGTTTTTATCTTTATTCTTGCACCACATCCTAAGTCATACATGGGATCGTTAAGCCACATAGTTCGGTATTTGAGTTAGGATTAAACCGTAACTTGACGGGAAGCAAGATTATGTCGATGCAAAGAAATTCTTGGGAGAACGCGAATTGTTATTCTTTTTATGAACTTCAGAGTTTATTAAAGAAGTTATGAGAATTTGGTTATAAACGAATAACTTGAAGGAGTATGTTGAAGTTGTGTTGAAATGTGATATATAATATGCTATGCGATTGTTTTCTGTACAAAATTTAAACACGTCACAAATAAAATGAATTAAATAGAGTCAATGTATGACATTTTTAGTTACGTTTATATATATTTATGTTTTATGTTTGTTATGTTTTAAATCACACACACATCACCAGCCTACATTTGTCTACTGCTGGACACTGGCCTCTCCAAAAAGAGGATTTTTCCATAATCGCCACGCTTGGCAGGCGGGTTGGCGATCGCAGTTTGGCCAATGGTGGAGAGGAGACACTGCTGCCCGCCATCTTATGTCGCCTGTAGTCACCTCTTACGACACCTATAGGAAGAGAAGTGGTGGTGCAATTCTTTTAACGTGCCGGCACCACACGACACGGCACGGCATGTCTTAAATGATTTTACAAAAGTAGAATATAGTTGAGCACTTTTAACTGACTCCGACCAAACCCAAGTAAGCAAGTCGATCAGTCCAGGTGAGGTTTGCCTAAAGTTCAGATCTGACCTGCAATTGCAGAATTCTACTGATAATGCCATTTAGGTATTAAATCCCTGGGCTTACCAAAATGCAATTTAATTAGGTATTATCAAATACAGATCGAACTAGCAGTTTTATAGCAATAAATAAATAAATATTGGACAACATCACATATATTGCTCTGATCCTAAGGTAAGTAGCTAAACCACTTGTGTTAGAAATCAGTAACAACGAAGGTACCACGACACCCGGACCCGAGACAATATAGAAAAGTTCATTTTCTACATTGACCCGACCGGGGATCGAACCCGGAACCTCAGAGATGGCGGCGCCATTTAAAGTCCGGCGTGCTCGCCTCTCGGCTACGGAGGTCGTCAAAAGTACCTAGTCGTCAAATAAAACATAGTTTTTTTTAAACCAGAGCTGAAGATATTTACCAACATTAACCAACAGGTGCTTCTTCCACCACAAACTAAGAACCTCATACGCTAAAGCAGAAGTCACCAACGCTCGGTCTTTACATTAAACCGCCAAAAGCGGAACCCAAAGCCTCTAAATTATGAGGACAGAGGTCGCAAACGGTTGGCTCGCGTAATTTATTTAGAAATATACTTTTTTCGCTACATAAAAACTGGACCGTTTTTCTTGTTTCAGTCATGGAATTTATGGCGTGTAAAATTTAATTTCAGACTTTTCGTTGGATGAATTTTAATTTACGGCCTTGAGGGGAGGATACGGACTTGTACGATATTTGGTGACATGCATGTAATTGCAGATATACGCACTATATATATACAGGGTGTCCAAGAGAATGGGACACTCCTTCAAACCACGTGATCAGCTGGTCATATACAACAACTTTTTCTATGGGAGCAACATCGAAATCATGACTTTATTTTCAGATGCGCCATTCATTATCATCTAGGTATGCGAGTAGGTTTGTATAGAGAAGCTGAAAAAAAATTCTCGATTTCGATGTTGCTCCAATAGAAAAAGTTGTTGTTTATGACCAGCTGATCACGTGGTTTTAATAAGTGTCCTATTCTCTTGGACACCCTGTATATATTGTAGGTTTACGCAGAACTTGTACAATATTTTTTTTGGGCGAGTGAGAAAACACTGAGGAAATTATTGATACAGTAAAATATTATTGGAAAAACTCATTACAATATTCGCAGTAAGTAGGAATATTGATTGGTTTGACTCAATTAAGCCTTTGACTTCCACAAAACTAAACAAATTATAAAATCCTTTATTTAGTGGTCACCGGCGACCCCTATGACCATTTTTAGGGTTCCGTACCCAAAGGGTAAAACGGGACCCTATTACTTAGGCTCCGCTGTCCGTCTGTCACCAGGCTGTATCTTATGAACCGTGAATGTTAGACAGTTGAATTTTTTACAGATGATGTATTTCTGTTGCCTCTACAACAAAAAATACTAAAAATCCGAATAAAAGAAATATTTAAGGGGGCTCCAATACAACAATCGTGATTTTTTTGCCGTTTTTATACATAATGGTATGGAACCCTTCGTGCGCGAGTCCGACTCGCACTTGGCCAGTTTTTATTGGTCGTTAGCGCCCGCAAGCTGCGCACTCAGCATGTGGTTTCTGAAACGCATGCCATAGGGCCCACATGCCCACTGTTTTCATTTGTCTATGGGGGCATACGACATTCTTACACTTGAAAAGACTTGTCATTTCATACTAAATGTAAGTATAAAATCACTAACATATTTCGAAGAAAGATAGCCTGTATCGCTGCTCTATAAGGGTATGTTTAACGATTACAAAAGCATCCAAAACGAAATGAAACACTTTAATCATATTCCGAATCAAGTGACAACACTGAACCGCGCTACAAAAATATTATCAACTCTTATATTCATCTCAATGAACTCAATCGGTTCCACTTAAACACCACTTAACACGCCAATCAAAATCCCACCGTAACGCCACACACAAAAGACTTATTATCTAATAAACACTGCTGTAATTACGCCATTTCTCTTCTCAGCGTCGGTATTGATTACGAATACGCCTTCTCTTTTTCTCCTTCGGCAAAAATAACGGGTGAGTGCACCTATCTCTTTCTCACAAAAGGTATGGCCGAAATATACTTTTACATCACTTTTCATTTCGCTCGCCAACTAGCTTGTACGGTCAGCAAAAACGTAAACGAGATATAGAATAAATTGTTTCTATAAAACTTTTTAGAGCCCTCATATGAAGAAGCTGAGTGGAATAAATATGGAGAAAGGGATGAGTCTGGATATTCTAAAATATTGGAATATGATGTATTGACGTAAAATATTTACGTAAACAAAATGGGTTAGTTTTTGTGCATACAAAGTTCTTAAAGCTAAGGGAATATTTCTTTACGTGAAATAATCTTAAAATTTTCTGGTTTGCCTGTCGAAACAATTACGATTTGGTACAAAGCCTTGGTTTAATTTACAATACTAAGGTCCGGTTTTTAGGGTTCCGTACCTCAAAAGGAAAAAACGGAACCCTTATAGGATCACTTTGTTGTCCGTCTGTCCGTCCGTCCGTCTGTCAAGACCCTTTTTCTCAGGAACGCGTGGAGGTATGAAGCTGAAATTTATATCAATTACTCAGGTCTACTGTCCCTTGAAGCTGTAAAAAAATCAAACTTCTAAGCCAACGCAATTAAAAGAAACAGCAATTTAAGCTGCATATTTTGAAACTCGCAAGTACTCGCAAGGGAATCAAAACCTAAAGGGTACTTCCAGTCGACCTAGAATCTTGAAATTTGGCATGAAGCAACGTTTTATAGCACACATAAAGGAAAAATTCCGAAAACCTTAAATTTTTAGTTACATTACAAAATATATATTTTTTAATAAATATAAACTTATTACTTTTTTCCTCATGAACGCGTAGAGCTATCAAGTTGAAATTCATATCAAATACTTAGATCTAAGGTTTGTACGGAACCCTCGGTGCGCGAGTCCGACTCGCACTTGGCCGGGTTTCAAACTCCAGCTTACTTTTATCCAACGAATAAAATTGACGTTTTGACATATATTCTATACGAAAATAGTCAACATGACAAACTTTATCGTCAGTTAGAAGCTATCTGGCTATTGAAAAATCGGCCCTAAAAAAAGTAAATAAAAAAAGGTTACAGTAATAAGAATACGGGAAGATTAAGTTAAATTGACACAAAAGCATAACAATAAAATAAAGTAAGGTATGGCGTCATGTGTCGTCATGACGCTGACATAGCCCGACGGATTAGCCGGCTGAAGTGGCAGTGGGCGGGGCACATAGCACGTAGAACTGACGGCCGAAGGGGCAGAAAGGTTCTGGAATGGAGGCCGCGTATCGGCAAGCGCAGCGTAGGACGCCCACCCACAAGGTGGGCAGACGACCTGGTAAAGGTTGCAGGACGACGCTGGATGCAGGCCGCTTCCAATCGGCCGATCTGGAAGTCACTGGGGGAGGCCTATGTTCAGCAGTGGATGTCCTGTGGCTGAGATGATGATGATGGCGTCATGTTTCCCGTTCAGCATTTACCATGATAGCTAAGGACTTAACACGACACTAAATTTCCGCGGGCCTGATTTTCCACGACGCTGCTTTTTGCAGCCATTATACTAAGCTTAAGCTAATATACTTTTACTGTTCCAAGGCAAATCTTTCGACCAATAGTGACGTGTTTTTGTCCCGTTTTCGCAGTAGCCTAAGATAGAACTTGAGATCAAAGGTGCCGGGTTCAAAATCCGCTAGAAAACGAACTATTCTAAATTGTTTTGCGACTTGGTGTTCTGAAAGAAGCTTCTGACATTTTTTTTCTTTTAACTCAGAGGAATATTGATCCCTTACTTTAAGACGAAAAACATTTGATGTTAGACTTACTGGCGCTTTCCCAAAGGGTAAGACGGGACCCTATTACTAAGACTCCACTGTCTGTCTGTCACCACGCTGTATCTAATGAACCGTAATAGTTAGACCGTTGAAATTTTCACAGATGATGTATTTCTGTCGCCGCTATAACAACAATACTAAAAAACGGAATAAGATAAATATATAAGGTGGCTACATACGGTTTATTGTACAAACTAAAATCCACGTAGTCCTTAATATTTCCAGGCTTTTTTGCCAACGCTGCTCCTAGTCAGTAGAAACCAATTTCTTTTGCTTTTTTAAAATTTGATTTTGAAACGTGCAATCGTTTGCTTGTGACTTATTTCATCGCTCATAACTACCCTTAAAACTATCATCATCATCATCATTATCTGCTCCCTGTAATCATTTGACGAACCCCGCACCCCCGCAGTCGACAGGTGAGTACGCCGGACTTGGCGTCACCTAGGCTCTGAAGTCCCTGGTTCGATTCTTGGTCGGGTCGATGTAGAAATCGAACTTTTCTATATTGTCTCGGGTCTGGGTGTTGTGGTACCGTCGTTGTTTCTGATGTTTATGACACACGTGCTTCAGCTAGTTACTTTAGGATGAAAGCAATGTATGTGATGTTGTCCAATATTTAAAATTTATTAGCATGGCAAAGAGGACATTCTCCTTTTAGCAAATAGTAAGGGTATACAACTTACTACGAGATACACTACGTCATCTGAACTATGAAGTGGTTTGGGCCATACTTCTTCACAACTCGGGCCGAGTGCGATGCGGTGTAGAGGTTTCGTAAGGCCAGTTAACAATATCAGATGTAGTCTTATCACCTTCTGATCTGAGGGTCCTGACTAGAATCAAGCGATTGTCAAATATAGTAGTTAATAATGTCTTTCCGCTAGTTTAGCAGGCTATGGGACATTCGGTTTGAAATATGAATTTTACCAAGAAAATACTAAAAACGTGGCAAGAAATACGACTTTTTGATACAAACACTATAACTCCGTCATTTGATGTGACAACCCTGAACTTTAATTATACTGCACCTAAACACTATTGTATTTTATCAAAACTATCATATAAAGAACAAAAGAATCTTTCCTTTGACATAATTCTTGGAAACAGCAATCTTGAATCAGCATTAAAAATAATTATTACTAACTTTTTTGCTGTCGATGCTTTTAGTCTGTCTGAATCAATTTGTCCGGTTGAACGTGCGAACGTTCGCGACTCATTTTGTCGCTCAACACCCACTCTCGAAACGTTTTACTTGCGCTGAATTTAAAATGAAGTTTTTAATGGAAGGTATGAATTCTGGTAAATATCAAATAATATTATGGTAATGCTTTTTAAGCATTTTGCTGCTTCGAGTAAATATGAAATACGTTTGTAACTCTTAAAATGCCATTAAATTATTATTGGACAACATCATTATACACAGTAATCCTATGGTAAGTAGCTAAAGCACTTGTGTTATCGAAATCAGAAACAACGACGGTACCACAACACCCAGGCCCGAGACAATATTAAAAACTTTATTTTCTACATTGCCCCGACCGGATCGAACCCGGGACCTCAGAGATGGCGACACCAAGTCCAACATGCTGGCCCCTGGGCTACAGAGGTCGTCTGCTTTGCGTAAATCATAGACCTTCTTATAATTTGAAAGCAAGTCAGGGTTTGAAATAATTGATATCAAGGTACAGACAACAGCTCGCCAACCTACCACGAAACGTCAAAATTTCCCAATTGATAATGAACTCTATATGTCGGCCTTAAAGTTCAAAATCAGTTGGATGACCTTTAAGTTTTGGGAAGGTTGACCTGCCGTAGATTGTACAAAATATATAGGTAAAACAACACCTTATATAAATACGAAAATTTATTCAAAACTTTACAGCTGTTTAGGAGATTTTATTTTGAAATCCTTATACATACAAGAATTGCACTTTCAAAGTAATTGCATTTTCTGTGGCAAATATTTCTTTACATAAACATTCAGGCGGTTTTTATTCTATTTCCACGTGGACAGCCAGACACATTGTTTCCAAACCTAAACGCCTAAAATACCCGGCATTATTGGACGAGGGAGGGGAATAAGTTCTAGTGATGTACTTATATTAAGTTTTTAAATTATAAATATCCGAAAGAAAAAAAAACCGTGAATTGCCCTCCCCTTTTGTCTTTGAAGGTGTCAAAGAAACTTCTCATAATGATAAGCTGGCATAAATTTGGTGTAACGACATAAAAAAGCTGTTTTACTTAACCATCTTCAGGATCTTCAAGATAAACGTCGCAATTTCAAGAAAAACCAATATAATAGGTACTACAAATAAACTATCCGATAACTCAACTTTCGTGACTCATTTCTTCCAGCTATTAAATCTGATCTTCAACAAACCGACAAACGATTTTCAATTAATTATTATCTAAAAGTTTGCAAAATAATTCATTGGTTTATTACGCACCTTTTTTATGAATCCCACTATCCCACCAATATTATAAATGCGAAAGTTTGTGATGATCTTTGTGACTCAATCACGCCTAAACAGCTAAACGGATTTTCATGCAATTTTGCATACATATAGAATAAGATCTAGATTTACATACAAGATTTTTTTATCCTGGTTCAATTTTCCTGTGCGAAATATGTGATATACCAAACATCCAGCTAGTATCCGATATCTCAGCACTTTATTTCTATTTTTAGAGACCATGAAAGTTTAAATCAGTTTGTCTATGACTATAGTAATGGTCTCCGAAACTATCCGAAAACGTCATTGAGACATGACGAACTTAGAAAGTTTCGGACATGTGCACGTATACATTCGGATACAGGTTTACATGCGTTACATCCCTAACGTACCGCCCTCGTTTCTGACGGCGCGCTGAAGGGACTGTCAGTTTATATAAATTCGTTTGAATGCTCAGCGTTGCGTATAGAAAATGACTGGTAATTTGTTCGCAACGTTAAAAATGTTTTAATTTTGTTTAGATAGAAAAGAAATAAATTAAATACACAGCGTGGGTTTTTAACAGTAGCCAAAAGGAGGTGAATTTGTGTGAATGTGTTCATCAATACAAACATCTTTTTTTATGGGCTCAAAATTTCATGTTTTTGTTTTCTGCTCCACTCGCAATGACCTATGGTCATAAGTAGGTAGTAGGTTTATTACCAGATATGTCCTTCCAAAATCTAATGGTGAGTTGATTAAGCGTTGGATTGGTAAAGAAAAAACCACGCCACGCGCAGTAAAGGGTTCCGTAGTAGCCCGTCGTTATCACAATATATTTCAGCAATTAATTCATTTCACTCACTTTTAATCACTTTAAATGTTTTCCTCTAAGGATTGTTAACTAGATAAGAAATTTACTTATACATCAGTTGAACGAATATTACTCTTGAACTATCTGATCTATCTTAATAATCAGAGGAAAATTTCCTCAAAAGTTCATAAAAAGCACTATCGTCATGAATTTTTCCAGATTTTTCAAGCTAATGGTTTAGCTTTTGAAGGGGGGGGACGCCCTACTCGAACAAAAATTGGAACTTTAAAGTTTAATATTTTGCAAACGGATCCCTTAATCGAATAATAGTCTGAACAACCCCTAAGTCATTTTAAAAGACCTATTGAACGATAGCTTACAGGATGGGTAGACGATAAAAAAAATCATCCTCGCGTTACATACCTATGTATGGGAGCTACCCTAAAAAATTTTTTTTAAATGATATTCTTCCATTTTGTCGGCGTGATTGATACCTATATAAATACCTCCATAAAATTACAGCTCTCTAGTGTCAACAGTCTTCAGTCTCCAAGCAAAACCTCGGACGGACTGACAAAAAGACATACCTATATGATAATGACTTTTAAACTTTCACGTTGCATAATTTAAAACTCAATAGACCGTCAAGCAAAAGAGGTAACATTTTGTACCTAAATTATGATCGCGTTAATTCCCGTTTCATTGAGTTTCAAATACATATGATACAGTATTATACCTACTTTATTATTTGGTCAGCATAATATTTTTATAATTGTTTTATTAGTCTAATCTATCAAGTAAGTCAATTTATTTTATGTAGATGACCGTGTTATAATGACTACATAATAATAAAGTAAACATTTCGGCCTAATGTCCCGAATATAAAGCTAACCGACTGTTTTTAAATCAAATTGCCTGGAATGCAACAGCTAACGGGACGTATAAACCATAACAGAAAAAGGTACAGTATACTCACTACCATCCCAATACGACGACCGCTTCGACCAATCCCGACGACAATCCCGAAGGCAATACCGACGACCGTCTGTTGTAGTAGATTGCGCTCCGGTCTTCAATCCCGCAAGATGCAAATGTTTATGTGATAAGCACGAGCATTTGTATCTAAGGTATGGCTTATAATAAATAAATAAATTGTTTCCACAATCACACCAATTAGCTAGCCCTAAACTAAGCAAAGCTTGTGCTATGGCGACTAGATAACGGATAAACATACTTAAATACGTTCATAAACATCCATGACTTAGGTGCAAATGCTCGTGCTCATCTCACTAACATTTGCCCCTCGCGGTATTCGAACCCGCAACCGCCAGGCATTGTAGTCCGGAGCGCGAACCACTACACCAGACGGTCGTCGACGTTCGTTATAAACGTAATAAAGTATCTTTATCCGTTATCTAGTCGCCATAGTAGGTACTTAACAAGCTGTGCTTAGTTTGGAGCTAGATAATTGGTGTTATTGTAAAAAATATTTCCTTATTTAATATATAGTCCACCACAGACACATACCCCGTACCTAGAGGGTGTATAAAACCCTGTTTGATCTAAAAAGGTAATTATACTGCTCAAATGCAACAACTTCAGCAACACTGAGCCTGTCAGAAAAATTAATATCGCCATCTTCATCTTATTAGAATGAGAACTCCTTTTAAGGCACTAGTGCAAGGGAGATAAATATATGTATTTGTCTCAATGTTTATTTTAAAGCTACGTCTTTTAAATTGACAAATAGTTACACCTTTCACTACGAGACTTAAGTTCTCTAGTATTATTTATCTTTATGGTGGACGCCATATCGATGGTTTTTTGATTTCCATTCAATTTTATATTCAATTTGCATGCCTCGTGTTGACTAAACATGCTTGGTACCATCATTTTAAAACACCTCTGTATACCATGTTTAAGCAAAATAAAGATTATTTTATTTTATATACCTATTAAACTTTTAAGACAGGTAATTTGAAGTGTGTTCTTAATCTGTTGATTAGTCCTAAATATGAATACAAAATTTTGTAAAAATTAATAATTTAAGGCTTTCTTAAAGTTAACTACGTTCAAGAATATGGATGTATGTATTGCTTTTTGTTGAAACTAAGCCTACTGAACCCAATTTTACTATGTTTGAACTGATCTACAGTTAGGTTTGTTGAGTTAAACCGAGGTTAAATGAACTAATATTTGCATTAAGTTCCCTAACTAAACTCAACTTGGGGGAAGATATTATTTGATGTTTTTTGAAAAGACAGACATGTAATGGTACTACTTAGTTGTTGTTTTACACTAAAATAGTTGTTCTTTTTTAATATAACACCTATTTTTTACCCAAATTGAGCAGCTGTAATATAGTGACTAGATGACGGATAGACAATTAGTTATGTGCTCATATCACTCAACATTCGCGCTTTTCAGGATTCGAACCCGCAACCACCTGTTGCAGTACTAGACGCCAACCACTAGCCCAGGTGGTCTTTAACCCGTATGCTGGGAAAAAAGGATTATAATTTAATAACAATGACCCCGTCACACTCGTGTGCGCGAACTGAGCGAGTGGATTAAACTCTTATCCAGGTTGCGTCAAAAATCACGTTTTCTTTACACGATTAAAACAACCGAATTGCTTAGTGAAATAAAGCGCCGTATGTTGCCGAATAAATGATGGTTCTTGTAAAAATAAAAATAGATAATGCATTTTAGTCTCGAAGTAAAAAAGTTTATTTTCTAAATTGACCTATCCCGAAATTGAACCCAATACCTTTGCGCTCAAGGCGGATAAACACGTTTCTACGTCAATTGTGTTGTCAAGGCGTAAGCACTACAACACAATAAACGATTCTTTTGAGTATGAATATGAAGGTAGATAACCTACTTTTTTTGAAGTCGGTTAAAAAAATATTTTTGCTGTAGAGTATGACAAAGAAAGAGATACTTACTTTTTATTTCCGAAAAAAAAACTAACAAAAGTAACTTTTTAGAAACATTATTAAGTCTTTAAAATCCTTTATTTTTACCTATCCCCCATCATAATTACCGATGCGTATTTTTATTTAATTACACCCGAGAAGGCTGTATAAAACCAATTTAGAAATTTTTCTCATCAAAAAAGTTTAACTTACCAACTTTTAAAAGTTGAAATTTCCATTAGAACGAGCATCCAAAGAGTTGTGAACGCCCAAAAAGATCGTGGGGTTACATTTCATTAGCTCTTCCTGATGAAATTAAGTGGGAAAAATAAAAAAGTGGGACAAAAAGGCGACGACAGAGCTTCATGTGGGGAAAGAGGGTGGGGTGACCAGGCGTTAGTGGGCTTATGAGATTTATTTAATCGTTTTATAAAAGAGTCTGTTCCGACTGGATTTTATTTTGGAGTGAATGCAAATTTAAAGAGTTTAAAAAGAATTTCATTATTTAATTACCACTTATTTTTTACTATTTTATAATTACTAACATAAGGTAATTGAATAAATGCAAAATAAAAGAGTTTTAAAAGAATTTCATTACTTAATTACAACTTATTTTTTTTACTATTTTATAAGTAAGCTAAGTTAATTGAAGATAAATAACACTTGAAAAAAAAATCATCGACCTCAGGTGGGACTCGAACCCACGTCCCATCGCATACCGGGCGAGTGCTTTGACCACTAAGCTACCGAGGACGTCACGTGACAAGATGAAATTCCTCAAGTGTTTTTTCTCGCTGTCAAAGCCAGCGTATTCTAATCAATGTTGTAGCTATATGTATAGCTGAGTAGTATACTACCGTCAACACCCTATAGAAATATTTTTACAACTATTTGACTATTGGTTAAGATCAGAAATGCTTAAACATTGTAAATTTTTGTCTTTAGCAATTCCATGCAAGGTTTAATTGAAGATAAATAACACTTGAAAAAAATCATCGACCTCAGGTGGGACTCGAACCCACGTCCCATCGCATACCTGGCGAGTGCTTTGACCACTAAGCTACCGAGGACGTCACGTGACAAGATGAAATTCCTCAAGTGTTTTTTCTCGCTGTCAAAGCCAGCGTATTCTAATCAATGTTGTAGCTATATGTATAGCTGAGTAGTATACTACCGTCAACACCCTATAGAAATATTTTTACAAATATTTGACTATTGGTTAAGATCAGAAATGCTTAAACATTGTTTAAAGCTAAGTTAGCTTAAGCTAATAGGGCATTATTATTCCTACTTTTTTTGACTTTTCCTTATTTTTTCCCTACCAATGCTTCTTTGCCAATATAAAATACAAATATAAGAAAGTAAATTTGAAATGAAATCACAATTTTCATACTATAAATTTAATGTTGTAAATATATCATTTTTTGCAATAAATGAATATATATATGAATACCTATAAATATTTTTCAAAATATCGATCAGCGATTATCTGTTCCAGGCAATTTCACGCGATTCAATTATTAATCCTATTACAGTCTCAAGACAATAATTTAGAAATCTTAATCACTATAGAGTTTTCAATTACGTATATTTACAAGATAAAAAAAAAATACCGCTGTGAGCTAGACAGATTGTAAATCCACATATTTTATTGTTTATATCATTAGCAGTATCGTAACAGGTAGTATTTTTTGCATTTAAAGCATCTTGACATACAAACTAACTTACATGCTTATAAAATATTTAATAGACTTTTTACTAGTACCAAATTGTTAGATTATTAATTTTAAAAAAAAAATATCATAGTCGCCTAGATAGAAAGTTCTAAATCTTTCAAATTCAAGTTCAAAAATGTTTATTCAGTATCCTTTACAAAGGTACATAACAAGTGGCTGGAGTCTCCATTTAAGTATGATACCTGTGTTTGGAGACCCCGCTCTTTCTTAAAATCTTTGATAATTTCGATATAACAACTTGTTCATAAATTCCAAGCGAAATAAAATTATCTAAAACCCTGTGACGAACGTCCCTTAAAAAAATTGTTTTTATGGTGACTCTACCCTTGCCATCCTTCCGCCATGTTTTTTATTCCGCGCCAGTTGACGGTAATGTGTGGAAAAAATGTTAGTCTATTCAACATTAATGCACTCCAGCTAACATATTTTCAGCGTCAATATTTGGCTTCTAGTTTGGTTATGGATAATTCTAATATTCTTAAGTGGTCTCTACATAAATAACGTCTAACTCAAAATACTTAAAACCTTTATCCTCTGTTGAAATACAACTTATTTTTGTAGGACTAAAATCTAAGACAGTCGATGTCTCGTACTTCTTGGTCACGAGTTAAGTTTGTACAGGGTTATTTGCTGCTGAATAATAATAAATTGTTATTGGATAAAATTATAGAGATTGATATATCAAGAGGTTAAATCTTGAATTTTTATGTCTTATGCCGGACTACTAAAGATCGTGGTTTGTCTGACCATTCCCTTACACTTTAAAATAATATAATTTAACAATCTTGTTGAAATAGAATGTTTAGGACATAAAGTAGTAAATGTATTCACATATTATTGGTCTGTGATTTTAGTTTAGAGTATTATTTGCGTAATAATCAGTAACAAACAAAAGAATAACGAGAAACCATAGACACAAATCACCTAAAAAAGCTTGACCATGCCAAACCTTTAACTCACGTTCTACGGTCTGAGAATCACCACAAAAACCCCATAAATGTACCAGTAAAACTGGAAACTGGCTTAGTTATAGCTGTATTTTGTTAATAGCTGCAATACAAGCAAAATATAGTTTATGGTTCTACCATAACATACGAAAGCGCAGTAGGTTACCTTGAGTCTTCATTTGCGTCAACAATGGCATGTAATTTTAAGCAATGGTAGGTAAGCATACTAAACGCCAACTCACATAGGTTGGTCTCTTTCACTCTTGCATTTGGCGTGATTGAATTAAAATGAAAAAGGGAAATTTCAAACGAAATAACTAGTCTTTGACGACCCCCGTAGCCGAGAGGCGAGCACGCCGGACTGTATTTAGCACCGCCATCTCTGGGGTTCCGGGTTCTGGGGTTCCGGGTGGAAAACGAATTTTTCTATATTGTCTTGGGTCTGGGTGTTGTGGTACCGACGTTGTTTCTGATTTATATAACACAAGTGCTTTAGCTACCTACCTTAGGATCAGAGCAATGTATGTGATGTTGTCCAATATTTATTTATTTTATTTATTTAGTCTTGTTGCTTAGGGTCACATGGTGTTTACAATCTTTATCGTCACCATTATCAGCATGGGTCTTCTATAAAAGTCACAGCAAGCGGCTTTGGGCCGTTTGCATCCAGTGGCTGATTGCAACCTTGACTTGGTTACCAATCCACGGCTAGAAGCAGCTGACTGCAACCTTAACTTGGTTGCCAGCTCACGGCTGTATGACCAGCCTTCGCTGCACCTTTCAATCGAGAACTATTCCTTAACCCACGGTTATCAGTTCTCCGAACGAATCATATTATCTATTAAGTCATCAGATTTGCAAATTCATTCATTTATTTATTCATTTCAGCCACAGAACGTCCACTGCTAAACATAAGCCTCCCCAGTGACGTTCAAATCGGCTGGTTGGCCCCCCTAGCGCGAAAGTGTATCTTTCGTTCGGTCGTATAAACCTAACAAATTAAAATGGCCAGTCTCATATATCAATCCAAAATATGACTTACTCAATCTAGCCGTATTAAAAACCCGACTGTTTTCAATTATTCATAAATTGATAAACCTTTATTGGGGGAATGGATGACGACCGACCGAACGACACACTTTCGCGCTAGGCTCCCTGTATTCCGCGGCTTCCTGCAACTTTACCAGGTCATATGTCCACCTTGTAGGTGGACGTCCCAAGCTGCCCTTGCCGGTACATCGCCTCCATTCCATAATCTTAGTGATGGGGCACAGGGGGCCCATTAGTCTATACAAAAAAATGTATTATTTGAGCATTTCAGCTCCAACACAATCCTTGAAACACCGTGTACCAAACCTGTATACGATTTTGATTCGTGGTCTCATAATTATTCTATTTCAGCAGCTAGTAATGTAGTTTAAGAGTTATTGAAGTGGCCTCACCCAGTCCACTTTCAACTGTGGTTTATGGTTCTCCTTAACTATGATATTAAGTAGGTTTTTTATCGTAAAATCATTTTTATAGGGGTTTGGGTAAGCCAGCCATTGTTGGTTTGTTTTATTAGGAGATAACAAGCAATTGGACATCATTCACTTTATGGTAATTTACGCAAATCGTTGGGCTTTTTGAAGGGGTAATTTATTTTAATAAAAAAGTTTTTTATTCTGTTAACAAAGTGGGTTCATTTTGATGTAAATCAGGCTTTCCCCTATTTGTCTTGCAACCCTGCAGGTATTTTCATATTTTAATTTAGGAAAAGAGTTATTAAAAGCCTTATAAGTGGGATTAACCCTTCTCTTCCTATGCGTGTCGTAAGAGGCGACTACAGGAGAACCGCCACAAGAAGACGGGCAGCAGCGTCTCCTCTCCACCATTGGCCAAACTGCGATCGCCAACCCGCCTGCCAAGCGTGGCGATTATGGCAAAATCCTCCTTTTGGAGAGGCCTGTGTCCACCAGTGGACTGATATAGGCTGGTGATGTGATGTGTGTCAAAGGTTTGATACAAGTGAATGGTTATTTTAATTTGATAGGTTAATAATACGAACGAACGAAACGCTTTCGTATTAGGCCTCCTGATACATGTTTCAATTTAGTAAAAAAAGGTGATGATGATGAAGTTGTATTATTATGTGATATTTTACATAGAATTCTAATAATATCAGATGTAAGTAACCTTATGGAAATCTATATTGTACTTTTTATTTCTCCTCGACCTTAATTTTGCGTTCGCATGTGGTTTACGTATTAAAATACAACTTGTGCAATTAATGCAGTTAATGTAGTTGTATGCATTTTAGTTTATTAAAACTGAAACAGCTGTAAGTATTTTATTATTTTGAGAGTCTTCTGAAAGAAATACTCATATGGCTTTTTTTATACCAACAGATCTTTTTATCCCTTAATAGGGCAAAGGATAATTGCTTACCACCTCAGTTTTTTGAACATAAACAAAGAATCCTTCCATGTATACTTCCGTAAACGCAATATTTATAATGTGTATTATATTTATATTTCGCGTACTTATGATTATATATTTTTCGATTTTCATAAATAAGGTTAAAATAGGTCCCATTATAGAAATAAATAATAACACAAAAGCTGATTTTTCAATATTTTTTCCTCCGCCCTATTAAGGGGTTATAATTATAAATATTGGATAACCTCGACGGTAGGGATTATTTTGTCTAATTTTTTTTTATCTAAGAATTTAACTTTCCTGTTATGTAAAAACATAACCTTCATTTGGCAGTCGGGTAAAAATAACATGTGTATTTGTAACTCTGTGATATATATAGCAATAAGCTCAGTTTCTTTAAAATTTTCTCGGTTTTACAAACACATGCCAGTAACAATTTGCATAAATGTAATAAATCTACTTTCCCGTACGAAACCACCAACCAGCTCACATCTTTTGTATGGAGAAGGTTTTGTTTTTGAGATTTCGATATTGATAATTTAGTTAGTAGTGTGAGGTAGGATATCTCAACTTTCGTAAGCATTGTTTGAAAAAACCGGTCAAGTGCGAGTCGGACTCGCGCACGAAGGGTTCCGCTCCATTATCAATAAAAACGAGCAAGAAAATCACGTTTGTTGTATGGGAGCCCCCTTAAATATTTATTTTATTCTTGTTTTTAGTATTTGTTGTTATAGCGGCAACAGAAATACATCATCTGTGAAAATTCCAACTGTCCAGCTACCACGGTTCATAATATGTGATACAGCCTGGTGACAGACGGACAGACATACAGAACATACAGACGGACCATACAGACAGACAGACAGAAAGACAGACAAATAGACAGACAGACAGATGGACAGCGGAGCCTCAGTAATAGGGTCCCGTTTTACCCTTTGGGTACGAAACCCTAAAAAGATCAAGTAAACGCCATTTCTCTTAGCTATGTTTGAGTATTATGTCTATCCTAAAATTAGAACTTAAGGAGACCAATTTTGTCATAACCTCTATTTCCGAAGAAGATTGGTACTATCATCGAAACTCGAGAGCTATACTCAAAGTCAAGTGCTTATGGTACACTACAAAGGGTCTAGAATTCGAAAATTTTGACAGCTTTGCTATTGTTTGGCGTTTACTGGCCATTTAAAAGATACATTGAAAATCGACCTGCCCGTCGTCAAAATCAATATTAAAAACTGTCTGTCTGTCCTAAAACAATAAAAAAATTAATATCGTCTCACCGTAAGAAACTTTGAGGAAGATAAGCCGCTTCTGAGTGCAGCAACCTTTACAGAAAAGTGCCTCTTCATTTCCCTCTCCATTGCTGTTTGTTGGCGCACAGAGCCAATCGCGAATTATTTGACCAAAAAAGATATGAAAACAAGTAAAAACCGGCCAAGTTTGTATGTATATATGTCAAAAAAGCATTAATCATTTGTTGTGATGCTGGTCGCCAACATGGCCTCTTCCTTTTTAGCGGCTGTTCAAAACCACATCTTATCTAAAAAAGTTTATTCCGTTATAGTCTTGTTTAAATGCTGATCACATTGTCCTGCAGTCCTAACCAAACACTCAGAGATCTAAAAAGAGCAGCGCTCAGATCTTGAATGGCGAAGCACTTGACACGAAAAGTGGCTCTTGAAAGGAGATGTTACCACTTCACGCTTCTGTCTATGAATGTACTCTGATAGTTTCGATTGTTTTAGTCTTAGATCAGAGAATTGTTTTAGTGTTTTCACAATAAAAAAATTTAAATTAAATTTGTTTGAGTACTTAGTGCTGTTCAAAAGTTAATTATACTTGTTGGTGAACTAATTTACCTTTTTAATGTGGTTATTGATTATAACCATGAGCTTTTAAGATTTATTGTAGTATTAAAACTTGGACTTTACTTTTTGCATAGTTTGACGTAATAACAATTTAAACTTTACTGTACAGATTAAAATCGTAGAAAAGGTGAACTTAATACCATCAAGAATTCACTGCCAGTCGATCATTAGGCTAAACTGAAATGTTTTGGGATGCGACATATCGTTTGAAAAAGTGAACTTATAAAATCATAGCTAAAATTACACACAATACAGGGTGTACAAAAGAATGGGACACTCCTTAAAACCACGTGATCAGCTGGTCATATACAACAACTTTTCCTATGGAAGCAACATCGAAATCGTAATTTAATTTTTAGATGCTCCATACATTATCGTCGAGGTATGCGAGTAAGTTTGTATGGAGAAGCTGAAAAAAAATTATCGATTTCGATGTTGCTCCCATAGAAAAAGTTGTTGTATATGACCAGCTGATCACGTGGTTTTAAGGAGTGTCCTATTCTCTTGTACACCCTGTATATCCAATGACACCATAATATAAACTAAATAATATAATACCTAAACTAGAAAAACCTAACAAACAAACATAAAGAGAGGTCGGTTCATGATGACGATTTCATTTACCTTGGAAATGAGTTCATACTGACACTTACACTAATTTGTTACAGTTTATACATAATAGCCAAGTCTCAGGTGTGCAAAAATGTAATAACATCTCTTAATAGCCACACAATTAAACGTTACAGAGAACGCTATACCATTATTCACTTTCCCACCTAAATAGCGTTACAATAATTAACGAATGCGCACGATACATCACACGCAGTATTTAAGCCCTAAAATTATGATACACAAGCACAATTCACTGTTATTTATGTAATAACTTAGCTGGCTCTTACACAGAAATAAAGGTAATATTCGTGGAAAATGTGTCGATTCTCAAAAAAAAAGGAACCTAAAGTAGCTTCAAATATCACCTAAGCAATACCAACAAACATATTAACCTCTATTTTGCTAATAAAAGGAGTCACATTAGGTACTATTGTCGAAAAGTGACTTCAGTCTTAAAGTGACAGCGCTTATCACCTAAGCAGTAGAAACAAACTAGACTATTTTGTTACAGAGTTGGTTCAAATTATTAATCGTCGATTAGTGAAGTGTGGTGCCGGCACGTTAAAAAAATTGCACCACCCCTTCTCTTCCTATGGGTGTTCGTAAGAGCCGACTACAGGAGGACCGCCACAAGAAGACGGGCAGCAGCGTCTCCTCTTCACCATTGGCCAAACTGCGATCGCCAACCCGCCTGCCAAGCGTGGCGATTATGGCAAAATCCTCCTTTTGGAGAGGCCTGTGTCCAGCAGTGTACTGATATAGGCTAGTGATGAGTGAAGTGAGGTCGAAGTGATTGCGGTTTTGTTTAGAGAATCGACAGGCTGTATCCAAAACAGTTTGTCAGGCCGTTTCCCGTTGCTTCGCTCGCGGCGAATCATCATATCAGCCTGTTGCAGTCCACTGCTGGACATAGGCCTCCCCCAAGGAGCGCCACAGCGCACGATCTCCCGCCCTTTGCATCCAGTCGCTGTCAGCTGCCGTCTTCAGGTCATCGGTCCATCTAGCCGGGGGGCGTCCTACACTACGTTTGCCTAAGCGTGGTCTCCATTCGAGAACCTTCCTGCTCCATACTCCATATTCGCGGCGAATACTAAAAGGCAAATAGTATAATTGTTTTTACATTCAAAGTTTTTTTTTTTACATTTAGTTGTATGTTTGTGACATCTATGTTTAGCGCATTCTATTTCGCAAAATTTGTAAACGTATATTTTTTGATAAAAAGTAACCTTTGTCCGTTCAAAAGTTTTATTAAAATAATAAATAAAAAAATGTTTCCACAATCACACCAATAAGCTAGTCCTATAAGCAAATCAGTACTATGGCGACTAGATAACGGATAAACATACTAAATACGTCTATAAACATCGCTATTACAAATGCTCTTGCTCATCACACAAACATTTGCTCCTTGCGGAGTTAGAACCGGCTACCGCCAGGCTTTGTAGTCCGGAGCGCAGACCACTAGGTACTGTAGAGGTTTATAGCCGAGCGAGTAAAACCTCTACGTCTACCAAGGTATGTTCGATATATAAAAGTTGCTTTTGAATATTTTTGAGTGACGCGTAAGAAAAAACATTGGATTTTTATGATGGAGATTACAATAAAATATATATGATAAAAGTTATAAAATAATCATAAAGAAGTAATTTAAATGAATTAATAATTGAAAGCAGCCAGCAGAATAACAGAGCTAAGTATAGTTGTTATATGTATTGTGTTAGAATATAGTTTGACTGAATATAATACGAGAATCCGAAATAATTGGTATAAGTTATTTCCAACCTCTGAGTCTACGAACCCCGCTACAGTACACAAGACTGTCGTCACACTGGATAAAGGTAATTGTTGGTTGAATGCTCTAAGAGGTAATTGGATACAGAATCATTTAATTTGAATGAGTGTATGAATTTCAACCACCTTGAGTGATCGGAATTAATTATAAGTAAATATCCTTGTATAAATACACTTCGTTAAGGCGTTGTAAATTTACAGCAGTACCAAACCCAGTTTTATACAATCCGTCTTAAATGCGCTCCGAATACTGATCAGCGATCACAAAACACTCAAACATGTTTGCTTTACCGTCGACAGGGATGAAATCAGGGGTTTAATATAGAAAAAAAATACTTGTAATTAAAAAATCGTTTTTTTTTTACAATCACACTATTTATTTAGCCCGAAACTAAACATTTCGTGTATGGCGATAAGATAAAGGATAAAATACGATTCGAACCCGCAACCGCTTAGTTGTCCGGAACGCGCACAACTTTGAGTCCAAATGGTGCACGTATACTTTTCTCACTATAACATTACCGTACAACAGTTTTAAGTCAATAATTATGTTAGTGTTAAAAAAAAAGGAGCACAACTGTAGCAAATGTCTTCTTATGATAAATGTACGTAAACTGTAGCGATATCTACAATATTGTTTCCCAAAGAGTACGCTTTGATGCCTTGTGCTGCCATGAAGATTAAAAATAAAAGAAGTGCTCTCGTTTTGTGTAAACGCGAGCACTTCTTTTTTTCTTTTTTTTGACTTATAACTGAAAGCTTGTTGTCATTTATATACCAGAATAGCGTCATTTTGTAACTTACAAAAACTTAAACCTGCAGTGCAGGGTAAACTAAATCGTTTGAGAGCCGCTATACCGTATTTAGATATCATAAACACACTTATTACTTTTGTTTTTGAAATACGACTATGTATTATTATTACGTTTTTGAATTACGACTATACATGTACCATATTTTTTTACCATGTTTCAATATAAGGCAGTTTATTAGATCCGTTTCAGGTACAAGGATAAAAGATTTATTATTCTCACCCTGAGTGCGGCCCAGAGCGCAATAACTCAGTTGATAGCGAGCAAATTTGTTTTCTTCCGACTTATATGAATTGTGCGTGCGTGAGTCGTAAAGTACAGCATGCATACAGGGCGGTCGTATTATTAGTATTTTTGTTATTAAACCTAACGGTTTATTTACTTGAAATCTACTTCATTTATGGCTAAGCAATTGTTCTATTTATTTGTTGCTGTGTTCCTGGCAAACGACGATAATCAATCGTAGACTTGTACAGTCAACAGCACGTCGACCTACCCCAAAAGTAAAAATTCTCCAATAGATTTTCAACTCTAAGCCTGACATTTAGAGATCATTTTCAAATGAGAAAATTTGACATTTTGTGGTAGGTCGACGAGCTGTTGTCCGTACCTAGATGAAAAAATTAGAGGTTTAATAAATTAACGGTGGCTCAAAAGTTAAATTTACAAACTCTTTCTACTTTTCATAAAAATAAAAAAATCATATTGATGTAAACTTTCAATTAAGTCATTGATTTTCTAGTTCTATTGCTATTCATAGCACTATTTATATCTCATAGAGGCTGCTTCCAACCGGACAATTTGGAAGCCATATGAGACCTAAGTAAACTTTCTTCAAAATGATGATGATGATAACTTTTTATGACCTTTTTATGAAGTGTGAACGAACGCACTCTGTAACAAAATAGAATCTATGTTCGTTCGAACTTCTTCGGTGATACGCGCTGTCATTTTAACACTGAAGTTAGTAATTGACAATAGTAATTTGAACCCACTTTTTATCGAAATAGAGGCTATCACAGAACAAGTAAGACTCGCTACGCTCCGTGTTCTGTGGAGGCTATATTTGTTTGTATAGCTTAGGTGACATTTAAAGCAAGTTTACTTTCGTTTTTAGGGTTCCGTACCCAAAGGGTAAAACGGGACCCTATTACTAAGGCTCCGTCTGTATGTCCGTCTGTCGCCCAGCTATAGCTCATGAACCGTGATAGCTAGAGAGTGAATTTTCACAGATGATGTAATTCTGTTGCCGCTATAACAACAAATACTTAAAGACAGAATACAATAATTATTTAAGGGGGCTCCCATACAACAAACGTGATTTTTTGCCGTTTTTAAATGGTACGGAACCCTTCGTGCGCGAGACCGACTCGCACTTGGTTTTTCTTGAGAATCGACCCCCTGCACCGACATCGTATGGGTGTCAGCAGCTGTACCAGTCCGGTCAGTTTGGTTGGTCAGAAAAGAACAGGGCCCTATGTCTGCTCATTTAAAGTGGACTAATTTAATATCAATTGGATCTCATTGTAATTGCTTGACACATTTAATATTCTGCTACTAATTAACTGACTTAAATTAGGGACTAAAATTTGTTGCAGAATGCAAATGTATCAAACAATTACACATTTGGTATTCTGCTACTAATTTGAGACTTAAATTTAAGTATTAAGTTTATAGCAGAATAACAAATGCGTCAAAAAATTACAATGAGATCCAATTGATATTCAATTATGGCACTTTTAAATTAGCAGACTTGGGGCCCTGAACGGTACAACTGCCGGTTGGTGACAGAATCTACAGGAAGATTTGCTCGCTTCGGTGTGAGAGTAGTTTGAACAAAGGAGATATTAAAACAGAGGTGTGTTTGAATTGCAATTCGGTGCCTTTGTACGCGACACGTACTGGCAATTAGGCTGAGTTATATTACTCTGACTTCTTATGTATTGCATGAGGAAATGGCGTCGATACCTACCTCACATTTATCTAAAATGACGCCCTCCTAATGTTATTTATAATATACTAGCTGACAAGGCGAATTTCGTACCGCCTAACATTTTTTTTTCGTTAGCTTTTCCAACGTTTTTTTATTTATCCTGCTATTCGGGGCGGAGCAAATTCTAACCAAATTCAAATCCAACAAATTCTAAAGCTTGAAAATCGGTTAAGCCGGCCTCGAGTTATAAGTGTTGTAACAAACCCGACTGTGTTTTATATATTAAAGATGTCTTCTAATATTATAAATAGTGTGTCTTTAATCGTGAGGTATGAAGCCTCGGACAATATATCGATTATATTAGGCTAGTTGACACAACTAATCATTGACATACTTTTGATGTGCTGTCAAAACGCACCTCTGCCATATAATTTGTATGGCGATAGCAAGTTATAACGTCATTGTTAACCGGACACAACAGCTTGACTTTTAATTGATTTTGAAGCAAACAAAAATCAGATTCTTATAAAAAAACGTCAATTTACTGGGTAATTGCGCCTAAAATAATATGTCACATTTAAAAAAAAGTCTTGTATTTTTTATAATTACCTAGTGTCCACATCCCAATTGTCTTGAAGTCAGAAATTAACATTGAAAGGGACTCTTTATTATTTATTTTGCAGCTTTTGGAAATCTTGCAGCTAGATTTTTTTACGGATTTGAATATAATTTATAACGTTGACTTTTATTATAAAATTAAGAACTTCATCCTTCACCCGAGAAGAAGAAGACAGATTAAAAGAACATCAATCATTGAGAAATAAAGATCACTAGCATATAAAGTTACTTCAACTGCGAATAGGTACTTTAAGTACGAAATGTTTGTACCTATGTTTGAATGTATTATAAACCTAACGAGCATAGCAATATTTGGATATCTACATTACTGAGTACAGCTGAAAACATTCCACAACATCAAAATGTGTAGGGGAAATGTGTCCAAGAGAATTAATAAAAGCTAAAACGCTGTAAAAATCTGTGGAATATAAATGTTTTCGTACAAAGTCATCTTACGAATATAATTTGAAAAAAAAATCCTTACTTTCTCTAAAAACCAGAAGAATGTTTCTAGACCAAACATTTCTTTATAAAATAATTGATGATAAATTTGATTGCACCCAATTAATGAATAACATTTTCTTACGTACACCTAGTCAATCGCAACGTATCCGCGATACTCGAGCTCATAAGCTTTTTACACCCAAATAATGTCGAACTATAGCTGGTGCGCGCGCGCCTTTGCGTCGCATTATGCAATCGTATAATGACAATTTTCTTGACATAGATTTGTTTGGGCTTCCTCTTACGCAATTCAGGGCTAAAGTAGTTTTGCATCTTACAGAGTTACAGGACAGTAAGATCCAATAAAATAAAATTAATTATTACACTTTACCTTTGGAATGTATAATTTTGTATAATATTTTTTGCGAATAACGTAGTTGGTTACAAAATTGGTTAGAAAGTATGTGTTTCATGTTTTTGTTCTAAGCAATATGTTGTAATTATTTGTTGTTCCGAATAAAATAAAATAAAAAATAAAATGAAATAAAAATATAACGCTCGTAATTTAAACAATCAGCTAAGTAAAAATCATTTAACTTTTAGCTTTTCATATTAGAATTTTGAAATCTCTAATAATATAATTTTAATTTTTAAAAACCACACAAAGGATCATCTTCAATAGATAACTAGACTGCATTTTCATGCACAACTCCATAAAAAAACAATATTTTCTTAATAATAATTAAATATTACCTCTATAAGCACGTGTGTATCCTTGAAACTCAAACATAAGTTTCCTAATTTGTAAGATGAACAACGTTTATTCATAATTTCCTCAATACCTTTTCAGGTTGTTTGTGGTGTTGATGTTTCTCGCATAGCAAAAGTTGTTGTGTTTAGTTTTCATCCAATTGTAGACTTAAAAAGGATTACCTACCTTTTAATAAAAAAGGATGTTGTATTTTGTTTTAAATGTTTTGATTTTTTATGATTGCTATTATTTACTACTTAACAATTGCGAATAGTCCGAGCGCCACATTTTGTCCAAGAAAACTTCTAGTTCACGTTCAAAGTTTTACCACAATTTTTTGGTAATTTTACCTTGAAGGATCATCCCGGACACCTTTCCCTGCATACCATTTCGAACCATTATTCAGTACTTTTTGTCGCCACCGCACGCCAAGTGCAGAGCGTCAGCGATACCACTAACCGTAACTTTTTGCAGATGCAAGCGGCAAATGGGAATACGCTCTGAAATTCCCATCTATCCTGTTTGTCATAGGAGAAAAACCAAATATGCTAAGGCTGTCGGTGGATTATGCATGCACTTTTAGCAGAGCTGACCATAGATTATGATAATGACGACATTTGTATGTTATACGGCCTTCGTTGTTATTGAAAACGGTTTTCTCTCCCGAGTCTTGAGATGAAAGAGGTTCTGATATGTAAAATGTATTATATATTTCTGTTTTTCGTCACAATCTTAAGAAATGAAAAAAAACTATTCGCAAATCAACGTTTTGTTGATAAGCGAATAGTTTTTTTTTTCATCTCAGTTTGTTTAAAGTATACAATGTTGAGCGCCATAGCCATTGGCATTGGCCATTGGGCCATTATAGTGGCTCGGCCCTTTCTTTCACATAAGAAGTAGGGCGAGCCTAAATAAATGTGTTTGGATTAGAGTTACCGAGCTGACCTAGTAATTCAGTATCCCTATTATCGATAGTATCAATACTATTAGCAATTGGTTTTGACGAGTCCCATACATCTGCAATAAAACGCCCCACGCACACTGAGGTAAACATTATAGTACCTATATAGTGTTTATTTATATTATATTTTATGGTTATTATTATGTATGTTGTATTAAGGTTTATACTTATGGAAATTGTAATTGTAGGTATGTATATAAAGTTTCACAATAAGCACTCTGAACAACTATCCCCTTTCTTTATAGTTGTCCTCTACCTGAAGGTTGTCTGGAAGAAATTGTACATCTTTATGTAAATAAAAACTGTAACTTTTTTGTTTGGTGTGTAATAAAGAGTATCTATATCTATCTATCTATCTAAATGCCCATGCATCACGCACATTTGACGACGAGAAGCGAGCATGCCGGACTTTGCGACGCCGTGTCTGTGTTCGATTCCCGGTCAGGTCAATTTAGATCTTTTCTATATAGTCTCGGGTCTGGGTATTGTGTTTTCATCAGTACTATGATAACTTATAAACAAATCTTAAAGTAACTTAAAGCGGACGGATAAGTCTGTTTAAGTTTAAGGTGGACTTTGCATAATGACTCCTTAAATACAATTAACGCTAAACACATTCAAAAACTTTAAGAAAACACATTTGTTATTTTTTCATATGGCAGTGTTATTGAACTAAAATGTTTCATTAACAAACTTCACCAAGAAGTCTACCAAAAGAACACATCTGAAGAGTTCTAACAGTAGGGTCTCGGGATCCTACTCTCAACCCTCGTCTCGTGACCCTAACACCCCTTATTGCATTCCGACGGAGGCAGTACACGCGCGTATGTAGACATGAGTGGGGCCATTAAACAAGCGTCTTCATAGGCATTTATATACAGTAGTTTTGGCCTGACCACTGATTAGCAAGCAAGCACGTAAAACAGACGGCCGATAGAGCAAAAAAGTTCTGGAATAGAGGCCACGTACTGGCAAGCGCAGTGTGGGACGTCCACCCACAAGGTGGACAGACGACCTGGTAGGTTGCAGGAAGCCGTTGGACGCCAACGTCACAATCAATCTGGACGAAACTAGGGGAGGCCTATGTTCAGCAGTAGACTTCCTGTGGCTGAAATGATGGTAATGACTAATCGCGAGGGGTGACAGACAAAACATATAGACTGAAATGAGGAGCGCTAGATATCAGAAAAGGAAGACGCTCTCTCTCTCTCTCGTCCTGGCTATATGGGATCCCACACGGTGGTGGGGTTAGCTTTCCGTATCTTTCTGTTCCACTTCACTTTGTCCTCGACATCGTCTGCGGAAACCTCGCACTCCCTCATGCCCTTTAGCACTAATTTGTCTTAGGTCTTCCTCAGGATCTTCGACCGGGGCGGAAAGCTCCAGTGCCAAATTTCCTACGAAATAGGTACAATGGGAAAATTTTATACTTATTTACTAATTAATTAATAACTAATTACTTTAATCATATCGAGCACATTTCATCCGCCAACGACTATTGCCATAAGTATTGCGCGCACACACTAACACAAAACGCAAAGGTTATTCAAATTTTATTGTGGTTAAAGTAGCCATAGTTTCTAAGTACTAAGCTACGTGAAAAAGTGAATTAAAACAAATGTTTAAAAAGTAATAACAGCCTTAGGGCCAACAAATGGATCATTTCTCACAGAGCTCGCAAATAGTGTTAAGAAAGCGAAAGAATGTTTATTTTTACACTTATTTACCTAGCGATCTTAAATTGTAATTTAATAAATTCATCAGCTATGTAATTTAAAAAAATATTGTCAGAAAATTATTTTCATTTAAAATTTTTTTCGCATGAACAGTTTTTATTTTTAAAGTGTTTTAAGAGTCGTAAGTTTTATCTTTATAACTTGTTATTATTATGCCTGAATTTAAACAGACTCTTCGCTTCTTTCGTGGCCCAACCAACTCCCGGGCGTATTTATACCATTAGGTATATATATATATATATATATATATCCAACTAAGAAAAAGAGTAATAAGACGTACGAGTTTTAATTTTAGCTTCCTTTATCGCCTTACTGTCTTATTCAGAGTGCATTTACTAGTCCAGACTAAGGTTAACCCACTGATTTTTGTACGTTATTACAGTGGTTTTACCTTAGTCCCGGAATAGCAAATGCACTCTGAATAAGACACTTATGGCCTTACTACAAAAAGATAGACTAGTTTTGAATACTTGTCAAAAGATTAGTCAACCAATTTGAAATGTTGACACATCAGACATTCGAGACATATTAGTAAGAAACATTTCAAATTGGTTAACTTATCGTTAGACAAGTGTTCAGCACTAGTCTACTATCTTTTTTTAGTAAGGCCATTCGGGTTTATAACAATTCAAAATAAAAGCTAGGTATTGAATGTACTAGGTATGTTATTTCGACGACCTCCATAGCCAAGAGGCGAGCACGCCGGACTGTATATGGCGTCGCCATTTCTGAGGTTTCAGATTCGATCCCCGGTCGGGTCAATGTAGGAAATGAACTTTTCTATATTGTCTCGGGTCTGTGTGTTGTGGTACCGTCGTTGTTTCTGCTTTCTATAACACAAGGTGCTTTAGCTACTTACCTTAGGATCAGAGCAATGTATGTGACGTTATGCAATACTAAAAAAAAAATTGACTTGACTTAAATAGCCTTAAACGCATATGGCCTTACTACAAAAAGGATAGATTAGCGTGAAACACTCGTCTAGAATTAATCAACCAATTTGAAATGTTGACACATCTGACATTCGAGACATATTACTAACAAACATTTCAAAATGGTTGTCTTATCTGTAAACAGGTGTTCAACACGTGTCTATCTTTTTGTAGTAAGGCCGAAAGAGTCCATGTTTGTTTTTCGTATCAAGTTAGGTATGTAAACCGAACTTTTTTTAAATAATCTTTGTGTGCTAAGAGACCCACTTGCAAAACTTATTATTTTGTGCCCTTTAATATATTACAAGGATTTAAATTCCTTAGCCCACAATATTATCCGTAAGCTCTGATAGAGCATGCTTTTGGCATTAAATATGCCGTTTGTTTCCCTTTATATTTGCTAAGTAGCATCACAAAGTAAGTATTATACGCAGTATCAAGAAAATAAATCCCACTAATACTAAAATGCGAAAGTTTGTGAGGATGTTTGGATGTTTGTGAATCAATCGCGCGTAAACGGTTGACCGGATTTGGATGAAGTTTTGCACACATATAGAATCTCGATAAACATAAAGGATACTTTAAACTCGGTACCATGTCCCGTGGGAAACTTTTATATAAACATATTGTTCTCATTTTTTTTACAATTGGACACCATACCAAATATCCTGTAGTCCACACAAACGAAGTTGCTGACACAGGTAGTAAATAAAAGATTTAAAAAATATTACGGGCGACGCAGTGTATTTGACTCTTAAAATTGTAACTACTATTGATATTAACACCAAACGACGAAATGGAAACTACAGGGGTTACCATGAAGGCTTACCTTGTTAACGTAAAACCATAAATCACTTTTAAGGATATCCTGCACATTTAGGAACAGCTTTTACTATTAAGCTTACGTCACATAACAAAAAATAACGATGCCTTGTATGTATTCGTCAAACAAAGTTAATTACTATTTCCCATGAAAAAGTAAATTTGTTTCTCCCGAATGTTTCGATGAGGGCGCCATAGTAAAACAACCTAAGAAAAGGACTCACTTGTTGAACTCCTCAGCCTTGTATACCCAAAAGGTACCTAAACTACAACTGTCCCGCCAATTCAAAGTCCCAATTAACCCCATTGTGCAAGTGTTCAAGCGAATTACCACGTGATCGTTCAAAAAGCATTTCAAACACATCTGTACGTCCGATACTCGTCTTTTGTCACGTTTTGACCCATATTGACCCTACTCACTCTTATGCAAACGTTACAATATGCCACAGAGATTAGATTTGCGGCAGAACAACTTAATATTTTGTTTAATTGGAAACCAATTATTGAATAAATAGATACTTTAGAAATGTTTATTTTTTAAAACATTGAATTATAAACTTTATCTGATCGTATCTCCCTGCTGCGATGTGGTTGACGCACGGTATTTCGTGCAGCTATAGTACTGAAATATTCTCCCGCCATGCAAACCTTAACGATGTCAACTACAGAACTCTTACTTACCCTATTAGTGAACTGAAAAACCTGGCGTGAAGTGAAGGGCAGGAGGCCTGATGTTATGACCTTCTTTCTGTAGAGAATGGGTTAGCACCTGGTGTGGGATGTAACATATGTTGACACACTGGCCCCGTCTCATCCTCCACAAAACTCGTCAGGGATTGACACTGCTGCTGCATCAGCACAGTTCCTTAAACGCCAGTAATATCTAGATCTATAGACGGAGATATAGAACCACTTTTTGTATTAAAATATTGTAAAATATTTTTCTTTCGATTTAGTATTCATTTGAGCTAACCATTCATTGTATTACATCGAAATACTATCTGAACGTATATAAAACTAGACGTATAATGTTAATTTATATTAATACAATAATCACCCCGACATTTCAGCAACTCTGTGGCGTTCTAAGCCGAGTGCCCCCGACTTGTCCAAACCTTCCCGGTTAATGAGAATATGCTAATAGTCTAATAGAATTCGTGGCCTATCGAAAAACAGGGAATTTAAAACGTCACTGGCATTTATGGAGCTATTGAATAGCTGTTTTGGAGAGCTTGATACATACTAGTATAAGCCCGTGGTTTTGCTTCCTCCCACTCAGTTTGCGCACACATTTGAGTGACGTGGCCATTGTTATTCAATTTAAATCTTTTTTTTCGAGCATACGGGCTAAATATTAAATACTACGTATAATTACAAATACATAAATCATTCTAGGGCATGCTTCAGCTGCCGCAGCAGCAGATGGGACAAATATCGAAATAATACTAAAAAGAACGATATCCCACAAAAAAACATCTTATTGGAGTATCATTTTTAGGGTTCCGTAATCAACACGAAACTAACAGACAAATGGTTATGATCTCGAAGTAAGGAATAGACATTATTATGTTAGTACCAGGGCCATAACCATGAACTCTTAAAAACAATCTCAAAGTTGTCAAATCTGTCAATTTTGGTACGTCATTTCATACAAAATTTGACAGAAATGATAATATTTGACAGATTTGTGATTGTTTTAACAGTTCATGGTTAGGGCCCAGGTAGTGCATTCAGCCGGTTGCACCTCCCAGCATTCGACTGACTCAAAGCGGGAAACGAATCCGAGACTTTTCATTCCGGAATCACATGACTGACCAATAAAATGTAGTCCAATCCCAACTTTAATTAGCCCCCAAACAAGGAAAAACACCCTGTCAAAAGTACCTCAGATTTATGTGGGAACCCCAAAACTTGGAGAGTTGAAGAGGCAATATACGCAGACCCAAGAATGTGAGGACCTTGAGTGCACTACTCAAAAGGTGTTAAACCCTCATGAAAAAGGACGCCTATGGCATATGTTATTGTTTTAGTGGCCTTAGTCCCATATTAAAGATTGGATCAGTGTAAGGATTGAAAGCTATAGTAAAAGCTAAAGAATGATAAAATACTGGCTTAAAGTAAAAAAAACCGGCCAAGTGCGTGTCGTGCCACGCGCAGTATAGTCACAAATTACGTATAGCGCCGGCGTATTTTTTCTATTTTGTGGTATTACATAGTTTAGCTTTTGGGGGGGGACGCCCTACTCGAGCAAAAATTGGCACTTTTAAGTTTAATATTGTCTTAGCAACCCCTAAGTCATTTAAAAGGACCTATAATTTTTTGACGATACCCCGATGGGATAGACGATGAAAAATCCAATTAATCAAAAATCAAATCCAAATTATTTTAGGTCCGGAAGTAAGTAAATGTTTAGATTCCCTTGCAAGTGTTATAAGTACGGCATAAGAGTATTTTTGGGGTTCCGTACCTCTAAAGGAAAAAGGAACCCTCATAGGATCACTTTGTTGTACGTCCGTCCGTCTACATCTTTTTTTACGTTAACTTAGAAGTTTGTTTTTTTCACAGCCTAAAGATACTGTAGACCTGAGTAAAATCGTTTTAATTTCAACTCGATATCTCCACGCGTTCCCAATCTAAAAGTTCTTAACAGACAAACGGACAGACGGACAACAAAGTGCTCCTATAAGTGTTCCGTTTTTTCCTTTTGGTACGGAACCCTAAAACCACGCTCTATAATTAATGTCTGTGTAATGAATGATCACATATTTTTTTTACTTAAGAAATAATAAATTAACACAAGAAAAAAGGTAATTGTCTCATTAGAAATTTTATCATAAGAAAATCTCAGTGTACAGAACTAAAGTAAAATGTAACACATTAAAAATGAAAAATGTCTGGTTATTTCAAAGACGAGTCTAAGGAAGATAGGACAAAGTGGTGTTTTATGCAAAATAAATGGATTTCTCCAGTAGCACAGAGTACTTGGTCGACCGCGTGCCTTGGAAAATGCTTCAATTATAATTTAGCTATTAACATTTGTTAATAAGTTCATTAATTGATTAATTTATTGGAAGGATACAATCAGAAGAAAGTCATTTGACAGAAAACTAAAGGAATCTATATACTATATTATCTGCATTGGCTCTAGAAGTAAAGTAAAGTATGCCTTTATACGTCCCACTGCAGGGCACAGGCCTCACCTCAACTATGAGGTGGTTTGGCCCATACTCCACCACGTGAGCCCGTGCGGATTGGTGAAGGGGTGTTGTAACTAAGTGACTAAACCAGTAACTAAACCTTACTGTCAGATGTAATCAAGCCGCCATACGGCCTCTGACTAGGCTTCGCGACTAATATCAAGCGATATCAGCGGGGACCACCTTTTAACGTGCCTTCCGAAGCACAGAGATGCTCGTGTTAAATGTCACTAAATATGGTCAGAATGGTCACCCATCCACTTACAACCGCGGCGTAGGTTGCTTAACTTTAGGAATCGATACCAAAGCGCTGCCGCCACTGAGCTACGAGCACCTCGAAATATTTAGCTCTAATGACAAAAAAAATATCTGTATAGAATAAATTAATTGTTCTACAATAACATCAATAAATATTTAGCCCTAAACTAAGCTAAGCTTGTACTATGGCGACTAGATAACGGATAAACATACCTAAATACATTTATAAACGTCAATGACATGGGTACAAATGCTCGTGCTCATCACACAAGCATTTGCGCCTCGCGGAATTCGAATCCGCAACTGCCAGGCTTTGTAGTCCGGAGCGCGAACCACTACATCCGGTCGTCATTATGAGGCTCAACATGAGCCACAAAAGTAAGTGAATATTCAGCAAAATAAAAATGAAACTAAGTTACTGTGCTTAGCTTATTTTTGTATTTGTAATAATTGAAAACGCATAAGTTTTTGTTGAAAAGGTCTGCAATTACGAATACAAAACCAGACAGAGTTTAATAATACTGTTGTTAATTCATGTTCAATTTAATTATTGTAATCAGAAAGATTTATGAAGTCATCTAAATATTAATAAAACTTTTTAAATCACAAGAAAAACCACTCTTTAAAATGTAAGCTTTTAAAAAAGGCTATAAGAACTTTATATCTGAGATGTTTCATTTAATTATTCAGGCTAGAATAGAGTTTGCATTTATAAAGTCTTAAGTTACAGTGAAGTATTTTACTTTGGCTCACCGAAGTTGGTATTTTTCTGACTTGTTAACGAAATGAGACGTATTTCATTGTAGCTATGTTCTTCTTCTCGCAGTTCAAGAGATTCTTATCTTGTCTTTCCAAGATTCCATAACTTAGCCTTAACCACCACCTCCACTAAATAACTATGATCAGTGTGATTCTTCGTCTATGATGGCCACTGATTGCCTAACTAATAACAGATAGGATAAGGGGACTTAAATACAAAACACTTTATTTGCCATTATACAGGGTGTCCAAGAGAATGGGGCACTCCTTAAAACCACGTGATCAGCTGGTCATATCCAACAACTTTTTCTATGGGAGCAACATCGAAATGGAGATTTTTTTTTCAGCTTCTCCATACAAACCTACTCGCATACCTCGATGATGTATGGAGCATCTGAAAATAAAATCACGATTTCGATGTTGCTCCCATAGGAAAAGTTGTTGTATATGCTGATCACGTGGTTTTATGGAGTGTCCCATTCTTTTGTACATCCTGTATAGGGTGTGTTCAAAACACCACAACCACTTGCGCACCACCAGATTAGTTTAGTACGAGATTAAGACATCATTCTGTCTCTATCATTGTCATAAAACCTGACAGCAATGAAATGATATTGATACCGTGTTAGTGGATAGTTGTGGATTAAATTCGCTAATCCTGTGATGCGCAAATGGGTCTTATTGCATCAGATTGCGAATATGAAAGAATCATTGTTTCCATAAAAATGATGATCAAAGCAGAGTCCGTTTGGATTGTCATTGGTGTAAGAAAAACTCCTTTGTCTCCATTTTGGTGAAAGTACTAAAATTCCCGATTTTTTAGTCATGGGAAAATCTAAAAACAATATGTTCACCTGCAAGTTCCCAGCTTATATAACTTTTCGTATTTAAAAATACCAATAAATCTTTGTTAACTGAACCCTAAAAAGATTCTTCCGGACAGTTAATGGGAAATATGGTAATTCCCGCTGGAAGGCAACAGGTTCTATCTTGCGATATTGTTCACTATCTCTATATTTTTGAGCGTGTTTTAAAATATGAGGCTTATTAACATTTAGTGGTTTTATAAGTTTAAACAGAGTGTACAAAAGAATGGGACACTCCTTCAAACCTCGTGATCAGCTGGTAATATACAACAACTTTTCCTATGGGAGCAACATCGAAATCGTGATTTTATTTTCAGATGCTCCATAATAATTATCATCGAGGTAAGGGAGTAAGTTTGTATGGAGCAGCTAAAAAAAAATCTCGATTTCGAAGTTGCTTCCACAGGAAAAGTTGTTGTATATTACAAGCTGATCAATAGTGGTTTTAAGGAGTGTCCCATTCTCTTGTACACCCTGTATACAGGGCTATGCTACATTAGCATGCTAAAGTGCCTTTGTGTTGCACCTATCGCAGAACCGATGAAAGGTGGAGTTAACGGGATCTTGAGTGGAGACCTATTGTCTCAGCAAACGTAGTGTGGGCGTGCTCTGGGGCGGTCTTTGGGAAGGTTTACGTCCAGCAGTGGACTGCATAGTCGGAATAGTAGCACTTGAGGGTTCTGAATAGTTCACATGTGGGATGCACCCCAGCTCGATAGACCGACGATTATAGGATGGTGGCTGGCAGAAGTTTGCCTCTTTGAGTCCAACAGAGGACAGAAATAGTCTGCGATGATAAACACGTCTGTTTTTTTTTCTAGACATTAAAATGTTAATAAATAATCGGATAGGTCCACTCTATTCTAAAAAAAATTGTGACATGTAAAAGTGCCATTGATGCCCAATTTACAAAAATAAATGACTTTGACTTTGACTTGACTTTGACTTTAGACTAGCGTGCTGCTCCGAAACTATGAGGTGGAAAACTTTCGCGTTTGGGGTTATTTTATGTTTTGATGAGTCCAATATAATATATTAATATATAAAACAAAGTCGTGTTTGTTACAACTCTTATAGCTCGAGAACAGCTGGACCGATTTTCATGGTTTATAATTTGTTTAATGTGTCTCCCGAATAGCAGAATAAATAATAAAAAAATTGGAAAACTGACGAAAAAAAATATATTAACTGTTAAGCGGTACGCGGTACGACGTCCGCCGGGTCAGCTAGTCCTAATAATATTATAAATGCGAAAGATTGTAAGTATGGATGGATGTTTATTACTCTTTCACGCAAAAACCACTGAACGGATTTGGATGAAATTTTGCATACATAGGTATAGATATAATAGTTCTATTAGAACTTGAAGTTGGGATTGGATCGGACTGTTTAAGTGTTGTGTGTGACTTTGATTATATTTCTTTATAGTTGTTATTAGGTTAAGAATGTATGGAAACTGTTTCTGAAATAAATAATTTCAATTTCAAAAAAATAGAATATGATCTGGATTAACATATAGGATTTTTATCTCCGATAAATGATCCTGTGAGATACATTGAATAAACTAAAGATCACGCGAGCGAAGTCGCAGGCAACAATTTGTAAATTAAATTAAAATAAAACAGCTTGTATATTATAAAAATGAGTGTTTTCTCAAAAAAATATTGGATATTCTGCGTTCATAATCGTAGTTTTTCAAAGTTACACACTACAGATTATTGACTCTTGTTATAAGACGACCTCCGTACCCGAGAGTTCCCGATCGGTAATGCAGAAAAAAAGTTCTCTATACTGTCACGGATCTGGGTGTTGTGGTATCGTTGTTGTTTCTGTTGTAGGTCATGGGTCAGAGTATTAGAGCAATGTATGTGACGTTGTTCAATATGTATTATTTTATTTATTATAAAGGGGACATAATAAAATCAAAGACAGTCTGTTACTTATTTGCAAACTTCAACCATGCAAAACGACAATAAACGAGTAGAGAAAGGGCCGCCGAGGTTTAACGAGAAAAAAGGAAAGTTTATTTTTATTTACAAAGCGACAAAGGAACAGCGCCGTGACGAAGTATCGAGAGATGGTAATATACCTACAGAATTAAAACTAAATATATATTTAAGAAACCGGCCAAGTGCGAGTCGGACTCGCGCACGGATGGTTCCGTACCAATTATCTATAAAAAAGGCAAAAAAACACGTTTGTTGTATGGGAGCCTCCTTAATTATTTATTGTATTCTGTTTTTTAATATTTTTTGTTATAGCGGCAACAGAAATACATCATCTGTGAAAATTTCAACTCTTTAACTATCACGGTTCATGAGACACAGCCTGGTGACAGACGGACAGCGGAACCTTAGTAATATCCCGTTTTCCCTTTGGGTACGGAACCCTAAAAATAACGTTAGATACTCTGTTTAAGGGCTCTGGGGTTTTACTTGTGGTAAATCGACATCGTAATAGTCTCAGAGACGATGACGAATTTAGATATCGTATCGCTACGACGCGATTGCCACTTGTTTAAAGTTACCTGAGCTTAGTGACATCTCAACCCCGTTTCCATTAGGTTCCGTAGGTTCTTAGACGAGATTGGTCCAAACTCCAAACAGAAGCACCAAAGTTCTCGATCTTTGTCAACCACTTGAACTCAACTTGAAAGTTTGCATAGTCTTTAGTTCAAGTGAGTCAGAAACTCATCTGTCCAAGTGTCCAACTAAGGACACGTACCTAATTGTAAAGGTGTGTCCATACACAGCGCAGCAAACGTGCGCGGCGTGTCTCAGATAAGCTGCTCAGTTGTAACGCGCAAACATCTCTGGGGGGTAACCATGAACTCTTAAAACAATCTCAAATCTGTCAAATCTTGTCAAATCTGACAAATTTCGTACGCAATGACGTACAAAATTGACAGATTTGAGATTGTTTTAAGAGTTTATGGTTAACCTGCTGGATCATAAAAATATATTATCCAAACTCCTCCTTTTTTGACGACCTCTGTAGCCGAGAGGCGAGCATGCCGGGGAATATGGCGCCATCTCTGAGGTTCCGGATTTGATTTGACCCTAGTCGGGTCAATCTAGAAAACGATTTTTTTTATATTGTCTCGGGTCTGGGTGTTGTGGTACCGTCGTTGTTTCTGATTTATATAACACAAGTGCTTCAGCTACTTAACATAGGATCAGAGCAATGTATGTCATGTTGTCCAGTATTTTTTTTTAAACTAGTCACGTAGTCACGTGATAAATTTGTGCCCTGCGAATGCCGCGCGTAGCTGCTGTGCTGTGTTCGGTGTGGGTACACCTTAAGGTCTTCAAACGGCTTATCGACTGCAAAATATTAGAAGCCCCTAGCCCTTAAATTGTCCCGAAGCAGTGGTAGGGAAAAACATTTTATTGGGACGGGTAAAAGTGCCTTTTATAGCCAATTTGAAAAAATAAATAATTTTAATGATTTTCGTTTTTGATTTTTTAATATTATAAATGCGAAAATTTCTGAGAATTGATGCATGGATTAATGTTTCTTTCTCTTTCACGCAAAAACTATCTACTCACTGGAAAAAATAGGTAGGCTACAATTTATAAAGATTTTGTGTAATTCGGCAATGCAATTGTGAATAAACTAAAGATCACACAAACGAAATTGCGGGCAACAGCTAGTTGTAACGAAAAGGCATTGTCAAACAGTTAATTTGGTAGATTGATGTTAGCTGCAGTTGACGTGCTAATTAACTACTCTCTCTCACACACACACACACATACACACACAGACAAACAGACGTCGAGAAACGTTCTGCATGTTGTATGTGTGCCTTGATAATTGTAGCACTGGGCACTAACCATGAACTGTTAAAACAATCACAAATCTGTCAAACATTATCATTTCTGTCAAATTTTGTATGAAATGACGTACCAAAATTGACAGATTTGACAACTTTGAGATTGTTTTAAGAGTTCATGGTTATGGCCCTGGATGTTGAAAAAGAGACATAGGTACATCTACATTTTGTTTTTCTTAAATTAATTTTTTAGCAATTACCTACATGCTAGGATAATTCAAGATGATATTATACTTGAAAAAAAGGAATGGTCGTGGGTTCGGGTCCCATCTGAGGCGTTCGAATTTTTTTAAGTATTATAATATCATATTGGTCTTCTTATAAATGTAACAAATTAAATTATGGGACCAAAGAGAAGGCTAGCCTGGAAGAGTATGTCTTTTATTAAACCTAACACCCTGTAGGTATTCTTATATTCATCATCATCATCACCAGCCTATATCAGTCCACTGCTGGACACAGGCCTCTCCAAAAGGAGGATTTTGCCATAATCGCCACGCTTGGCAGGCGGGTTGGCGATCGCAGTTTGGCCAATGGTGGAGAGAAGACGCTGCTGCCCGTCTTCTTGTGGCGGTTCTCCTGTAGTCGCCTCTTACGACACCCATAGGAAGAGAAGGGGTGGTGCTATTCTTTTAACGTCCCGGCACCACACGACACGTATTCTTATATTACGCTACGTTAATATCAAGCTTCGTCACGACTGTTCATTAAAACCTTTAATTTTTTACATTAAAACATATATTCTATTTTTGTTACAGGTAAGAACACGATGTCTACCACTATAACAAATAAATTGATGTAATGAGTAAGTATTTTTTTGATATTCAAAAAAAAAGAATAAATGCACAAACAGTTATTAGACACAGTGCTTCATCATCATCATCGTTTCAACGCTCCGCTTGCCGCTTGTTCGTAGCTAGGTAGCAATAAATGTTAAAAAAGTGGTTTCATCAGCTCTATCTACTTCCAGCCTTAGAAGCGACTTTGCGCAGTATTCCACAGAGGAACTCGCCAGCCAACTTCGGCGTACTGGTGTGCTGACATTTTTACATCCTATTATATTTTGTTTCGTAATTTAACGTAACTGTTTTTAACAGCAGAAAAACTACATTATGACTGAAAATGTACGGTTTAGAAATAATTTTAAAAGTGAAAATTAATGGATATTATTATTCATTATCATTATCATTTATTCAGCAATAGGACGTCCACTAACCTACACCACATATACCTACTAAACATTGAACTCCCCCAATAACTTACAGATAACATTAAGAAAATTAAAATGCGTTTATTTAAGCGTTTCAAAAACAATTTTATATATAAAGGGTTACATTGCAAGGTACTGCCACTTTAGCGCTTTAGCTTGCTGCTCCGTCGGGCTACTTCATGGTATTCAAAACCATCAAACTTTTCAATTGATTTTCAACTTAATATTCAAACAATAGAGTTTATTATTCATTAGGGAAATTTGACAGTTTATGGTAACTTTGTCAAATTAGATTAAGTCGCAGGCAGAAACCGGTCTGAGGACCTAATTTGAGTTCCACAAAACAATCGCTTCACATAAATTGATCGAAAAGTAATAAAAATAAACGTTTACTATCAGATATATTTAAGCGAAGCGCGTACTTTACAAAATCTCTACCTCATCATCATCATCATTTATAATAAAGCCCTAATCATCATTAAATTTAATGTTGCTGTGCCTGACGGGGTCTATAATGACCTGCTATACTAATATTAAGACATTTATGTACAATATGAAAAAGCAATAAGGATTATTGACTTGAATTCGAAAACTGACACATAACAGGGCCATAACCATGAACTCTTGAAACAATCTCAAAGTTGTCAAATCTGTCGATTTTGGTACGTCATTTCAAAATTTGACAGAAGTGATAATATTTGACAGATTTGTGATTGTTTTAACAATTTATGGTTGTCTTAATATATAAAACAAAGTCGTGTTTGTTCGAACACTTATAACAAAAAAACGGCTGAACCGATTTTCATGGTTTATGCTTTGTTCGATTTGCCTCCGTCCTGAATAGCAGAATAAATAATAAAACATTAAAAAATCGACGGGAAAAAAATCTTTTTTTCAGTACGAAGTTCGCCGGGTTAGCTAGTTTTTAATAAATTAAAAACAGAATCACTCTGCAGGTTGAATATCAAATGCAAAACCTCATGTTTTTGCAGTGTCGTATTTTCCAATACTTCCCTACTAAACGCAAAAGCGGTCTCGCGCAAAAATCTCAGTTAAAGTAAGTTTCGAAATAATTTTAATTGTGTCAAAGTATTTTTTTTACTAAGTTACTGATTGCTTCTCATTTATGTTAAGTTTTTTTTTTTGTAAACTACCCAATGCCCAACGTAAAATATAATTTTAATTATTGCGCTTCGTATATTAAAGGGCAGAATAGGGGTTTTAACAGCTCTATGCCATTCCTCTCCCAAAGCGTACAAACTTGGTACGAAACTTCGACGTATTGATGTCTTGCTGACGTTTTTACGTTGTTCCGTCTTTTGGAGTTGGCGAACTTTAATTGGACCTTCAGAGGCATACTTGGATCAGGCTCGCTTACCTAAGTATTTTATTGGTTGACAACTATTACAGGAGTTCGTATCGTATGAAAATTTTTGAAATGTTGTGACATCTTTTTTGGAATTTGCCAGTTTTAGAGGTTGAGAAAGACTGTTTCTTGAGGGTGACTACGAATTGGATGATGCAAAGCCGGCTGGCCTCATACTCGGTGGACTGATAACCGATTCATGGTTAAAAAAACCGCTGTATTGTTTTATGGGGAAATCCTTGCCTTGAGCTCGCTGTAGACTTCCAAGGGCGGGATGATATTATGAAGAAGATACATAGTTATGTTTATTTACAAAAAAATCCACGTCATATTCTCAGAAATAGACTCCAAGTCTCTCAATTATCTAAACAAAACTGAGATGACTTTGACTTCACTTCACTTGTCGACGATTAATGGTAAAATAAAAATAAGGGTAAAGTAGTAGAATAAAATGTTGAAATTTTTTTTTAAGGTAGCTGTAATATGGTGATGTTTTTTTTCATCGTCTACACCATCGTGTGAGCTGTCGTTGAATAGATCCTTTAAAATTATTTTGGGGTTGCCAAGACTATTGCAAATTTATGTTCGAGTAGGGTACCCCCCCCCCCCTCTAAAAGCTAAACTATTGATTTGAAAATTTTGGAAAAATTCATGATAATAGTTCTTTTCATGAACTTTAAGGGAAATCATAACGGTTAAGATATATCAGTTAGTTTAAGAGTAATAGTCGTTAAACGCATGAAATCAAAAATCCTTACAGGAAAATGTTAAAAGTGACTTAAATAAAGTAATTGCTGATTTTTTTATTATTATTAAGTGCGAGTCGGACTCGCGCTCGAATGGTTCCGTTCCATTGTTTATAAAAACGGACAAAATCACATAGTTCTATGGGAGCCCCCTTAAATATTCGTTGTATTCTGTTTTTTGTGTATAAAGCGGCAACCGAAATGCATTACCTTGTGAACCATCTCCGTAACAAAATAGTGTTATTTGTTCGTACTGCTTAAGTGGTACGCGCTGTCACTTTGTCACTGAAGTCACTCATCAACAATAAGTATTGTGAATCCACTTCTCAGCGAAATAGAGGCTATGTTTGTTTGTACCGCTTAGATGTTATTTTAGAGCGATTTTACTTGCGTTACAGAATTGCTGACATTGACAGGCTAATCGTGGTCGGCACTCTAAAACCTTTCTTCCTTAACATAAAAAACCGGCCAAGTGCGAGTCGGACTCGCGCATGAAGGGTTCCGTACCATTATCTAATTGCGGTTTAAGATTTATGACGTATTAAAAAAAAAATTAGACCTCGTTCAACCAATTTTCGGTGGAAGTTTGCATGGTAATGTACATATTTTTTTTTTTTTTAGTTTTATCATTCTCTTATTTTAGATGTTACAGGGAGGGGGCACATTTTACCACTTTGGAAGATTCTCTCGCACAAACTATTCAGTTAAGAAAAAATATATGAAAACCCTCAATATCTTTTTTGCAGACCTATCCATAAATATTCCAAACGTATGGGTTTGCTGAAAAAAAAAATTTAGTTTCAGTATTAAGTATGGGGAACCCCAAAATTTATTGTTTTTTTTTCTATTTTTGTGTAAAAATCTTAATGCGGTTTACAGAATTCATCAAAATACCAAGTTTCAATAGTATAGTTCTAATAGTTACGGAAAAAAGTAGCTGTGACATACGGACGGACAGACAGACAGACATGACGAATCCATAAGCGTTCCGTTTGCTGCCATTGGGCTACGGAACACTAAAACGTGCTAAGAAAAGAACAAACAACCCATATTTTAAAAAAAAGGGTAAAACATCATTAAAAAGTTTTCTTTCGTTTCTCTATGCCCTAAAATCGTTTTTGACTAATAAAATATCGAATGCTTACAGCGTGAGTATAATTTAACCTTCACTTAAGCCATTTACGACGCTCATTAAGTAATTCATAGTAACCGCCCTAAAGTCGTAATACCACCGTCACTCAAAACTGTAATATCACCGGAATTACAGCCATTAACGAACTGAATCACAACGAATTACAATTGTAATCTCATGGTTATTACGCGATTATTCAGACGTCAGGGTTGTCAGTATGATTTTTTACCTAAAACAATTAAATAAAAATTGTACAAAAAAAAGTTGAAACAAGATGCTCTAGAGCAAGATTGGGGTCAAGAGCAAGCCCATCTCAAATAAAAAAATAATAAAAAAAAAGTTTAAGTATTACAAAAGTATGAATGTAATGTATTAGTTTAGTATATCAGTTAAAAAAGGGCTGTTTAATTGTTTGTTTGTCTTAAGAGATATTAAAACAATTAGTACCCTGACTAGAAAAAAAAATGGAATCACTTTTAGGGTTTTGTAGTCCTGACAAGGAATCCCTATAGTTTCGTCATGTCCGTCTGTCTGTCTGTCTGTCCGTCCGAGGTTTTGCTTGGAGACTTTTGACACTAGAGATCTGTAAATAATAAATAAACATAATAAAACCGACCAAGCGAGTCGGACTCGCGCACGAATGGTTCCGTTCCATTGTTTATAAAAACGGCCAAAAATCACATAGTTCTATGGGAGCCCCCTTAAATATTCGTTGTATTCTGTTTTTTGTGTATAAAGCGGCAACCGAAATACATTACCTTGTAAACCATCTCCGTAACAAAATAGTGTTATTTGTTCGTACTGCTTAAGTGGTACGCGCTGTCACTTTGTCACTGAAGTCACTCATCAACAATAAGTATTGTGAATCCACTTCTCAGCGAAATAGAGGCTATGTTTGTTTGTACCGCTTAGATGTTATTTTAGAGCGATTTTACTTGCGTTACAGAATTGCTGACATTGACAGGCTAATCGTGGTCGGCACTCTAAAACCTTTCTTCTTTAACATAAAAAACCGGCCAAGTGCGAGTCGGACTCGTGCATGAAGGGTTCCGTACCATTATCTAATTGCGGTTTAAGATTTATGACGTATTAAAAAAAAATTAGACCTCGTTCAAACCAATTTTCGGTGGAAGTTTGCATGGTAATGTACATAAATTTTTTTTTTTTAGTTTTATCATTCTCTTATTTTAGATGTTACAGGGAGGGGACACATTTTACCACTTTGGAAGTGTCTCTCGCGCAAACTATTCAGTAAAAAAAATGATATGAAAAACCTCAATATCTTTTTTGCAGACCTATCCATAAATACTCCACACGTATGGGTTTGCTGAAAAAAAAATGAGTTTCAGTGCTAAGTATGGGGAACCCCCAAAATTTATTGTTTTTTTTTATATTTTTGTATGAAAATCTTAATGCGGTTCACAGAATTCATCTACATACCAAGTTTCAATAGTATAGTTCTAATAGTTCGGAAAAAGTGACGAACAGACAAACAGACATGACGAATCCATAAGCGTTCCGTTTTTTGTCATTTGGCTACGGAACCCTAAAACATGCTAAGAAAGTAACAAACAACCCATATTTAAAAAACAAGGGTAAAACATCATTAAAAAAGTTTTTTTTCGTTTCTCTATGCCCTAAAATCGTTTTTGACTAATAAAATATCGAATGCTTACAGCGTGAGTATCATTTAACCTTCACTTAAGCCATTTACGACGCTCATTAAGTAATTCATAGTAACCGCCCTAAAGTCGTAATACCACCGTCACTCAAAACTGTAATATCACCGGAATTACAGCCATTAACGAACTGAATCACAACGAATTACAATTGTAATCTCATGGTTATTACGCGATTATTCAGACGTCAGGGTTGTCAGTATGATTTTTTACCTTAAACAATTAAATAAAAATTGTACAAATAAAAGTTGAAACAAGATGCTCTAGAGCAAGATTGGGGTCAAGAGCAAGCCCATCTCAAATAAAAAAAAAATAAAAAAAAAGTGTAAGTATTACAAAAGTTTGAATGTCATGTATTAGTTTAGTATATCAGTTAAAAAAGGGCTGTTTAATCGTTTGTTTGTCTTAAGAGATATTGAAACAATTAGTACCTTGACTAGAAACAAAAATGGGATCATTTTTAGGGTTCTGTAGTCCTGACAAGGAATCCCTATAGTTTCGTCATGTCCGTCTGTCTGTCTGTCTGTCTGTCCGAGGTTTTGCTTGGAGACTTGAGAGCTGTAAATAATAAATAAACATAATAAAACCGACCAAGTGCGAGTCGGACTCGCGCACGAATGGTTCCGTTCCAATATCTATAAAAACGACCAAAAATCTATGGGAGCCCCCTTAAATATTTGTTTTGTTCTGTCTTTAGTGTATAAAGCGGCAACAGAAATACATCATATTCTGTGAAAATATCTAACTATCACAGCTCATGAGATACAGCCCGGTGACAGACAGAGTCTTAGTAATAGGGTCCCGTTTTACCCTTTGGGTACGGAACCCACAAAACGAACGTAGTTGTGCAAACTGACTTTGACATTTTGAATTATTTTTAAAGGTCGACGATTTTTGGCACCCCTACCAAACATGGTACCGTCAGCAGACGCGCTTTAACGACCGTATTATGTGGTATAATTCCGGTAAGAAAGTGCTGGGTGCGGTTTGTTTTACTAACGGTACTCCGCTGAATTCCACTATAATACCGTCGTTTGCTGAGGTATGTTGGCCGTTGGATTTCAGAATAGGTACCGCAGATTGTTACCGTATGACTTTGAAGGCCAACATGAAATAGTCGTATAATATTGTGTACATAATTATGGTCAAATAAATTCAAATGGTTTATTGTATAACTTAATCTATTTCATGAAATTGTGGTTGGAGCTTTCTTTTAAGCAAATTATTTGTTTGTACTAGGAAGCAGCGCTGTTCCAAAGAAGGGGTAGACTATAAAAAGTTGAGGTTAAGACTAATAGAACTAAATGGAAATATGTTAAAAATAATAAAGTATAAAACAATACAAGCGGATTGCTTCTCAATTTCAAATTCTCGCATATTACTTAGCAAAATTTAAATATATGTTTTCGAATAAAAAGTAGTCTATGTCTACCGTAAACGTTCATAAAAAAGTTTATCTAAGATTTAAAAATCGATTAATCAGTTTGGGAGATTACATGCTACATACGAACTAAACTATTTTTACCCGACTACGGCGAAGCCATAAGGAAAGGTAATGATTTTGGCAGGCTATGTATGTTTGTATGTTCCACCGTAGCGCCTAAACTACTGAACCGATTTTAATGAACGAGGTGTCAATTAATTCGTAATAATGGCTCGGGTAAAATAGGCTATATAAATTTTATCAACATTTTATACGACTCAATTAAATCTTAGATTCCAACCTCGAAAAAAATAAAATTAAGATAATCACCACGTGTTTTGTATCAAAAGAATGGTTTTGACGAGCACATTACAAATATTACATTACAAAGCACATTGCACATTACAAATAAATCGTATTGATTTAGTCAAAATATATCTTTAAAATGCGGTCGTCCGTTTTAAAACTTATTTTCGTAGTCGGGTTATAGTTTTTTAAACTTTAAAATTATATAATGAGTATACGAAAATATCTTTACTAATTCTGTTCAGTGAGCCTGCTAAATTCTCGTTTATCGTAGCTATGTTCACCCAACACTATATCTGCGTCACGCTGCGTTTGCCGCGTTCGAGGGTGCTATGTTACGTTACGTAACATACTATGTCTGGCGCGAGCAATTATATCTGACAGTGTTTATTTATCGAAACGAAAATGCGTCAGAAGTCTAGTCGGAGTGGAAAGCTGTTCGCAATAATACTGGTTGATATGACCTACTTTACAAAGGCTGACACGGTGTAGTAATAGTGTATGAAGACAGTTGGTCATGCTAAATTAAATTTCAAATGTTCAAAGTTACGTTTCAGTTTTGTTTGAACTAAAGATGTTGAACCAAAAAAAACATCACCTTGTATTTTTTGAAGTCGGTTAGTATAGTCAATCAGACAATTCATGTTTATGTGACAAAGTTTGTTATTGTAATAAATCACGTAAAATTAGAAACTTTTCAATTATGATGAAATTGTAATCTTAATATTTAAAAGCTGGTCAGTATTTATATTCTTGGCACAATAGATGTTATATGTTTTGACCCCCATAGGCGTAAACAGTCCAGAACTATGTAATAAATATAATAAGATATTGTTTATTAATTTCAAATGACGACCTCCGTAGCCGAGAGGCGAGCACGCCGGACTTTAAATGGCGCCGCCATCTCTGAGGTTCCGGGTTCGATCCCCGGTCGGGTCAATGTAGAAAACGCACTTTTCTATATTGGCTCGGGTCTGGGTGTTGTGGTACCGTCGTTGTTTCTGATTTCTATAACACAAGTGCTTTAGCTACTTACCTTAGGATCAGAGCAATGTATTATTTATTTATTATTTCAAATGACATGCTCAATATATTTTTATAGCTAGCTAAATATTTTAATTCACGGATACCTCGATGGAAAATGTATAATGTCGCTGTTCATCTACAAATATTAATCTTCTTAGTCGTTTACACTCCTGACGCCATGACGGAGTGGTCGTGGTCATGGATCGTCTGGGTTGGAAGCGACTTTTGCGGTGCTTCTCCATCTCTCTCTATTAGTGACAATGCGTAAACAAATATTAATACTAAATGGGTGCTTCTTCGAGCAAGGCATATTTTGGTGATTTGCGTGGCAATTTTCAAATTTAATATATTTTATAAATCGACCTCTGTATCTTAAAATATACGTAAAAGTAATGTTTTTTATGGAAAAGGCACATAATAGAGCGATATACTTACAGAGATAATCGAGGTCAAAAAATTGGAGGCCACGCAAATCACAAAACACTCCACGAAAATGATTTTTTATTTATTTAAATTTCTTAGATATGTTAATAAATGTTATTTTATATATACAATAAGTTATTATGTTATCAGTTGAAAGAATAGGTAAGTTACTAACACAGAAATTGTTTTTTTAAGCTTTTATTTAAATTTATATTAGAATCAATCGAGCATTATTTATTTAAAGACATGACATGAATGACAAACCTATATAATTACACTTGAGTTTTCGTCGTTAAGACAAGAGATCACAGCTCTAGTAGTTTTTGTAGTCATCAGTTCTTCGTAGTCTTTGGCCAGGCCTGGAACTTCTATGTCGTCTAGCTTTTTGTTCGCGGCGGTTCAAGTAATGAATACTAAGTATTTTTCCTTCGGCTTTCCTTTTATAATATCTCGCCCGGTTTTTTACCTTGAACTCTTCATTATTATTAAGCCTCTCTCTTCTTCTTCTTTCTTAGAAAGAAAGAAGTTATCCTTCTTTCTTTCTAATTTTTCCTCTCATGTTTAGGCATTTTTGGTCTAAAAAATTATTCATTACAATTTGATTACTACGCAGCTACAATACTCGCCTCATAGAGGAGGCGATTGAGCAGAATCGGGGGTCGAAGGTCTTCACTAAAAGATTGGGAAAAAGTCACCTGACAAAGCTAAAAACCTCGGATGGCTGAATCTTCTCATCGGTTCCGGAGATTCTGGCCGAATTCGAAGGCTTTTACGGCCGATTGTACGCATTGTATTCCCTACATACAGCCGCAGCCCGACGCGAATGATCCAAGAGCCAAGCTTACCCGCTACTTCACTGAAGATCTCCCAGATGTGGAGGAGGATAAGATTGAGGCGGCCCTCGGACAGCTTAGTAATGGGAAGGCTCCCGGGCCCGGCAAAGACGGAACCACATCTGAGCTCTTAAAAGCTGCAGGCCAACCTGTGCTTGGCGAACTTAAGAGGCTCTTCAACTCCGTCATAGCCAATGGGGCAACTCCGGAAGTGTGGAGTGGGGGCGTGGTTGCATTGTTTTTCAAGAAAGGAGACAAAAGTCTCCTGAAAAACTATAGACCAATCACGCTCCTGAGTCACGTTTACAAGCTGTTCTCGAGGGTCATCACAAACCGTCTTTCCGCAAGATTTGACGCTTTCTAGCCACCGGAACAGGCTGGGTTTCGCAAAGGTTACAGTACCATAGACCACATTCATACGGTGCGGCAGGTCATATAGAAGTCCGAAGAGTATAACCAGCCCCTGTGCCTGGCCTTTGTGGACTATGAGAAAGCCTTCGACTCGGTCGAAACCTGGGCTGTTCTGGAATCCTTGCAGCGATGCCAAGTCGATTGGCGGTACGTGAAGGTGCTAAGAAGCCTGTACAGTATGGCATCAATGTCCGTCCAAGTACAAAACCACCGAACAAAACCCATCCAGCTGCTCCGAGGTGTTAGACAGGGAGATGTTATATCTCTGAAACTGTTCACCAACTGTTGACCCAATTTCCGTCAAGGGCACTACGCTCGAGGTTGTCCAAGAGTTCGTCTACCTTGGACAAGTACTACAGCTCGGTAGAGACAACTTCGAGCGGGAAATCGCCAGAAGAGTGCAGCTTGGCTGGGCAGCATTTGGGAAATTGCGTCACATCTTCACGTCGACACTGCCGCAGTGCCTGAAAAGCCGGGTGTTTAACCAATGCGTCCTACCAGTTTTAACCTACGGAGCCGAAACGTGGAACATGACAGTCAATTTGGCCCACCGACTACACGTCACTCAGCGTGCTATGGAAAGGTCTTTGTTGGGGATCTCATTAAGGGATAAGATCCGGAAGGTTCTCGAATGGTAACCACGCTTAGGCAAACGTAGTGTAGGACGCCACCCGGCTAGATGGACCGATGCCTGAAGAAGGCAGCTGGCAGCGACTGGATGCAAAGGGCGGGAGATCGAGCGCTGTAGCGCTCCTTGGGGGAGGCCTATGTCCAGCAGTGGACTGCAACAGGCTGATATGATGATGATATGATGACAATTTTATTATTTATCAATATAGGTAGCTTATCTGACACTATTTTTACTATAATAAGGTACTTATAAAATTAGAAACCCATCAACTGCAACATTTTAATTGTGATTTAAACGTATTGACATTTCAAAATTAAAATGATCACACAATACTATTACAAAACCCGAAAGTTATTTCATTTGCATGGCCAATAATTGACTTGCGTGGGTCAAAACTGCCACGTAAACCACGCAAATCACGACCACGAAAATCAAAATAAAACCTTTATGCTAAAAATATACATAAACCTTTTAAGCAAATAAACTGTATTTTGAATATAGGTTACGTAACCTATTATTTGATCGCTACAAAATTTTATTCAATAAATAAATTTACAGACACCGGAGAAAATTGTACCACACAAATCAAATTTTTGAGAAACCATACCCATGCAACGAGGTTCTTACCTTAATTTTTCGGACACTCGACGCGTCGTCACACTAGTACTCTGCCCGGCCGTCGGAGCGCGACTAGTTTTAACGTGATTTAGGATGACGCAACATCAGGTCGCGAAATGAGGGTTTTGCAAGTGAATTTATAACGATCCACGCAAATCAGTAACTACCCCGGGACAGTCACATTTAATTTTTTTTTAGATAATGTATTTCTTTTAGAACGACGATCTCATTTTTCATAGAATTGTCAACTTCTTATGACTTAGTATATTGTTTTTGGTAAGCATGTACCGTTTAGTTTAAAATATATAATTTACTAAGTGACCAGATCGGGGTTTGGGACACTCCACGAAAATCAAAGAATCGGTGTGTCTTATTTTTTTAATGATATTAAATATAAAGATAATTGAATAATAATCAATAACCCAGTTAAGAGAGGAGTGGAAGTATACCCGAAAAAAAAAGTGGCTAGCTGGCTTTTCGATTTCCATTCTTTATAGGTGATGCCGCTTAAAAAACGTGGCTTGAAGAACGACCCAAATGTTAGTATGATTAAGTATTAATATTTGTCTGTTATTAATTTAAAACTCTTAGGCAAGCGTAGTGTAGGACGCCCCCCGGCTAGATGGACCGATGACCTGAAGAAGGCAGCTGGCAGCGATTGGATGCAAAGGGCGGGAGATCGTGCGCTGTGGCGCTCCTTGGGGGAGGCCTATGTCCAGCAGTGGACTGCAACAGGCTGATATGCTGATGATTATGATGATGATTAATTTAAAATGACTAAATTTATAAAAGTCATTACAAATAATTTATGAATTATTGAAGTTATTTCAAATTGAAACTCTTCATGGCTGGTGGCACCGATTACTATAACTGTTTTTATAGTAATCGGTGTTTTTCGTTTTTTTAATTCCTTTCTTTTACTGTAATTATGTATGTAGTTTGCAATGATTCAACTTTTTGTACTATTCTTGTACTTGTAACTTTTTGTACTTTGAAGACTCTGTAGCGGAGAGCGTATATTGTGACTTAGTTTGTGCCCATACGCAATTTTCTATTAGTTACATACAGTATTTCTTCATTACCTACATTATATGATATTAAAGCGATTAAAATTACACAAACTAATAACTACAAGTTTGTACGGAACAATCTATGCATGAATCCGACTCGCACTTAGCGTTTATTAGTACCAAAAATCCATCTACACTGCAAACCAAATGTTACAGGTCACAAGGTATTTATCATTAATACATTGCCTAATCAATACATTCCAAAGATCATAGGCAAAGACAACGAGACATGTTGCTTTGGCTAGTGTTGTCTCTTGGTAGCCCGATCGACAAACACAAAACTATCGATAATGTTGCTCTTTAATTGTACGAAACTATCAATACTATCGATAGAAAGTATTAAAATAGTCAACAAATGGCTAAAATTTGTACCTAAATTATTATGTTCGCGTTAATTCCCGTTTCAGTGAGTTTAATACTATAAATAGTATCGATACTATTGATAGTGTAATTGCTATTATGGTGCAAAACTGTCGATAATATAAATAATATTGCTGTTTTTAAATAGTATTGTTATATTTTAGCAATAAATTGGATTGCCAAAAACCCCTCGCCTATTGGGCGGTATAAAAAACAAATAAAAAAAGATTGGACAACATCACGTATATTACTCTGATTTTGAGGTAAGAAGCTAAAGCACTTGTGTAATAGAAACGACGGTACCACAACACCCAGACCAGAGACAATATAGAAAAGTTAATTTTCTACACTGACCCGACCAGATGGCGACACTAATACAGTCCGGTGTGCTCGGCTACGGAGGTAGTCGGTTGGTATATTATTGGATTGTATCAATACTATCGATAGTGTACTAAATTTTAAGGTCAAACATCGATACCTAAACTATCGGTAATTTGGCAACACTAGCTCTGACCACTCAAGCGGAATAATTTAAAGTGATCTTTTTATCATGAGGAAAGCAATTATTATGTTCATTACAGCATAAAGATATCCGTGTTCAACCGAGATGAAAATAATGTGGATGTGTTTTGTTTTAATTAAAATAAAGCAAAAGCAAAATTAAGAGAAATCTTTTCAGCTCACTGTGCTGTAAGGCCATGTATAAACTTCTTCAAGGATAAGCGAGGTCATCTGATTTCTTTCATAGTTTATGTTATGATGTTTTAAGCTTAGAGTAGTCTTGAAACAAATATCTGATCCTTTTACAACTTATAATAAATTTATAAAAAGTCGGGTTAGTTACATCCTTTAAAAATAAATAAATGGCTGTACCATTTTTTTGTTAAATTTTTCTCCGCTCCAAATTGCAGAATACTATTATAATAACGAAAAATAACTTTACTTTTTAATTTTTTTATAAATAGGTAATCTGGTTGTTTGTACGAAATTTGAAATGTCAGATCTGCGGGGTATCCATTAAGTCTTAAAACAATCTCAAAGCTGTCAAATCTGTCAATTTTAGTACGTCATTACATACAAAATTTGACAGATTTGAGATTGTTTTAAGAGTTCGTGGTTACCGCCCAGTATTAAAAAATATTAAAAGAACTTAAATATTTATAAAAGAAGCGGGGTCCAGTTAAAGATAAACCTGCTATTCTGGAATCGTAACCATAGGCGAAGGTCTTGTGTTTAATACCTACCAATAATAATAATTAACTACCTAGCAAGTAAAAAAAAATAAGCATAAAAAATCGAAATTCAAAAAAGCTGTGTTTGAAACGCTTTTTAAACCCAAAATCGTTTGCTAGGGTATTTGCGACGCGCAAACTGGCAGCGTCGCTTTTCTATATTTACAATCGGGTGTTTTTAAAATTAAAAAAACATTTTTATTTGTATGGAAACATTTTATATGCTGCCAGCATTTTCGCCTCTTTGCCTTTAACGCGGTTACAGTTTTAAGTGAGTTATTTTAATTTTACGTTATTTTAATATCACATTTTGTAATTTTTCTGTTAGCTAGAAATATGTATGATAATTATCTAAATATACAAAACTATAGCTACGGGGTAAAATCTCTTATCGTAAAACTTTAGCGGCCTTACTTCAAAAAGATAGACACGTGTTGAACACCTGTTTACAGATAAGTCACCCAATTTGAAATGTTTGTTAGTAATATGTCTCCAATGTCAGATGTGTCAACATTTCAAATTGGTTGATTAATTTTAGACAAGTGTTTAACGCTAGTCTATCTTTTTTGTAGTAAGGCCATACGGGTCTTAGGTGGTTTGATAACATTTGACAGTAAGGTTTAGTCACTGGCCTTACATCACCCGTCCACAATAAGCACTGGGCCCGCGTGGTGGAGTATGGCCCAAGCCCCCTCGAAGTTGGATTAAGGCTGTACTCTGCAGTGGGACGTATAAAAGGCTTACTTGACGACCTCCATACCTGAGAGGCGAGCAGGCCGGACTTGGCGTCGCCATCTCTTAGGTTCCGGGTTCGATTCCCGGTCGGGTCAGTGCAGTAAACGAACTTTTCTATATTGTTTCGGGTCTGAGTGTTGTGGTACCGTCGTTATTTCTGATTTCTATAATACAAGTGCTTCAGCTACTTACTTTAGGATCAGAGCAATGTATGTGATGTTGTCTAAATATTTTTTATTCGTATGTATTTGCCTAAAAATAAGTAAGTGTAAAAAGTATACACTTAAATAACCACTCGTACCTTTAGATTCGTTTACAAAATGGGACTCACAATATTTCGTTGAACAAGAAGTATTAAAATAAAAAAGAAATCTAGGCAAAATGTAAAAAGTCGGAATTGCAGGTCTAGAAAAGGGTCCTGGTGGAAACAAATGTTTCGTCTACACATACAAATACGCGAGACAGTTTGTCTATTCTTGTATACAGGGTTATTTGAATATATCAACAACCTCGCACGACTAGATGGCTAACATCATATACAACAATATTATTGTTTTATATTTTTTTATAATTAGACACATTTTAGTTTCATTCAAAATTAAATACGTTTTAATTTAATTTTACGTCTGAATGTTCTATCTCTGTTCGCAACGCATCGCGCGCATCGCCTTTTTGTGTGTATGGAACATAGACTTACAAATATCACGACAGTACAATAAATGCTTCGAAAATATTTTTTAATTAATTTATTGAGTTCTGACTTATGATAAAACTCGTAGAATAAATGATGTTGTTTATGATGTTAGCTATCTAGTCGTGCGAGTTGGTTGATGTTTTTAAATACCCATGCATAACTCGTTTTTGATCTATGATCAAATCAGATTTTGTTGCGGATAAGTCGACCTTATATTTGAACCTGGAAAATAATTGCTTCTGGTGGGATTCGAACCCAAGACTTCGCTATCCGAGCGACTGATAATATTATCCTACATCAAATATGCAATAACTATAAACGTCATTCTAAATGAAAAAAACAAAAATTAAAAAAAGTTATTTCGAGAAGTAATGTAAAGGCATACGATTAGTTTAATAATGAGTACTGATAAAGGTTTATTGTAGCTAAGTTTGACGACCTCCGTAGCCGAGAGGCGAGCACGCCGGACTTTAAATGGCGCCGCCATCTCTGAGGTTCCGGGTTCGATCCCCGGTCGTGTCAATGTAGAAAACGAACTTTTCTATATTGGTTTGGGTCTTGGTGTTGTGGTACCGTCGTTGTTTCTGATTTCTATAATACAAGTGCTTTAGCCACTTATCTTAGGATCAGAGCAATGTATGTGATGTTGTCCACTATTTATTTACAAAAAAAAAAAAAAAAAAGTACTACGAACTATTGTTTAATACATTACATCTATAGATCACACTGAAAGTTTTGCGCTCCTGGCTGCTCATGTTTGAATTTCGAATGTTATTTTATTTTTTTACACAAAGAAACTCAATCATTGATTGTTAAATCAAAATAAAAGAAGCCAGTTTTATTTTGTTATTTTTATTAATTAAAAAATAAAAGTGGCGGGAAATCGCGTGTCATTTGTTTTTTTTATCACAATTTGAAGTTTGTCGTACACATCAAAAATGGAATTACTCGAAAAGATTTTAGAGCGATGATTTCTTATGATAAAAATTTCATTGTCTTCGTACGACTTCACGTATTAAACTGGAACAGCTACCGTTGATTATTTTAAACTAAATATCAAAAAAAAGAATCTATTGTTTTTTTTGTAGTTTTGTACCTATTTCAAGGAGGAAAACCGTCGCAAAACCTAGTTTATTCCCACCAAGCATTGAAATTCCACTTCAGTAGGTATATGCCCCAGAGACGCCGTCGTATTTAATACCACGTAACTTGGCTCGTGTGAAATAAATCGCTTTTGTACTGTATATTTTGTTTTGCTGGGTTGAAGGTTTTATTGGGGTGAAAGATTGTGGAGACGTGCGGTTCAAGTTTACGTTCTAGGTATTGGAGGATAGGCATAATATTAATAATAATAACACTGTTGAGTGTTTTTGCTAAGTTGAAACTATCAGGAAAAAAATATGAGTTACATTTTAATATGGTGTTATAATCATTTATTTAAAGAACTTTTACTATGGGACCAATGATAGAAACAAAAAAAAAATAGCTGCTCCCTTTGATTATACATGTCTAGATTCCCTGTTCGAGTGTCTTATATGTCAAAAATGTATAAGCCAACTGTTGGTGCCAAAGTTATTTTCGCCCGCTCAGTGGCGCACTTGTTACCATAGCAACCTATAGTTGTTACCATAGCATAGAATAAAAAACTCACAAGTACCATAGTTGTAACTCACTCAGTTTAAATGTACCCCAATTCAGTCAAGTCCGTTTTGTAACATTACTTATGATTATTTATTAGTTGATTGATTAGAACATTGATCTGACAGAAAATACACTATCTTTTATATTATTATACAGGATGTAACAAAAAGGCGAAATAATATTTAAGGGTATGTATGTATGTAATGTGAACATTAAGTAGTAAAAGTTTTAGTTAAAAATAAACAACTTTTTTTTCCCATACTAAGTAAATAAATTCATTCATTAAGAAGATCACTGCACATTTTATGAAAATTTCACATCTGTTTCCTACTTAATCTCGATTTATGAGTTTGTTTACACCTAACAGCTGATATTTAAGGTTGTCACCGATAAGTTTTTGTTAAAACTTTAGCATCAATTTACTCAGTAATTTATACTCGCACGAGTTTGTGGTTTTGCATAGGAACTACGCATTTACTACTCTACACGTCCTTTAAATTTTATTTCGCCTTTTTGGTACACCCTGTATATCAAAAGATATACTATCGATATTTATGACTCAGTATGTGCTATGTATGATTTTCAAAAGCTACCGAAAGCGTAGCGACTATTTTAAGAGATACGCCACCGACACTCTCTAGCTCTATGCCAGCCATATATCTCAAAAATACAATGTTTCCTTGAACGAAACAGATAAAAGTGCAATGGAAATATTTTACAAGGGATATTTACTGGCAAGTTTTTGTTTTCAACCGACGAAAAAAAAAGGAGGAGGTTCTCAAGTCGACGCGTATTTTTTTTTATGTATGATCACGCATAACTTTGTACAGAGTAGTCCGATTTTGATAATTCTTTTTTATTTAGAAAGGGGTTTTTTTTTGGTCCGTAGTGGTCCCATATAAATTTGGAAAAAAAACAACCCTAAGGGTAGGAAAACAGGGGATGATTGATTGTTTACTCACTGATTGTAATATTTGACCACGCATAACTTTTTATAGAGTAGTCCGATTTTGATAATTATTTAAATTGGTCACATATAAATTTGAAAAAATATAACTTACGCTAAGGGTGGGAAAAAAGGGGTGATTTACTGTTCACTCTCAGATTTTAATGCTGATCTTATATCCACAGAAAATCACTTTTTAACAAAAAAAATAAACCGCCGAAAAACTGAACCGATTCCAAAACGAGCTAAAAAGGTATACTAACATTAGTTAAGTAACTTAGTTATTAAGGTTAAATGAAACAAAGTTTATTATTTTTTGCTTTTCAGTTTTTTGGCGGTTTATTTTTTTGTTAAAAAGTTTTTAAATAGGTAGAGTTAAAATCGATCCACTCAAGAACCCTACTAATTTTAACGGCAGATGAGTTTTTTTATGCTAGTATATAAATTACTCAGTAATATCGACTTTTGGTTGTTTTCTATTTGCATATTTAATTTTCAAGCAAGTCAAGTTCAGAAAAAAATAGGTTAAAGACTCTTTTGTATTCAACTGGCTACCATATTTCTCCATTAATCTCTAAATAACTGCAAAACTTAGTTATTCAACTTTTTCCATACTAACAATGTCTTATTACAACGTGGTAAAGTTAAATATTACTAAACAAGTTTTCCTTTTTATATTTCATACCTATTGTTATAGGTGTTATGGTTTATTCTTGCCTGGCAGGTAAGGCTTGCAGTTCTTTGCATGTCGTAGACTTTAATACCTTGTAATAAAGTCCGTTTTTGCGTGTTTTTTTCTAGAGACAACCTGTACCAAACAAAGATGGCACCAGGTGTTCGCCAAGTTTATTAAATGGTGAATGCAAAGCCTTCACAATTAAGAAGTCTACGAGTATACTTACTTGGACAAAAATGTATAAAAAAACCGGCCAAGTGCGAGTCGGACTCGCGCACGAAGGGTTGGCCGGTTTTTTTTTGAGATATAATTTTTGGTCCCTTACTAAAAGTTCTAGCAGTAGAATCACCTAGAAGTAAACTTATAAAATAGGAGCATTTCCTACGGATATACACACACATCAATGTCATTCAAATTGCCAAACAAATCCAAATCATGGAGCTACAAGCAATCCTTCAGACCCAACCTCAGGACCCAAGCCAAAATGCTAAACCATTTCTCAGGAAGCTCCACTGACCTTCCCTAATCGTTAAACAAGGTGCCCATAAAAGTTGTCTGGCAATAGTGCACGCTAGTGTTGCCGCTTGATATCGATAATTCTATCGATAGTATCGTATAATCTAATTATCTAATAGTTACTGTCAAAAAAATCTATACTATAAACGTATTTAAGTATGTTTATTTGTTATCTATCTATCCGTAAACTATCAATGACGACCTCCGTAACATGCATGCAGCATGCCGGAATATATGGCGTCACGATTTCCGAGATTCCAGTTTCGATCCCCGGTCGGGTCAATGTAGAAACAAACTTTTTTTATATTGTCTCAGGTCTGGGTGTTGTGGTACCGTCGTTGTTTCTGATTTCTATAAAACAAGTGCTTTAGCTACGTACCTTAGGATTAGAGCAATGTATGTGATGTTTTCCAATATTTATTTATCAAAAGTATCGATAATATTGGAGTTCATCCATACTATCGATGGACATATCGATAATTTGGCATTTTTCGAAAATATCGATAACTGTAACTTTGTAACTTCAAAGTCAACTATCGATAGTTGTGCAACACTGGTGCACGCTGGAATCTCGCCAGGTGAGGCTCACCTGTGGATAGCATTAGCTGAGCTGATTTCTTTTCCATAAACGTCATTTCTGGAATTCGAAACTAAATGTTGAACACACCTGGATGAATACAGAAACAAAAACACCGTACGATCACAATGGTTCTAGTGCGGAAATACAAGAACTTATACATTTTTTTTTCACAATCACTTGCTAGCCTCAAACTAAGCAAAGCTTTTACTATAGCGACTTGATAACGGATACACATACTTAAATACGTTTATAAACATCAATGACTTAGGTACAATTTTTCTTTTTATTGTGACGGATCTGAGCATGCTAGGAGGAACCCCTGCCAAACACATGTCTGATACTTCACAAAGATTTTTAAATTCTTACTTAGTGGATCGTTACCATAACTATAAGGCAACCTTACTATTTAGGTTCCCATAAAAACGGAGCCCTGTCTTGCGCTTCATAATTAAATTTAATAACTTTTAATGAAACCTAGGCCGTCAAAAACTAACATTAAATAAAGCTAAAACATAACCAAACTATCCCAAAGCCGCTACGCAAAGAGGTTGCTTTAACTACGGCTACAGCAATATTCATTATGGCAGCCCCGCTCCTGGACAAGTTGTTTGGCTGCGTTTCAACATTTATTGTTCCAGTGCTCCGCGGGTGAAAACCTGTAGGCTAGGGGACAGGGTACGAAATTCTTGCATGATGAGATATATAGATAGATACTCTTTATTGCACACCAAACGATTAAGTTACATATTAACAGAAAAATCTACAATTTAGGATAAGTTTCTTTTGCAATGCAAATTAGTTTTGTTTATGGCTATTTTTGCATTTATATTGGTTATTTTTATTTTATTTGTATTCAATTGCAATCGTTAAGGTAACGAGGGCCTGGTGACCTGTAACAGCGGTTTTTTTAAAACGATATCCGGCTTAAGATCTCAGACTTTTACTCAATTAATCAAATGTTTGTGATACTAAAAAATCAACATACATTGCTCTAAACCTAAGGTAAGTAGCCAAAGCAGCAGTTATAAAATTACAAACAATGATAGTACCTCAACATCCAGACCTGATACAATAAGCATTTTAATTTGATGGAATTATATTTAATTATTTTTTCATTTTTATTGTAGTTATGTAGCGTCATTGCTTTATAAACTATCTATCTTATTAATATATAAAAGGTGTTTTTCTTTATTGACTCAACCTGACTAGAACCCGGAAAATTATTATGATGCTTAGCACTTTACCGTTATACACTAGCTGTTGCCTGCGACTACGTTCGCGTTGTGTTGTTGTGTCTTTAGTTTATTAAATATATCCCACAGTAAAATTTTAATTGAAATAAAAAGTATCCTATATGTTTATCCAGATCATATTCTATATGTGTGCAAAATTTTATCCAAATCTGTTCAGTCGTTTTTGCGTAAAAAAAGTAACAAACTAAAACTTATGATAACGGGTCTAAACGAGGGGTGGTCACGAGGGGACAGTGTGGGACACGACTGTAGCAACACGGTCGAAACGTCGAGGAATGTAAGTAGTATCAATACTACTACATACGTCGTTATAATGCAACGCGAAAGTTTAAAAGAGTAACAAACATCCACACATCCATACTTACAATCTATACAGGGTGTTAGGTAAATGATATATCAAGCTGAAACTAGCCTATGTGAACGTATGCATATAAAATAGTGAAGTCAGAAATTGAATATCATCATTTTTGAAAGAAATATTTTCATGCAAATCGGAATCTAAAAATGTAGTTTTATATAAAAATTTAAAAAATTAAAATGATTATATCAAATTTCTGACTTTACCATAGTATTTATATGCAAAATATGTTAACATAGGCTTATTTAATATACCATTTACTTAACACGCTGTATATAACTATGCATTTATAATACTAGTATGAGGTTTATTAGGTAGTGTAATGTCGTAATCATTTTGCACCCGCTCCCCTAGCCTATATGTACACTGGCCATCCCGCGCAGTTTAAAATTCAAACTTAAACACAATACAATAAAGTTCATTTCAAAACTCTGGCTCTGGCTTATTTGATTTATTTCAGGACGAATGTATTTGACTCTTTCACGTAGAGTTGGGACTCCGAATGAAATAATGTGTTCGAGCGAACTCTATCCACCTTTTGCGCTATGGTAGCGAATTTCCCGTTTTACGAATCAAATTTGTTAAGGCTTTCTCGGTTTTCGTTCGAAATAATTAACTTATATTTTGCATCGTATTTGTAGATGTGGAGTGATACGCTTCACGATTGTATGCAAATATTTAAATGTTGTCAATTTTTATTTAATAATAGTCATTTCTTATAACTTTTAACACAAATTTGCAATGGCTACTTACCTTAGGGTTAGACCAATGTGATGCTGTCCAAAAATATAGGGGGCTCGTGTCGTCACTTCTAATTCCAAGTAATATTGTACCTAGGCGTGACGTCATGCGACATTTCAAATCAATATATCTCTGTAATATTTTGATTACGTTAAAAAATAAAAAAAAAGTGCCCAATACCTTTAAATAATTTACCTGACAGCTGAAGAAAAAAAAAATTGTCATCTCTATTGTACCTATCCCAGCAAAACTCTGGAAATTTAATATGGCGACGCCATTAAATCATTTTGTTTACTGTGTACAGAAATCACTGCGATATATCCTTCCATCCCACAGGTGAATCAAAATATTATTCTACCCGAAAAATGTCTGAAAGATCCTTTAAGATACGATTTTTACGTCTATCAGGTAGATAGATTATAAAAATTAATAAAAAAAGTATTGGACATGGATTTTTTTTCTTTTTTCACAATATAGGTATTCAAAATATTAAAAAGATATTGATGTGAAACGTCGCATTACGTACTTATTTTTATCTATGTATTTTTTGGTTACTTGAAAAAACAAAGATAATAGTTCATTATATGTACAATAAAGAGTAACTATATACCTTTCTACCTAATACCCGCAATAATTCATAGGATCCAACCACATAGACCGTAGTAAAAATAAATGCGTCCACTAGTTAGTTTTCCCCAAGGCAGGAGTGTCACTTACCATGACAAATCGCGGTGCGCGCCCTCTCTTGGTGCTATTTCGGTTTTATTATTACGTTAAAGTGAATAATTTTGTCGTCTACTCTTACTGGTTAACGGGCTGTTTGTGGGTAAACAAAACGGGTCAAAATGTACATTTTGAGGAGAAAACGTGATATGAATATCATCTGTGAATAATCAGAGTTTAGTGCAGTTGATCCTTTATGTCCAGGTACGATTTATGCACAAAAAACAATACTTTAGTGCCGATTTTACAAACTTCCGGTAACTTTTATTTGACGAATTGAACTGCCGTTTTGTCACATTTTCTAAACAATAGGCAACATTTTAATCCTATGTACTATAATGTAACTTCAAAAATAAAATTTTAAACTTTCATTCTGCATTTTTTCTTAAACTAACACTGTACACAAGGGTATTTATTTATCAACACATATCTCTTTTTATTATTTTCCCGACGTTTCGGCCTAATTGCATCTGGTCGCGGGAAGACAAGGCGATGTAATAATAATGTAATATATGTAATAGTAATATTAGGGATGTAGCGGGGCGTATGTTTCCGTTTAGGTGTACAAGCCGACCCTATTGGGTGGTGCATCGACAGGTACAGGCGGCCAGCAACTCTCGCCAGTGGCTCCAAGTAGCTGTAGTGCTCGCAGCGGCCACATCCCGGTAAACCGCGTCGGCGCGCGGGCTAAACTTGGTCGAGGGGGACCTTTTGTGTTTCGGCAGAGAGGTCTGATGCGGATGCCTCCCGCATGAGTAGCACGAAGTCTGTCTTGGCGCAGAAGGCAACCCACGCTGATTAGCAACGGACCTTGGCGGACGCGGCGAGACAGCAAGGCATTGTGGAAGGCCGAGGGCGACGATAGAGGTAAAGAGCAATCGTCGGCCAGACACTGCATCCATCTCTTCTCCAGTCGTAGCGGTTCTCCGTTCCACTGGACCAAGAAGGGTTAGGACGAGAGAGTGCATCTGTGTTTGCGCGTACACTTATGCACTTAAATATCTCCTGCGCACCTGACTGCTTCCGAACATGGACTCCGATTTTCAACAACGGAATTGAAGCAGTCGCCGTGGCCGAAACCGGTCGGAGGATATATATATATATATATATATATATATATATATATATATAGTAATATGCAATGTTATTTTATAATAAATGCTGCATAAATACTTGTGTGTATAGTGTTAGTTTACTACAAAAAGTTATTTGGCTATCAAAAATTGCCTTAGTTCGCTTTATGGTTAGAGCTACACAGCAAGTACCTCCGATATTTTCACAATCTATAAGAGAGAAAGAAGGAGTAAAAGAAAAACATCGAAAGGAAATCTTCAGATTCAAATAACACAAGATGTGTACCATCACATTCTGGGAACAAAATCGAAATCTCAAAAAAATACTGTATGTCCAATCTGTTACGATTTGTTTGGGGAAACTTTGCGATTTCGATTTTAGTCACGTACGAAAAGTTGTTGAATATGAGTTACTATAACATCGTAAGCAAATCAGATATCCAAGCAAACTTTAATACCAAAATATACAGAGAAGCGTCGCAGGACACGTACTCTGGCCCTGACGTCTGCTCAAGTTTAACGAATAAACTTCCAGCTATGTTAAGGAATTAGTTTCTTCCGCTAACGTACTCTTGGGTTGTGGTACAAGTCATGAGTGTCACTACATAGTATAAAACAAAGTCGCTTTCTCTGTCCCTATATCCCTATGTATGCTTAAATCTTTAAAACTACGCAACGGATTTTGATGCGGTTTTTTTAATAGATAGAGTGATTCAAGAGGAAGGTTAATATGTATAATACATGCATAATATAGTAGAGAACACTGATAATTGCACCCGTGCGAAGCCGGAGTGGGTCGCTAGTCTATATCTATACTAATATTATAAAGAGGAAAGATTTGTACCTATTTTTGTATGTTTGTATGTTTGTAATGAATAGGCTCAAAAAGTACTGGGCCGATTTAAAAAATTCTTTCACCAATAGAATGCTACATTCTTCCAATTTGACATAGGCTACATTTCATTTTGAAAAAAATTAGGGATCCTTAGTAAAATTTGAACAATGTAACCGAAGGTGTAGAAAAATGAGTCTTAAAATGTCTTTCGTCGAATGCGCTGCCGAAACTATTAGCGATAATTGTCTACCCCGTGCGAAGCCGGGACGGGCTGCTAGTATAATATAAAAGATGAAACTCCAAATACAAAAACTTCTTATAAGGGACAGCAACTGAATAAAAAAAAATATTGTGTGGATAATCCTGTCGTAAAAAGCATTATGGGCACCATAGTCACTTTATGTAGTTTCCTTAAATAAGGTATTTCGTCAGCTCTGGATATTTTGTTTTTATTTTAATTGTGTGCGTTTTAGTGATTTTATCTATTTAGGCTATGTCCAGTCTATTGTAATAAACTGTCCTATCAGAAGAAGGCCCAATCAAAATACAGTTGCGTTTAGTTCTCTGAAACACTGTAAGGATTGTATTTGTAGTATGGAGAGGGTTTCTGTTGTATGGGTAAATGGCTAAATGGGTTACCCTATTAATGCCAAGTAGAAAGAATAGCAACATTGTTGTGAGTAGCCTGAGGTTGTGAAGAGTTGAGTCTGCGGGATGCAAGATCAAAGTGTTAAACGCACCAGTCAGCGGGACCCAGCGTTATGACATTTTATACTTTATTAAACCTAGAGCACAGGTTCTGCTTTTGCAACTTCACTCTTGGCTTGGCAGTTAAGGCAACCATAAAAGGGCTAAATTCTTACAGGCTATCTGGACGATCGTTGTCCATGTCGTCACTTCCCAACCTTAAGCTTATTATTATTATTTGAACCCTGGAGGCCTACTACGAAAACGTTTCGTTTGTTCGAACGTACTAACCTATCAAATTAATAACCATTCACTTGTATCAAACCCTTAACAATTTGTGAACTATTGAAAACAGTCGTGTTTTTTACACGGTCAGTTTGAATAGTTTGAGTTGGTCATATTTTGTCAAAGGATCGATACAAGGAGATGGTGATTATAATTCTTCTTCTTCCTTCTAGAAAAGTTACAGATGTGATTATAGGCAGTTTTTTGTCAACAGTAAATCCCTTCTAGCTTGTACCACACCCCTTCTCAGCCGTATTGTCCTTCTACATTATATTCCGCGGGGCAAGTTATGAGAGCGGACTTTTGTGTCTGCGCTCCGTTGACACAGATTCCTCTACGTACAGACAGACAGATATTGACTTATAGATGTAAGTTTGGCAAACTTTGTCGCTATAGGTTTGACCACCTTCCTTTAGTCTGTTGGAGCAATTTGGACGAAGTTTTGTTGTTCATAATCTAGTTTGTCGGACATCATTTTCGACGGTTGAGAAGACATGTAAGCAGATTGATAGTAGACTGTAGGTGAAATATACCAGTAGTCAACTGGTAGTTTAGTGGTTCAAAGATGTCACGTTTGAATCCCGGTAAGGACAAGTGTTTGTGTGATTATTAGTATGAACATTTGTAATACTATAATGTCTGTCTTTTCATTAATTTAGAAGTTATAGAATTAGCTCTAAGATGGAAATTTACGTCTTCTAGGTCACCACCCTAGTAGAAATAAAACCGGCCAAGTGCGAGTACGACTCGCGCATGTAGGATTCCGCTCCATTATTTATTTATTTATTTAATGAGAAAACCAACGGCGTAATACATTGCATTGAATTAAAGTACTTATAAACTAGTAAGGCTAAATAAAGGTTTTCCTAAAATAACACAAAGTATGTTTAGGTCGTGTAACAGACTGATTGAAAACATAAGCAGATAAAAATCTCAACAACAAAAATGGTCTCATTTTATGTTACTAGGTACAACACAAGCAACCGGGCTACTGCCCAGAGAAATGATCAGTGAGCGCGATATTATTTACCTTCTTTCATAATTTTATACTAAGTATTTCAAATTCTCTAGAGTATTATTGTAAATTATTATTGTTGAACACCCTCTCCTATCAGTTTCCTCGCAATGTAGGTTTTAAACAAATTCTTGGAATGATTAAATACATCGATATCGCTAAATTTTGTGTTGTAAGTTGTAATTATCAATAAAACCGGCCAAGTGCGAGTCGGACTCGCGCACGAAGGATTCCGTACTCTATAAAAACAGCATATATATCACGTTTGTTGTATGGGAGCCCCTTATATACATATTTATTGTTTTTCTGTTTTTTAGTATTTGTTGTTAATTGATTTCTGCGTTTCACCTACCTTACTTTGTCTTCAAAATTTTTACGCTAACGGCACCTATGTCAATTTAAGTTTTTGAAATGAAGTTCTTACAACTGTAAAACTGTTAAATAAGTTGAGTTAAATCTTGTTCTTAATTTATACCAGTAGGAATAAAAAAACTACATACTTGTAAAGACACGTTTAAAAGTCTCTAACAAGGCTGTTACGCATTCAGACTTTTATCACAGTAGATATACATTCAGTAAATCTACTTCCTACTATTTGTACTTTTTCTTTAGTAAAACTAAAAAATATATATAAATTCGAACTTGAAAATTAAAGTTTTACCACAGTGAAAAGAAGAAAATGTTATGACATTTGAAAAAAATAAGAAGACTTTCTTTTAAGGGCTACCTACACTTGTGTTAAAAGGAGCCACTCTTCCTTAACAAACACATGTTCAAAAGATAAAGCCAAAACGGGTAGCCCGCTAAAAACAGCTGAAAATTTTAATGTATGCTTCAATGTGTTCAAGTACCACTATAAAAACGGCAGAAAATCACGTTTGTTGTATAGAAGCCCATTAAATATTTATTTTATTCTATTTTTTAGTACTTGTTGTTATAGCGGCAACAAAATTACCTACATTAGCTGTGAAAATTTCAACTATCTAACCACAAATTACGTATAGCGGCGGCGCTATTTTGTGATCTAACTATTACAGTTCAAATCAAATCAAATCAAATCAATTTATTTGCATAAACGTGGTATTACATAGATGGTACGATGTTTATTCATAGGTCAGCACATTTACCATTACTGGCTTACAAAATTAAATATATTTCTTATATTAAGTACAGTTGAGTTAACAAAACACACAATGAAATTATGCATGTTGAATTAAATAAAATGTAAATGTCAAGATTCAAAACATTAATATAAAAACTAATTTTGTAATATAAATAAATAAATTCATTTATGTTCATGCCATACAGCCTGGTGACAGACGGACAGACAAACAGATAGACAGACGGACAGCGAAGCCTTAGTAATAGGGTCCCGTTTTACCCTTAAGGTACGAAACCCTAAAATATTATAGTAAGTAAACCTACTGGATTTTTCTCATGCTACTATCCTGCCCCACTAACACACATGCCTAAACATGCTCCACCCCTCGTGATGAGTGGCGCGAGTGGTTCTCGGCAAGCGTGGCAGAAATAATGACGTCATTGCAAGTTTTAGACCTCCAACCCCCATGCTTTTGAATCTCGAGCACAGTATTAAAGTTAATGGTCGAGACGTGAAGAGTGAAGAAGCGTCTTATGGTACTGAATTATGACGGTTTGAGGGTATGTTTTATAGGAATTATTTTGATGGGAAAAAATAGGTGTTTTTTTTAATCAGCTCATTAAAAACGTAATATAAATCAGTTGCTAATACCAAGACGAGGCATAGCTAAGTCTCGACTTGGTCTAAGCTAAGCTTTCCTATGGGAAATGTCTAATATTGTTGCAGAATTTGCAACTAAATACAATAACGATCAAGTCTTAGTTTGACTTAACTGCAAGACGTAAGGCTTGCAGGCTTAGTCTTGTTCTTGCTCAAGTCTTGCAGTGCTAGTATTGCAAGACTGCAAAACTAAGACCTTTGGGCAACACTATAACACTAATTGCCGAGTGTTCGTCACACAAAAACCCGAAAATGACTCAACCGTTTGGGCTGACTTTTTTTCGTTGTGTTTCAATTGTCAGGAGAAGGTATGCTAATATTCGAAAGCTTTTTTCTTAATCTTCAAATATTAAGTTTTTTAATAAGTAGGTCATTTTTGCGCTCAAATGTAATCATAAAATAAATGAATAAGGTCCTTAAATGCTCAGAAACAGCTGATTTAGACAGGACCAAAAAATTGGCCAGGACGATGTCCGCCGGAATAGCTAGAGAAGGAGAGACCAACTATTAACGTGCCTCCCGTATTACGAAGATGAGATTCGTGTTAAAAATTTCACTAAATATGGTCGGAATAACACCCATACGAAAATACCCATTCATTTAAAACTATGGTATTAGTTGCTTAGCTTTGGTATTCACAATTAAAACGCTACCACCACCGAGCTACAAAATAAGTAAAAAATAAAGAGTAGTTATATTTTGCTTGTGTTAAGTTTATATGACTTAAATAAAGAGAAATATACTTGATAAAGACAAGGCTTTGCAAACGGCACTGAATAATGAAATGTAAATAGCGAAGGCAAACCTCATTCAGTTCCGAAAGGTGTAAAACAGGAACAAAGAGTTACAATAACCTCAGAAATGTAACCCTACAGGTTTTCAGAGCTGTCTAGACTTTCTAGAAATATTCCGATCCATCCGGACATAAACCTATGTTCTTTGAATTTAACAAAAAGAAAAAAACTCTCTTTACTAAACACTTAAACTGTCATAATATAGAAAAATAACTTTTATTTGTTGTTTTTTTAAACAATTACACCAATTTTCTAGCCCCAAACTAAGCAAAACTAGTACTATGATGACTAGTGAATGGATAAACATACTTATATACATTTATTTATTTATTATAAACATCCATGGCCAAGGTATAAATCCTTTTTCATGTTTACCACACATATACATAACACACACATAACAGTACAGTCAAAACAATGGCGGAATTTTTGTACAACAAAATAAATTACATTTCTGCTCTCTAGAGTATGTGCTCCATGACATATGCAGATGAGTTTATGTTACAACGCTGTAAAGACAAACATAATAAACAAAATATTGACTTTGAGTGTTTATAAAGTATTCATACGTTAAAGAAAATAGCAGTGAAAATTATTATCACATTGCTAACATATTTATGTCAAGGAAACAAGAAATATAACTGTTCCGTAACTAAAAGTGTGGTGAAGGACATGGTGCATTAAAGACCAGCTTTTAATTTGTTGTCCTGTCGCAATATAGGCTAATTAAATTGCAGTAATATCCGGATAGCCTCCGGACATCTCCGGACGCCCGGACATTACCGGACGGATCAAAATACGTTTTTCTAATTAGGAATGTTAGCCTCCGGATATCTCCGGACGTCCCCGGACGCCCGGACATTACCGGACGGCTCAAAATGCGTTTTTCTAATTAGGAATGTTAGCCTCCGGATATCTCCGGACGTCCCCGGACGCCCGGACATTACCGGACGGATCAAAATACGTTTTTAAAAATTAGGAATGTTAGCCTCCGGATATCTCCGGACGTCCCCGGACGCCCGGACATTACCGGACGGCTCAAAATGCGTTTTTCTAATTAGGAATGTCCAGAGGTTTTTACGTCTGCAATTAAGGAAGCTCATAGCCTCTCCAATTATATTTATAAGTCCGTTAATTAAAAACGTTACTGCTGTTTTAAATGTTGTTTCGGATTCTGGTATCCGAGATGTAATTAAATGGAAATGCGACTTTAAGATTTTAATTGAACTTTGAACTGTCTGAAGCTGAACTGACCGGTTCTTAGTGAAAAATATCGCACAAAAGCAGGATAAAAGTCTTACTTTGATTTCCTAAAACATTTTGCATTCTTTGTACCAAAGAAAAATATTACTACCCATTTATTTTTCTACAAAGTTCCTTGCACTACCCTGAAACTGAATACCGAATTCATAAAGCCACTAGGACGCTCTGCCATAAGATCCCGTACAATTTTATTATGAACTCCGACACAGATTTAAATATTCCAAAGAGGAAATCAGGCCATTAACGTCGCACTGAAAGCTAACGTAATGGCTATTCTTATTTAGCAAACAGCGTTTTTGCATAGTCCACTTTTTAGGGTACCGTAGCCAAATGGCAAAAAATGTAACCCTTATGGATTCGTCATGTCTGTCTGTCGGTCTGTCTATCTGTCCGTCCGTAAGTCACAGCCACTTTTTTCCAAAACTATAAGAACTATACTGTTGAAACTTGGTAAATAGATGTATGCTGTGGACCGCATTAAGATTTTCACACGAAAATATAAAATAAACAGTAAATTTTGGGGTTCTCCATACTTAAAACTGAAACTGTAAAAAATGTTTTCATCAAACCCATACGTGTGGGTATCTATGGATAGGTCTTTAAAAATGATATTGAGGTTGCGCTAGAGACACTTCCAAATTAGTAAAATGTGCCCCCCCTGGAACTTCTAAAATAAGAGAATGATAAAACTAAAAAAATATATGTTGTACAATACCATGTAAACTTCTACCGAAAATTGTTTTGAACGAGATCTAGTAAGTAGTTTTTTTAATATTTCATAAATCGTAAACCGCAATTAGATAATGGTACGGAACCCTTCGTGCGCGAGTCCGACTCGCACTTGGCCGGTTTTTATGATCTTGCGCTTTAGTAGGACGTGGCTTTGTGAGTAGCGGCTAAGAGCGCCATCTGTCACTAGTGCTATGCAAAAAATTTAAGTTGGAATTATTTTTAAACCTTGTTTATCTAAGGTTGTAAGGTTTGGGTTTGTTTGTTTAATATCAGCTAAGAAATAAGGAGTTCCGTTAACGAACAAAAGTCGCTGACATAGCCCGACGGATTAGCCAGCTAAAGTGGCAATGGGCGGGGCACATAGCACGTAGAACTGACGGCCGATGGGACAAAAAGGTTCTGGAATGGAGGCCACGTACCGGCAAGCGCAGCGTAGGACGTCCACCCACAAGGTAGGCAGACGAGGTCGTCTGGTAGTTACCAGGTGGTAAAGGTTGCATGTCGACGCAGGATGCAGTCCGCTTCCAACTGGCCGATCTGGAAGTCACTGGGGGAGGCCTATGTTCAGCAGTGGACGTCCTGTGGCTGAAATGATGATGGTGGCTGAAGAAAAATATTTAACTGACATTTTTTTAAACTCTTGAAAATAGGTATTAATTCCCTCGGTTTGTTTTATAGCGACATTGATGCTTAGCTACCATGTTTATGAGACCCCCCACAATAGCGTCTTTCGAGCATCGACGTCGTGGCAGCGTCCAATCAGTTGACTCAACGCTTGCACAGCAGCATTTGCATAAACTATCGAATTTTATCCCAACAATTCTCGCTTATAATGGAATTTCATATTGCATTAATACCGGCTACACATTTAGCTTTCATTTATGACATTATATCGAGCAAAGTAGAATGTACAACAAGACAGGTATGTCTGTCGACTTAACCCAACCTTAGGCCTGAAACACCTTGGCCAAATTGGCTGAGACAAGAGGAGTTTAGTTTATGAATAGTTTTTACAATACAGGGTTAAATTGCAAGGTAGTGCCAATTTTTCAGGGAGCACTCAGAATCAGTAACTAAATAGTAGTTACTGACGTATCTACGATATAAACGATCTAAAAAATAATTTCTTTTTTTATAACTATCCGCTGTTCAAAGCCTATGATACGCGTAGATAATCTTCTCATTCATAAAAAATACGCACACACTATCTCTGGTCAACCTATCAAACCCACTATGGCGCGCCAACATAAACCTTAGCCTTTTCGATGTAAGGTACATTTCTAACAGCAGGAGCGCCCGCGCAACCCGGAGGTTTAAATTGCCAACAAATACCTTATGCAGTGCACCTCTAGATCTTATTTTTAAAATTTGGCACTACCTTGCAATGTAACCCTGTATAGATAATAGGACAATCAATATAATTATACATTCATACTTGCAATGCATTTACTCAGCTTATTCAATGCTTTAAATGGTCTACAGCCGAAATGACAAAACTAAACAATTTTTCATCATTCCCGCTCCGCCTATAACAAAACCACAGCCGATGTAAGACCTGTGTTTGCTTTGACGCTCCCACTTTGAGTGCACCATGCAATTGGTTTTAGGTATCGCTGTTATGCAGGTGGCAAATGTGCAACCGCAAGTTTACTTGATATAAGTAATGTAGATATATATATGGGAATGTAGATATTCTACTTTGGAATTAGGACTGTCGAGAAAAAAAACAATTATGAGTCATTAACCGGCCAAGTGCGAGTCGGACTCGCGCACGAAGGGTTCCGTACCATTAATTATAAAAACGGCAAAAAAACACGTTTGTTGTTATTTTATTTTGTTTTTTAGTATTTGTTGTTATAGCGGCAACAGAAATACATCATCGGTAAAAATTTCAACTCTCTAACTATCACGGTTCATTAGATACAGCCTGGTGACAGACGGATAGACAGACGGACAGCGAAGCCTTAGTAATAGGGTCCCGTTTTACCCTTTGGGTACGGAACCCTAAAAAGTAGTTTTTTTTTTTATTTTAACATTTTTTTTTGTGAAATCACCTGAACTTAGCATAGGACTGATTTGGGGGGACTAACATTATCAACCCATTTAAGTCCACTGCTACGTTAGGTACGCTATAATACGTTTCCTAAGCCGCAGTCTGTACTTAAGAATACGTAGATAGGTTTAGGGTCCTACGGCAATTGTGACCAGTCCATTGCCAAATTCAGCTTACTGTGATCATGCTCCTTTGCCATGTATCCTAAATATCAGCCCACATGACCTCCAAACTGTAGGTACTTGAGCTTTGTTCAAACGTAAAACTCTAAACTACAAAAACAAAAGAAGGTTAAGATAATTCTATTATTTAAAAAATCTGTCGCAACGGAGGCCTAGCCATTATTTTTATCAGTACACATTAACTGTTGTTTATTGTAACACTTGTAAGAAGAGATAGTTAAAGTATGCCTATATACGTCCCACTGCAGGGCACAGGCCTCACCTCAACAATGAGGTGGTTTGGGCAATACTCCACCACGCGGGCCTAGTGCGGTGCGGTGGAGGGGTGTTTTAAGGCCAGTTACTAAACCTTACTGTCAGATGTCATCAAGGCCTCTGACTAGGCTTCACGACCAATATCAAGCGAAATTAGCCGGGACGTGCCTTCCGAAGCACGGAGATGCTCGTGATAATTTTTAATGTCACTAAATATGGTCGGAATGGTCACCCATCCACTCACGACCGCGGCGTTAGTTGCTTAACTTTAGTAATTGATACCAAAACGCTGCCGCACCTCCAACCAAGAAATAGTTAAAGTAGTGATTATTTTTAGATTACTAAGTTAGTCAAATAAAAAAAAATGGTATTTTGATCACCGTATCAGCCCTTAGAAGTTCATTAGTGTTTAAAAATAATCCTATATATTTTGCATTTACACTCAACCACTCCCAAGAGAGTCGTTGTGCGCCCGAAATAAAATATCTCAGGAGCAACGCGTAACATAAACTTTATTACATATTTTATGCAAAAAAACAAATTCTGAGTGTAACGTACAGAGATATACGACTCATATTGCGAGCGGTAATTTATATGAAACGTCCCATCCATCTTCAACAAACGTGTTACATCATGTTTTGTACGTTTCGATGTAGTTACAAATATAAGAAATAATACTGACACATTCGTAAAACAAACGGATCCCATCTGTATTGCATTTATAAAATATTGAACCTATAAATATAAATATAATATAAATATTGGACAACATCACGCACATTGCTCTGATCCTAAGGTAAGTAGCTGAAGCACTTGTGTTATAGAAATCAGAAACAACGTCGGTACCACAACACTCTGGGTGTCTAATCTAGCAGTGTACAAAATCCGACCGTTTGCAATTGTTCATAATATTGGTTTAATGCTTTTAGTGTTTTTATTGTTGTGTGGTGTTAATTAATGCATTTTGTTGTAAATTATTATGTTTTTGTTTTGGACTTGTTTTTGTTTTTTTTGCTAGAGGCCCCCGCAGAATATCAGTGTCGTGGCAGCCTTAAGTTGCAACGGCGAATACTGAGCAGGGCCCTAACCATGAACTTTTTCACGACCGAGATTGTTTGGTAGCACTTTAATATGAGCACAAAATTTTGGTCACGTGATTTGGTACCATGAACTACCTAAAACGATCTTGTTTAGTGTTGTGAAAGAACGAGTGAACTGTAAAAAATTGTCTATGCGTTGAAATAATGTCAAAAAATGATGCACGCGGTCCGAATTAGATAAATTAAATGAACGAAATATTATTGAACACAATAAATACCTGTGTTTGCTTGCCAATTACTTGAAAATATAAAAAAAATGTATTTTTCTTGTACTAGGAGTTATTTTTGTAAAAATGTTACCTATTTTTAGCGTAAATATCAGCCTTTCTTAATGAGCTATGACTGAGCTCGTGATTTTTAAAAATCATTTCGGACCAAGTAAGATACGTCATGAATGATCAAATTCAAACGTAGTGGTTCCATTCTCTTTGGATAAAATTAGAAAAAAGTTAAAGTCAGTATTTGATGTAAACACTCGTATTTACAATTTATTTTACAATTATTTTTTTCTAGACTCGAAAGCACATTTCAAGAATGTGTTCTGTTAATTTATGATTTTACTTTATTTATAGGTAACACTTATAATAGTTCAATTGTATAACGATGTTTGCATGGACAACATAACACAATAAATTATCATTTTAATGGGTTTCTTAATTCATTTCGAGAAACTTTAAATTATCTTAAGTACCTTATATATACCAGAGGGGAAAAAAGCTAACAGCGTCTGGATAAGGTACCCCTGGTACCGGAGCAGAAGAAAGCTAGCAGTGTCATGATTAGGCATCCAAGATACTAAGTCGTTGAAATCAGAATTCGATGAAGACAGAGCCTCACAAGTGTTTATTATCCGTGTTTCTTAAAATATTGTGAAAGCCAGCAATCGTTATGAATAAATAGTGTTAATAAATGTATACCCATTAAATTATTTTAATAATACAAACTGGTACACAAGGTACTCTGAAATTATACTAATCCACAGCTACTCACTTTGTCTTTTAGTACTTCACTTGCTATTGAAAAAAAGGTGGCATTTACTAAACTAGGTATTCAATGAATTATCCGCAGCGGCCACATCTTAGAGTCTTAGAGGCATAGGAAGCGGGGTGCTTCATCTTACGCAGCAAAGCTGCTCGAGCGATTGCTGCTTCGAATGTAGGTACTTGTTTATCTTGACTCCACCACTCTCCAGCCAGCAAGCATGCTCCACCATCTCAGCAACCAGGAGCAGAGCGATACGCCCGTCACAATTTTGTTTCCCGAACCATGCGGATCTCGCCGGTAAAGTTATAGTAAACTTAACTAAGAATAGTAAACTAGTTTGGCGCGTTGCATGTTCGATTGTAGGGGGCCCTCTACCATCTCCTCAACATCACACAATTACATACTGGCCACCGGACGATAGTCGGTGTGATGAGCCCAGCTGGTTCACGCCGACGGGAGCCCATTTGTATGGCGAAAATTTTAATGGGAAGTCCGGCCAGCCAGTCTATACATACTGTCTATCTATTCAGGCTTTTGCAGTCCACTGCTGGACACAAGCCTCCCCCAAAGAGCATGATCACCCGCATTTTTAATTCATCCACTGCCAACCATCGTCCTAAGGTCGTTGGTCCATATGGGGCTGGGGAGCGTCCTACTCTACGGCTATCTCTCATTCATATATAAATAGTTCAAAGTATGTATACTACCTCATAACGATACTATTAGGGTTCTAAAAAATCTAAAAACCGGCCTAGTGCGCGTCGTGCCACGCGCAGTATAGGGTTTCATAGTTGCCCGTGGTAGTTCCCACAATATATTGCAGCAATCATTTCATTAAGTCTTCATTTAAGTCACTTTAAAAGTTTCCCTTTAAGGAATTTTCGAACGACGACAAAATTAAACGATTATTACTCGTAAAACTAACAGGTCTATCTTAACCGTTATAATATTCCTTAAAAATCCATGGAAAGCACTATAACCATGATTTTTTCCAGAATTTTAAAACCAATAGTTAGTTTTATTTACGCCCTACCCGAACAAAAATTGGCATTTTAAAGTTTAATATTTGGCAAACGAAACTCTAAATCGAAAAGTAGTCTTAGCAACCCCTAAATGATTTTAAGGGACCTATTCAACGATAGGTTAGACGATGAAAAAATAATCACCCCCACGTTACACGTATGATAAATAAGTATTGGACAATATCACATACAATGCTCTGACCCTCTAGCACGAGCAACAAAACAAGATACGATATGATATGATATAGCGATTTATTGCCTCTTTACTTTCAAAATATAAATACATATATGGATAACATAGCCTCCAACTTGATCTTTTATTGAAACGGTGAGCATGTCCTTGCCGGCGACGTCACGGTTATGCTCGCTTTTTCGATAAAAGTTCGTATTTTGACAAAAGATATGCGATAAATTGCTATATCATATCATGTTTTGTTGCTCATGCTAGAGGGACAGATCCTAAGGTAAGTAGATTAAGCACTTGTTATAGAAATCATAAACAACGATGGTACCACAACACCCAGACCCGAGACAGTATAGAAAGTTCTTTTTCTACATTGAACCGACCGGGAATCGAACTTGGAACCTCAGAGATGGCGGCGCCATATATTGTCGGGCGTGCTCGCCTCTCGGCTACGGAGTTCATCTAGTATCGGAGCTACTCTATTTTTTTTTTTATTATTTATTAGGTTTATCTACTGTTGATACAATAATTCTAGCTTAAATATAACATTGTAAAAGGTTACAAGTCAGTTTGTTCAACAGATTTACAGACAAACACAGCTTGCTTATCATTAAATTGTACACACGTTTATTAGAATGATTTTAGACAAAAAGACAATCAAACACATACATACTGTATAGTTAAGTAAATAAATAAATAGTTACAGACCAATAATAAACCACAAACATTAGTGGATGCTTGTAAGGTAAACTCAACTGTTTGCAAATAAAATATTTTTACGGAATTTCTGCATGGAGTCCGAAAATACATCCAGTAGCTCAGACGACTTATTATATAATTTGCAGAGACGTGGGATTGGCGAGCTCCTACCGAGCTTAGTCCTACGGCGTGGCACCGAGAGAATATTAAGAATTTTGTTGCGTGGGTAGCGATAAGGAATCTTTAATTTGAATTTAAGCAGTAGTTGTGGGCAATTAATATTACCTCTAAGAGTCTTGTATAGGAAAACCAGATCAAGAGCGTCCCTTCGTTTATCCAGATTAACCATACTGAATCTTTTTAGTCTGGCGTCATACGACCGTATTTTTTTAGCCACACCTTCGGTGAAAGCCAGGTGCCATAAGAACCTTTTCTGAATCCTTTCAATCCTAAGTGTGTGGTTCGCATAGTGCGGTCGCCAAACAACCGAGCCATACTCCAACAAACTTCGCACGAGACTGTTGTATAATAAAATTTTAGTTTTATAATTTCGAAAAGATTTGATATTACGCAAAACAAAGCCAAGAGTTTTTGATGCCTTACTAATGAGTTGGTCGATATGAGGTAAGAAGGTAAGTTTCTTGTCAAGTAAAATGCCCAGATCCTTAACAATTTCCACTTCAGTCAGAGGTGAACCATCAATCAAATAAGGATGTGTAATAACACCACTGACCTTTCTAGTAAAATTTATGTAAAAGCACTTGTCTGCGTTTAGACACATCCCATTGTGCTGACACCATTGAGCAAGATTATCAAGATCAGTTTGGAGCATTTTCGAGTCTGACTCTCTGTCCACCATTTTGAGAATTTTTAGATCGTCAGCGTACAAGAATGGTTTGGAATGTTTGATGTAATCTGGGATGTCATTAACAAAGATGTTAAACAGGACCGGCCCAAGGTGGGAGCCCTGTGGAGCCACAGTTGATATCATAACTGGATGATTGAAAACCATTCGCTACAACAAAAAATGATCGATTTCCTAGATATGACTCGATCCATCCCAGTAGCGACCCAGAGAAACCGTACGCAAAGAGTTTTGAAACCAAAATGCTATGAGAGACCGTATCAAAAGCTTTGCGAAAATCTGTATATACTACATGTGCCTGCCCTCCCCTGTCAACCGCTTCTACGACATCTTCTATAAAGGTAACTAGGTTAGTACATGTGGAGCGAGCCTGGACAAAGCCATGTTGGTGTTCGGAAAATAATTGTTTGGTGTAACTTTGTATGGCCGAGCAGACCATGGACTCTAACACCTTCCCAAAAGTGCTAAGAATTGATATAGGCCTGTAATTTTTCACCATAGTAATGTCCCCGTCTTTAAATATTGGTACAACTTTTGCCACCTTCCACTGTTTTGGAAATATACCGGAAGATAAGGAGGCATTAAATATGATAAGTAGTGGCAGCACAAGATGCCCAGAGCACATCTTAACAAAAAATGGTGGTATGCCATCGGGACCAGCTCCCTTGTTTGGATCCAATCTTTTCAATTTATTAAGCAGTTCTTCGCTATTAAACTGGATTTTTGAGAAAGTGTCCAAATATCCAAGGTGACGAGATCTTGGTGCGTCATTCTTCGTCTGACCTTCCTGCCGGCTTACAGATTCAAAAAAGCTGCCGAACATGTTACAAATGGTTACACCATCGCCGGAACTTTTATTGTTATTAGACATGTTAGATGGATAATAGTTGTCATAATTTTTTTTCGAGTTAACATAGGTCCAAAAGTATTTAGGGTTTTTTGACAGTTGATTTTCGATGTTTCTTATATACTGATTATAGCATTCCAATTTCAATTTATCACAACGTTTCTTTAATAGTTTTAGTTCAATTACGTCCAAAGGATTTTTATATTTCTTAACTCTGTTCCTAATTTTTTCCTTTTCTCTCAATCTATTGATTAAATTACTTGTATAGAATGGTGGAAACCTGGAACTCTTTTTCGTGTAGCAAGGCACATGTTCTTTTATGATTGCACCAAGAGAGTCCTGGAATCGACATACCATTTCGTTTACGTCCTCGCAGTTACCAAAAACAAGTGTCCAGTCAACCTTGTCTAAAGATGTCTTAATCCTGTCATAATCAGCCTTGCGAAAATTGAAGTACTTGCTTCCAGGATTGCATGGTAAAGCATCAAAACGACTAAGAGGTAGACTAACTCTCTAAAACTATATTTTGCAAAATTGTATCATAGAGAAAAAAATATTGTATGCTACCATTTTGTCAGCGTGATTGATTTACAAATCTTCACAATATTACAGCTTTCTAGAGTCAACAGCAAAATCCGGACAGACAGACACACAGACGGACATGACGAAACTATAAGGGTTTCTTGTCACGACAACAATAACTTCGTAAATGTTTTTTTTTCATTGATATTAATATTACATTCGTATTTTTCTATAATATAGTGCAGTTAATTCTTGTAAAGAACGTACTTAAGTACACTGTGGCAAACCATACTCCGTTGTAACGTTAAAGGCTGCGACCAGACTACATAAGGTTCAGATCTGGCGAATGCGCCGCGAACACGAAGCTAGCGCGCGGCGCGCGGACTTTTGTCCCTATAGCTAGTTTATACTAGTCTAGGCCTATAATACTCAAACTTAAATGTTGTCATTTATTGAAGGTTAAAACAGGGTTTCATTGTTTTGGTTTTCGTATACCTACAAGAAAAACGTTTACGTTTAATACAGGGTGTCCCAGAACTTAACGTCAAGCCGAAACGGGGTGACAGGATTGATTGTAACCATCATGAGAAAAATCAGAAAAAAATCTTTCCCATGCAGTTTGAAAATTATGGGCATTTAAGAAAAACCTAGAAATTTGGTCAAACTGTAACCATTTTTCGGTTACTGTGGTTAATTTTTATTATTTTTGTTAATTTAAACGTTGTAACCGTAACCCTAAATAACATTTCTAGAATCACAGTCAAAAATAATGACACAATTGCCCCAAGTTTCCGATAATTAAGACTATTTGTTAAACTATGTTTATTTTTTTAATTTGTCGCCTTTGGAAGGCCCTCCTTTAACCTGTATGCTCAAAAACATTTGTGCGCGACCCGAGCTTATTGCTTAAAAAAAAATGTACTAGAGTGCCTTGACTCCTCCTCTCAAAAATAAAAACCTGAAGTAACCCAATTTTTGCTAACCCATTCTACTCAGTTAAAATGTTTTTAGGGTTCCGTACCCAAAGGGTAAAACAGGACCCTATTACTAAGGCTTCGCTGTCCGTCTGTCTGTCTCTCCATCTGTCCGTCTGTCACCAGGCTGTATCTCATGAACCGTGATAGCTAGAGACTTGAAATTTTCACAGATGATGTATTTCTGTTGCCGCTATAACAAAAAATACAAAAAACAGGATACTATAAACATTTAAGGGGACTCCCATACAACAAACGTGATTTTTTATAGAAAATGGTACGGAACCCTTCGTGCGCGAGTCCGACTCGCACTTGGCCGGTTTTTTATTCGTACAAGCTCTTGGTAGGTTCTTAATTTTATGGCAAAATGATGAGAGAGAAGGATAGTGGACATGTTTGCCATGAGTGAGCAAGACAGATAGTGACGCCACTTTTACCAAAGTCAACAAAAGTAAGTAAAATTAATAAAATAATGAAATAACTTGACCTAGTTTAGTTTAGGTTTATTGGAATAAAAGTCAGATAGGGATTATTGTAATAGGATATGTTATTTCCCATATGAGTATGAGAGTATGAGATTGGACTCCCTTTTCCGCACTTAAGCTCAAAGTCGGTCCTTTATACGTGGGGGATGTGATGGTTACGGTTGCAACCAGCCTAGCTCCGCCCAGAAGCGCAGAAGTTTCATGGGTTTGCCTATGGTGTAAATATGTATGTTTAGGAGACAGTGACCGGTCACTGTCCCCACGATTATGCGCTGATTTTATCTTTCAAGGTTGAGTATACGCCGAGTCAATTTGGGTGTGACCCCTGAGAGGGTCAGTTTCGATTGTCTGCATGCTGTACTCAGAGTCCATCGTTTGTTATGTTGGGATAAAGCACTGTGTCTAATCCAGGCGCGCAGTTGGGAATATGGTAAGGGGAGGATCGAGGGTGGCCCCTCTATGACCATGTCCGAGCCCCTTCTCGCCAGTACATCTGCGGCATCGTCGCCTAAGGAATTACTATGCCCTTTTATCCACGGCAGCGTTACCTTATTGACCCTTCCAATCTTTTATATTTGAATAAATTTGTTCTTAGAAAATTATTACAAAATGTCAAGCGATTGCCTGTGGATCCGTACTCTTCGGTTTGTAACAAAAAACGTACCCGGTTACCTTAAACCAAGAATAAAAAATCGTTTTTATATATATACCTAAGTAAAATAAAGTTAATAATAAATAAGGTCCCAAGATAGTAAAGATATTAATTTACTTCCTCTTAGGAGATAAGGGATAAAGCCTGTCCCAGACAGGTGGCAGCCGCGGCCGCGCCCTTTTTTGTAGTATGAAAGTCTTATTTACTATTCAAATCCACGTAGCCGCGGCCGCAAGCTCCGCCCACTTTCCGCTTAGCCGGTGTGTGCGCTTGCGCGGCCTGCGGGGCGGCCAGTTGCAATTTTTTACAACTAGCCGCAGCGGCTAATTTATATACGTCGGTTGGTCGGTATTTCATTATGAAACACGCTCGCAGGCAATAGTAAGATACACTTCTTTTTTGTCCATCTTTATGAAGAGCCAACAAAAAAAGAATTTTGTCTTCTAAATGACTTAGTTTAGACGTCCATCCGCGATGACGAGTAGGCAAGAAATGGCGGTCCCGGCCGCGGCCTGGAGAGTCATTTCTTTATATCTTACTATGCGAGTGTGTTTCATAATGAAATACCGTACGACCGACGTACCTATATTTTAAATTGGCCGCTGTAGCTAGTTGTAAAAAAAATTGCAGCTGGCCGCACTCAAGGCCGCGCGAGCGCACACACCGGCGGCTGAGCAGAAGCGGGCGGAGCTTGCTGCCGCGGCTAGCCGCGCTCCGGCCGCGCAAGCCGCGTGGATTTGAATAGTACTGAGACTTTCATACTACACAACAGGCCGCGTCTGTCTGGGACAGGCTTAATTCTCCTGCTCACATACAGCAACTTTTTCGACAGAAGATAATTTAAACCTTAAAAAAAACTAACATTGTAATACGAAACTGCCGACCAGATTACATCAGTTTTACAATATACAGTTTAAAAATAGAATATAGGTAGGAATGCTAAGGGATGTTATGTCTCAATAATGAGTAAATGCAGAATGCATGGAAGAGAAAACAAACTAGAAACTAGTGAAAAAAGACTTGGAACATGTCACGCGAACGGTGATGATGATGATGGTGATTGGTGATGTCAGGAAGGTCATGATTTATCTATGCACCGAATTTCATCGAGAGCGGATAGGTATATCATTTTAATACTTGACTATTTTTAAACAACTTCTGTATGTCTTGTACCAAATAAATGATTTTCTATTTCTATCTAGACAGTTTTAAGACAAACATCCAAACGTTATGGATTTAAGATTTTTTTGCCTACCTTGCTATGATAATCTTTACATGTAACTTTCTAGTTGGACTATTGAAGCGTTTCTTTTTTGCTCACGCTGTTCTTCCCCTGAATCGCATAAAATATACATTAAATAATCACTTTCTCTAGAGAAATTAAACACACGATTGGTACTACTCGTAAAATGCGAACCTATCTGATTTTGCATAGTGAAACGTACCTTGTATTTATGGTATTACCAAGGAGTAATCACTACGTATTACTACTAAGTTCTATAGTTTCCAAAAAGCCGGTAATTTAATAAATTTATGTAACGGTTATTAATTTCAATTCAAAACTTTGGTAATGTCATAATTTGAAAGCTGTCACAAATATAGATTAGAAGTTGACTTTTTAGTCTATTCCGAAACAAGGTCTCAACGTTGGTCAAAATTTATAGCTCAATTAGCTCATTGTTCGGATTCAATTTTGTGTCATGCAAACATTTCTAGCACTTGGCATACAATCTCAATTTTTAAAAACATAAAACCTTAACATAATTGCATTACCTCTCGCCTAAAATTTTTCATTTCAGAGTATATTGCTCTATTCGTTTTCTATTTAATTTTGGTTTCGGACAGCTGCTCCGTGTTTTTCATGGATATGACATTAGGCATAGACAAGGCAAATACAACAATAGAAAGAGACAAAGTTATCTGTTGACAGTAGTTTTGGTTATTGCGTTCCTTTTCTTCTGACGACCAAGATATAGACAAGTCGTTCATTCTTTCACATCACTAAACAAACACATTTAAAACAGTTCATGGTACGAATAAAAAAAAAGATAAATCAAAATTGCTAAATAGCATAATTGCTTTTACGATTTCCGGAGAGTCAAGCGAAGTATCATAATATTTTATGCAAATATATACATATAGTTAATCCTATTTTTGTATCTTGCTACTATTTTTACAGCATTCATTTATAAATTAAGAAAACAATTAAAAAGAAATTTTCCATACAAATTATTTTGACATATGAAATCAATTTTTAGCTGTCATTAGTGTCATAATAAACGTCATTTGTACTGAAATGAGTGAATATTAGGCAAAATTGTTTGTTGTCAAAATCCAACAAATGTGATTGTTTTTACGACTTCATGGTAGGAAATTGACAGATTTTGACAGATTTGTGATTGTTTTAACAGTTCATGGTTAGGGGGCAGGTGTCCTTTTTAGCACGATTTATTAATATTGTATTATTTTTTATTTTTTATGTCAAATTATGTTATTTTTTAGTTTTGTATCAATTTTGTGTGCCAAATAAATACTATTCTATTCTATTGTGTACATAAATTTGATACGGGGGTATGGATGTGATCGGATAATACGACCGACCGAATGATGCGCTTTCGTATTAGGCCTCCAGGTACAAACGCGCGATTGTATGGCAACACCAGCGATTTAAAAACATTGTATCAACCTTTCCAACCAGTACCAACCAGTCGCGCCTATGAAAATATGTGCCTTTGCATCGCAGTGTATAAAAACCGGCCAAGTGCGAGTCGGACACGCGCACAAAGGGAACCCTTTGTGCGCGTGTCCGACTCGTACGTATCATTTTCTATAAAAACGGCAAAAAAATCACGTTTGTTGTATGAGAGCCCCCTTAAATATTTATTGTATTCTGTATTTTAGTATTGTTGTTATAGCGGCAACAGAAATACATCATCTGTGAAAATTTCAACTCTCTAACTATCACGGTTCATGAGATACAGCCTGGTGACAGACGGCCAGACGGACAGACGGACAGACGGACAGACAGACAGGCAGACAGACGGACAGCGGAGCCTTAATAGTAGGGTCCCGTTTTATTGAGTACGGAACCCTAAAAAGGATCTAATTAATAAGGGTTTACCTTTTTCAAGAATAACACACATCTATTCGACCGCAAACCTATCTAATAAACTCTAAAGATAATTAAACACGATGTATTTTCGGGAAAGCTTTCAGCTTTGTACGAAAAGCTCTGAAAGCTCTCACTATAATAAAAATACCCTACTTGATTAAGTTAAGTACAAAAGAGTTTGATTTACACTCAGCTTGATTTATCCAAATTGATTAAGTTGTAATGAGAGTTAATTCGATAAACATCGTGATATGAAATTCAGATCAACGTTATGAAAATACTCGTATTTTCACTATTTGACGACCTTCGTAGCCGAGAGGCGAGCACGCCGGACTTTAAATGGCGCCGCCATCTTTGAGGTTCCGGGTTCGATCCCCGGTCGGGTAAATGTAGAAAACGAACTTTTCTACATTGGCTCGGGTCCCCGGTCGGGTCAATATAGAAAACGAACTTTTCTATATTAATTCTGATTTCTATAACACAAGTGCTTTAGCAACTTACCTTAGGATCAGAGTAATGTATGTGATGTTGTCCAATATTTATTTATTATTTTTATTAAGTTTAAGGAAAATACTCGGATTTTCTTAACGTTTAAGGTTTATCGTACTATCTTTTCGGCTTTTATTTCTTGTTTCTCACGCCGTAAAAGTAAGGATTCATTTCATTTTTAGGGTTCCATAGTCAACACAGAACCTTATAAATTTTTGCATAACTATCTGTCTGTCTGTCTGTCTGATTTCTCCTTAGCCGAAAGATTCTTAGTACTAGAAAGCCGTAAATTCTCATGCTTAAAAATATGAATCATGGGTACATCATAATCTTGAAAAACCCCGTTTATTTCTCGTCTATCCGATGAGCGGCGTGTCGGTATGTAGGTTTTTAAAATTCTGTATTTTTTTTCCATTTTGGGTAATATTAGGAATTACAGTGCATTTTTTCTAAGTTTAAAGAAAAACTATCACGTCTAGAACTGTAAATTCTGTGTTGAACAATATTACTTAGATGATGTTTATAATCATGTTAAAAAAAAGTAGAAAATACCTAATATTGTGGGAGCCAATTACGGAACCCTTCTTGCGCGCTACTTTAGTATAGAAAACTTCATTTTCCACATTGCCCCGAACGGGAATCGAACCCGGTATCTCAGAAATAGCGTCACCAAGTATTTGTGTATGTATTTTGTCAATTAGATACTGAGTAAAGATTAATGTATCGTATGATTTGATCGGGATCGAACAAGACACCATTACCACAAATTACGTATAGCGCCGGCGCGCTAGACAGATAGTCCACTCGGAACTAAGCTTCATAATCGTCACGCACAGATTGACAATTGCATTTACTAGAAATCTCGGACGATCGGGGATAGAGCTATAGCGGGATGTCACTCACGACAGTTTACTACGCATTGATCATTGTTACGTGCAAAAAATGGATAAGCGTTTTTATTACTTACTGCAGTGTGTTTGGATGTTTTAATACAACACAAAATTGTGATTACACGTTCTTCAAATTTCCAAATAATATTAAAAGGTATATAAAACTAGGTCTTGGTTTTTTCTTGTTAGTAAAGTAAAGTAAGTAAGTAGTAAAGCTAAAGATAAGTTTTGATAGCGATTAATTATTCATTTCATTGCACATTCTGCAGAAATGGGCTTTTAAATTTTCCCTAGCATATCGTCGCTAGTATAACACCAGTGTTTTAGGTAAGCGTTAAATAAAAGATAATAGACATATTAAATTATTCATTGGTATTTTTACATTATCGTTGCTAGGATAAACACATCACCTTGAAATGTGAGTATATAACAAGTTAGTACGTATAATTTCTGTCAACCAACGCGCAGCTGCCGCCGCTGTTAAAAACGACAGTCATTGAAGAAGCCAAGTTGAGGAGAGTAAATATTGCTTTACCTTCCCATTTAGGCTTGGACGTATGATAAGATGAATGTATAAGCTAATCGATGTATCGTAGTAATAAAGCACACTAACTTATTTCAAAAATTCAGAATAGCAACCCTAGTAGTCAGCCCAATTTAGGCAGTTGTTTTCAAGAACGGCGGGAGTGGACCTTCTGTATTTTTTCTATTTTGTGCCATTACACTGAAACTGAAATGATATCGGAGTTTCCATAGTCCAGCTAATGTATCTAATAACATAGCTATAATGTATTTATAATGAGATGCAATCTGATTACCAGCCATAATTGTTATGTTAATGAGGTCCTATTTACGCGTAGATACCACACCCGAGTAGTAATGATAATTAGTCTTATAGTTAACTAGTAGATTATCCCCAAAATAGCCATAAGTACTAGGCATTTATCTTATGCGTGAGGTATATAGAAGAGGCAGGCAATATGTACGAAAATGTTGAATAAAATTTACATTCATATCAATTTTTGTTATTGATTTGAATCTATGCATCAATACTAACAACTTTTACTAAAGAGAAAACATTAAAATATTATCAGCCTTACTACAAAAAGATAGACACGTGTTGAACACCTGTTTACAGATAAGTCAACCATTTTGAAATGTTTGTTAGTAATATGTATGGCGGGAGATCGTGCGCTGTGGCGCTCCTTGGGGGAGGCCTATGTCCAGCAGTGGACTGCAACAGGCTGATATGATGATGATGATGAATATGTCTCGAATGTCAGTAGATGTGTCAACATTTCAAATTGGTTGATTAATTTTAGACAAGTGTTCAACGCTTGTCTATCTTTTTTGTAGTAAGGCCGTATAGGATTAGATGAAAAACTATTTTCTGGGTTTTTTTTATTGAAAATTTTGGCTTTGGTCAGGACGCATTGTGTTTCATCTTTGAGCTTATATGTTTAGTAATTAGAAATGTCACACGCTAGTACAGTTTGTTTTTTTTTTCTATATTCCTAAATTTGTTTCCAAATGTAAACTCCCATTTTTGAAATTCATAAAACATTTTAGTGTCACCATTTGTATTAGAAATGTGAAAAATTTCACGACAATAGTAAATTATGTAAAAACTTATCAAAATGTTCTCGAGAAAGTTAAAATGAAAATTTTCCGATATATTTCAACTACGTAAATACATACTGTATTTGTACCGTCGGTATCTATCTACGGAACCCCACACTACCTAGCCCGATGATCAACACTTAATCTAGGCATCAAGTTCGTTCTCATCGTCAAAGACGAGATCTAGTGGACAAAGCATATCCCTAATAGCTCTTACTGAGTGTAGCTTTGTAATTTTAGGCGCTTTGAGGTCTGCCTATCAGATTAGGGTCTCGAACTACGGGGCTAGTGCTGGCGAAAAGCAACTGTCGATATATCGATATTTAAAAAACACGACTTCATTCAAATATTGTAGGCACATGCATTATTATTATTAGTTACTACAAAATAAATAGTAAAGGAAGAATGCCATCTAAAGAACCTTTTATCTGGTCTTAAAATAATACATTGTTCTATTTTATGTGTCTTAATATACATGTATTGTTTATTTTATTAATGACGTTTAGAGTAAGATTACCTCTAACTCTGGTCTGCGGTATTTTATACTATCAAAAATTTACAGAACTTAAATCAAAATGTGTTGGGTACAGAGGATCCTACTACCTACTAGTGTTGCAGTGCGGTGATTATTAAAAAAGAACGCGGTCTTTTCCAAAATAAAGTTTGACGTAAGAATGATTGCTACTATTCCTTTACTAAGAGTGTTTCCAACTGTGTTAACAAGCAATAAACATAAAAGAAGAGTCGCTATGTATTTGATACTAATATAAATTCAAATATTTCTTTTTCTAAAAGACTTCTAATAGACCAAAACATTTGATATTTCAACTATTTGATTTGTATATTTTTAAGTTTAGATTGAAATTATAATGTTTATCGATATGTTCCTCGCCAACATTAATCCAGGTCGGTATCTTGAGGTGTTGGGTAGATCACGACCAGGTTAAGCGATTTAGCCTTTGTCTCAGCTCGTTTCTCAATTGGCATTTGATTGAGTTGAGTAGGTTGTAGGAGTTGACTATAATTGATGAAACTAGAGAAAATTAATAATTACTTCTAACAATCATACCAATTATCTAGCCACAAATGAAGCAAAATGGGTAGATATTCGTTAATCTATTATATTATTTTATTTACCTATTTTAATAATTTATCAAAGATATTATTTTACTTGAAAACATTTTTCAAGTGCCTCTAAACAAATTACTTAATAAGTTGTTGTGAACGCAAAAAATAATTAGGTTTAAACAATTTAAATCACCAGTAGCATCCTAAACAGTTCCGATTGGCAAAACTCTGCGCAGTTGCTCAAAATTATACACCGAGACATTTGAGTGGTTGTTTCCCTTAGTAAAATGATTCTATCTTAGTAGTACAATAGATTAATGAGTTTTTTTTTATTCAAATCACCTGTAAGCATTCAAATTCAAAATTCATTTTTTTTCAAATTTATTAATTAAAAAAAACAAATTCAAATCGCCTGCAGCGCGTGCGATGTTGTTTATGCTGTATTACTTTGTGCGGGAGTTTCTTTTACTTTAAACATTTATTTTGTGCGGCAGGCAGTACCCAAATATGTCACATCTCGTAAAAGAAACTATCGTTTCTCACGCTTTCGAGTTGATGATTATTTTTTGATTAGTTGAGAACAAAAAAACGTTGCCAATTGCCGATGGCCATATTACAAACCAACTAGCTGTTTTACAAAAGGGAGGCGTTTTGCAATACGGCGGATCGATGATACGGGGGATCATCATCAGGGTTGGTCTGTGATACGGGGGATTATACCATAGAAATATTAATTCTCTGATCTGAGGATTATACAATCCGACTGCGACATGTATAACGCCTGAGACCCTAACAGTTTTCAACAGCAAATCTGTCTGCTCCCCTAGGCGGATACAATTTGCATAATATTGTACAAATAAACCGGGCCGGTAATAGCTCTATTTGTGACTTATAAATGAAGTGAGACTATTACTATGTAGGCTGTAATCATAATTTACATATTATTCAGGAGGTTGTGACTTAGTTTGTGTTTAAATATAAATAGACAATATTTTGATTGTTGTTGCTGGCTTTTGGAAAAGTATTTTACTGGTCCTTAGAAAAAGTCTGCTTTATCTTAAAACTAGCGAATGATGTAAATAAACGAACTGTTGATCTTTGCATAGCGAGAAATAATTACACATGTAAAGCAGGGTACTCACATATCCGTGTAGCATGTAACGTATCTGATACTGTATCAAGTGAGTACATATAGGCCCGTGCCTGCTGCGAGCCGCTGCAGTCCTGGATTTGTCAATAGGCCGTATAGTCCGCGGCCTAGAGGCCCCGAGGCGGCAGCGTCCTAGGGGCGACAGATTTCAGAGAACTATGCTACACGGCTAGGTCCATAATATGCTTTACATTCTAGTAATATCGTGGTCCAGCGTACCTCGACTAGAAAACGGCTGAGGGCTAGGACCAATCAGCAGAAAAAAAAGCTACTCGGATCATAAATATTAACCTTGGAGCCAGACTATTTAGATCTTACACGCAATGATGTCTGGATGTACAGATTTCCTCATTACGTTTTCTCTCATCACCACACAAGTAATAAAACCCGCCCCCTTTTTCCCTGAAAATTAGCAATCAGCAATAATCGCGCAGTCATCGCCCGATTGATGGAGTCAAAAGCTATGGGCAGCATTGACAGTAGATTGCTTTGTTTTTGTTTTTTGCTGTCAATTTGCGATATTAAAGCCAGAATTGGTCAATTTTCACTATCGCATTGCTTTTGCAAGATACGGAATCAGGATATGCTTTTATCCATACTTGTAGGGCGATTTAAATTCATGATCCACGTAAGTGAACTACTGAATTACCATGGCCCCTTTACCTTGAACGAACGAATTAACTATTCATTCAGCCTTAACAGATTTACGAAACAAAAAACACAAATGTGAATACTCTAAACAGAAATTCACTTCCGTTTTTCGACTCAATTAGGTATGTCATCAGAGTAATTCACTAACAACGCTAAAAGGCTCGCAAACACGATACACGTACACGTGTCAAACGCGGAAATGCACGCTACGGCGAAACGTCATCGCGGCAAAGCGACAGCGTATATGGTTGGCAGCGGTGAACAATACAAATGTAGAATGATCCTGTATTAACCTTAGAGCAGTTTTTAACCAAACCCACAAAGTTTGAATTTAGAACTTGAGTTGATAGTTCGAAAAGCTACAGAATTTCATCCTCACTCATTTTTGAAATTGGAACTCTTGGAAATTCATTTCTTTTTTAAGGTTGTCTTTGGTGTCCTTCTTTGCGTGTCGACTCAGGCTTTCATATTATGTGAGGAATAAAACTCAGCAACCGATATAGCACTATCGGTGGCCTTGGGACACGCAGGGCAAGAAAGAAAATGACCATTGTCTGGGGGTTGCCATTGGTCTAAGGGTTGGTCTGTCCTTGGCGCATTAAACAGCTTGAATCTGATGTAATCGTATTCAACTGACATGTTTTGTGCCAAACTAAGGATAAGTAAGACAAAGGAAACATGGAGATCTGGAAGAGATCTTTTTTTTTAAATCATGTATAATCAGCTATATATCGCGTGCATTAAAACTAATTGTTTATTCTTTCATTTCTTATGTGTGCGTTATTTTTTTATGTCTCGTAAACTAATGAGCACATCAATTCAAGAAACGTCAAGTCATAAACTTTTACAAACATGAGTGTTGTCTTAAGCCGAGTTGCAAATTGTACAAGCACGATAAGGCTAGGCGTTAAAAACAGTATCAGCTTTATCTATTCTTTTTTCGTTTGTCGGCTGCCAGTATTTCAAAGTCAGCTGCAATTTTTCAACGGCATGGACCTCTGGCCGAGTTAAAACCAATAAAATAGGAACATTTCTCATGTTCAGCATGTTTTGGCTGACTGATAGTTGCTATATTGATGGTTTAGAGGTATTCGTTAGTAACAAAACTAACAAAACGTACCTACGAAAAGTAATAGTGTAGTTTGTGTTTTAGGAAAAGTCATTTTTTTTTTCAGGATTGATAGCATGGGTTTTGGTTGGGATTCAGATTGGAGGTCGTTCGGACCTTATTTAGTGAATTGTTTCCACAAAAATATCTGAGCTTTTGAGGGCATATTAAAAGTTAGGTGCAAGCAGCTCATGTCCTATGGCAATTCTTGTTTATTATTTCGTGTTGTTTGTTGTATATTTGGAGCCTCTATCCGCTCTCATGCTTACAATTTCGTGTAGCGCTATCTTGTGAATGTTTGTGGTACTTCTTGCCAATGGATGATAGGATAATCAGATGCTCCCCCAGAATTTTGTGAGATGGTGCCATATGGTACTGCACCATAGTTGTTACTCACTCAGATCTGGCCTGTTCTTTTGGTGATAATTGCAGCTCTTTTGCCACTCTCTATCTAGACATGTTTATAATCAAAGCTGTGTTGTAGTTATGATAATTCTTTTTTTTTATTTATCTATCTGCGATCAGCCCTCTAATTTTTAATCAGATCGGCTAGGCTCTTTTGTTGTGTCAGTTCGAGTCTATTCACATCCTGTAATGAGTCACCTCATTCAGTATGCAAATTAAAATTTAGATTGACGCTTTTCGTTTGTTTCGTTATAATTCATTATAACAGTCTTGTGTTACGTTGTTTCAGTTACCAGATTACATTAACATGAATAAAAAAATCTCTGTGTGTTAATAATATCAAAAGACACCCAAGTAGCAGTTCCATAAAACCCTCGCTTAACAATCCAAGTTCTTCGCCAGCAGACGCGTTAAGAATGCGTGGAGCGCGGAATGTTGATTACTTTCCGTAACTCTTACCGCGTTTGTGTTTTGTGTCGCTGTGTGTTGTGTACAGTGTATACAGATAAACAAATAAATAACGCGAACACGTAAAGAAAAATAAGGAGAGATTTTTTTAACGAACTGATACCTTACAATGTTTATCATCACATCATTTTAGCCACAGGACGTCCACTGCTGGACATAGGCCTCTCCCAGTGACTTCCAGATCAGCCGGTTGCGCGCGGCCTGCATCCAGTGGCTTCCTGCAACCTTTACCAGGTCGTATGTCCACCTTCTAGGTGGACGTCCCACGCTGCGCTTGCTGGTACGTGGCTTCCATTCCAGAACCTTTCACCCCATCGGCCGTCAGTTCTACTTACTTCACATGAATCAAACTGAAATTCGTCAAATAAAACAAATTCTTAAAATCCCTAAGCAGATAATATACCTCTTTTATAAAATTCATATCGTGAATTCTGCCACGAGTGGTTCTATACCGACCACTGCGTACTCGTTGTTCAATTTCTACTTCTAGAAAAATGACATAAGCAAATAAAATATGTACTCATTGTATCGAGCGCAAAAACAATCCATTTGCGATTCAAGATCAATTCAAGACGACCTCCGTACTCGAGAGCCGATGTTCAGGGTTCGATTCCCGTCATTCTCAGTCGGGTCAATGTATAACACGATCTCTTCTATATTGAATCGGGTCTCGGTGTTGTGGTACCGTCGTTGTTTCTGATTTCTATAACATTATGTGATGAAACGTTATGTGATGTTGTCCTATATTTATTTAAGATTCATTTGCAATGCTTTAAAAATACGTGGACGTCCGAGGACTGAAATGATGATGATTACACTTTAATCGTCAAATAACTCCTAATTGTCGAAGTGATACAGGCCTTCGATATTTTACACTAACTACCATTAAAAATGTCATTTCACTTTATCACTTTAACCTTTCTGGTCCACACACGGTTATCCCCAAACAATTGATAGCAATAACAATTAAATAAGCGACAAACACTATAAATGTTAATAAACTCCGAACTAGCGCTATCTCGGAATACCATCCACCCGCCTCTGTAGTTTAAAATTAATCTATTGTGCTTGCATGGGGCTATTTAGACCGAGGCCCTATTACGAGTGATAGCAACTGGCCAATTGCCTTGATCGACAGTCAGTTGGGTAGAGTTTGTTTAGACAGCGGTTACTAATAATCTCGGGTGTAAAATGTTAATGTAACCTATCAAAGTTATACTTTTTAGGTCTTACAGTATAATAATGTTATAATCGATTAAGTAAAACAATTAATGAATGCTTCTTTAAAACGGTAAAAATAAGTGTTATTGTAGTAAAATTTTAAATATTTTATTTATATCTCATAGTGGCAACACCTTTTTTTGTAGAACATACCTTAGTTGCATCAGAGAGATTGATAGAGAGATAATTGTATTTACATACAGATAGAGAGGGAGCGAGGAGGAAGAAAAATAGAGATAGACAGAAAGAGAACTGAAAATAAAGTAAGATTAAAAAAACAAAATAAACCAATTTCACTGTCTCGGCTTTAAAATATGATAGACAAAGCATTTTCGTTTCGACAGTGACTTCAAAGCAATCAGTCGTTATTACTTTTCGTAATGAAGGCATAGATAGGGCTATTTAGGGGATATGTTCGGCTGGGAATATTTAGGTGTATGTCGACGATCGCTTTGTAAATTGTTGCAGTGATTTAAAAGGAACCTTATGGAAATGGCATTAAATTGAAGGATTCTGATCGTCCAGTAGTTTATCTTTCGCTTTGTATTTGATATCCTTGTTTCAATTTCAATATTGTTTCACGTACTATTTCTATACGAATATATTACGAGTTTTTGACTATTGTCGATTTAGGGACAGTTACTTCTGTTATTAATATTGTTTGTAATATACCAGCACACTTTATTCAGACAAAAACGGTGAAGAAACAAATAGAGAATGCCAAAAACATTATCCTCCTCATCCATAGTCGATCCCTCAGAGGTTGAGGATTGTGGCCCCACCTACTTAGTTACCTGGATGATGAGCTGTCTCCAGGCATTGTGATCCTGCGCCCGTCTGAATGCTTCATAGAATGGCATTTCCAGGGTTTTCACAAGTTGGTCCTACCAACGTGTTGGTCTTGTGCCACGTGGTCTTTTGCCCTGTCTTATCCCGATAAGGATAGCTCTCTCTAGGTTATCAGGTGGTTTCCGAGTCAGTTGCCCAAAGTTACAACAATTACAATAAGTACAACAAAACATTATACGGGATGAAAATTTTATTGGTGTAAAATACTGAAGGGTTTATTCATAATCATAAATAATATATAAATAAATAATACACCGTGAATTTTTAATTACCCGAGAAAATTAACTAACATACTCAGATATCGAGATACATCGAATTTGGCGAATAAAAAAAACGGAACGGCGTACGACGTTGGCGTACGGAAGGAATAACTATGAATGAAAAATATTTCATTCATAGTAGACTTTTATGGTGCATATTTTTTAAGGAATGTTAGGGATCTTTTAAATAAATTTCTCATAAAAAAAATTTTTTTATTCCCCAAATTCGATGTTATATCGATATCTGAGTATGTTAGTTAATTTTCTCGGGTAATTAAAAATTCACGGTGTATAAATAATAAATATTGGACAGCATCCCATACATTGCTCTGATCCTAAGGTAAGTAGCTAAAGCACTTGTGTTATAGGGATCAGAAACAACGACGGTACCACAACACCCGGACCCGAACCAATATAGAAAAGTTCGTTTTCTACATTCACCCGACAGGGGATCGAACCCGGAACCTCTGAGATGGCGGCGCCACTAAAGGTCCGGCGTACTCGCCTCTCGGCTCCGGAGGTCGTCAACTCATGATAACAAACAACTTTGTTTAAGTAACTAATTACCTATCTCAACCTACTTTTGGTACTTTACTCTTTCTGTACACGTTCATGTTAGGTGAAAGGTTATAAGGTTTAATTGAAGATAAATAACACTTGAAAAAAATCATCGACCTCAGGTGGGACTCGAACCCACGTCCCATCGCATACCGGGCGAGTGCTTTGACCACTAAGCTACCGAGGACGTCACGTGACAAGATTTTTTTTCAAGTGTTATTTATCTTCAATTAATCCTTGCATGGAATTGCTAAAAACAAAAATTTACAATGTTATAAGGTTTGTTTAAAACTTACTATTACCTATAATATTAACCAAATTTTATGCAACGCATGCAATATATTTATCAATGTAAAAACGTATTTACCAACGAAGCTCCATATATCTAACCGGCATCGCAAAAAGGGTAATGTGTTCATCATTTGTTTTTTCCCACAATAATGTGGCCGCTAAAAGCATAAGGCCATTTCGTACGTTAACACGAGTTGCTAAAGATAATTTTGTAACTCATCGACGTTATTTATACCCACACACTGTTATTTTAGTGATAAAAGTGTGGAAGTCTTTTGGCTTCAAGCGGTTCCTTGGTGCGGTTTTTGCTAAGTTTATATTATACACCATGAATTTTGAATTACCCGAGAAAATTAACTAACATACTCAGATATCGATATACATCGAATTTGGCGAATAAAAAAAAGTTTTTTTTATGAGAAATTTATTTAAAGTGTCCCTAAAATTCCTAAAAAATATGCACTATAAAAGTCCTGCTAATTCAAATAGTAATTATTATCATCCCAACATTAACGGAACCAAAATCCACCTAATTTGGTCGCGTTATATTGGCGTACGGAAGGAATAACTATGAATGATTTTTTTTTTCATTAATAGTTATTCCTTCCGTAAGCCAACGCCGTACGCCGTTCCGTTTTTTTTTATTCGCCAAATTAGATGTATATCGATATCTGAGTATGTTAGTTAATTTTCTCGGGTAATTAAAAATTCACTGTGTACTATAATATGCTGGATGCAAAGGGCGGGAGTTCGTGCGCTGTGGCGCTCCTTGGGGGTGGCCTATGTCCAGCAGTGGACTGCAACAGGCTGTTAAGATGATGATATTATATTGAGATTACCGCTCTCTATTTATTAACCTTCTGTACTATATTATACTGTTGTGTATATTAGGTACAGAAAAATAAAAAAATAAAATAAAATGTTAATTCGGATGTGTGGGGTGACAAAAATTGACAATGTAACGAATGACTATATGACAGAAAGTACGAGTGGCAGCACCTAAAGAAAATATGAAAGGGAACCGTTTGTCTTGGTATGGACATATGATGGGAAGGAAAGCGGTGCACGTGGCGATGAGAGTAATGGATATTGATGTCTAGAGAGAGTTAGAAGACGATCTAAGAAGATATGGATTGATATACAGGGTGTCCCAAAAAGAAGTGTCAAGCGGAAGTCCAGAGATAGAGCACCTCTTGGGGTATCCGAATCAACTTCATTTATGTTCTACGATTTTACTTAGTTTAGAAGCTAGAATTATTTTTATGATTTGATGCTCGCCAGAGTGTAAAAAAAAGAAATAATAGGTACAAATTAAGGAATAAATCATAAAGTAATTCTAGCTCCTAAACTAACTAAATGTTCGCAAAGTGAGAAAAAAAAGCAATAATAGGTAAACATTTAGAAAAAAATCAAAATAATAATTCTAGCTCCTAAACTAAGCAAAATCGTAGAATATACATGGGGGTGATTCGGGTACCCCAAGAGGTGCTCTATCTCTGGACTTCCGCTTGACACTTCTTTTTGGGACACCCTGTATAAGGAGTGAAATGACTGAGAATTAAATAAAGAGTGACCGAATTGCATTGCAGAGAAAACATACTGAGCTGACCCCAGATGACCTGGTGACAGGGCAGGCGAATGATGATGATGATGATGATTAACACAAACACAGGGTAGTAAACAGCATAAGAATAAAGCATGTTTATGGAAGTGCTTGAGCCACTTCCGGTTAATTGTGTATGTGTGGAATTAAAGTGAGCAAGTCCAAATGCACTATTAATATTGTTTATTCACAATACACAGAACATACAAGAAGGAGTACATAAAAGAGACGAATTTACACAGTAGCAGTCAAAGTACAATGCACAAAACACGAGAAGACGAACGCGAACAACGAAACGATGAAATTATAATTACGTAACCGAGCGCGTAGGCATCGGCGGCGCGGCGAGGGGCACGGGTTATACGTCAGACTATGTTCTCTCGACTGGCGAGCATTCGCGATGCGCGGGAGTCGAACGAACCTCCGACCGGTGCGCGCAGCTATAGTGCATCGATATACAACGCTCGCTGCATACTACGAGTATCGCGCGGGTTTGCTCGTGCAATTAATTTTATTTATGTTTTAGTGTTTTTATGTTAATAATTATGTGCAAGTGTGATGAATGAATGTATTATGTGTAATATTGAAATGAACTGTATTTTGTATTATAAATAAATATTTTAGTGTAGGGTTTAGTGTTATATTATGTAAATAAATATGTTTAATATTGTAAATATGTTGTTATAAATATTATGAATGTAAATAAGTGTTGTAATAAATGTGTTGCCCACATCACTCCCCTCCAGAGACCTGGTTAAGGGCGATAAAAATCAGGAAAATGAACTTTCCTTCCAAATCTGGTAGTTTTTGTCACTGGAGAGTTGTGATTGTTGGGTTGTGCTATAGGTGGATCATCATGACGTGATGATGATGTATCAGCACATGGTGTGTCTTGTGATGCTGTAGATGTGTCGTCGGACAGTAAGTAGGCAGGTTTAAGGCGGTCTATGCTTACTGTCATGTCTTTATTTTTGACGCTAATTTTAAAGTATTTAGCACCTCTTTTTAGCACTTCGTGTGGGCCTGTATAGGCTGGTTGGAGTGAGCCACGGAGCGCGTCTTCCCTAAGAAATACGTGGCTGCAAGTGGCGAGTTCCTTAAACACAAAGATTTTATTTTTCGTGTGGTGCTGAGTTGGGACTGGGCGTATGTTTTTGGCAAACGACTTCATACGAGCTGTAAAATCGTTGATGTCGGTGGTGTAACCAGAGATATCGTGGCCAAAAAATTCGCCAGGTAAGCGAAGCGGCTCACCGAACATCAGTTCAGCTGATGAGGACTGGAGGTCTTCTTTGAAGGCGCTCCTGATGCCGAGGAGAACAAGAGGTAAGTTCTCAACCCAGTTGGCGTTAGCGTGGCAGGTGATGGCTGCTTTCAATTGCCTGTGAAAGCGTTCCACCAAGCCGTTACACTGTGGGTGATATGCGGTGGTCCGGCGGTGGTCAAATCCTATGGACTTGGACAACTGCTGGAAAAGTGCCGATTGAAATTGTGCACCACGGTCAGTAACGACGTTGGTTGGACAGCCGTATCGAGATACCCAGCAGGAGACAAATGCTTTGGCTACAGTTTCCGCGGTGATATCGGTAAGTGGCACAGCTTCTGGCCATCGCGTGAAGCGATCGACGGCTGTGAGGCAATACCGATAATCACCAGCAGGTGGCAATGGGCCGATCAGGTCTATATGGACATGTTTGAAACGCGCAGAAGGTAAGTCCAGCGTACCTAAAGGTGATGAGACGTGTCTACTTACCTTTGAACGTTGACAGTTCAAACATGCCTTAGCCCACTCACGGCAGTTTTTGCGCATTAACGGCCAGACAAAGCGTTGGGCTACGAGTTTGGCTGTAGCGTTGGGACCTGGGTGGCTCAATGAATGGAGGCAATTAAATACCTGCTGACGCAGTTGCTTCGGGACGAAAGGTCTGGGGGCCAGTGTACTGACGTCGCAGTATAGTTCCGTACGGCTGCCAGGCATGCTCATTTTTATCAGGCGAAGTGAAGTTTTGCCTTCTAGGTGAGTTGCGAGTTCGGGATCTGTGGCTTGGAGCTTGGCCATTTCTTCGAGATCGACTGGTATCTGCAGTTCATTAATCCGAGAAAGGGTATCTGCAACAACATTGCTAGCACCCGATATGTGCTGGATATCGGTAGTGAACTGCGAGATAAAGTCGAGGTGTCTATACTGACGCGGAGAACAGTTACTTTTGCGCTCGTGGAATGCGTAACACAGTGGCTTGTGGTCAGTATAGATTGTAAAATGGGTCGCCTCTAGCATATGGCGGAAGTACTTAATGCTCTCATAGATCGCAAGGAGCTCACGGTCGTATGGTGAGTACTTCGTTTGTGACGGGCTCAACTTACGTGAAAAGAATGCTAGAGGTTCCCAAGCTCCTTCCTTACGCTGCTGCAGGACTCCACCTATCGCCGTATCAGAGGCGTCAGTCACCAGTCCTAACTTAGCTTGCGTGTCAGGGTGAGCCAACAGAGCTGCATTGCAAAGGCTCTTCTTGCAATCCTCAAAGGCTTGAAGTGCGTTCCCCTCTATGGCGACTGGATGTGAACCTTTGACAGAACCGGTTAGTAAGGCGTTCAAAGGCGTTTGGGTTTGAGCGGCATTTTTCAGGAATCGCCTATAAAAATTCACCATTCCCAAAAATCGACGGAGTTCTCTGACGGTCTTTGGGACTGGGAAATCAGCGATGGCTTGAACTCTGCCGTCAACCGGTTTGGTACCCTTTCCAGAGATTTGGTAGCCCAGAAACGTGACTTCAGAAGCACCGAAAACGCATTTGGCAGTGTTGATTAAAACGCCGTAATCTCTCATGCGTGTGAAGAGCTGATGCAGGTGTTCTTCGTGTTCTTGGGCTGATCTGCTCGAGACTAAAAAATCGTCCAAATACGGGTAACAGAAGTCGAGTCCGCGCGTCATTTCGTCGACAAATCTCTGGAAAGTTTGGCCTGCGTTACGTAGACCAAACGCCATAAAAGGGAATTCATATAAACCGAAGGGTGTGGTGAGTGCAGTCTTCGGAATGTCGTCTTTGAAGACCGGGATCTGATTGTACGCTTTCACTAAATCTATGGTGGAGAAGATCGTACAACCAGTCAAACTGTGTGAAAAGTCGTGTATATGTTTGATCGGGTATTTGTCGGGTATAGTCCGAGCGTTAAGTAGTCTATAATCTCCACATGGACGCCAACCATTGTCCTTTTTGGACGCAAGGTGTAGCGGCGACGCCCATGGGCTATCTGAGGGACGGATTGTCCCGTTGGCTAACATAGCGTCGAACTCTTGTTTCGCTATCTTGAGTTTGTCTGGGGCAAGACGTCGAGGTGAGCATGAGACAGGTGGGCCTGGTGTGGTGCGAATGTGGTGTGTAGTAGTGTGTCGAACGATACCCGGAGTACCAGCGGGACGTGTTAGTTCCGGATAATCGGACAATATTTTGTGATACCTACTATTGCCACCAGTCGAGATTTTCACACTAGAAACGAGACAATCAGGCTTAAATAAAGATGTCACCATGCTCACATTGGTTAGACTATCGATGAGTTTTTGTTTGCTAACATCAACGATGAGACGATAAAATGAAAGAAAATCAACGCCGATAATTGCTTTCGTCACATCAGCGATAACAAAGCGCCATGGAAAATTGCGTCGTAAGCCTAGGTTAAGATTAAGCTGTATGTGACCGTATGTGTCGATAGTCGAACCATTGGCAGCACTAAGATGGTAATTAGTTTTACACAGGCGCTCACGGAGCGCAGATACGGGGTATACACAAATATCACTGCCAGTGTCTATTAGAAATTGAGTCTTCGTCGTGCGGTCCGTGATGAAGAGGCGACCTGGTGAGCTGTGGCAGTCATCCGTCGCCATTACTGACTGCCTGGTATGTTTCCCGTCGCCTTGTAGTCGCAGGGCTTGACACATTTGCGGGCTTGGTCACCGTGCTTGTGGTGGTACCAGCAGACTGGGTGACGCCTGTAATTGGAGTGCGACCGTTGTGATGAGGAACGGCCACGCTGGTTGTGTTGGTGTCGTTCTCGTGATCGTGGGCGGCGGTTGACTTGCGTGGACAGAGCGCTTACTTGTCTGGTCAGCTCGGCCACCTGACGCGTGAGCTCGTCGATTGGTGAGGAGCTTGCAGCTGCAACCTGCTGTGTTGGCGATGCAATATCGTTGACACGGTCGGCTAGCTCTGCTAGGGCATCTAGGCTCAACGACGGTTGGCAGGCGATGATAGGTTGCATACCGGTGGGTAGACGGCTCATCCAAATCGTCTTCAAAAAATCGGTCGGTATACCAGGTCCGGCGAGGTGTTGCAGGTGACGGAGAAACTGCGACGGTTTTCGGTCACCGAGCTGCTCGTGCATCAACAGCTGTTTCACCTTATTCTCGCGTGACACCGATAATCGCTTAATGAGTTCCGATTTTAATTTTTCATAATCGGCTGGACCGGTAAGGATGTCCTCCACCTCTGCAGCGTATTGTCTGTCGAGTGTAGCCAAAATGTGGTAAAATTTGGTCGCGTCGTCAGCAATTCGCATTATCGCAAACTGACCTTCGACTTGCGCGAACCATATCGCCGGCTTCTCTGGCCAAAATGGCGGAATGCGAATCTGCACGGGCGGCGGTGGTGGTATGGCTGCGCCGGCAATCTCAGGTCGACGTCGTGGCAACGTATTGACATTCTCCTCGCAATCCTCGAAGTCTGCTTTTGACATTATGTGTTGTCTCCTTGTGTGCTCTTGCGGAGGGTCACCAGTATGGAAGTGCTTGAGCCACTTCCGGTTAATTGTGTATGTGTGGAATTAAAGTGAGCAAGTCCAAATGCACTATTAATATTGTTTATTCACAATACACAGAACATACAAGAAGGAGTACATAAAAGAGACGAATTTACACAGTAGCAGTCAAAGTACAATGCACAAAACACGAGAAGACGAACGCGAACAACGAAACGATGAAATTATAATTACGTAACCGAGCGCGTAGGCATCGGCGGCGCGGCGAGGGGCACGGGTTATACGTCAGACTATGTTCTCTCGACTGGCGAGCATTCGCGATGCGCGGGAGTCGAACGAACCTCCGACCGGTGCGCGCAGCTATAGTGCATCGATATACAACGCTCGCTGCATACTACGAGTATCGCGCGGGTTTGCTCGTGCAATTAATTTTATTTATGTTTTAGTGTTTTTATGTTAATAATTATGTGCAAGTGTGATGAATGAATGTATTATGTGTAATATTGAAATGAACTGTATTTTGTATTATAAATAAATATTTTAGTGTAGGGTTTAGTGTTATATTATGTAAATAAATATGTTTAATATTGTAAATATGTTGTTATAAATATTATGAATGTAAATAAGTGTTGTAATAAATGTGTTGCCCACATGTTTTTTTAATATTATATTGCTTATGAAAGTTTATGTATTTATTTATTTTTAAAAGTTAATTATTAGATATACTTATTGTTATTTATGTAGTTTACTGAGCACGCAGTAATTACGAACTGGGCCACCTAGGGCTCCAGCTGAAAATCAGCGCTGCAATTTTCTGCGGCACATGCTGAGCTGGTGCCCATTAGACACCACATCGATGCGGATCATGGTATGCAATCTTTTGTGCTTTTTCTTGTAATGTTGTTATTTGTCTGCCTTTTCTTTTTTATGTTTTTTGTATTTTGTATGTATTCTACTTTTGTATTGTTGTGTGTATCTAATAAAATATTTCTCTCTCTCTCTCTCTCTTATTTCAGTTTAATTGTTTCATTTCAGCCGTTAGAACGTGATTCAACATACAAACTTTCACATTTATAATAACTATTATTCTGTGATGTACAATATTTACAAAAATTTATAATTAATCAAAATGTATGTTTGTTTCAGGTAAACAAGAGTTGTAAGCAGCAAACGCAGTGTGGGGTAAATGTTCGTTGTACTGTATTTACCGTAATTTTACCTGAGTTATTAAATTGAAAACTAAAAAATAAATTTTGAAATCGGTCCATAATTGACGGCGTAATCGCGTAACAAACATACAAAAAAAAAACATTCAGACGAATTGAGAACCTCCTTCTTTTTTTGAAGTCGGTTAAAAATAAAACTTTTTCCAAAACAAACTAAAATATACATAATTATGGAATCGCAGCTCTTTTTAATCGACGAAAAAATGGAGGAGGTTCTCAAGTCAACGCGTATATTATTATTTTTTATGTATGATCACGCATAACTTTTTCAGAGTAGTCTGATTTTGATAATTCTTTTTTTTAATATTAGCAATCAACAAAAATCGCGCAGTCAACGCCCGACGGACGCTATTTTTTTTTTATTGGCCTCCAATAGTGTGTGAAAGCGAGCACACACGTTACGCCAGTGTCGAGAAATTACAAAAAAAAAATATCAATTGCCCGGTAAACTAATGGAATAGGTAGGTACTATATAAATTGAGATTCTTAGGAGGATAGAATAGAAAGTTTTACTTACAGTTTAATGTCAAATTTTACAATATATTTAAGGAGATACTTGATAAAGCGAGAGGAATTAGTGAGGGTTATATGTAATAAATAGTTAAAGTCGACTGACGCTTAGTGTCAATATGTATTGGCAGCGCTGTCAGTGTTTTGTTTTTTCTGTCAATTTGCGATTTTAAAGCCAGAATTGCTCATTTTTCGCTATCGCATTGCTTTTCAAAGATACGAAATCAGGGAGACGGTAATATTATTACCGTGCCTTAGCATGACCATGAATCTAAAGTTACATCCATACTTTTGACAAGTTAAAAAGTAAAAAATGAACTAGTAGACTAGTAGGTAGTACACATGGATTTGTAGTACATGAAATGCGAAATGTGACAAATTCAATTTGACAACAGGCCAGTGCTCACTAACACTGGCCACTGGGAAAAAACTTTAAACTAATATTCCGTTGTTCGAAAAAATCCATTTGACTACGAAAAAAAGGCAGGAGTCGTGTTGTGTCACTCGAAAAATGGACACCCTATTCTAAAAACAAAAAAAACGGACAATTGTGTGTAGAGTTTTGGTTACATGTTCTGTAGGTGATTAAGGTAAGTATCTAAACGTTATCATTATACTCGTTCAATGAAATTAAACAAATACATGACGGTTTGTAAAGGGTTTATTTGAAATGACATTTATACGATTAAACAAAATGGCATTCTAACTAAAAATAACAAATAATATTCTGTTGGTGCATTATTTTCTAATCGGACTATGACTACAAGTGTGATTTTGAATTCGAAGACTGCCAATAAAATTGGTTTCGGTAAGTACGTCCAGAATATTATTTCATGGTTCAAACCATTTAAACAAGGATCTATGTACATTTCGTTTCACTTACCGTATCACAGAACCCAAAAAAAATGAAAAAAAAAAACATGAACGCGTATAGCTGTGCGTTCTAGTGGCTATCCACAATTGTTAATTTAATCCAGAGGCCGAATTCATTCCATGCCAGTGTTTTAGTGGGAATTTTAATCGGAGTTACAGTACGTTTGTTCGAACAGTAGTGCAGAATTGTGAGTATTCGGTTCGAAATAAGAGAACGGGAATTAAATCGATATTTGCTTTATAAGACAGCAGCAGCCCTTTTTCATTTGTCGAATTTTATTGTTTCTTTTGCTTACCTATTCCGAATGCAGTTAAATAAAGGTGAATTATGTGTGTATATCGAATATCTAAGCCTATTGTTTTGAATCAAATCAATTTGTGCTAATTAGCTTAGAAATATCTTAATAGATGCAATGCACTATTACATTAATCAAAGCCCTGGTTCCTAAACTAGTATTAACTGTATTTTAAGAGCTGCTAAGGAATGCATTTTTTGATGTTATTTATTTTTAAATTGACAGTTCCATATCATTGTATTGATTAATCAAAACCATAGCAACAATGCTGGTAAACATTTTGAAGGCCAAAATACTATCGAACCTTAAATGATTGTTTACTGATATTTTTCTGCAATTGGTATTTAAATTATTTTTCGTAGAATCTCATTATCATTATTTTGAATAGTTTTTCTCCGCAAATAAGAAAACATCACTTATTTATTAATTAATATTTTAAAAGCTTTATTTAATTGGTCCAAACCTAAAATAAAAAAGCCGCTTTTGTCTACAAATAAATAATCAAGCATGTATTTCGCGATCGGCATTACTGATTGCCAAATGGACCGCAAATGTTGTGTAAACTGAAAATTTTCTTTTGGTCCGCATTTTTCTGTTGTATTGGCAGACGGCCCACTGTGCAAACATTGTTGATGCGTATTTTTTCAGAATTTGCATTTTGTGTTTACTTCTGACTTTTGTTAATAACATTTGCTTTGTAAATGCAATGGTTTGATATTGTGAAGAGAAAAAATAATGATTACTATCTTCATTTTTAAAATGGTTTAAATATGGCTACAAGCAAAACCTCTAGCAGGTTGTCGGTCAACCTTGTGGGTTGACGTCCGAAGCTGCGTTTGTCGGTACGTGGCCTCTTTCTAGAACCTTTCTGCCCTATTTGCCGTCCATTCTACGTTTACGCCATCTTTAACTTGCTAATTCGTCGAGTTACCTATGTGTTGCTATTCGTCGTGACTTATGTTTGATAACGGATCTTCTAATTTCTGATTATGTCGCAAAGAAACAAAAGCATGTTAAGTCACCTTTAGCTTTCTTATGAGGCCTATAGTGAGAGGCCACGTTTCTGTTACAACACAGTTAACACTGGTTGTAGTCTTTTGTCTTTGGGAATTTTGGACTAAAATACGTTGCGTAGTTTCCCAAACGCTCCCTGCCATTTCTCGTTTCATTCGACAATTAACAGCCTCCAAAAATTGGTTCAGTAAAGTTTAATAAATAAATACCCAATAAACTTATGAAGGTAAAAATATAAAATTTAATGAATCCCGATGGCGACACAACCGATCGCCGATTGAGCAAGCAATTTCGTCAATTACAGTTTCAATTATGTGAAACATGCAATAACGATTTAAATTTCAGTTCGTGTTATCGGATGCCCTACAGCAGTTTTAAAACATATCCTTGATTTTATTTCGTTCCGATTGGTAATCTTTCATCAGTTTCATTACGATTTCGGTGCAAAATAATTCTTTTCGTGAATATATTCATTTCATGTATTTGTGTAAAGGTTCTCAGATTCGGCTTAGGTTCACTGCGTATAACAAATAGTACTATGTAGAGTTCATACAAATAGTACTATGTCTAATTCGTACCGACATTTCTACGATTCGAATTTGTATCAGATCGGATGCAGTTACACAAAACGCCTTTTACTATGGAGCGCGCGCTTGTGCAAAATAAAATTAGGATTTAGGGTGAGTTTAGAGAAAAAGTTTGCTTAAAAATAAAAAAACCGGCCAAATGCGAGTCGGACTCGCGCACGAAGGGTTCCGTATCATAAAAATGGCAAAAAAACACGTTTGTTGTATTGGGAGCCCCCTTAAATATTTATTGTATTCTGTTTTTTAGTATTTGTTGTTTTAGCGGCAACAGAAATACATCATCTGTGAATTTTCAACTCTATCACGGTTCATGAGATACAGCCTGGTGACAGACGGACAGACGGACAGCGGAGCCTTAGTAATGGTCCCGTTTTACCCTTTGGGTACGGAACCCTAAAAATCGGTAGATTTTTTAGAACATCTATTTTATCAAAAGTATTTCTATATTCCTGCCTATAGATTTACAAAATATTTTGTCATTTTCTCATCATTTATAAGTACATACTAAATCTATGTTTATACTAAAAATATGTATAGTCATTTTGATGACAGTGCAATATTTTGACACCTTTGGTCTGATCTGATGATTTCTGAGTCATTTAAATCATAAAAATCGTTCTTTAAATTACAAAGATATTAAATATCGTTGTAATTAAAGAATAAATTGCACTTCTTAGTTTTTAAAATACATTAAGGACACATTTACAGAGGAAGTTTTCGCATCCACAGAAAAAAAAACAATTACATTCGACATTTTTATCGTAATAAATCACTTTCCTAAGCCCTGTCGCAACCGTTCCGGTATATTTTGGGTTTATTGCGCGCAAACCTTATCTGGGGAAATAAATCAGGGCTCTCACAACATAGTTTTGTAATGTAGTATACCTATACTGATGTTTTACTTCGGGGGTTGTTGTCAGTCAGTAGTTAGTTCATCTAAATAAATTATTAGGGACTTAAGATTTTTAATACTTGAAAAAAAATCGTCCGCCTCAGGTGGGATCCGAACCCACGTCCATCGCATACCGGGCGAGCGCTTTGACCACTAAGCTACCGAGACGTTAGTCAATTCGACGAAATCTTTCAAGTGGTTCTCGCTGTCAAAGCCAGTGTATTTTCTAATCAATGTTGCGGTATATACTACTACCGTCAACACCCGATAGAAATATTTTTACAAATATTTAACTATTGGTAAAGATCAGAAAAGCTTAAACAATTTAATTTTTTGTTTTTAGCAATTACCATGCTAGGTTTATCTAAGATTTTTAATACTTGAAAAAAATTATATAAATCTTAGATAAACCTAGCATGGTAATTGCAAAAACAAAATTTTAAATTATTAGGTACTTATTTCTAATCTTATGCAAAAACTTATTTTTACCTTTTTAGTTGTTGTAAGTCGAAACTTCATCTTAGGAGCTGATTATAGCATGGGAAAAGTTATTAATAAGACTAAGTGTCGATGAATCAATTCTTAGAAGTAAATTCACTAATAAAAAAATATAATAATACATTTAAATGGCGCCGCTATCTCTGAGGTTCCGGGTTCGATCCCCGGTTGGGTCAATGTAGAAAACGAACTTTTTATATAGGCTCGTATCTGGGTGTTGTGGTACCGTCGTTGTTACTGGTTTCTGAAACACAAGTGCTTTAGCTACTTACCTTAGTAATACTTATACTTACTTTCTTAAAAATCCTACAACAATAACAACAATTGTAACTCAGTACAAATGCTCGCGCTTATCACGCAACAGTTGCCTCTTACGAGATTCGAACCCGCAACCACTTTTTAGTTCTGAGCGCGAACCACTACACCTTGACGGCCGTCAAAGATACGTCGGAAATAATGGGCCACAAAACAATAATATATACACCGAGACATTTTAGTGGTTGTTTTCCCGCAGTAAAATGATTCTATCTTAGTAGTACAATAGTTTTTTTTTTTATTCAAATCGCCTGTACGGAGCACGTGCTATGCAGTTTATGCTGTATTTCTTTCTGCGGGAGCTTCTTTTACTTTAAACATTTATATTGTGCGGCAGGCAGTACCCACATATGTCACATCTCGTACAGAAACTATCGTTTCTCACGCTTTCGATTTGATGATTATTTTTTTGATTAGTTAAAAACAAAAATATTTTTAAGATAAATAACACTTGAAAAAAAATCATCGACCTCAGGTGGGACTCGAACCCACGTCCCATCGCATACCGGGCGAGTGCTTTGACCACTAAGCTACCGAGGACGTCACGTGACAAGATGAAATTCTTCAAGTATTTTTTGTCGCTGTCAAAGCCAGCGTATTCTGATCAATGCCCGGTATGCGATGGGACGTGGGTTCGAGTCCCACCTGAGGTCGATGATTTTTTTCAAGTGTTATTTATCTTTAATTAAACCTTGCATGGAATTGCTAAAAAAAAAAAAAAAGTACAAAAATATTTTTATTTTTTCGATAATACTACTAAAGGTAAATCGTTCTGCCGCAAGAAAACAACCACTAAAATGTCTCGGTGTATATTTATGTTTTTATTACTAGGATATATCGGATACTAATATTTTATTCTTTGTGTTTATCTTTTGTCAGAGCTTCGAAAAAACTGTCATTTCATTGTACTAACAAATTTTATTCATCACCAGCCTATATAACAGTCCACTGCTGGACACAGGCCTCTCCAATAGGAGGATTTTGCCATAATCGCCACGCTTGGCAGGCGGGTTGGCGATCGCAGTTTGGCCAATGGTGGAGAGAAGACGCTGCTGCCCGTCTTCTTGTGGCAGTTCTCCTGTAGTCGCCTCTTACGACACCCATAGGAAGAGAAGGGGTGGTGCAATTCTTTTAAAGTGCCGGCACCACACGACACAAACAAATTTTATTAATAAGACACAATCTAAAAAAACACTTCGTTGACAGAAATAACGAAACCAAAAGAGTTTTTCACCCCAAAAGCACTTAAACAACGTGTTAATTATAATTAAATAGGTTAGTTACCTCAGGGGAACACAAATTTGTTATTAGTAGCCTTTGTTCGGCTTAAATAGGGCACAGCTCATTAAGGCCGACACCACACTGCAAGCTGAGTCGCTTCTGTGAGAGTTAGGCCAGTAGCACACCTCCACTGCGAAACTAATATATACCAAGAAGTAATTAGAAATATTCTAGGGGATTAAAATTAATAATATAAGACAGGACTTGTCTAAGAAATAAAATATGAAAAGATTCTAGGTTTGATTCTAGTTAAGGTCAAATCAAAGATTAACCCTTTTAGGGTTCCGTATTCAAAGGGTAAAACAGGACCCCATTACTAAGGCTCCGCTGTCCGTCTATCCGTCTGTCTGTCTGTCTGTCTGTCCGTCTGTCACCAATCACATTTTTACAGATGATGTATTTCTGTTGCCGCAATAACAACAAATACTAAAATTCAGAATAAAATAAATATTTAAGAGGGCTCCCATACAGCAAACGTGAATTTTTTGCCGTTTTTTTAGATAATGGTACGGAACCCTTCGTAAGCGAGTCCGACTCACACTTGGCCGGTTTTTTAATTCCATTGAGTCTGAGAGTGCTAGGTCCAGCATTGGACTTTCAAGGCTGATGATAATGATTATTCTAGGACACATCATCATCATCATCTCAGCCACAGGACGTCCACTGCTGAACATAGGCCTCCCCCAGTGACTTCCAGATCGGCCGGTTGGAAGCGGCCTGCGTCATCCTGCGACTTTTACCATGTCGTCTGCCCACCTTGTGGGTGGACGTCCCATGCTGCGCTTGCCGGTACGCAGCCTCCATTCAAGAACCTTTCTGCCCTATCGGCCGTCAGTTCTACGTGCTATGTGCCCCGCCCATTGCCACTTTAGCTGGCTAATCCGTCGGACTATGTCAGCGACTTTTGTTCGTTCACGGATATCCTCATTTCTGATTTGATCTCGCAAAGAAACACCGAGCATAGCCCTTTCCATAGCGCGCTGTGCAACTTTGAGCTTTCTTATAAGGCCCACAGTAAGAGGCCACGTTTCTGTTCCGTATGTCATCACTGGTAACACACACTGGTTGTAGACTTTCGTCTTTAGGACACGCCCATAATACAATTATTATTATCTCTTCAAACAAGGATGTTAAATCTTAACTTAGATAGAAACCATGACAATAAGGGCTACCGTTTTCGTGCTCACCAGTTAGTGCCACTGTCAAATGAGGCCCAGAATAATACTCAATAATACTCATTTATCCTGTTTATAGGCCCTCTTCCGGACACCTTTACACGTCCCAAAAATAAAGCTGCTGACAAGGCATTTAAACAGGATTATTTAAAAAAAATCAACAACCTCACAAAACGAGATAGCTAACTTCATAAACAACAATATTTGTTTTACGAGTTTTATCATAACTCAATACACTAATTTAAATATTTTTTCAAGCTTTCAGCTTTTTTCAAATAACTCTGTATAGGCAATTATTAGGGCAGCCCGGAGTCTAGTGTTATTCCAAAAAACCTTTTTGCAACTCTTTTTTTTAGCTCCGCTTTCAAAGGACTGGCAATAATTGACCCGTAACTCATATTTCCATCAGGTATAGCAAAATATTCACAACTAGCAGCCCGTCCCGGCTTCGCAGCGCATTCGACGAAAGACATTTTAAGACTCATTTTTCTACACCTTCGGTTACATTGTTCAAATTTTACCAAGGATCCCTGTGAAATGTAGCCTATGTCAAATTGGAAGAATGTAGCATTCTATTGGTGAAAGAATTTTTTAAATCGGCCTAGTACTTTTTGAGCCTATTCATTACAAACATACAAAAATAGGTACAAATCTTTCCTTTTTATAATATTAGTATAGATAATTCTAATAAACCCGCGTATGTAGCCACCCAACCACATACTGAGGTTACATTCGGAGACCTCACGCGACACTAAGCCCTCTAACGGCAAATTTCCACGCGATAGCCCAAAAATAGATAATTGTTATTCTGTTACATAGTTTTCGTTTATAGTTTTGTCTAGTTTTGAGGTGCACTCTTCGATGTGATCGCTTAGCACTCGCCTCGCTCTTGTAGTACAACTCAATCCTAACGAGTGACAAAGAATCGCTGGTTTCACACGATAATACCTCTCGAGAAGTAAATTAGCAAGATAAACGAGGCTGTAGAAGAATGGGGCTGAAATATACTAGCTGTGCCCGCGGTTTCGACTGTATGGAATATGGCTTGTCACCCTTTATTTTACAATCATAAAAGGTTTATTAAAAACCGGCTAAGTGCGAGTCGGACTCGCGCGCAAAGGGTTATTTACCATTATCTATAAAAACGGCGAAAAAATCAAGTTTGTTGTATAAGAGTCACTTTAAATATTTATTTAATTCAGTTTTAGGGTTCCGTACCCAAAGGTTAAAACGGGACCCTAGCTCTGCTGTTTTAAGTATATGTGTATTTCACTGGCTGGTAACTTTAGGTTACGAAAAATAAAACATTGTGATTAGTGACTTATGTCAAGTCACGTTAAAATAATTATCAAATTTATCACTATATTATAAAATATTTGCAATATTCATAATACTAAACCTTTAATTCCGGAACTCTAAGCCGTCCTAAAATCATCTTCGAATCACAACAACGGTTGACCCAGTGAGAACTTCCGGAAGTTCCGACTTTGTTCCGAACAAAACGGCTCCCGTATCCGTAAACAGAGATGGAATTTGTTTTATCTTGAGCCTTAACAATGACAGAAACAAAACACCCTTTATTCGGTAAAAGTGGGGAAGTTTTAAAAAGTAATTGGAACAATTCACTTTAATTAAGTGGATTAAAATCTTGGGTCAAGTCATGATTCAGTGATAAGAATTTGAAATCTTATTTTGGAAACGATGTGGTATCTATACCTCAGAGATGGCGAAGCCATATATTATAGTCCGGCGTGCTCGCCTCTCGACAACGGAGGTCGTCAAAGGAGGTTACGGAGGTTTTAGGGTTCCGTACCCAAAGGGTAATGGGACCCCATTACTAAGACTACGCTGTCTGTCTGTCTGTCCGTCCGTCTGTCACTAGCCTGTATCTCATAAACCGTGATAGTTAGACAGTCAAAATTTTCATAGATAATGTATTTCTGTTGCCGCTATAACAACAAATACTAAAAACCAGAATAAAATAAATATTTAAGGGGGCTCCCATACAACAAACATGATTTATTTTGCTCGTTTTTTGTGGATAATGTTGTGGAACCCTTTGTTCGTGAATCCGACTCGCACTTGGCCGGTTTTTACGAATGACGTGAAATAGCTTGTAGTGGTCTTTAATATTTAGTTTCTTCAATTGTTAAGACAAATAACTTGTACCTACATAGGTTCTTAAAATTGAAAAAGTAAAAGTGTTGGGATTTGAATTCGAGAGAAGAGTCTCCAGCCATGTAGTCATCACCGCTCTTCAATGTCTAGGTATGTTTAGAAATTGTTTTTTTCTTTATTTGGGACAACAAACAATAACATTGACTGCTTATGTGTTAAACTATACTAATTAGAGTTACTAACAATGTAACCAGCACCATTGTCCACAGATAAGTCTAGAAATATTATCAAGCTTAAACAATAATATATAATAACAATAATATATAAATCAAGTTATTAGATTTTTCCTAAATGTTTTACGGGATGTTAGGTAAGTGTTATATCAAGCCGACACTTATGTAAACATATGCATATAAATACTACGGCGAATTAAAAAAAAATATATAATAATAGTCTGTATTTCTGAGTGCATATAACCTGACTCTCTTTAAGTCCAGGGTGAAAAGGCATCTTCTGGGCAAGCTCGCTCCATCGTAGATCCCATCTATGCTCTAGAGCAAGATTGGGGTCAAAAGTAAGCCCATCTCAAATACAAAAAAAATATATATATATATATATAAAACCAGAACAGCCCAGGTCTCGAGGCTTTCTCGTAGTCCACAAAGGCTAGGCACAGAGGCAGATTTTACTCTTCTGACTTCTGTATAATCTGCCTTACTGTGTGGATATGGTCTACGGTACTATAGCCTGTACGAAACCCAGCCTGCTCCGGTGGCTAGAAGGCGTTAAATCTTGCGGCTAGACGATTTGTGACGACTCTTGAAAACAGCTTATAGACGTGGCTCAAGAGCGTGATCGGTCTGTTGTTCTTCAGAAGAGTTTTATCTCCTTTTCTGAAAAACAGAGCCACCACGCCCTCGCTCCACGCCTTCGGGGTAGTCCGATTGGCTATTCGGAGTTGAACAGTCTCTTCAGTTTCCCAAGAACGGGTATTCACCCTGCCTTGAGAAGGATTGACATTAGCCAGTGTCGGCTTGATACCAATGCATGGTTTTATTTCGAGGTAGGCAGTGAGTACTTACAAATGTGGATTATTGATGAAAATCAGTGGTTTTGGTCAACAATCCACATTTGAAAGTACATTCAACAGCACGTCGACCTACCCCAAAAGCCAAAAATTATCCAATAGATTTTCAACTTTAAGCCTGACATATAGAGTTCATTTTCAAATGAGAAAATTTGACATTTTGTGGTAGGTCGACGTGCTGTTGTCCGTACCTACTGCCTACCTCATTTCAACTATCAGGTAGGCACTGCCTAATGGCCTATATGCGCCGCACGCCCCTACTTGATATACCCCATTACCAAACACCCTGTAAAAAGCAGTTAACCCGTATCTATATACGGGTTAACTGCTTTTTACAGGGTGTTTGGTAACTAGATTTTGAATACTATGGATAGCCATAGTGCTTTATAACACAAAAAACTAAACTAATCTAAATTAAACAAACAGTTTAGCTTATTTTGTTGAAATACACAACTGCATACGTTTAATTGAAGATAAATAACACTTGAAAAAAATCATCGACCTCAGGTGGGACTCGAACCCACGTCATCTTGTCACGTGACGTCCTCGGTAGCTTAGTGGTCAAAGCACTCGCCCGGTATGCGCTGGGACGTGGGTTCGAGTCCCACCTGAGGTCGATGATTTTTTTCAAGTGTTATTTATCTTCAATTAAGCCTTGCATGGAATTCCTAAAAACAAAAATTAACAATGTTTAAGCATTTCTGATCTTAACCAATAGTCAAATATTTGTAAAAATATTTCTATAGGGTGTTGACGGTAGTATACTACTCAGCTATACATATAGCTACAACATTGATCAGAATACGCTGGCTTTGACAGCGAGAAAAAACACTTGAGGAATTTCATCTTGTCACGTGACGTCCTCGGTAGCTTAGTGGTCAAAGCACTCGCCCGGTATGCGATGGGACGTGGGTTCGAGTCCCACCTGAGGTCGATGATTTTTTTCAAGTGTTATTCATCTTCAATTAAGCCTTGCATGGAATTGCTAAAAACAAAAATTAACAATGCATACGTTTAATTTTACTAATTTAAATAAAGCGGCAGAGTTTATTTAAGCACACAGAATAGTGTAACAGTCCAAAATAAACAGCAAACACGTTTAACATACACAGAAGAAGTATCTAGCATGTTTGGCCTACCTTTCGCATGTCAGGATTAACAAATTTAATCCCGAACTATCCACTAACAGGGCATTAACAATCTCAATTAAATATTAATTATATTATATTACATATTGGATATCCAGACTAACTCTTACCCACAATCACAAACACACAAGCACACACACACACACACACACACACACACACACACACACACACACACTGTCACACACACTACACACACACTAAGCTATAATTAATTCATAAGTTTCTAAATTATTTACATAAGTAGTGCTACATAGTTAATAAACAAATGAATTACAATATTAAAAAGATAGCGTTGGTTAAGATAAATCAATTATTAAAGGTATGGGAGAGTGGCTCCTTCTGATACAGGTACACAAGCACTTACTAGAATGAGTCAACATTTGTAATAGATTAAGACAAACTTTGTTAATGAAATATTTTTTTTATTATTATTATTATTTATTAAACATCATTCTATTGCTGTCAGTTTGTATGACGATAACAGAGACAGAATGATGTCTTAATCTTTTACTAAAGTAATCCGGTTGTGCGCAAGTCGACCTTTTAGAATTAAAATTGTGTCTGTCCTTTCAAATTTATATTTGGGACAGCAACAGCAGTGTCGTGTGGTGCCGGCACGTTAAAAGAATAGCACCACCCCTTCTCTTCCTATGGGTGTCGTAAGAGGCGACTATAGGAGAACCGCCACAAGAAGACGGGCAGCAGCGTCTCCTTTCCACCATTGGCCAAACTGCGATCGCCAACCCGCCTGCCAAGCGTGGCGATTATGGCAAAATCCTCCTTTTGGAGAGGCCTGTGTCCAGCAGTGGACTGATATAGGCTGGTGATGACGATGATGACAGCAGCAGCATACATAATTTCACATATTACATGACAAATAATATAAATAGCCAATGAAACAACCACGAAAAATTACAAAGTAAAGTAAATTAGGAGCTATAGGCTAATAGAATAAATAAAGGAACTGTTTTTTTTTTCTATTTATTCAGGACAACAAACTTTAATTTAAAATACTACATTACTATACATATAAGTAATTGTAGGACCAACAACATTGTCCACATAGACATAGTGATATTTAAGTTGAGAGCAGACATCTGATGAAGTTAAAATAAAACTAAGACTAGGGTGATTCCGAAATCATCAGCTCCATTCCATTGAGCCCGGTACACTCTTACTATCTAAAATGTAAGCTAAAGAACGATGTATATATATATAATATTAGATAAAATAACTTTCGTGTAAATATTCTGTTGCTCAAATTCAGCAATTAGGATTTTATTTATGATAAAGTTACACTTAACCAGGCATTCGTGTCGTTGCCTTTATCAGTCTAGTTGGGGTTTATTAAGAAAAATACTTTCTAAATTTTAACATTTCTGCGTAAAGTCTCCAAGAAGGGAGACGTATCTGGCGAGAAATTAATGTCATGTCTGGTTCCTCTAAAATCATGGACATTAAGTATTACTTTGAACTAAATAGGCTTGTTGCGTGTTGTCTGGTCTGGCTAATGTTTATTTTATTTATGAACTCTTCAATCTACAATTTTCAAGATATCTATCTGCACGAGTTTGAATCATGAATGAATGCATGAATCTATGATACTCGAACCAAATAACTTGTGTGCTTATTAGAAGCTTTTTTAAAGTGATCTGGCTGATTTAATTAGCTTACATTAGGTGGTCGACTAATGTAAGCAAAATATTATATAATAGCTCATGAAGCAACCTACGCAGTGTGGCAATTATACAAGTTAGTTAATGTTAGGGTGGGAATTTAGCGAGTAACGAAGATAATAATGATTTTGCTGCTATTCAAGTAAAATTAAGTAGATTATGAAAAAATAGTAAGATCTAGGATGTAAGGAATTTGAAACAACTGGGCCATAACCATGAACTCTTAAAACAATCTCCAAGTTGTCAAATCTGTCAATTTTGGTACGTCATTTCATACAAAATTTGACAGAAATGATAATGTTTGACAGATTTGTGATTTTTTTAACAGTTCATGGTTTGGGCCCTGCTCAACAATGAAAGCCTGCAAAAATACAGTTTTTTTACTATAGTTTTTTTTTTTAAGTGCCAAAGTTCGAATGATATTGATAATTGATAATAATGATAGTGATATCAAATCGTCCATTATGTTACTAATAGGTTAGTATGTTTTGGTTCTTAACACGTTTCACACAGTTGAATATAATTGGTCGATTTTGACATGAACAGATATAGATGAAACAGCATTAAACCAATGTAGAATGATTAAACATTCCACATTGGCTTAATTCTCTCGTTCACGTCGACGTTATAATATTTTTCAACACAGTTGCTCGTAAATTCACTCTTATAACACCGTTTTTAGTATCATAACTCGTCATATTACGCACTTGTGCTGTAAAAAGATTATCGCACTAGTGCGGTAATGTAAACTTTTTTTTAAAAAATCCAGCAAAAGTTTGTGTCTAAGAACATTGAATATTTTACGAATATTAAATTATTTAAGGGTTAAGATGACAAATAAATATTTCATTTTATTAAATTGTATATTAATAAACACAAACTAACTTAACTATCATTTTTAGAAACAATAATTTATAGTTTATTTTAGTTTTTAAATAGCTGCTACTCGGCTGAACAGCCTGTTTTTCCTGTGCCATTATTGAACCTGCGCGCGCATCGAAATTGCGGCGCGCGAAAAAAACAAAACTTACGTGCTATTTTCCATTATTATTTGGTAAAGTTGTTGCTGTGTGGTTAATTACTATCAAAAATGTCTACTTTAAATAGTGAAGACGAGTAAAATGTTATTCAACCCCGTCGGAAATACTTATCGAGGCACGAAACGCGAGTGATAGCCTGTTGCCGCCAAAATGCATAGAAAAACAGCAAAAACGTCAAGTCATATTAGGAGAAGGTATTTTAGATTTTAAGTTGGTTTTTTCCTCGCAATTGTGTTGAAAAACGTCGTATGCAACTCGTGTGCATTGATCATTATCACACTCGGCTTCCTTACCGCGCTCGCCTGCGGCTCGCGCTTATAATAATGCCTCGTGTATAATGACCAACGTAGCACACTTGTATCATAATGTACTATTATGTATTAGGTTGGGGAAAAAGTCTTTTCGCATTATAGTATGTATGAACTTGTAATAAAATCTCTTTGGCTGTACTATTTGTATCTGGCTGGTTTTGGTGTCATTAAAAGTTTAAATTTTAAAGAATATATTCCAAATTCAAATGAGGAAAATGTGTGTTTTTCATTTGTTTTTCGTACTGTCAAGATGAGTGAATCTAATGAAGAAATTCGATACATTTTAGCATTTTACTACAAAAAAGGTAAAATGCAACGCAAGCAATTTGGCGATGTTTATGGACCTAGTGCAGTGTCTGTGAGAGTAGCACAAATTTGGGTTAAGCGTTTTCAATCCGGAAATTTTGATGTCAAAAATGCACGTCGCTCTGGTCGCCCTATTACGGATAAAATGGATGCCATTTTTTAAAAAGTGGAGCAAGATCGGCATATTAGTAGTTACGACGTAGCTGAAGAACTGGGAATTGATCACAAAACAGTTTTGTCGCATTTAAAAAAAACTGGGTACACAAAAAAGCTCGATATTTGGGTACCCCACGAGCTCACTGAAAGAAACCTTATGAACCGTGTACTCATTGGTGATTCTTTATTACGACGTAATGAAACCGAACCATTTTTGAAGAAGCTGATTACTGGTGATGAAAAGTAGATCACGTACGACAAGAACGTGCGAAAAAGGTCGTGGTCAAAGGCCGGTCAGACTTCACAGACTGTGGCAAAACCCGGGTTAACTCGCAACAAGGTGATGCTGTGTGTGTGGTGGGATTGGAAGGGCATTATTAATTATGAGCTGTTACCACCAGGCAGGACCATCGATTCTGAACTCTACTGCGAACAATGATGAGATTAAATCAAGAAGTTGAGAGAAAGCGGCCGGAATTAATCAACAGAAGGGGTGTGGTTTTTCATCATGATAACGCTAGACCTCACATATCTTTAGCCACTCAGCAAAAATTAAGAGAGTTTGACTGGGAGGTGTAAATGCATCCGCCATCTAGTCCTGACCTTGCACCTTCAGATTTCCACCTGTTTCGCTTTCTTCAGAATTCTCTAGGCAGTGTCAGGTTAACATCACGAGAGGACTGCCAAAACCACTTGTCGCGGTATTTAAATCAGAAGCCCCAAAATTTCTATAGCAATGAGATCATGTCCCTACCTACAAGATGGCAAAAAGTTATCGAAAAAATGGTACCTACATACTTTAGTTAAATGTAAATAAACTATATTAAAAAATGTTTTGAATTTTCATAAAAAATGCGAAAAAACTTTTTCCCTAACCTATTATTATTCTCCAGGCTGTACAAAAGAATGGGACACTCCTTGAAATCACGTGATCAGCTGGTCATATACAACAACTTTTCCTATGGGAGCAACATCGAAATCGTAATTTTATTTTCAGATGCTTCATACATTACCACCGAGGTATGTAGTAAGAGTAAGTTTGTATGGAGTAGCTTTGAAAAAAATGACAATTGATGCTGCTCGCATAGAAAAAATTGTTGTATATGACCAGCTGGTCATATACAACAATTAGGATACTTCTTAAAATCACGTGATTAGCTGATCACGTGATTTTAAGGTGTGTCCCATTCTTTTGTATAAAAATCTACATATACATTCTGGTCGTCATAAAAAAATAAAATAAAAATACTATATTAAAAACCACTACAAAACCTACCAAAACTAGAAGAGAGGTTTATAATACGCGTTTTTTAATCCAGTACGCAAACTATACGCGAGCTAGGTATGAAGCACAAGTACCATCCAACAGCTGTTGTAATAACACTCGGGCTCAAACAAATTAACCGGCAGTTAACACCGTACTCGACTTTATTAAACAGCATGGGCTAGCTACAGAATGAATAATAATAATAATTAAATATTGGACAACAACACATACATTGCTCTGATCCTAAGGTAAGTAGCTAAAGCACTTGTGTTATAGAAATCAGAAACAACGACGGTATTACAACACCCAGACCCGAGCCAATATAGAAAAGTTCGTTTTCTACATTGACCCGACCGGGGATCGAACTCGAAACCTCAGAGATGGCGGCGCCATTTAAAGTTCGGCGTGCTCGCCTCTCGCCTACGGAGGTCGTCGAATGGACTAGACTAGAATTAAACTATGTTTAAGAATATAGAATTTGAAATGTTGAAGCAATAAAAGACTTAATATAAAAATGATTCGTTCGCTCGGAGGTATTAACCAAGTAAATTACAATTACATTTTACTTGCACCAAGAAGCCTTTGTCGATTTTTCAAAATAATTGAAAACGGTCGTGTTTTTATACGGCTAGTTTGAGTTGAGCAGAAAGTAAGTCGTTTAAATCTTAATTTGTATACTTAAAAACAACCGATTATAGTTAAAATAACTCGGCCTTAACTTATGTGCCTAATGAAGTGTTTTTAGGGTTCCGTACCCAAAGGGTAAAACGGGACTCTATTACTAAGGCTCCGCTGTCCGCCTGTCTGTCTGTCTGTCCGTCTATCACCAGGCTGTATCTCATGAACCGTTATAATTTGAGAGTTGAAATTTTCACAGATAATATATATCTGTTGCCGCTATAACAACAATTATACAAAAAAAAACAAAATACAATAAATATTTAAGGCGGCTCCCATACAACAAACGTAATTATTTTGGTCGTTTTTATAGATAATGGTACGGCACCCTTCGTGCGCAAGTCCGACTCGCACTTGGCCGGTTTTGTATTTTTTTAAGGATTTAACTTATTCGTGAACGTTAATTCTTTTAACTTCTTCTCTTCCTATGGGTGTCGTAAGAGGCGACTACAGAAGAACCGCCATTAGAAGACGGGCAGCGGCGTCTCCTCTCCATCATTAGCCAAACTGCGATCGCCAACCCGCCTGCCAAGCGTGGCGATTATGGCAAAATCCTCCTTTTGGAGAGGCCTGTGTCCAGCCGTGGACTGATATAGGCTGGTGATGTGATGTGAACGTTAATAACTGCATTAATCAGATGACTGTGCCGCAGTTGTTAACGCCCACCTCCAAGACTATGGAATCTTCGGTACACATAATTTTAAACAAAAGTACTCCATTAAAAGGCAGGTTGCCAGTGTTAAAACCCTCATGACAGCCTATCACGGGTATGTCGCATCAACCTTGAGATATGGAATAATGTTTTGGGCTAATACTACAGACAAACAAACAGTATTCAAAGCGCAGAAAAAATGCCTTAGATCTATGTTTGGTCTAAAGCAAATTGATTCATGTGAACCGTACTTTCGCAAGTATAAAATTCTGACATTGCCGTCTATGTATATATGTGTATATGAGGTTGCAAACTTTATTCGTAAAAACCCAAGTTGCTTTGAAATTAATACCATCGGAAGTCGTCGTGAAGGCACACTGAAAATTACTCATCGATACAAAACCCTTCTCAGAAGAATGAGCGTAAATTATATGGCACCTAATATATATAAGGTCCGATTTTATTAGTGTTCATCCTGCTAACCTGTGACTATATAGGTGAAAAGCAATCGTAAAAACCAACTTTCAAATGTCTATCATAAAAACTAAAAAAGTTAAAAATAAATTACAAAATAACAACATCGACTTCATATTGCATAAAACTACCTATCTTCAACTCTTTCTCGCTCTGTACAAGGGGAAGGTATAAGACGGATAATCACATGGTTAAACGTAGCAAAGATAGGACGAGTTTATGCAATATGAAGTCAATGTTGTTGATTTTTAACTTTTTTAGTTTTTATGGTACACATTTGAAAATTGGTTTTTACGATTGCTTTTCACCTATATAGTCACAGGTTAACAAGATGAACACTAATAAAATCGGACCTTATATAATAAAATCCCATTAAAAATCAGGTTAATAAATGATATAAAAAGCTTTAAAACTGCGCTCAATGGCTTCCTTACTGAAAAAGCATATTATGATATAAAATCATATTTAGATGACATGATGAGTAGCATAATGTTCATGTCATATTAACTCACTTTAATTTTGAACTGTTATTATTTTTTCACTAAGATGTTATTCAAATACCTTTTAAGGTGAATCATGGCAGCACCTAGAAACATTTTATATACAACACCTTGTAAAACCCATGTTTATGAATAAATAAATGATTTGATTTGATTTGAAAATATTTAACTTTATGATTATTATTCGTGATGACCAATAAGTTACGCAACTTCTAATTATGTAAACAATAAAAACAAACAAGACTGTACATTCGCAAACACACTCTCATAGATTTATTTATTGTTTAAACAAACTAACACACGGACGTATAGTAGTTGGACGGTCGGAGACTGTCTGATTTATTTCCTTAACAAAGTAGTACATTGAAGGTTTTTGTTCAATTTGCTGGTTCAGTGCAAACAAGTATTGGAGAAAACTGAACAAAGGAACGAAACGAGTAAGTTCACACATAAATACAGGGTGTACAAAAGAATGGGACACTCCTTAAAACCACGTGACCAGATGGTGTTATACAAGAACTTTTCCTATGGGAGCAAAATTGAAATCGTGATTTTATTTTTAGATGCTCCATACATTATCGTCGAGGTATGAGGCGACTAAGTTTGTATGAAGCAGCTCAAAAAAATTTATCTATTTCGGTGTTGCTCGAATAGAAAAAAATGTTGTACATAACCAGCTGATCACGTGGTTTTAAGGAGTGTCCTATTCTCTTGTACACCCTGTATAAGGTGTTTCGGAAATATCTGCCAAGGCTGCAATGGATGAAAGTATTACTAATATAGATTACCATAGTGCAGAAATTTCATGCCCACGTCATTTATTTTTTTATTTAAAAAAGTAATAAACAAAATATTAGGCTTCATTTTGTTTAAAACCATCCACACCTGTCCGACTAGCGCGGGACGTAGTAAGAGGGGGCTAGTTGGTTTAATTATTTTTTTTACGTAATTCCGCATACCTCCTCTAGGTAGTCTGTTTTTTATCCTTTGTAATTTTTGCAAAGGATGTAACAATAGTAATGCCAAATAATAATCGCATTTACATTTGACAAGTGAAAGAAATATTGTTGATTATCATGTCAAAATTTCATTTTGATCATTCAGACAAATCATCAGTAAAATTTACTTTTCCCATAGATTTTATTTGTGATATTGAAATAAATTTGTATTTTCTATGCCGAATACAAAAACTGCTTTTAAATCATACTGACATTGGAAAAGTTTTATTTCTATCGTTTATTTAACGCAATAAACTGCGTGTCTATAAACTTGTTATCACGATTTAAAAATGCACGCAGCTGTTTTATTCAATAAAATTGGTGAACAACGTTCCATTTTCGGATTTGATATTTTATTTTACATATACTTTATAATGACATCCATTCATATCGATGCTAGCAAACATTTATCATGGTCCTTTTCATTGGTCGATATACCGCGCGCGGGGATTTGCATGCGATAACGCACAATGAAAGTCAATCTTCACACGCGGTCATACTTCGCGGTCTTCATAACTTCGGGGACTCCCCGGATGGTAGCATATTGAGTGACTATAATACTGGCCGACTATAACAATGGCCAGTAAACATAAAACGTGTGAGTGTATAGACTGATGAACGTTTCTGTGCGGATAATTTCTTATTCAGTGAGTCACTAACAGTTAATATTGCTCTACTTAAGTAATTTAACATTTTAAACTTTCTTGTTACATTTTTGTTAAGTGTTAGTTAAACAGTAATTGTCGATCTGTTACGTATCGTAGGTCGAGGGTCAGTTGCTAAAACCAACTGCCAAACTAAAGGTGTAAATTCTGGGGAAAATGCATGCGGGCTCAATGAAAACGATTTCCCGCATGCAGGCTATATGGCATGCCTTGCAGAATTCTTCCGCATACCGCATGCTACTAACAATGATTACGTTCAGGATTTATTAATTTTTTAGGGTTTTGTACCCAAAGGGTAAAACGGGATCCTATTACTAAGGCTTCGCTGTCCGTCTGTCTGTCTGTCTGTCCGTCTGACACTGAGCTGTATCTCATAAGCCGTGATAGTCATAGAGTTGAAATTTTCACAGAAGGATGTGTTTCTGTTGCCGCTATAGCAACAAATACTAAAAAACAAAATACAATAAATATTTACGGGGGGTTCCCATACACCAAACGTGTTTTTATGGATAATGGTACAGAACCCTTTGGTGCAAGTCCGACTCGCAATTGGCTGGTTTTTTACATTAACTAACAGACTTGTTTAGCAAAACCCCCTTAAATCTGGAAAATAAAATTAACCATAACACACAAAAAATCCTTTTGAATTTCAGTACCACTCATGGAATATCAGAAAGCAGTTTTGCTTCTCCTCACGCTGTTCCAAGGTCACGGAGCTGAGAACGTGGTCTGCGACGGCATTATCTTTAACCACGTTTACTTCGACCGGGAGGTGCTGGTAGCCAACCTTGGTAGACCTTACAACCTGGTCATGCATAAGTTCTCTGGCCTGCTATTTTTTAGTCATACGGTAAGTTAATACCTTGGGTGAACGGATTTAGATGCAACTTTCCAGTAGTATAGCTTATATATCGGAATAAGGCTACAATTTATAAAGGTTTTTTGCACAAATTACACCATGTTATGAAGAAACTAAAGACACCAAACGAATTCGTGGGCAACAGCTAGTTAAAATAGAACTAGGTATTAAGAATGCAATAAAAACCGGCCAAGTGCGAGTCGGACTCGCGCACGAAGGGTTCCGTACCATTATCTATAAAAACGGCTAAAAATCACGTTTGTTGCATGGGAGCCCCCATAAATATTTGTTGTATTCTGATTTTTAGTATTTGTTGTTATAGCGGCAACAGAAACACCATCTATGAAAATTTCAACTCTCTAACTATCACGGTCTATGAGATACAGCCTGGTGACAGGCGGACAGGCGGACAGCGGAGCCTTAGTAATAGGGTCCCGTTTTACCCTTTGGGTACGGAACCCTAAAAAATTTTAAGTTTACTCAACTTCCTTTCTACCCAATATATACTCCAAGCACAATAGGACTCGCCTTAAGAAAGATTAACGAGGTAAAAAAAGTTAATCTCTTTGGCTATTTTCTCGTTGCAATAAAATGCAGCTTGCGTTTTTCACGTGCATAAAACATAACATGTTACTCAGTGCTAGTGCGGCCCGGAATACGTAAAAGGGACAGAAATAAACTCGGAAATTCAAAAGCATTATATCGGGACAGTCCAAAATGTCTTAGTCTAGTGGTTCGTGCTCCGATCTACAAAGCTGACATTCCAAAGCCGTAGTATAAGCTCTACTATAGGCAAGTAATATAAATGTAAGGTATTATGCACGTTTACAATATCCCATAGTAAGAATTCATGATTTTACGTATTTGGAGCAAGAGGCCTATAAAATAGAGGCCGTCACAAAGTATATTGTGACTTTAAAAACCAATACAAAATATATCATTTAACTATAACAAATCAATAGTAATAGTTTTAAACTAGACGTCCCTATTAAAATATCGATAATGTCCCAGCACGAAGCCGGACATAGGGCACCACTATTTCTCTTACTGTGATAAGAATTCCAATTTAGTACAACACAGTTTATTTATGGCCAGTGTAATAAATCATGTCACTACATTAGAAGTCAAAGCACATTCGTTTGTACTTTATAATAATACTAATTATCTTGTGACTCTTTCAAATACGTTTTTGTTAAGTGCGTAGCTTATTTTGCATTGTGCATTAATGTAAAGTCTATTATTTTTCTATAGACCGACGCAAAATATTCAACATTATTTATGGTAATGTAGCTCAAGTTTTCAAATAATCTTCGACTATCATCATAAAAATAATGCTAAGTTTTGATTTTGACAGGTCCAAAATGGGACACATGCAGACTTCTTAATTACCACATGCCACATCGACAACAAAACCTGTTCGAATGTCAGAGGGGTACCTGGGGGGTACGCGATTGCGTACGACGCTGGCAACGACGACATGTACTTAGGAGGCCACGATGGCATTTACAAATACAACTTTTTGACAAAATCTGCTGAATTCTTCGCCGAAGAAGGCAAAAGTATCTGGGGTCTCTTTGTTAAAAGAAACTTCTATTACATCGAATACCCATCGCAGAAACTACTTGTATACCAAGACGATGAGTTCTTACCAGTCGCAGAGGCTGCCAATATAGAAGTCGACCAATTCTTTATATCCAAACAAATGGATATTTATTTCTCAAATAGAACTGCTCTATACAAAGTTGAAAAGCCTAATAAAGAAGCGATAGTATTGAGTGATGAAATAGTTGTTAGGCAGATAGTTGAAGACAGCTATGGAGACATTTATATCTGTGCTAGCGATGGTATATACATTGAAGATAAACCCTATCATAAAGTCAAGAAAGTAGCTGATATTGTTCAAGCATTTGGGCTCACTTTCGATGAACACGATCAGACAGTGTATTCTGATCAACATACAATTTACAGACTACTGCCAAGTAAAGCTGCTGGATTGTGTTATGAAGTGTTAAGTAATCCTGCTGAAAGAGACGATTTGGAAGAGATAAAAGAGGCGCTTATTAGTTAAAAAGCCAATACAATTACATTTCAGAATAGACAATTCAATAAAAAGACGCCAGAAGTTTCGAATATGTTTAGGTATGATGCCTTCTAATTAATGGTGCCTATACAATGACTCTGAATGTTATAACGTTTCAATATGTTTTGAAAAACATCCATTGTTATCAAAGATTTATTACTAACAATTATATCATTGTTAAATCTGATATCAGAGTAGAGACAACTCATCGAAAATATAATTAAAAAATAAAACCGTTTTAACTTTGTGAATTCATATTACTGTTCGGTGCAAGAAGCCGTGTCATCATTGTTGTTAGTGTTTTGTGATTTGGGACAAATGTTTGTTAAAATTATGATTATATTTGCTGTGACAAACTCTGTAAGAAGTATTCCAAAGAAATCCTGCAACAGAATTCAAATAAACAATACATGGTATGACAGAGAGATCATCCTATCTGATGTTGGACGGGCGCATAATTTGAATGTCCACAAATCCACAAACACATTGTTCTTCAGTTATTCTGTATCTGATATTTATGCTGACGTAGACTTCCAACTATCCTTTATAAATTTAGATACCAGAGAGAATGAAATCATCGCCGGGATCAGAGGAGGTTGTACGGTTGCAATAGATCAAGGAAACGACGTCATTTATCTGGGAGGAAGCGACGGAATCTACAAATATAACATGTTGACAAAATTAGCAGATAACTACAAAGAAAAAGGAATTAACATTTGGTATTTATACTTCAGATCAAACTTGCTTTACATCAGCTACCCTGACCAAAAGTTGTACATTGAAGTAGATGGAAAATTTATACGAGTGAAAGAGTTTGAAGATTTTGAAGTGGATAATTTTTACGTGTTGCCAAATAACGAAAAAATTTACTTTGCTAATAAAAGTGGTCTATACATTTTTGATAGTGTTACCCTTTCCATTGACATTGTGAATGATCTTGTAATTGTGAGACAAATCGTTGAGGACAACGATGGAGTTTTATATGTCTGTACAAATATGGGACTATTGGTTTTTAGAGACGACGAGTTTAGGAAAGCTTTAGATCTAAAGGGTATTTATGGACTGGCTTTTGATAAAGACAACAGTTTCATACTGTCAGATGAAAAACATATTATCAAATTAATACCCAGTAACAATGGTTGTGAAAATAATGAGAACCTTAATTGGTAAATTACGTAGATATGTAAATACAAATTTAAGTTTGATTAAAAAATTGTAAGCATTATTTTGTTTCATTAACAAAACTGTCAATTAAACATAATACGACTGATTAAACAACAGAAATAATACCTAAGTATCGCATATAATATAACGGTACATCGATGATTGTGGAACAGACCGTAGGACAACTTTTTTACTACTTAATTCTGTGTTTGTCTTCCTATTAAAATAATTATCTTTTTTTCACACCTTCTGCTAGAATATCCTATGTATATCCTACGTAAGTTCATATTTAGAATATCGATTAGATAAATTTCGACCGATTTCAAATCGTTTCAGTACCTAGCGTTTACATATAGGTACTAAATAAAAGACCAATCAAACTATCTGTCAACAAAAAGTATGTGTGTGCACGACGGTTTCATACACCTAAATCCAAAACAATAATACAGGCTGTACAACAGAATGGGACACTCCATAAAACCATGTGGTCAGCTGTTAATTTACAACAACTTTTCCTATGGTAGCAACTTACATGCTTCATACATTATCATCGAGGTATGCGAATAAGCTTGTATGGAGCAGCTGAAAAAAAATCTCGATTTCGTTGTTGCACCAAGTGTGAGTGAGTGACACCAAGGCTGGCGTACCTACTTGCCTCTTGGCTAAGAAGGGCATCATTAGACGTTTCGATTCAATTAAAAAAACTAGAGTTGACAATCTGTACCTTTTCGACTGCGACTACGCCTAGGGCGGACCTATATTCCTCGGATTTAGATCGAATGCTGCGCGAAATCGTTCGAAGTAAAAAATATTTTCATTGTTTTAGCTTTTTGAGCAAATTTTATTCTCAATTTGAATTCCAGATCTCGACTCCAACTGTACGTGTTCAAGTTACCACAAACTGTCAAATATCCCCAATAAATTATAAACTCTATTGCTTAAAATTAACGTTGAAAATCGATTGAAGCAATTTGACAGTTTTGGATACTGGAGCTGTAGTCTGTACGTTATTCCGCCTCGTTAGACTGAGTCTCATTATCATCCACAAAATCTACGCTCATTATATTTTTCCGGTTTCTCGCAACTTACGAGGGGCCTTTGAGTGGGACTTGCGTGTAGGCTGCCTAATGCTATGCTTTGTTGTGTCACAAATGTTTTGAAAACATTTTTATAGAATTTAAAAAAAAAGATTTTTCGATTCTTTTACAGTTCCGTACCTTTAAAGAGAGAAAAGAACCCTTTTTTGTCTGTTTGACTTAACGGCAAGACCTTGTATCTGTGATTTTTCTAAGTTGTAAAAAAATCAAACTTTAATGTCAACACAATCAAAAGACACGGCCTTATGCCGCATATTTTGATACCAGCAAAGGAATCAAAATAAAAGGTATACTTCTCGTTGACCTAGAATCCTAACATTTGGCAAGACGCAATTTTATATTCATAATACATACTTACCTACATCTTTGTAAGAAAAGTCTGCCCCTCTAACACAAGCAACAAAACACGATATGATACGGTATGATATAGCGATTTATCGCATATTTTTTATCAAAATATTATGAACTTTTATCGAAAAAGCAAGCATAACCGTGACGTCGCCGGCACAGACATGCTCACAGTTTCAATAAAAGTTCAAGATGACGACTATGTTATCATATTTTGAACGTAAAGAGGCGATAAATCGCTATATCAAATCGTATCATATCGGGGCTGGGGTGCCGTGAAAAATAATTTTAAAAACATTTTAATTTTCCTTTCACACTTTTACGCGGGGTATCGATATTGATCCTATATATTTCCCTGAATCATTTCCTTGACCTATAAAAAGGAAACCTGAAAAGTTTAAAACCTTTTTTACAAAGACAAAAGAAAGTAGGTCGGTTTCGAATTTGGAACGTAAATTAAACGTTTCGCTATCGAGTACACGAATGTCAAACGGGAATGAATGAATGAAATGCAGACATCCCGCCGCTGACGATAGATAAGGTTGTCACTTTGGCGTTTACAAATTAGTCCGAACTTTTAGCGGGAGAACGAAATTGATAGAATTTGAATTTCGAATTCAAAATATTTTTTTATTTTTTGATTTATTGTATCATAACATATTGTGATACGATATTAAATACATAGGTATTTGAAGTAAGTTAAATTAAGTTATATTGTAACAAAACGGTCTTGACACAACTTCTTCGAATTAATAAAGAAAAATGTTTTTAAGACCTAATTGTCTCGTGCTAACTATTTTATTTTGTAATTTTTGATATCAACTTTCATCAGATTGCTTATCATCATTACGTCACACTAAAGACAAATAAAAAATTTCAGTATCAACATTTTTGCTATACGGAATGTCACATAAATAGTGTCATGCGCTCACCTCAAATCACAGAACATAGATAAAGGTGATACGGCTACCCCCGAAACCCTTAAGTCTTACTCTGGACTACCACTTGACACCATTCTTTAAGACATCCTGTATATTTCTTTCAACCTTTGAAGTTACACAGATAAGACTACCTATTTGGTACAAAGCTGTTACCTGCATTAAAAGCCCTTCCAAAATCACTCAACACTCTTTACCCGCATTAAGTTTTAGCTTAAAAATCCTTAACAGACCCTAAACCTATACCTTTCAACGAATAATCTCGCATGAAAGGTGGCGAGCATACATGAAAGAAAATTTACCGACTTAACAACCGCGGTGTTTACACACGACCCAGGATCGTGTTGACACGGAGCTATAATTCTAAAATGGCGGACTTCTTTGACCGGGCAGTGAGAATTTGTAGTGATTTAGGTATTATGAGCGTTTAAATTTCATTCTTGTTATTTATGAAAATATTACTTTTTCATAAATAGACTATTTGACGACCGTAGCCGAGAGGTGAACACGCTGGAATTGGCGTCGTCATCCCTAAGATCTCGGTTTCAATTCCCGGTTTAGCTAATATACTTAGAAATCGAACTTTCAATATTGCGTTTTCTCTGGGTGCTTTGGTACCAGTCATTAACTTATTCTAGCACAAGTCCTTTAAGTACTTAGGCCGCCCTCCGACGCGTGAGTTAGACCGATAAAAAAAAGAGGATGGAAAATAATAGCCGAGAATCGGGAGAAGTGACCTGCATTGGCAGAGGCCTATGTCCAGCAGTGGACGATGTTGAGATGTCGATTGGTTACGTTAAGTTACGTTAAAACAACGTAACTTTGATGTTGGTAACACGGTAAAAGTTTTAAGAGAGTTTTCTTTATTTAATAAACGGTATTGTTTTATCAGTTTGTCTACTAAAGCCCGGTTCCTATATCCGAGAAACGATTGGTTTTGCTAACGGATGGTAGGGATTGTCAACTTGACATACTCAAAAGCGTTCCTATAAATGACGCTTCGTCAAATTTTATAGGAACGACTATAACGGCTCGTTACTTTTGACACCAATACGATCAGTTGCTGATGTACACTTACGCATAGTACAATATAGCAACCCGGTGTATGTGGATAGGGAAAGTAAAAATGTGTAGAATATTCTGTTAAAATGATTCCCTCGTCTAACCATTCACTCTGTATTTGTAAGATAATGGCCGTTCTCGAATTCCTCTCGGGTCCATTCGATTTTTTGTCATCCCGACACACGTCACGGACAGACCTAAGATCTGTCCCAATCAAACTCTACTCGGACCCCAAAAAGGGTGCAAAAAAGTTACTTACACTTAACTAAAACGGTATGGAAATTCGCGCCTAATATCCCGACTGTCCTTTTTTGTTGGTTCGGGACGGAGTGCGGATACAAAAGATGTATACTCAATGGAAGAGGCGCCGGCTGAATTTTGAGCGCATCTTCTAAAGATTGTTTGGACGTGACCAAGTTTTTGGATCAAATGGCTTTCTATATTTGAATTTTCACTGTGACTAGGTACTTCTTTCCCTCATAACATACGTCATTTTGGTACAAAAACTTAAAACAAAAATTTTTTTATGTAGTCGGCAGGGACCAAAAAGTATGTACCACGTATGCCGATGAAAATTTAAATCTAACCCATGTTTCACGAACATACGTAACTTGACTTCATAACAATTTTTAATTTGTCTATTTTATTGATTGATTTATATTTTGTAAATTTTATTAATTGTTTATTTTTATAACATTATTTTGACAGCCCAGATCATACCAATAGCCAGATTTTCTAATAACTAACCCGCGTTTGACGGTCAACTGATAAAAAATCCTTTATTAAGATGGTCTTTTGTTGAGTTTTTACCGATTTATTGTAATTTCATCGGACTTAAAGATTATGTTACTAATAGATGTGTTTGACGTTATCTGGCGCACTATTACGCTGGCTATACTAACAGCACTACTGTGTTTATCTGATGATGATGCCAGCGGTTGACAGTGGTACTCTTTAATAGCTAAAAAATAAGACCCTCGTTTTTGGCTGATTTTAATCGTTTTGGATGTAGGCCGCCCCTAACCGGCCAACCTAGATGTCACTGGGAGGCGCTCAGCAGTAGACGTCCTGTGGCTGAAGTGATGTTAAAGATGATGTTTTTTTTTTTTAAGAACCTAATACATGACAAATATTTTTTATAAACTATAATATTACATTATTTAATAGTGATTTTAACTAGTCTCTTCCAGCAAGGTCTATGCTCCTTAAACGGCAGGTCACACCGAAAACCGCGTTCAGGCTCCTACAAAAACCCCAATGAATGGAATGCCAACCATTACTCAGCCAGATTGGGCTATTGTATTCTGTTTCTAGATATCTGACGCTGGATTACAAATGTTTTTGGGTTGGCTTTTTAGTTTGATATGGTAGATAATGTGAAACGCGCGTACAAATCTGCCAAATATGCGAAATGTTCGTGCGTCTTTAGTAGACTTCCATATACTAACCAGTGTAACTCTTGCCTCATACAAATGAAAGCTACTTACAAATAAGGCTTCTTTAAAAAAAAAGTTTACTTGCAAAAACTATCGCTATAGACATAGTTATAGCCTTACAACACCCAACATAAAAACTGTCTTATTCACTTTTCTTAAGGACTAAACTCTAATATCAAACGTTAGAAAATAGGTATAATATGTCTAGGCATTCTACAGGGTATACAAAAGAATGGGACACTCCTTCAAACCACATGATCAGCTGGTATTATACAACAACTTTTTCTATGGGAGCAACATCAAAATCGTGATTTTATTTTCAGATGCTCCATACATTATCGTCGAGGTATGCAGGAAAGTTTGTATGGAGCAGCTAAAAAAAAATTCTCGATTTCAAAAACCATTAAAACCAATTTATTTCTGTAAATAGGCTTAAACTAAGCGCTTTTACACGTCCCAATATTTTTTTTCCTTACCACTACTTCGGGACAATTTTGGGCTAGCGCCGAGAAGAAGTAGCGCAAGAAACTCGGTCACTATTGTCAGCCTCTTTTTAAATAGTATATATTTTACATTACAAGATAAATGTACCTGTGCGAGCAGGGCAGTATTTATTTCCAAATATTTTTATCGTTTATATAATCATTTACAGTATAATATCCTTTTTTCATTAAAGTTGTTTTAATATACGATTTAAATTTTAACAGGGGCAGTTCTACAATAGACGCTGGTAATTTATTAAAAAAGCGAATACATTTTCCCATAAACGAATTACCCACTTTATGCAGTCTGAAATTGGGAACGGCAAGCTCATTCTTATTCCGTGTGTTAAGATTATGAATGTCACTTTTCTTAAGGAATAAGGACAGGTTTTTGCGGATGTACATTATATTTTCATAAATAAATTGAGATGCTACTGTAAGTATATTTTTTCTTTAAACAGATCTTTTAAGGAGTCTCGGGGTCCAAGGCCGTAAATTGCCCGTACAGCCCTCTTCTGCAGTACAAATATAGATTCAATATCTGCTGCTGAGCCCCATAACAATATTCCATATGACATTATACTATGAAAATAGCTAAAATACACCAATCTTGCCGTTTCAACATCAGTCAGTTGTCTTATCTTTCTCACGGCATAAGCAGCAGAGCTAAGTCTTCCCGACAGACTCTCGATATGCGCACCCCATTGCAAACGGGAATCTAAAGTGATTCCTAAAAATGTAGTGGAACTAGATGTATTAAGTTGTTCATCTTTTACAGTAATATGTGTTGAGACAAGTTTTACGTTGGGCATTGTGAATTTGATGCACTTTGTTTTATTTGCATTGAGCATAAGATTATTGGTGGTGAACCAATGCAATACTTGCGAGAGTGCATTATTTACATCGTCAAATGAGTCTTTACCTCTCTTGATTTTAAAAATCAATGATGTATCATCTGCAAATAACACTGTCTCACAGAGGTCTTTCGTAAAAGATGGAAGGTCATTTATGTAAATTAGAAAGAGCAGAGGCCCTAATATCGATCCCTGCGGCACGCCCATAGTAAGAGGCGACCCAGAAGACTCAGCTCCATTGATACAAACTTTTTATGTTCTGCCTGTGAGATAAGAGTTTACTAAATCTGAGGCATCGCATGAAACACCATAGTGTCTAAGTTTTTTCAGTAAAGTTTGATGGTCCACACAATCAAAAGCCTTAGAAAGATCACAATTTTCGATGTTGCTCCCATAGGAAAAGTTGTTATATATGACCAGCTGATCACGTGGTTTTAAATAGTGTCCCATTCTCTTGTACACCCTGTATATTCAGATTTTTTTTGTAATTGTGTAGGGAAATAATATCAATGAATTTAGTAATTCCACTTTCAGTATACTTCAGTATTCCTATAAGGGTTCTTTTTTATTTTGTGGGTTAGAACCCTAAAAGGAATAATTTAGAATGCCTGGTTACAAAAAATATATATATTTAATAGGGATAATTTAGCCGTTTGTCCTATCTATATGAATAATAAATTAACTAACATTTCAGTTTCGTTCTATCCCTTATTTCATAAAGCAAAAAATATATTTCTACCTTAGTAACAACTTAAATATTAAAGCTCACTAAAATACTTAATCTAGAGTACCTTAAGAATTACTCGTATAAAATCTTGCATAAAATATTACATTATTAAATGGGAGGGCTCGTAAATCAGCTTAGTGAATTATTTAAAAGAAGGAAATGTCTGTTAATAATGTACTTATCATCAAAGCTTCCGTATGATTATAAATTCACCAAACTCGGGAGAACTTTCGGATCTTAGGGCTATTCTATCTCTCAAATGTTTCACGTTTTCTTCAGAATAAACCAAATAGATTTAAGAGTGCATTATCAGGTACTTATAACATATAGATTTTTCCTTTCTGTAACTAACAAAAATATGGACACATCGTCTGAAATAAATCAATTTTTGTTTTTATTTATTATGTATTGAATGCCCAGTTTCAATCTTATAAAGAATGATATTATAATAGTGTAATATTCTCATGGTAACAAACAACTTCGCCTAGAGTCTAAATGCCTATCTCAACTTAATTTAGTTAGTGTAACAACGTTTTCCGTCTGCGTTTTTGTTTTGAAATCATTTTGTACACCAATAAAATTAAGTTGAAATAATTTTGTACACCAACATTTTTTTTTTTAACTATTTATCCTAATGGTCGACTGGCAGACAAAGCCTCCATGGCTGTATTTGTTGATTTTGGTGATTATGTTTTTTTTTATATTGGACAACATCACATACATTGCTCAGATCATAAGTGGTAAGTAGCAAAATACTTGTGTTATAGAAATCAGAACAAAGACGGTACCACAACACCCAGACCCGAGACAATATAGAAAAGTTTGTTTTCCACACTGACCAGACCGGGGATCGAACCCGGAACCTCAGAGATGGCGACGCCATATACAGTCCGGCGTGCTCGCCTCTCGACTACGGAGGTCGTCATTAAATTCATCAAATTAAGTTGAAATAATTTTGTACACCAACAAAATTAAGTTAAAATAAGTAAGTAGTTTCTTACACGTACCTAGTTGTTTGTTTCTATGAGTATAAAAAATACCTTAAGTATTTGACACTTATCATAATTCATCCTAAATACGGCTATTAAAAAAGTATGAACCATATTTCAGGATAATATACAAGTCTAGACTAGCATTGTAAATATTTTTATTCGTTTATGCGTGTAGTTTGATTTTGTCTCCTCTCCAAATAACAGAATACATAATAAATTACTAAAAATCCATTATGTCTAAACAGCTATTTTAATAACCCTTTAAATAGAGAAAAGTGAAATGTTATATTGTGTATTTATATTATTTTGTAAATATTTTAGAACCGCCATAGGTGGCGAAAGTCGGTTAACCCCAAAATACGGTACGAGCTAGGAGATTGATTAATTCATGTTATTTTGTTACATTTGTATCCTATAATATAAGTATATATGTTAATCAAAAGTTAAGGTGTTTTAATACAAATAGTTTTATAATTTGACGTGGCTCTACCAGTGGCTGTCATCGTCAAAGATGCAATAGCACTACACTCCAAGGAGCCAACTGTCCAGCGCAGAGCACCTACTTTACTCAATCGTATAAAGAGCAATCAACAAGCCAGAATTGCGGTTGCTAGGGTTGCTAACCAGAAAGTCCTAGTACTTAGAAATAAATTATACAGGTTATTTTTAAATACTTTGTTCTTCGAATAGCCTTCTATTTTTTATTTATTTAATAAGGCCAACTAAATACATAAGGAGAAATTATGTTATTAACATCATCATTTACATTACATACTACTCTGTCAAGAAAGGACCGGGAAAAGATTAATGATACACAAAATGTTAGTTATTCATCCAAATTTATTTTATCACCTTCAAAGTTTGCTCCTTCAGAAGCGATACACTTACGCCAACGAATAATCCAATCATCAAAACATTTTTAAACGCTTTTTCCGGAATCAAGTTCAGTTATCGCCGCGAGAATTCGCGGCGAGAACGAGAGAAGGCGCATTATCGTGGTGCAAAATCCAAGAATTTTCATTCCACAAATCTGGCCTTTTTCGTCTCATTTGCTCTCTTAAACGCCGCATAACGCTTAAATAGTTCGTTTTTTGACAGAATGTATTATGCATTTAAATTAAAGGTATGCACAACATAATTTTTTAACGACCTACGTAGCCGAGAGGCGAGCACGCCGGATTATACGCGTTGCCATCTCTGAGGTTCCGGGTTGATCCCCTCGGGTCAATGTAGAAAACGAGCTTTTCTATATTGTCTCGGGTCTGGGTGTTGTGGTACCGTCGTTTCGTTGTTTCTGATTTCTATAACACAAGTGCTTTAGCTACTTACCTTAGGATCAGAGCAATGTATGTGATGTTGTCAGATATTTATATTTATTTATTTTATTTTATTATGACCCACGTATTCGGACAGCTGCACACGCAAAGACATGAAAAAAGTGCGGTTCGAGTAGAGGAATACTGGTCATCAAAAGTTTGTCATAATAATTGCTTTATGCTCTACCCTATGCTTTGTCTATAGACAAGAAGAAGAGCAGTCTGGCCGCATGGTTGACTAGTAGAAAATGGGATTAAGTCCACTATTTTTACAACCTTTTTTTTTTGTTCGTGCAATAAAGTGTGATTTACTATTAAAAAACTAAGATGCGACGTCTGCTAAAAGATTTGTATGAGCTACGTAAATGTTTCTTAAGACTATAATGTAATTTTATAAATTTTTAGGTTTAATAAGATACCAGACCTCATTTTATTTCACCTCATTCATCATCATTCGGTCATTAATATTGTTACTGGCAACCCTAGGCTACTCGAATAGTCTAATGGCAGAAGTGAAAATCCTCTTGGGACGACAATATGGCGGTCATTGAAAGATTTTGCTCGACAAAAATGTCTGCTTAGTATTTTTAAAGAAACAATTCAAAGGAACCGTACTTTATTGGAGTGCATTTCTCAATGATTAGGGATTTGTCGTGCGATTTTAGTAAGTCGCTTATTTATTTCTAGTATCAAAACAAAATATTAGTAACAGGTAGTATATTAGTTTAACGATCCAATTGGCTTAGTGGTGCGGGGATTCGCATACACAGTGGTACCGGATTCCATTCCCGGTTTGAACCGGAAATAATAAGCTTTTCTAAATTTGCTCAGCAGGGCTAGCATGAGCAACGCGATAAAATTTTGTCGTGGCATTTTATCGACTTTTGACGTAAATATGTCGTTTTTTCTTCGACGATAACAAAGGAAAAACCAGGGAATGGGAATGCCGTGTTATAACGTAAAAATAAGCGGCTATGATCAACGGGAGACCCTGAAAATATTAGGAAAAAGGATTCGAGACGTCTGTGATCCGAGAATGTGTTAGGGAAAACGACAAAATTATCGTCGAAGACAAAATTTGTCTTGTCTATCGATAAAATAACCGATGCGCGCATGCTAGCCCTGCTGGTCTAGGTGTGATGGTCAGCGCCTAATTAATTTTCAGTTACTGCAACCATGACATAATTATCACGGTTAACATTAATTGCATTTGGTACGTGTTATTTTCTTGTTTTACTTTTTTATACCTATTTATTTAAATAGGTACTTACTATGCTCGAACTGTTATGGAAATAATACTAATATATGTTTTTTAAAAAAATCGGCTTTCTTAAGAACTAACTAACTGCAGATGTTTTAAATGAGTAATAATATTTTACTTGTTTTGTAGCTTTAGTTTTTACTTGCTTTTTTAGCCAGCACTAAATTTAGGCCACAAAGGTACGATCAACATCTACGTACAACAACCCAATGCACGATTCACTACCGAAATAGAACCTTTTAACAGCATTAGGCTTCTTATCGTTCAAACTAATAGGCCATAACCCATTATCTGCCAATTTCCTCTAATCTACAGTATAAACGCAAAGAGCCACTCTCGCGCACTTTGGGCCACAAACACTTACATTTCGGGATAAATAGATATGAATAGGTGAAGGAAGGGAAAAGATTTATATCGATATCGATGTTTTAAGTTTGTTCAGGATGGTTAACATACATTTTATATTTGTACGTGTTGTCCGGTGTATTGTTTAAATGAGCGAAATCTGCTCTGTGTGATCGAAAAGTGTATGATAAAATATTCCTTAATCTTACAAAAAAAATCGACTCTCTTAACCCTTAATTAGGCGCGCCTAAAATGTTGCATCAAAGGTCGCGTGGGGTGTTTAGCACCCCCAATCAATAAATTTAATTAAAATACGAAATACATGTAAAATCTGACTTTTATTAATGGGAACATTTGAATTACATCTTAATCAACTTTTAAACTTCTTTTTAATTTAATTAAAAAAAAAATCTCTGTGAAAAAGAACTTTCTGTAAGTACTAATTTTCTTCGTAACAATTTTGGCAGACCCCAATCATATAGTCAATGCACACATGTTTATGGCACTTAGAGCATCCAGTCTTTGTTTTTCTATCCCGTATTCTTGGACAATTAAGACACCTTTTGTATGACTGCTGTCTTAATGTTCCTGAAACAGATTCTTGGTCCTCAATGTCATGATGCCTTTTTAGTGGTTTTGGCAGCGGTTGTGGTTATATGGGTATGCCTGCTCTTGAAATTAAGTGAGGTTTGACTAAATCAACAGCCAGTCGCTTAAGAATACTCTTCGGTGTATATTGGAGTAAATTTTAAACATATAAATTACATAGGAATAGGAACCTTTGATATAAAAAAATGAAAAAATATCACCATTGGCCATCTTTTGGTACGTCCTGCTTCATTAAAATTGGCACACATTTGATTATTCGTATCTACTCCTCCTTTGGTTTTATTATCTTACCTTTTTCTAGCTTGAGCAAAATTTAATTAAAAAATAAACATTATTATTTATTTATTATTATTATAATGAATAATTTCAGACTTTCTCTTGTCACCCTCAAAATATAAATAATAAAAATAACATGCAACTTCGTTTTTGTCAAAATACTATGTTTTAAAAAGAAATAATAAAATTAATAACCCGCGATTTGGCCCACGCAAACAGTCGCCTGGGGTGTTGAGCACCCCAAACGCGCTCCCTGAGTCCAACCGAATACAACCGAGCGTTTCTCGCCACTGAATCGTGTACTTTACATTTATTCACAAAGCTACCTAAAATAACAGCGCGCAAAATTCAAATATTAAAATGTTATGAGCCTGGAAACCTGCTTTGGGGTGTATGACACCCCACGCGACCAATTAAGGGTTAAGACAAGCGCCTAAAGTGTTATAATATTATTTTAGCAGTTTTGTAGCTAGCTCCGAATTTAAGCTACCACAAAGGTATGATCAACATCTAGGTATAACAACCTTATGTACGATTTACTACCGAAATAAACCCTTTCAACAGCATCAGGCTTCTTATCGTTTAAACTAATAGGCCATAACCCATTATGTACTATATTCCCCTAATCTACAGGATATAAACGCAAAGAGCCACTCTCGCGCACTTTGGGCCACAAACACTTGCATTTCGGGATAAATAGATATTAGTAATAGGTTCAGGGACAAGAGTTATATCGATATCGACGAGTTATGAAAGTTAGGTTTACCTCTCAGGCCACGGCAAAGAGACACAATGAAAATTTTATTGTTACGCGGCCACCGGTGGGTAATTGAAGCTTGATAGGAAAATTTGTGAGAAAACTTAAATTCACTAACGGCTTAAAATAAAACCTTAAGGGGCTGGTTCTGTTGTTTAAATACAACATTTTTACTACATAATAGCTTATTCTTACTAAATGAACGATGAAATCCTAAGATTTGAATGTAAAGACAGCTTATTGAGGTTTCCCTTTTTTAACAAGTAGTTATTTTATTTGAGCAACAGAATCAGCTATTTATTTTTAATTGCTTAATTTTTTATACGTTGCATAATAAAATAGCTAACCAACACACCAAACGTCACACTATCTGTTTGACAATAGCTTTAGATCATGACGTGCTCTGAAAATCGCAATACAAAATAAGTGGATTTATTATTTGTAACAGAAATAAGACGTTTATGTTTTTTAATATCGTTGTTTATATCATATCGATAAAATTAGTTTGTTCCGTCACTAAGGTTAAATCATTGTACACCATACGGACTCACAGAGAGGTTCCAAAATAAATCTACCGTTGGAAATACGAGTAAAAAATGGCTCCTATTTGTATTTATTCTTTGTTTCTTTTTCTCAAAATCGGACTCAAAAACTTACATTATGACATTTTGGCGTTTTTATTTTTATTTTTGATAACTTGGATTTTGTTAGCTATAGGGTAAATAGATACCTACTAGATCGATTGTGTAATATACACACACCTGCCATACAAAATAGAGGCTTTATACAAAATGACACCGCTATCTCTGAGGTTCCGGGTTCGATCCCCGGTCGGGTCAATATAGGAAACGAACTTTTCTATATTGGCTCGGGTCTGGGTGTTGTGGTACCGTCGTTGTTTCTGATTTCTATAACACAAGTGCTTTAGCTACTTACCTTAGGATCAGAGCAAAGTATGTGCTGTTGTCCAATAAAAAAAACAAAAAAAATAGGTCAATGTTGACTTATCGCTAATAGCGATCTCTATTATCGCGTTAATATAAAGGAGAAAGCAGCGCAGAGAAAGCAGAGTGTTGAATATCTGTCATTTTTTTAGCAGATTTTTATTTTCAGTTTTAATGTAGTCGGAAATTGATTTTGTTCTAATCTCCGATCAGATAAAGTCTTCCAAACTCCACCAACTAGATAGCTAACATCACATACAACAACATTTGTTCTACGACTTTTGATAATTTGACACATTTTACTTTCATACAAAAATAAATATTATTTTAATTTTACGTCTGAATGTTCTTATCTCTCTGCGTATCGCATCGAGCGCGGCGTGGGAGGGCAGGGCGCGCGTCATCTTACTTTAAGAATGGAACATAGACTTACAAATGTCATGACAGTACAATAAAAGCTTCAAAAATCATTTTCAATTAATGTATTGAGTTATGATAAAACTCGTAGAACAAATGTTGTTGTTTATGATGTTAGCTATCTAGTCTTGCAAGTTTGTTGATTTTTTAACTGACGAAAAAACGGAGGAGGTTCTCAAGTCGGCGCGTATATATTTTTTTCAAATAACCCTGTATACGCAGCACTACTGTAGTTTTTTTAACCCCTTCTATTCCTGCTTACCATAAAAGTTAACACCCAAACCTTTTTCCCTTGACCATCTGTCAAGTACCCAAATACATTAGACGAGCGTGGGACATTTCCCGCGCGATAATCGAAAAATAATAAATACTATCCCTCCCAAACGACTGTTTAATCTGAAGATTGCTTTCCGACCCGAAGAAAGTACGGCGCTGGAACCGGTACGGACGCTGATGACAGAAAAATTACTGGTTTTAGTTTAACGTTCTTAGTTTTGTCAAGGTTGGTACTTCACCACAGCTGTCAGTTGAGAAATAGTACTTTCGTGGTATGATTTATTTATTTGTGTTATCCTATGTACATAATACCCATGTATTATTAATAACTGAAAACAACTTAAAGGTATTTAGTGGCTAAGAAAAAAATACTCAATGATAGCATTTAGGTAATTTATATTTCCTTTGATTATAAACATGTCTAGATAGAGTGTGGTGCTGCAATTGTCACCAAAAGAACAGGCCAGATTTGAGTGAGCAACAAATATGGTTACTATGGTAACAATTATGGGTTGCTATGGTAACAAGCGTGCCACTGAGCGGGCGAAACAAACTTTGGCGCCAATAGTTGGCGTATATATGTTTTGACGTTTATGACACTCATGCTGTCAGTTGTCATTGTCGCTGTTGAATGTAAAAAGCAAAGTATTTAAATCCTCTTCGGTTAACGCTTTGTCTCCATTTCTATTGTTTTCAGTTCGCGCGCTTTTTATTCAACTTTTTAAGACAACCCTAACGCTCTATTGACGTTTTTGACGTATCTCGACAAACAAGGTATAGTTTCTATACTAATAGATATATTTACTGTGCTGCGATTCGACACAGCCTCATGTTGATTAGACATCTGTAAAAAATAACTACAGACGAAACAGAAAACAACACAAGTATGTACGGACAACAGCACGTCGACCTACCAGAAAATGTAAAATTTTCTCATTTGAAAATGAACTCTTTATGTCAGGCTTAAAGTTGAAAATCTATTGGAGAATTTTTGACTTTTGGGGTAGGTCGACGTGCTGTTGACTGTACATATAGGCAATCAGGCAGTGCCTACCTGGTAAATGAAATGAGGTAGGCAGTAGGTACTTGCAAATATGTATCATTGATGAAAACCACTTATTTTTATCAATATAACACTTGAGTTATTACTTACTGCCTCATCATCATCACCAGCCTATATCAGTCCACTGCTGGACACAGGCCTCTCCAAAGGGAGGATTTTGCCATAATCGCCACGCTTGGCAGGCGGGTTGGCGATCGCAGTTTGGCCAATGGTGGAGAGGAGACGCTGCTGCCCGTCTTCTTGTGGCAGTTCTCCTGTAGTCGCCTCTTACGACACACATAGGAAGAAAAGGGGTGGTGCAATTCTTTTAACGTGCCGGCACCACACACTTACTGCCTACCTCAAAATAATACTAATGCCCGCTACTGGTTTTGTGGTCACTTCTTGTACTCATATATCCTCGCTCCACCCGGACCCGACCCAAAATATTAAATTACGTTTTCATCTATTGACATTCAATTTTTCCCCAATTTCGTCCTTACACCGCTCGTTATAAGGGTGGATCCTTACATTGGCACCACTTACGTTTGTTTTGTTAATTATCTTTGTAGTTATTTAAAGTAAAGTAAAGTATGCATATATACGACCCACTGCAGGGCACAGGCCTCACCTCAACTATGAGGTGGTTTGGGCCATACTCCACCACGCTGACCCGGTGCGGATTGAAGAGGGGGTGTTGTAAGGCCAGTGACTAAACCTTACTGTCAGATGTTATCAAGCCGCATTAAGGCCTCTGACTAGGCTTCACGACCAATATCAAGCGATATTGGCCGGGACCAACTTTTAACGTGCCTTCCGAAGCACGGAGATGCTCGTGATAAATGTCACTAAATATGGTCGGAATGGTCACCCATCCACTCACGACCGCGGCGTTGGTTGCTTAACTTTAGTAATCGATACCAAAGCGCTGCCGCCACTGAGCTACGAGCACCTGTAGTTATTTAATTTATTGTATAAATTTAGTGCCTAATGAAACACTAGGGAGTTTAAAACAGCCAGACATAGATACAGTCATAGAATAGCTCATAGGTAGGTAATCATTTTCGCTTAAGACATTTAGAAATAGCAGTTGATATTTACATAAATAGGTAAGAGAGACTGCGAAAGTCATATCGATTAACCTTGAGGTTATTGAAAAAACATTCAGTCAAATTGAGAACTTCCTTTTTTTAAGTCGGTTGAAAAGGAAAGTTGGTGCTTAAAAACAAAATACGTCCTAAAATAAAGCAATACTCAAACTAAACAAAACATACTTACATGTAAATGTTTAGGGTAATTATTAACTTCCTTTTTAAGGCATATTCGTTCGTTTATACGAACTATCCTTTAAGGCGCTATTCTGTTACTCCAATTCAATATATCATTTTTTTCTGTAGGAACAATTCGGAAACCTTAAAAAACGGGATCCATTTTTTTCCTTTAAAGATAGTTTTGTTATTTAAACCACAGAATCTAACCCTAAAATAGTGCACTGCTACAAAATTCATCCTCGAGTTTGTATCACACACAATTGCGTTGTTTGTGTCACTCACACCCTCTCGGAGTGCAAGTGTCGGGAGGGCACAGGATTTATGTCAATGGGGCCATGCTTCAGCCATCTGCACTTGCAGCGTATACTCGGACCATGATGGATTAAGAGTTTATGTAAATAAAACGCAGTCATTATAGTGTATGTATACAATATTATTAGGATTTTGGTAGTTTTAGTACTGTTTATAATAAAATTACAATGTATTGGTCAGGGTTCCTCTTTTTAAGGGTTCCGTTCCAAAGGGTAAAATTACTAAGACTTCGCTATCCGTCTGTTTGTCTGTCTGTTCGTCTGTCACCTGACTGTATCTCATGAACCGTGATAGTCAGACAGTTGTAGTTTTTACAGATGATGTAATTCTGTTGCCGCTATATCAATAAATACTAAAAACATAAAAAATAAATATTAGGGGGCTCCTATACAACAAACGTGATTTTTGCCGTTTTTATAGGTAATGGTACGAGACCCTTCGTGCGAGAGTCCGACTCGCACTTGGCCGGTTTTTTTTATTGCAGTATGGAATCCAAAAATGCGACTATAAATTGAACAAATTCGTATTGTGACTGAAAATGGAATACTCGTAAACAAAAATGTGATTTTAGTTTATTTTAATTTAAGTCACATTACGAACCATAGATTAAAAATGCTTTTTATTTAAGCAGGTAAAAATTTGATTTTAATCGCTTTACTAGGTACTCTTGCCATGTTCGCAAACCCACGAATTTCAACGTGGAAGGAAAATTGATATTGGCAGTTCTTCTCTTCTCTATTTTGAAATATTCAATAATCACAAAAATATTGCTATTTTACCAAAAGAAAAATATTATACAACCAAGCAATGGGTTTTAGATTTGCTTCAACAATACCAACTTGTTACAGCATTATAAAACTGTAAAAAAACTAAATCTTTGTTTCACTGAGTGAACACAAAATGGCTGAATGCCAGATTGGTACATCAATGTAGCCAAGGAGTAAATTAAAAATCTACTGTATACCCGCGTGGTGGAGTATGGCCCAAACCACCTCATAGTTGAGGTGTGTGCCCTGCAGTGGGACATATACAGAATGTACAAAAGAATGGGACACTCCTTAATACCACGTAATCAGCTGGTCATATACAACAACTTTTCCTATAATTTTATCTATAATTTTTTTTCAGCTTCCCCATGCAAACTTACTCGCCTACCTCGACGATAATATATGGAGCATCTAAAAATTAAATCAAGATTTCGATGTTGCTCCCATAGAAAAAGTTGTTGTATATGATCAGCTGATAACGTGGTTTTAAGGAGTGTCCTATTCTCTTGTACACCCTGTATAGGCATACTTTTTTTTTACGTTACTACTATATACACCCAGGAAATAATTTCTCGATATCAATTAAATGGGATATTGAATGTTTTTGTTTATTTAGGTGAAATTAATTAGTCTCATTTCTATTGTATTTGTAAGCACGTGTTTTGCTTTTATTTATGCTTTTATTGGGGCGTATGTTAATAATTGCTTTTCGTAGAACGTTAAGGAAAATCATAACAGTTAAGACAGATCAGTTAGTTTAAGAGTAATAGTCGTTCAACTTATGTTATGTATTATAAATTTTTGTTTTAAGCAATTCCATGCAAGGTTTAATTCAAGATAAATAACACTTGAAAAAAATCATCGACCTCAGGTGGGAATTTTTTTCAAGTGTTATTTATCTTCAATTAAACCTTGCATGGAATTGCTAAAAACAAAAATTTATAATGTTTAAGCATTTCTGATCTTAACCAATAGTCAAATATTTGTAAAAATATTTCTATAGGGTGTTGACGGTAGTATACTCAGCTCAGCTCAGCTATACATATAGCTACAACATTGATCAGAATACGCTGGCTTTGACAGCGAGAAAAAACACTTGATGAATTTCATCTTGTCACGTGACGTCCTCGGTAGCTTAGTTGGTAAAGCACTCGCCCGGCTTGCGATGGGACGTGGGTTCGTGTCCCACCTGAGGTCGATGATTTTTTTCAAGTGTTATTATATAATATATCATTTTGTATATACAACTACTTAACCTAACTTTAAATAGTAATATACTAACTAAATATAAAAATAAATTAACCTAAGTAAAAAAAAAAAAAAAAAAAAAAAACGCTATTATTATTTAGTGTTATTTATCTTCAATTATGTTATGTAACTCATCAATCAGAGGTCTTAGTTCGAACAACAGTGCTAGAAAACCAAGTACTCATTATCAAATTTATCACCCTGTATATAAGAACAGGCACTAATATGTTGATAAACTGTCAATATTGACGTACGTAAGCCTGCAAGTAGCATTTCACAATTATAATTCCTTAATCCGAGCATTATGGATGGAAGAAATCATTTTGGATATGGCATATAGCAAGTTTTTGAGTTAATTAGGAAGTAGGTCATCAAGGATCTTAGTTAGTGATGGTTTCAACTATTTCTTGTTGTAATCTTAGTTCATAATATTAATATTGTAGAAAAATATGGAAGTTCATTCAAACCGAATTTAAAAAAAACGTAAATATCAATATTCCATTGAGATGCCATAATAATAAGACGAAGAAAAGGACAGACCATTGTCGGTAAAACAGAAGAACGATAACGTTTTAAGTTGACCGACAAATGTTTTATTATTAAGGAAAATCCTTTATATTACTGGGAATGCTTTTATACATTTTCATTGACATCGGTAAAATAAATAATAAATACATTATTTCAACAAAATAGTGCAAAGTCCCAAAATTATTCGCTTCGCGCTTATCCACTATTTAAAAAATAAATTGCTGAGTTCTCCCGGTAAGTAGTAGGACACTTGTAGTGGGAATAACTCGCTACATCCCTTATGTTTATCTAAGGTAGATAAACTATTGGTACTTATACTGAACAGACAGAAATAAACAAATAGATACATAAATGGTATTTTAAGCCAACTCTGGTGACAAATAGATTATGGTATCATACAGATATGTGAAGACAAAGCTCGTTAGTATGTATGTATGTATGTATGTGTGTGTGGTTTGTGTGTGTGAGTGTGTGTGTGTGTGTGTGTGTGTGCGTGTGTGTGTTTGTGTGTGTGTGTGTGTGTGTGTGTGTGTGTGTGTGTGTGTGTGTGTGTGTGTGTGTGTGTACGCGTGTGTTAGTAAATGCAAAAGTGTGTATTTATTCAACTTAGTACCTGTATAAAATAGTACATTAATAAACAAACATCTTTAACTTAGGTACAAATACACATGCTTATCAAATAAACCTACCCCTTGCGAGATTCGAACTCGCAACCACTAGCGGCTTGGTAGTCCGATGCGCGGACCACGGGCACCAACACACACTAAAAAAACCGGTTACATGCGAGCCAGACTCGCGCACGAAGGGTTCCGTACCTTTATCTATAAAAACTTTATCTTTATCACAAATCATGTTTGTTGTATGGGAGCCCCCAAAAATATTTATTGTACCTATTCTGGTTTTTAGTATTTGTTGTTATGGCGGCAACAGAAATACATCATCTGTGAAAATTTCAGCAGTCTAACTATCACGGTTCATGATAGCTCATGGCTGTATCCAGCCTGGTGACAGACAGACAGACGAACAGCGGAGTCTTAGTAATAGGGTCCCGTTTTAACCTTTGGCTACAGAACCCTAAGAACAAAACAAAACTCTGTATTCAGCTTATATTTTTGTTTTTACAAATTAAGTGCCAAGTTAATTTGTTCCACAAAAACATTCGCCATGCAAGCCACATCCACATTTTGTTAAATCCTTGGCAAAGGGGCTTATTCTAGGCGTTGGGAGATAATGTTTACATTTAATATAACCCGGCTTATTTTAATTTTAACCGCTTACGGTATATGTATGTTTCCTTGTTTGAAGAGATTACTGAAGCGCTCTACTTTCAGTACATTTAACTTTTTTTTTAAAATAATATTCATATTCATTTAATCACTATAATGTAACATTAGTCCACAATACAGGTACAAAAGATGTTAGTTTTGATACAGAATGACTGTTTTTCGGATTCCGTAGTCCTGACAAGAAACCCTTATAGTTTCGTCATGTCCGTCTGTCTGTCTGTCCGTCCGAGGTTTTGCTTGGAGACTGTTGATCATAGAGAGCTGTAATTTTGAAGAGTAGTTGTATATCAATCAAGCCATTTTTTTTCATCGTCTACCCCATCGTGTGGGGTATCGTTGTATAGATCCTTTTTAAGACAAAACTTTAAAGTGCTAATTGTTGTTAGAGTCGGGCGACCCCCCCTCTTCTCAAAAACTCTTGGCTTGAAAAATGTGGACTATATGGCGTCGCCATCTCTGAGGTTCCGTGCTCGATCCCCGGTCGGGACAATGTAGAAAATGAACTTTTCTATATTGTCTCGGGTCTGAGTGTTGTGGTACCGTCGTTGTCTCTGATTTCTATAACACAAGTGCTTTAGCTACTTACCTTAGGATCAGAGCAATGTATGTGATGTTGTCCAATAAGCGCATTGCTGATCGTATATTATTGGCTCCAGGAAAAACAGTACATTTACTAGAGTTCGTGACTGTACATACATTACCGTAGTTCAGACAGAGTCGTTGATTTGCAGAATTTTGCCACGCTTTTACATTTTTGTGAAATGTAAAGACAGCAAATAAGTCATTACAACTTAAGTATTTTTAGTTAATAAATAAATAATACTATCTTCCAATTCTTTCTTCAAATTTCTGTACATCTTCGAGATTTGTTGTTTTGTAAAGAAAAATAATGAACTGTTCATGAAAGCCAAAGATATAAACACTAGACTTAAAAGACATCCAGAAAGACTGGTCCTAAGTATTATTCCAAAATCGGCGAAATACAAAAGAAATTGTGTTTACATGTGCATCCGAATATATAATAAAGTTCCCTATGATATAAGAAATCTAACTATAAATGCTTTTAAGGCTAAGTTGTATAAGTGGCTCATTGACAACAATATATATGACATTAAAGAATTCTTTGACTGTAAATTCTAAAATTTTGACTTGTTATAATTAATTATTGACCTGGACATATTTGAAATTATATTTTTAGTGAATTATTTTCCATCACATATTTGCAATGTTATTTAACTTATATCATTTTACACTGTATTTGCGTGCTAAAAAATTGGCAAGACACGAATGTGCGTTATTCTGTATGTATATCACCTGTTAATACCGTGTTCTTATGCAAATAAAAATTATCTTATCTTATCTTATCTTATCTTATCTTATCAACATTCTTCTTAGTTTAGGCCATTGAGGTATAATGTACTAGCGTACTAGAGAACACATCTCGAACTAAATGTTACAGCCAAGCATTGTAGCTTCAGTCAGTGTCAATAATTGAAGTTCTCAAAACTGCTTCTTTATTGTTCACCGTTCAAACTTTGTAGTCCACCGGGCTACAGCCTACAATGCTTGGCTGAAACATTTAGTTCGAGATGTGTTCTCTAGTACGCTAGTACATTATACCTTAATTGTGTAGCTAGAAAAATTGGTACTTATCACAACATTTTTTCTAGCCCCAAACTAACCAAAGCTTGTACTATGGCGACTAAGTAATGCATAAATATACTTAAATATATTTAAAAACCGGCCAAGCGTGAGTCGGACTCGCGCACGAAGGGTTCCGTACCAGTACTTATCTAAAACTCAATGAAACGAATTAACGTGATCATAATTTAGGTACAAAGTCTTACCTCTTTTGCCTGACGATTCGATCGGTTTATACCGACAGTGGTCACAGGCTGACTGGAACAGCGATGTCTTCAGTACTTATCTATAAAAAAGGCAAAAAAAAAACATGTTTGTTGTATAGGAGCCCCCTTAAATATTTATTATATTCTGTTTTTTAGTATTTGTTGTTATAGCGGCAACAGAAATACAGCATCTTTGAAAATTTCAACTCTCTAACTATCACGGTTCATGTGATACAGCCTAGTGACAGACGGACAGACAGACAGACAGACCAACAGACAGACGGACAGCGGAGCCTTAGTAATAGGGTCCCGTTTTACCCTTTGGGTACGGAACCCTAAAAAAAACCTTTACTCTATCTCTATATCCTCTTCGTTTTTCTAGAACCCATATCTAAATGACCCGTGAGTCGTTGCTCTATAAACTAGATTTATCAGCAGGCGATATCTTATGTTTATTTAACAGTGATTTTTCATTCAATTTAAACTAGCCATTACTTGCCACTTGTTACAGATACTAAAATGTTTGTACGACAAAAAACAAAACATGGTCGTGTTCGAAAACCCATTTGACAAAAAGCGAACACTTTTAGCCGAGACTTCAAAAGACACTGCAGTTTCTTTTGCTATCAGTACCACTTAGATAAAAACACAGTGTTTCCGTTTGAAGAAAAGCGCTTTTCGTTTGTGTTACATTGCCCGATTGTCTTGTTGTCGCACGCGTTGTTGATGCACGTCGCTGCAATTAGTACATTTGTTAGTAATAATAAAAGTTAATTAATCTTGAAAATTTATATGAACACAGAACTGGAAACGTTTAATTGAACATTCAAATGTTTTTTTATATAATAAATCCCAAAAATTTTAATACAATTTTGTAGGAATTCGTATACGAATCTTGCGCTTTCGTGTGAGACTTAGAATTCTAAGTGTTCAAAAATACGTTTTCAGTTCGCTAAAAAGTCTAGGTAAACCAACATTAAAAGTGACTTAGATGAAGTAATTGCTGAAATGTATTGTGGTAACGAAGGGTAGCTACGGAACCCTATACTGTGCGTGACAGGACACACACTTGGCCGGTTTTTGAAGGTACTGATGTCAAAAGATCATTATCATTATGCGATGGGACGTGGGAATTTTTTCAAGTGTTATTTATCTTCAATCATTATTATTTCAAAACAAAATAATAATTTCAACACTTTTACTACCATATTGAATGAATTTAGCTGAATTTTGTCAGTTCCCTTGCAAGCTAAAGTGCTGACCTACTTCTCACCATTTCATTAACGTCGATAAAATAAAAACCTTTTTTAATAAAGTGAACCCGGTTGCAAATGACCCATTTTATTCCCACAAAAACCGTTAATGCTAAATAAAGTTTATTCAAAGTAAACAGGCAAGAAAGAGGGTATTTTTACATAGATTAAAAATGTATGCACCCCCATTCGCAAAGTAATATGAGCTATAAAAGAGGTCGAAAATTCACTCACTCTCAAACGCGTGTCCTCGGCAGAGCCCGCATCGTCATCTAGCAGTGAAAACGACTAGAGTATAGTGCTGGGACAAGGTGTATCGATATGTTGTCGAATTAAACTTTTTAGATTTTGCGATCTCAATAATGCTCGATTATTATATCCAGTAATATTTAAACTTGTATTTTTTTAACTGACTGGTGGGATTCAAGCCCTAAACCTTTCGTTTTCCGGGCAACAGCTCTTCCAACTGAGCTACGGAAGTCATAGTTATGTTATTTTATGAGGCAGTTGAAAAAAGAACTGGTTGAAATATTATCCTGGAGAATTTTTTTCGATCGACAAACTATGTACAATTTCAGCAAAATGGAGTGTTTTGTGTGAGGCAGATTTTGCGTTACGTTATTAGAAATATTAATTGAGTAACATTCTGATGGGTTTATTGATTATTGTAAAATAGTTGAAAATTATTTTTCAACACAGTTGCTCATAAATTGACTCTTATAACACCGTTTTTAGTTTCATAATTCATCATATTACGCACTTGTGCTGTAATAACATTATCACACTAGTGCGGTAATGAAAACTTTTTTTAAAAAAATCCAGCAAAAGTTTGTGTCTAGGAACATTGAATATTTTACCAATATTAAATTATTTTAGGGTTAAGATGACTAATCGATATTTCATTTTATCAAATTGTATTTTAATAAACAAAAATTAACTTAACTATCATTTTTAGAAACAATAATGTATAGTTTATTTTATTTTTTAAATTGCTGCTACTCCGGCTAACAGCCAGTTTTTCCAGTGCCATTATTGAACCTGCGCGCGCATCGAAATTGCGGCGCGCGAAAAAAACAATACTTACGTGCCATTTCCCATTATTATTTGGTAAAGTTGTTGCTGTGTGGTTAATTACTATCAAAAATGTCTACTTTAAATAGTTAAGACGAGTAAAATGTTATTCAACCCCGTCGGAAATACTTATCGAGGCACGAAACTCGAGTGATAGCCTGTTGCCGCCAAAATGCATAGAAAAACAGCAAAATCGCCAAGTCATATTCGGAGAAGGTATTTTAGATTTTAGTTTGTTTTTTCCTCGCAATTGTGTTGAAAAACGTCGTATGCAACTCGTGTGCATTAATCATTATCACACTCGGCTTCCTTACCGCGCTCGCCTGCGGCTCGCGCTTATAATAATGCCTTGTGTATAATGACCAACGTAGCACACTTGTATCATAATGTACTATTATCAAATTTTCAAAAACACTGGTATTTTCTTTTTACATAATACGTTAGATTATTACATTTACATAATATCTTATAGTTAAAAGTAAGGATTGGTGTCGAATTTGCTACATGAATTTCGATATGTCGTGGCTATTGCCTTAAACAATTACGTCTGAATTTTTGTGTTCAACTTTTTGCTCGATACAATTTCATATCGATAAACACAACCGCACATCACTAAATCCCTAACAGGCATATTCTTGGAAGGTAATCGCCGTAACGTAATAACGGAATATGGCCTCAATTACAATTGAGGGTAGGTCGAAAATGGCGTACCTATAGCTTTGAGAGGACCGATCAGTGTTCCTTGCGTAAGTGAATTCGATTCCGCTATTTTGCCCCCGAAACGAGTCGGGTTCCATATCATTTGTTGTTATAGCTAATTGGAGTTGGTTTTGAGTTGGTCCTTTTTACCCGAACTAGTTGAAATCGACAGAATCGTGCCGTGTGGTGCCGGCACGTTAAAAGAATTGCACCACCCCTTCTCTTCCTATGGGTGTCGTAAGAGGCGAATACAGGAGAACCGCCATAAGAAGACGGGCAGCAGCGTCTCTTCTCCGCCTTTGGCCAAACTGCGATCGCCAACCCGCCTGCCAAGCGTGGCGATTATGGCAAAATACTCCTTTTGGAGAGGCCTGTGTCCAGCAGTGGACTGATATAGGCTGGTGATGATGATGATGAGTTGATATCGTAAACTATTCGAGCGAAGCGTAGTCGATGTCTCTAAAAATAGGATTTCCCTATAAAAGCATTTGTATAGTATTTGTAGATAGAATAGAATAGAATATTATTTATTTGGCACTCAAAATTGACACAAACATGAAAAAGAAAATAACACAGATTGACACAGAACTAATATCAATATTATAAATAAAAATAAATAAACGTGCCAAAAAGGACCCTCGCTCAGTATTCGCCGTGGCAACTTAAGGCTGCCACGACACTGATATTCTGCGAGGGCCTCAAACAATCAAATTAGATATTTCTTGATTAATAATTAGTTTATCTAATGAAAGCAGCTTAGCGTAAACCACTAGTCCGACAGTCGTCTGAAATTTCCTTAAAGAAATGAAGTTCCTTTGTATCTCAAATGTTAAGTATTAAAAAAACTGGCCAAGTGCGAGTCGGATTCGCGCACGAAGGGTTCCGAACCATAATCTATAAAAACGGCAAAAAAATCACGTTTGTTGTTTGGTAACCCCTTTTAAATATTTATTTTATTCTGTCTTTTAGTATTTATTGTTATAGCGGCAACAGAAATACATCATTTGTGAAAATTTTAACTGTCTGACTATCACGGCTCATGAGATATAGCCTGGTGACAGACGGACAGCGGAGTCTTAGTAATAGGGTCCCGTTTTACCCTTTACTTTTTGTCCCGTACGGAACCCTAAAACCAAATTTCCCCACTAGTCTGACATTTATCATCCATTTCATCCATAAAACATCGATTTTCTAGATCATTAACTTACAAGATAAAGCTACAGAAATAACTTTTAATTAATCTGACGACCGTCTGGTGTAGTGGTTCGCGCTCCGGACTACGATGCCTGGCGGTTGCGGGTTCGAATCCCGCGAGGGGCAAATGTTAGTGTGATCAGCACGAGCATTTGCACCTAAGTCATGGTTTATAAACGTATTTAAGTATGTTTATCCGTTATCTAGTCGCCATAGCACAAGCTTTGCTTAGTTTGGGGCTAGATAATTGGTGTGAATGTGGAAAAAAAAAACACGGAAACGTCCCATCCCATCCCATATAATAATATTTGCAAGCAATCAAGTGGAAGGCCAAACATGTCTGTACTATTTAAAGTTTTGTTACATCTATTATACCATGTTTTTTAAGCAAATAAATATTTTAAATTTTGAATTTTGAATCGAAAGCTTTTGACCGACACTAGTACAGACTACAGAGGCTATTTTATCCCCATGAGTATGTGAATTAAGGGCCATAATGGTTAATGTTTAAGAGAACAACCTATTTTTTTTAAATAAAGTACGAATGGAAAATTTTGCACGACAGCCTATCATACTTTTTATGGTACTGTCAACACGGAACCCGTATAGTTTCGCCATATCCTTCCGTTTGTATGTCTGTCTGCTCACGGCTTAGCTCAGAGACTCTTAGTTTCGCTTGCGCATGTCAGGGTTAGCGAATTTAATCTCGGACTATCCACTAACACGGTATTAAACATGCTATGGCTGCCAGTTTGTATCACGATGAGAGAGACAGAATGATGTCTTTATCTCGTACTTAATTAATCCGGTGGTTTGCAAGACTACTTTAGTACTAGAAAGCTGTATTTTCCCTGGGTAACTGACACTAGTCGACATAATAATCACACCGAAATATTATTCAACGTCAATTCTACCTAGACTTAAAATAAATATATTAATTTATGAATCAACTTTCTTCATATTCTAATCTAGTTACTTAGACTTAACCTAGAATACAAATTGATTTATAAATTGTAGTTTCGACGTAGGTATTCTAATCTAGTTAAACCGCAATAACCTAAAACAGTCCATTGTGCCCACCCACTGAGGACTAGGAGTAGGAACATATCTCATCTTGGCCAATATTACAAAAGAGACGGACAATGGCCTCAAAGATTAAATTCTTTGAAAAGAAGTTTCAAAATAAGCATTGGTGGTCCAAAGCAGTAGATGAAGCGGTTAGGTATTTGTTGCGTTCTATTATGTTAAACAGCTGTTAGAAATAGGTACATTGAGACAGAAAAATATTGTAGTAAGACAATGTGTTGGTAATCTTAAATAGAGTTTTGTCCTTTTTATCATTTAGGTGACTTTAACCAACATAGAAAGCTTTATTCTCTAATTATGAAGCGTTATAACCTGGTATGCCAGTTACATTTTCCTGCTGTTTATTCTACTTCAAATTTCATCTAGCAAAATTACAATTTATTTTTTTGGCCCGAAAGCTGGCGGCCTCCCTAGGTCTATGTATATTCGTCTTACTAAATTTCCTAGTATTGAACGAAATATTTATATTTCAATGGAAAAGATTAGATTATAAATACGAAAAATATTACTATTTATTCTTATAATCATAGTACAATTTAAAATAGCTCTCTCAAAGTATGCTTGTCACTTGCAACTTGAACCACAACTTGCTGTGGCCATTATGCAAAAAAAGAGGGAATTTCAATCACCCCACGTGTCGATTGGGGCAGACAGCGGTATAACATATTACCGTGTGTTTAAACCTGCTCTCCAGGGCCGTATTACTTACCTGAAAGAACCACGGGGCAAAGGGGGCTTTCATTTAAGACGTCTAAAGCCGAACGTAAGCCTTACAGGACAACTAGCTGTTGGCTGTTACTGTCCGATGTAGTTGTCTTGCTTTTTTCTGTGTGTAGTCGGCTAAACGCGAATTAGAAGATGTTTTAAATTGTCTTCAATAAACATTGAGTAAGATGTAAACATTGAGAGCTTTCGATGCTACTTCAACTTCAACTTTGATGCTTTGGATCATTAGTTGTTCTTTAAGGTGGCAGAACTAGAATAGAATAGAATAGATTTTTTATTTGCTTTAGTGATGGTAGTATAAGTTGTTACAGTAATTAAGAAATAAACCGAACACATAAGTTAAGTTTTATACCCTGAATAAAGATAAAGCCTTTGTCCTGCTGGAAAACCGCGTATATATTTATTTAAGTATATATTCGTCTAGTGCATTATAGTTTTGTTGTGGTTTCACAATTCAAAAATTTGTCTTTTGTGTTCTAATAAAACATATTTACATTACCCGTATTTTTGTGGAGAATACATTAAATATCAAATCGTTTATTGACTTTGATAATAAGACTAATTTGTGGTCCAAAGGCATGGAATAAAGGTATCATGTCGGAAATGATATCGAATAGTATCCGCATCCTACCTGACTTTGCACAGCAATTTGATACTTTTCAAACATATCACATCAAAACGATGGTTTGGTATTGGACACGTAAACGAAATTTATTTGTTTTTTTTTTCTAGCGTACACGTTGCCCCTCCAACTGTCCTTGTTACGGCCCTGTTTACTTATTAGCATACTTTTGCTTTATCGAATCATTTCACTTCTTATGGTGGCCGATTCTGCATACAATTTTAGGCATAATTTTGGGAAACAAACGAAAATTCAAGACACGTCGTTTGATAAGGGTTTTCGAATATTATGGGCAGTTTTCTTCAGTATAAAATGGAACATAAAGTAGGGGATATTTTATTACATTTGACATTTCGAGTACGTTTACCGAGCGAAAAGTATTCCTTCAACGTCCAGTTAGTTGTAAAAAATTTATCGATAGTAAGTTATGTGAGACTTTAATCTGTTAAAAATACAGTCTTTTTTCGTCTGTACCGCTTTGGTGAACTGCTCCGTCAATTCGACACAGGATTTACTCAGCGACGATAAGCAATGTGAACCTACTCTTCAGCAGAATAAAAGCTGTATTCGTTTGTATCGCTTAGTGAGTTTTAGCGTGAGTTCACTTGCGTTTCTTAATAGATATTCGACAGGCTGTTACGTTTGAAACTTAACGTTAGTTGGTTTAGCTGGGCTGTTTCCGCACTTAGCCTCGTGATTGGGCCATTGTGCGCGCTGCATCATTTCCCTTACTCTAACCAGCCCAGGTCGTCCCAGAAGGTCAACACCCTTTTCAGGCTCCCGAAGGCCTCCGGGATTGATCCTAGTGATTAGAGAATCCGTGCTCGTTGGAAACTTAATGTTACAATAATATCACATACCAGTGATATCCAGTGTAAGTAGGTTTAGTTTGGAAACCTTCGACCTCCGTAGCCGAGCCGAGAGGCGAGCACGCCGGACTTAAAATGGCGCCGCCATCTCTGAGGTTCTGGGTTCGATTCCCGGTTGAGTCAAAGTAGAAAACGATCTTTTCTATATTGACTCGGGTCTGGGTGTTATGGTACCTTCTTTGTTTCAGATTTCTATAACACAAGTGCTTTAGCTACTTACCTTAGGATCAGAGCAATGTATGTGATGTTGTCAAATATTTATTATTTATTTATTTACTTATACATTGTCCGCAGGTGTCAGACGACATCGGCTACGTGGTGTACTCAGCTCTGGGCAGCTTCTACATACCCTCGTGCATCATGGTCTTCGTGTACATCAGGATATACTACGCGGCGAAGGCGAGAGCGAGGAGAGGCATCAGGAAAAACCCTAGGGCGAGGCCGGTGAGTTCAACTGCTATTAAGTTTTAAAGAGCAGATAGTCTAGCAGCATACTACTCTGTCAAGAAAGTACCGGGAAAAGATTAATGTAGTATTATTTAAGCGTTATGCGGCGTTTAAGAGAGCAAATTAGACGAAAAAGGCCAGATTTGTGGAATGAAAATTCTTGGATTTCGCACCACGATAACGCGCCTTCCCACAAGGCCATCATTGTGAACGAATTTTTGACCAAAAACTCAACAAATACCATCGAGCAGCCACCTTATTTACCAGATATGGCTCTAGCCGACTTCTTTCTTTTTCCTAAACTCCAATTACCACTTCGTGGCACCCGGTTTCATCCGGTAGAAGACATAAAGGAGAATTCGCGGCGAGAACTGAACTCGATTCCGGAAAAAGCGTTCAAAAAATGTTTTGATGATTGGATTATTCGTTGGCGTAAGTGTATCGCTTCTGAAGGAGCATACTTTAAAGGTGATAAAATAAATTTGAATGAATAAATAACATTTTGTGTATTATTAATACTTTCTTGACAAAGTAGTATTTTGACGACCTCCGTAGCCGAGAGGCGAGCACGCCGGATTATAATGGCGTCGCCATCTCTTTCCGGGTTCGATCCCCGGTCGGGTCAATGTAGAAAACGAACTTTTCTATATTGTCTAGGGTCTGGGTGTTGTGTTACCGTCGTTGTTTCGTATCATTTGGCGTCTAGCCAATCACGTAATCGTAATAGTCTTTTGCGCATCTTTCGCCCAGCGCTTAGCTTCCTCTTTTTGTACAAGATTACCATCTATCTATCTATCTATCTAATCAATTACTTCTTTTTCATTCTAGAACGAGCAACAAACAAGCTTCACCAACCCACCCAAAGGGACGAGACCCATGCCTACCACACATCCAATGCCACCAGGGCATCTTAGCAGTACTAATAATAATGGGTAATTATGACATGAACATTTAGAGATTATTAATAAAACCATGTTCCCTATAGTTACCTGTGTGCTCTTTGTCTACTTGTGGGGTTATACAGGGTGTTAACTTAAAGCTAAAACAGGTATATGCTGCTAAAATTATGCATTTAAATACCTACGATGGTAAAAAACAAATATTTCAAATCATGGATTTTGAAATACTTTGTTTTTATACATAACGCATTGACTTATATATCAATGACAAAACGATTCGTGGAATTAAGTTTTGTAATGCAATAAAAATTTTAAAACCATATAATATCGGATTTCCGACTTCATATAGTATTTATATGCATATTTAAGCACATACGTGTTTCGGCTTTATTAGGTTCACAGCTTAACGTTACTGTTAAGATTGAGATTCTTATAGAATTACCCTGTATTCGGGAAATTCTTTTTTCTTACTCAAAAACTTATATCGATTAGGGTGTTACTAGACCGATCGATCGATCATCTATCGTCGATCAAAGGAATCGATCAACGTCTATCGATGTTGATCGACTGATTTGGTAGCTTTAATTGATCGACGGATACCGTTCGACTTACCAATCGATCGAATCCATCGGTCGACATTGATCGATAGGTCTGGTAGCTTTAAATGATTAACTGATACCGTTCGACCAAACAATCCATGGACGGTCGGTTGACGTTGATGAATTTACACCGGCTACATTCCATCAGTTTCTTTTCAATATTTCCGACTACCGACTTAAATTCTACCGTCGATCGATTGTCGATCGACCACCGATTGATTGGTCTGGTAGAATCTGTCGATCAAAGTTGATTAATCCATATTACCATTGAACGATGTCATCGACCAACTATCGAACGATAGGTCTGGTAGAAACTATCGATTGACGTCGACTAATTCATTCTACCATCGATGTATGCGCTCGATAGACGATCGATCGATTGATCTGGTAACACCCTTATAATGGTCCATAAAACTTCCCTGCTTGTTCCTGATCTTAGAGAGCCTGTTTATAAACCTCAGGGTCTCTCTTTTCTACATCCATACCTACTCCGTGGTCTGTGTGCACCCTTAAGGTAATAAAACCTGAATTTATCTGGAATGTACTAATTAGTTTTACCTAAATGTCATTCATCTGCATGCCTTAGCATTTGTATGTAATCTTTCTAATCTTTTATCTAATTAGAATCAGAATGATATTCTAAAATGTTTTCGCAAATTCTGTATAAAATTTATGACGGGTTATATATTTTTTTAACAATTATTCAAAAACAATCAACCTTTACTTTCAGGGAGAGTCAAATATCAACAATAGAAACGCCACAAGTCCAGATACCAACCGTGACGTGCGACCTCGCGTCCGATATCTCGACGAGTGAAGCCGGAGACACCATACCCCCTCCACCTGACGAGCGAAAGGATACGCTGAAGGTGAGAAAGAGATAGAATGTGATTTTGATAATGCTGATAATCAACTCAGTTCGGCTGACCTCTTGCTTGCTTCTTACTGTATGCGACCCGCCAGCAAGAACTCAGCAAGTCTTTTCAACTTACCGCTCTATTCGGCAAAGATCCAAAAGCTATCAACGGCCGACGTAATAGACCTTTATTATGTTGTATCACCATATCAGGTCAAGAGGACACTACTGCGACGTCCTGATCATGAGTGTCAACAAATTACCAACAAATAATCGTATCTGCTTCATTTGAAACTGGTAATGCAAATGCACGTAATATCACAAAAAGTGCTCTCTTTACTCTAGAAGTAGTTCATTCAAAGCGCGTAAAAATGGCGGCTGATGGGGCAGAAAAGTTCTAGAATAAACACCACATACCGGCAGGTGCAGCGTAGGACGTCCCCTCAAAAGGTAGACAGACGATCTGGTAAAAGTTGCAGGATCCAAAAGTAACTACGTATACAGGGTTAAATTGTAAAGGGGTGCCAAATTTTTAAAATAAGACCTAGAGGTGCACTGCTTATGGTATTTGTTGTCAATTTGAACCTCTGGTATGCGCTGACGCTCCTGCTGTTACCTTAGATCGAAAAGGCTAAGGTTTGTTTTCACGCGCCATTGTGACTAAGTATTATTGCATTGAACTTTGCAGTTCTAGGTTGCACAGAGATTGTGCGTGCATATTTTTTATGAATGAGGCAAGATTATCCACGCGTACCATCCTTGAACAGCGGATAGTAATAATAAAAAAGTTTGTTTTTTAGAAAGTCTAAATCGTAGATCGATTTAGAGTGGTCCCTGTTAATTTGGCACCCCTTTGCAATATAACCATGTATGTATATTTTAATGATTGGATTTACCCTGGTTTTATTTGTATGAAAACACATCAATTCAATTCACTCTTTTGGAAACCTTAAAATGATCACTCTTTCTATCCTATTCAGCTTATTGCAGTCGACTGCTGGACATACGCCTCCCCCAAAAAACTCCAAAGAAAACGATCTCCCGCAATTTTCTCGGCCATCTTCCTAAAAAGATCTCAATTTTATTCAAAAAAAAGATTCTGCTCCTTACCAGGTGGTAACATCAGCTCAAGTGACGAAGAACCCGCTCGCCGCCTGCCCCCACAGAAGCTCGACGCTGTCCGTGAACGGTGAGCTCCAACTGCAGCAGAGCCGAGGGCGTGCGCCTAGCGTGGCCATCGACGCTGACATGGTATCTGAACTAGAACCCTCTTCCTCAGATTCCGGCGTCGTAAGCCGCTGCGGAGGCGTCAAACCCCTAAAGCTGCGGATCTTCAAAAAGACCGACAGGAGACAGGAGAAATCCCAACCTAATAAATCAGAGCTAGAACCTGCTTTACCCAAACCTCACAAACCTCGAGACCCTGAGAGAGAGAAAAAGAGGTTAGCGAGAAAGAAGGAGAAAAGAGCTACGTTAATTTTAGGGTTAATAATGGGGAGTTTTATCGCTTGTTGGCTTCCATTCTTCTTCTTGTATATATTGAAAGCGGGTTGCAGAGCGTGTGTCATCCCGCCAAGCGCTTTTGCGATAGCGTTCTGGCTGGGGTACATGAACTCTGTGCTGAACCCTGTAATATATACGATATTCAACAAAGATTTCAGGAGGGCGTTCAGAAGGATACTGTTCAAGTGATGTTTAGCCTACCTGTGCTGCTACCGGTGCGTGGCCAACCGCATCATGTTGGCCCAACGACGAGCAGCGCCAGGTCTTTACAATGTACGCTAGTCGACTCATGTGTCATGTGATAGCTGATGTGAATTGATACCAAACAAAATGTTAGTGTTCAATGGCTTTGGATGGTGTTCCCGTGGCAAGCAAGTTTCGTTGAGATCTAAATATTTGAGCGATTTTATTCAATCATCGGTTATAGCATAGTGAAAATAAATACAAGGTACAAGTTATACCATGTCATGAAAAACTTTATGCGTTTAAATAATTTTCTTTTTTATTTTAAAATACTACGTATTTGCTTTTTAATTAAGTGTGTTTTAAATGTATATTAAAATCACTTTCTTTTCACCTTAACGAGTTTATTTTTAACTTCCTAAAGAAGAAAGTAAAACCTTTATATTTTAAACTGTCTTGGGATTAATATAAGGATTCTCGAAACTTGAATTAAAATTACCCTTCCGAGTTTGATCATAATAAAACAGAATGTAATTAAAACTTCCGATTAATTAAGTAAACCTTTTATAAATTTTACGTAAATCAAATATTTTCTTCTAATTTTCTTCAATGTTTTAATAAAATTAGGAGTTCGAAACTTTGTTTACGACGGGAACATTATCAAGGTCTGATTTCAATAGGTTCAAATAATATTTAGCGGTGAAACATATTACATACCTACATAGTAATACGTCTTAGGTCACATTTATTCATACTTTAAGCTTTTTTTAGAGTCCTGCGGTCATTTCATGTTATTATAATTGATATATCTTTGTACCACAAGACAAAACACAAGACGGTTCCTAAAATAAATAATAAGTACCGAATAATTACTAGAAGTAATCAATACCTTAATAAATATTATAAATAAATATAATCCAGACATAAAACTGAAATTAGCACCGAGAAACAGGTGTGACAAAAATCAGTTTGAATCAGTATAATGTTTTATGAAACATAAATTATTTAATACTTTGTGTATTCATAAAATGCTATCAGCAACATATTGAATTATGTTTCTGACAGTAAGATTTGATTAATTATTATCCGCACCTTTTAAAACTAAATGTTTAAGTAAAACTCAAATCAAAATAAAAAAAACATGGAATGACCTTAAAATTATGATTTGCATTAAACATGGAATTGTAAAGATATAAAAACCTTTTATTTTAGTAGAAATTTGAATATACGTAGCAGTCTTAGAACCTGTACATTAATAATGAAACTGCAAAAACACTAATGGATTTGAATGATTATACATACTTACGATAAAATATTCCTTTAATCAATGTAAAATATAATAAAAAGGAATTTCATAGCTTTAATAAAAGAAAAATCATTTAAGATTTTGCGAGCATAGCTTATTCTTAATAATTAGCAGTGTTACGTAGACTTTTCTAAAAAAAAAAACTGCAATGGGAAGAAATAAAAAAAATATTTTTGATTAAAAATTAACTTTTTTGAAAAATATTTTTTTAATTTGAATTTAGCCCGGCGGTTATACCCATACGCTTAAGGTACGTACAAAATATTTATATTGTAGATTTCAGGTATTATTTGCTAATTGTAATGTCCTAAGATTTTATTATCCCACAGAGTCACTGTAAATCATGTTCTACAAGAAATAATCTTAATATCCGACAGTAAGAGATCAGAATAGTGACACAATATATATATTTTTTATAGCAATTTTTTTTTACAAAGCGACAAAAAAAAACAAAACATGACTTTGATGGAATAATTATTTTTCTTATTCATAAACGTTAACTACTAAAGTTTAATATCATCGTAGTAAAGAAATCGTAAATCGTAGCGTTCACTTACGGAGACTACGCCGTAGTTAATTGGCTATGCTACATTGCATGCTACATGCTAAGAGATTGCCGTAGCAGCACGCGGCGGTTGCTAAGAGACTCCGGTAAAAATATCAAATAATATCAGGAGGCCTAATACGAAAGCGCATCGTTCGGTCGGTCGTATTATCTGATCAAATTAAAACATCCATTCCCCCGTATCAAAGGTTCGACAATTTATGAACAATTGAAAACGGTCAGGTTTTTTACACGGCCAGATTGAGTTGGACATATTTTATCAAAGGATTGAGACATGAGACTGGCCATTTTTGTTAGGTTTATACCACCGAACAAAAGATACACTTTCGTGCTAGGCCCCCGGTTACTTTGTTTTTAACGTATTTATGTTACATTTAATTTCTGTAACAAAATATTTTAAAATATAATTTGTTATTAAAACGAATTTACACATTCTGAATCTCTTATGAAGGACGGTATATTAAATACCTACTAAATCACTAAGTATATTAATTCACTAAGCACCATTCATCCATTAACTACCGATTATATTCATTGTAAAGATGCGGTGTTATTGGCTGGTCTTATTGTGATTATTTATTTGACGTTTAAATATAATTAATTTTTATCTGTATAATTTATTTTAAAAAATGTTTACATCATTTTTGGGGATTATATAAATTTACTATATTTTGAAAATTTGAATTTTTTGTATAAAACTAATATAAATTTTAAAAAAATACGAGTACAATCGAATATTCATTTATTAATTAAATACTTTACTTAATGGCGTTGGATTAAATCAATAGAAAATAATTATATCCAATAATATTCACAATATTTCCAGTCACTGTAGGGTAATTCTATTTGAATAAAATAATGACTGTGCCTCTGTGCCTATTAAACAAGCACTTCACAAACAATAAGATGCACTTGATAATTATGTGTATATAATTTAATTAAGTCTCAATTCAAAAAAGTAATTTGTATGTAAAAAGATACTTAAAATTTCAACAATGTGTTCTTTTTAATAATTTTAGGCGCTGGACGCTGTTTTTATTAGGTCTTGTGTAAATATTGTACTTAGCTATCTTAAGATGTAAAGTTAGATAATTTTAAATTATAGTAGGATATAAAACCAAAAAAGAACACCAAATACTTCGTGTAAATTTGTCTAATCTTATGAATAACTTTTATCCAAAAAAATATCCATAATTGTATATGTATAATATGTATACGTGTCTGTGTTAATTTAAAAAGAAATGCTATTCTCGTTATATGTATAAATATATATTTGTCCCAGTTGTGTTATCAAATTTATTAATTATTTTGTTTCTCATATTTTTTTAAATCGAATATATATTATTTATAATTAAATTTTAAAGCGGAATAACTGCCGCTAACATAACTGTTTTGAAGTTATTTTAAATAACAATTATTGACTATACCCTACGACTGATTGATAGTTTTTAATATCTTTTTCATCCTGCATAAAAAAACTATATTGTAAATATTATACTGACTCCAAATATAAAGTATATAATTATTATAAATGAACAACAACGACAATTTAATTCTAAATCGGTGTACATTAGATCTTGCATTAGAAAATTTTAACATACTTAATTTTAATTTTAAATTAAGTAGTAAATATTATTTTAAGTGAATTAATAATAACACAACACCATTGCTGTTATAGTGTAAATTTAGAAATTTTTAGAATAAATTATATTAAAATTTACTTACGTACTGATGAAAGAAGCAATAGCATTTGTGCAAGATGATTCATTTAAGAATAAATTTATTTTTCTCTTATTGAAAATTTTTCATAGTCTTCCAAAGTGTGTGTGATCTTAATCAAATAATAGCTGTAATGTTTCATTGATTTCATTTTATATACAAACAAAACACCAATGTATATTATACATTTTTTTCACATGTATTTTTATTCGTGTAGGCGGTAGATCAGTTTGTTTTGTAAGCAATTTGTCCATTTTTAAGATGTTGTTTTTTACAATTTAGTTTTAGAGATATAAAGTTTAAAAGCAGAGTAACAATTACTTATTTATATTCGTATCTGGGATGTCATAATTAGCGCCGAGCCCTTGCTGGTTGTGTGCATTCCACATACACCTATTGTCGATAAAAATATCGATATAATTTAATGTACGGACGCACATCACTATGCAACACGCATGTGGTGAGCGAACTGCATTGATTTTTTAGAAGTTTAAATGCAATAATTTTAATAAAATGATAATTTTTCAAATGACAAATTGTGAAATAATATTCTTTAAGTATATCAAAGAGTTTTCCAAGACATTATTACAGGTTTTTGTACAGTCTTAAAATTGTGAATAAATTAATAAAAAAAATACGCCAGTACTATCTTATTTAGATTTAAAGTTTAGAATGTTTCTAAATAATTAATGACAATTACCAATAGGCTATTCTGTACTATTTATTATTAATTAGCTACTTGTTCAATAAAAATTGTTCTAAATAAAATATATAAATACTATTTATACTACTTATTATACTATACTATAACCTATATAGAATTTGTTAAATATTTTAATTTTAACATTCAGGATACGTTACGTTTGCGTTGTACTTTATGAAGTTATTATTAATTATTATAATCATCTAAGATTATACGGTAACTATTATAATTCTTATCGACTCAAAATGTAAATGAAAAAATATACGAAGTACCAATATACAAATTTTAATCTTTACACTCTAGTTTTAATGTAAACTTTTACCCTATTTAAATGATGACGGCCCAACTGGAGTAGTGGCACTGTAATCCGCCTTTAACTCAATGAGTCCCGGGTTCGATTCCCATTTTGGGCCAATTTAGAACAGCGTTCTTTCTAAATTGGCTCGGGTCTGGGTACGCTAGAAGACGAAGCAAAAATTACTGTCTGGTATCTCAAATTCGTTTTATGAAGTAGTTACATTATGCATTTTTCAACAAAACAAAATCATTATTGTTTTGATAAGGAACATAGTCTCAAAACAGGAGGTAGACTCTTTCTTTGAAACTAGTACCAAAGGAAGGCTGTGTGCGTGTGTGCGTTAGTCAAAAGTAGAATCAAGCAACTTTCTACTGTATTTCTTTGTTAGGACATTCCCCAGTAATAGTTGGAAACGTTTCTCCGTAAAAATTGACTGTGGTGAATAACTAAAACAAAAAACCATTAAGTAGGTACCTAATAATTTAACTCTTCATCGCCTTCCCCTCTCGACTTTTTAAACTGTCCTCTACCTGAAGGTTGTCTGGAAGAGATCGCTTCTAGCGATAAGACCGCCTAAATTGTACCATTCTAAATGTATTTTTTTTTCTTTGTACTGTTTGTTTTGTGTGGTGTGCAATAAAGAGTGTCTATCTATCTACCTAGGTTTACTTAAGTTAGGTCAGAATTGAAGGACTGGTAAAAGTTTCAGGAAGCTACTGGATGAAGGCAGCTTATAAGTGAACAATCTGAAAGTCACTGAGGATAAACTTTGTTCAGCATTGGACGTCCTATGGCTGAAACGATGATGAGGAATAGTATTCAAATGTCTGGCTTTTCTTTAGCCTAACGTGGCCTAATCATAAGTTTTCAAAACAGATTACTTTTCCTTGTTTTCAGTATAAAGTTTGATGTAAATACAACACTGCTTAAATAAATCACACACAACATCACATACATGGCTCTGATCCTAAGCTAAGTAGCTAAAGCACTTGTGTTATAGAAATCAGAAACAACGACGGTACCACAACACCCAGACCCGAGACAATATAGAAAAGTTAGTTTTTCTACATTGACTTGACCTCAGAGATGGCGACGCCATATAATCCGGCGTGCTCGCCTCTCGGCTACGGAGGTCGTCAAATGGAGGTATATGAGAAGGCCAAATGTCGAACAATGTACTTGATGATGACGAATTTTCGTGTTTCGGTATTCACTACGGGCCAGTGTACCGGCAACGCAAAAACCACATCATTAACAAAACTAAATCGAACTAGGCAAACGTTAAGTACACTTTTACTAGCTTAGTGTACTATTATTTATGTTTATAAGCTGATCCTTTAACCATCTCAAGAAATGCGTGGATATTTAATAACATACTGCAGAAATTTTTATGTTACTTTTCATTTTAATCTTTTATTTTAAGGAGCTTTATTCACTGGTGAATATGCCAGCTCCAACTGGCCTCTACACCACGAAACTTCAAACATTAACTTTAAATCATATATCAAATTACATACACAAAAACTAACTAATAAAAGGAAAATACAAAAAAAAAATAACTAAATTTGTATGCATTATTTTTTAAAAAAAACTGTATACAAATTTAGCCGCCTCTGACAAGGGCTCCGCCAATATAGATTGGAAGACACCCACATCCAAGCATGTCTCTCCCCTTAACAACTTATCCCTTTTAGACTTGGTCTTAACACATTCCATCAAAAAGTGATACACATCCTCCACCTTCCCACATTCATCACAATTGGGCGAATCGACTATCTTCATGAGATGCGCTAATTTATTCAACGGAACGTGTCCAGACCGAAGCCTATGCGCCCTGACAACTTGTACTCTGCTGAGCCTGGCATGAACGAACCAGGGAACCAGGACTGACTGAATAGTCTTGTACCAAATTCCCTTAGTACGAGAATTTATGTTACTTAAAATAAAGGAATATTGGACAACATCACATACATTGCTCTGATCCTAAGGTAAGTAGCTAAAGCACTTGTGTTACATAAATTAGAAACAACGACGGCATTGCTCCCATAGAAAAAGTTGTTGTATATGACCAGCTGATCACGTGGTTTTAGGGAGTGTCCTATTCTCCTGTACACCTTGTATATTGTGACGTTATCGTCACAACATATATGTATAGGTACTTCTTTCTCAGCAAATATTGTCAAATAAAAGAATTACGAGTCGAGATAACAAGCTTTTCTTCTGAAAAATACGAAACGATGACAATAGTTGTAAAATCTTATTCCTTTACAATGTTTCCGTGAGATTTCAAAAGTTTGTCTCGTAGTTTAGTGACGGCTGTGACCACGATCATTTAAAAGACTCGTCCACTTCGTTTGCACATTTAAACGACGTTATAACAATACAGTATCCGGCGGTATATATTGCACATCAGCCTTTGAGAATTATTCTAATATTCGTTAAAAATTTATATCATCATTCCTCTGCCCTGCTCCTAGGTTATCTGGGGTCGGCGCAGTATGTTTTCCTCTTCCATGCAATACGGTCACTCGTCATCAAGTCATTCACTCCCTTCTCAGTCATATCGGCCCTCACACAATCCATCCATCTCTTCTTAGGTCGTCCTCTACCCCTCCATCCATCAATACTCATACGCATCACTCTCCTCGTTACGTGCTCCTCTTCCCTTCTCATTACATGTCCGTACCAAGATAAATTAATTAACATTAATATTTATTTATTTATATTTTTAAATATATTTACTATTCTAATGTTCGTTTGTATTCGGAAATGCGATTATTGCCGATGTGCAATATTTATTACCAGGTACTGTAATATTAAAAGAATTAAAGAGTTAAAAGAATTGCACCACCCCTTATCTTCGTAAGGGTGTCGTAAGAGGCGACTACAAGAGAACCGCCACAAGAAGACGGGCAGCAGCGTCTCCTCTCCACCATTGGCCAAACTGCGATCGCCAACCCTGCCTGCCAAGCGTGGCGATTATGGCAATATCCTCCTTTTGGAGAGGCCTGTGTCCAGCAGTGGACTGATATGGCTGGTGATGATGATGATTGTAATATGAAATAATAATTAAGTTTAATAAGTTTTAAGTTTTTAATTGTCACTTTTTCGCTTGCTCTCTGTGCCCTAAGACCTGCATGATGGATCTTAATATGGCGACGAACGAAACAGTTAAGGTCACCAACTTTTGATCGGGTTCTATTTGATGCCGTTTGACACGAATGAAGAAAACTACCTAATAGTCTATTGTCCAATTAATTGTTTTTTTCTACTGCGCACTAAAAACTTTATTTATAAATAAAACATTCGCTTACTGTATGGCAAATGTGACCAGAGTAGTACACTGTCACTTCAGCTTCCTCATTATTTTAGGTATATCGACTTCTATGTTCTCTAACGGATAACTTTATTCCTGTTTTTATTCTATAAAAAATATCACAATCTGCATATCTCGCTGAGCAACTTCAAACTGCACACCAGTTTGAAGTAGTGGAAGAATTATTGGAATACCGAAATGTGGTCACCCTAGTATTAACGTACAAGTTCGTAAGTATGAAACTGTCTGTTTTAAGCAGACAAACGAATGAAACTTCGGACTTATATTTACCGAAATTGCTGTCGATTGTTGAAATACTTTTAAATTTTATTGAAAAACATGCATACAGGGTGGTCGAAAGAAAAGTAGGAGTGGTTAAAAGTCAAGTATATAAGGTCCGATTTTATTAGTGTTCATCCTGTTAACCTGTGACTATATAGGTGACAATCAATCGTAAAAACCAATTTTCAAATGTGTACCATAAAAACTAAAAAAGTTAAAAATCAACAACATTGACTTCATATTGCATAAACTCGTCCTATCTTTGCTACGTTTAACCATCTGATTATCCGTCTTATTCCTTCCCCTTGTACAGAGCGAGAAAGAGTGGAAGATAGGACGAGTTTATGCATTATGAAGTCGATGTTGTTATTTTGTAATTAATTTTTAGCTTTTTTCATTTTTATGATAGACATTTGAAAGTTGGTTTTTACGATTGCTTTTCACCTATATAGTCACAGGTTAACAGGATGAACACTAATAAAATCGGACCTTATATAATCAAATTCTCTTTCAAAGTTGAAAAGCTTGAAAAGGACTACGTCTAGCAGTGTACGATGTCTAAACAGATTTCGATTCCATTCATCAATAGCTTAACAGACCAATAACATCTCCCGCGTTCGTTTTACAACTCGTATACAGCTTTAAGTTTTTATAACACCATAACCAACCCATAAAAGATAATATAATTTCCCTCAAGGCATTCAACTTGCTTTACATAAATTATGAGGGGTCCACACAGGTGGGCCAACCGCGCAACTTTATAAGGGGGGGGGGGGGGGGGGACATAAATTTGCAAACGCATTTTCAATTAGGTTAGGTGTTAGTTAGCGCTTCCCCTGTGCCCAACTTTACTTTGTGTGGAGACACACGGGTGGTGCGGCTGGCGAGCAAAAACCTTATTACTAAACACTAATCTGTCTTATTCAGAGTGCATTTACTAGTCGTACGTTAAAACAGTGGTTTAACCTTAGTCCCGGAATAGCAATTGCACTCTGAATATGACAGTTAAGGCCTTACAACAAAAAGATAGACTAGGTTTTAAACACTTTTTTAAAGATTAGCCAACCAATTAAAAATGTTTGTTAATAGTATGTCTCAAATGTCTGATGTGTCAACATTTTAAATTGGTTGACTAATTTTAAGACAGTGTTTAAGCCTAGTCTATCTTTTTTGTAGTAAGAAGGCCATGACGGTCTAACTACAAAAGATTAGCCAACATATGTGAAATAAATAATAATAATAATATAAAATAATTATTTGAAAAGGGTGTAGAGGTAATGATTTTTGGGAAATTTATTCCTAAAGTGGTACAACAGGGGATGAAAGTTTAACAGAATTCTGTCGTCTAGTGCTGGACAGCCCTGTCTAATATTTGGTCGTCTGCCTTCGGTCTACTCAAGTCACCAGCATTATCTGGTTGGCTGGCGACGATTCTAAACTCATTGTTAGCTATCCTTTTTGTCCGTGTGTCCCCATTTCAACCCAACAATGTATGCGGGCTGACTGTTGACTGTAACTCGACAATAACTTCGCTGTGATTGTTGCCGCAACTTGTAACTTAGTTAGGGCACTATTGATGTCCGGGTTCGATTCCCGTGGGCGTGGACATGCAACTGGCATACAATTGACAATAGGATAGGTCGGATAGGATTGTTTAAGAGTTCAGAAAACTTTACAATACGATAGAACGAATTCGACGACTCGATGGAAATCGGACCGGTATCTTTCAAAAGCAATGCGATATCGAAAATTGGCCAATTCTGGCTTTAAAATCGCAAATTGACTGCAAAAAACAAAAACAAATCAATTTACTTACAGTGCTGCCCTATTGGCAGCTGCCCTATTGACATTCTGACAGTAAGCACCAATCGGGCGATGTCAGCGCGAATATTACTGATTGCTAATCGCCATATAAAAAAGAAGAAGAAGATTTTTTAGTAAACAAGGGTACTTTAATTGATGGTCACGGCTTTTGTCACAACTACCCCGCAAGTAAAAATGTATTAAGAGCATTTAACCCGAATGCTCGGATAAAAGATAACAAATATATAACAATGGACCCTCCACATGTGTGCGCGGACTGAGCGAGAGAATTAATAATGTTTTATTGACCCGTCAGGCCACGGCAAAGAGACACAATGAAAATTTTATTGTTACGCAGCCACCGGTGGGTATTTGAAGCTTGATAGGCATAATTATAACAATTATTGTGAATCGTTTTATTTGTTAATGTGATTTTTATGCTATTATTAGAAAAGCGTATCGTTTGTTTGGTCATATTATCTGATCTGGAGGAATTATCCACAAAAGTAATAAAATATCTCATACCTCCAAGGGACTGTGTCTCCATTGGGCCACATAAATCATGTAAATGTGTGTGGAACTGTGGAACTATTAAGTTTTCTGCTGATAACTTAAGTGTTCTTGTATTTCTTTTGTTATTGAAATAAATTATTTAACCTTACCTATTGGTTTGTTACATAAACAAATTATTATTGTTTGTTATTTGACACTTCTATTTGATTTTAATTTATTAAGTATAAAGTTTATTGATTGGCGAATATGGGACTTGCGTCCTGAAATAAATGTAATAAATGTTTTTTTTATAAATAATAATAATTGTAAATTGGATGTTGAAAAGTGCTAAATGTAGGCCTATTTACAGATATTGGTTTCATGGATTTTTATTGGTAGTGGCAGTACGTTCTCCTTGAACGTAGTCCCGCGATCGATTTCGGGTTCGGGTCAATTTTGGACAATGTTGACGACCTCTGTAGTAGATAGGCAGGCGAGAATGCCGGACTATATGGCGTTGCCATCTCTGAGGTTCCGGGTTCGATGTAGAAAACGAACTTTTAACACAAGTACTTAAGCTACTTTCCTTAGGATCAGAGTAATGTATGTGATGTTGTCCAATATTTATATTTATTTTTTTAACTGGTTTGAGTCTGGGTGTTTTAGGAAAATTCATTGTCTGGTACTTCGTAACATAAGGATTTTAGTTCCTTACTTCGATACTATGACGGTCGGTGTCATGTGTCACATATTTACATTCAATGACTTTTGACGTTTTAAACGTTGAACTAAAACTACTATACATTCTACTATGAATAAAACTACAATGAATTCAAAAATATTTTATGACAAAGTTCATCGTCCTAAGCTGAACCAAATACCAGCTGTATAGCGTGATATTTCGTATTCGCACCGCGTCGCATCGCTTCGCAATCGGACTTTATTCATAATTGCGAAATACTGAATTAATTTTGCAGCGTTCCACATGATAAAATTATATACAGTAGGCTCACAAACGCTAGAATAGGTTAACATGTGTGAGTAGACATATCGTGACCTTTCAATTACCTAAAAACAAACACTAACATATTTCGATTTCGATTTCCTTTGTTAAATATTTGTTAAAAATGTCCTGGACCTCAAGATTGTGCAACAAAAAAATTGTCATCTTTATCATTACAATTTTATTTAGTCGTAATATTATATATTATTATTTACTTCATCACCAGCCTATATCAGTCCACTGCTGTACACAGGCCTCTCCAAAAGGAGGATTTTGCCATAATCGCCACGTTTGGCAGGCGGGTTGGCGATCGCAGTTTGGCCAATGGTGGAGAGGAGACGCTGCTGCCCGTCTTCTTGTGGCGGTATTCCTGTAGTCGCCTCTTACGACACCCATAGGAAGAGAAGGGGTAATGCAATTCTTTTAAAGTGCCGGCACCACACGGCACTCGGCATTTACTTACTCGTTTCGAAAGATACTATCTGTATCTGTTGAGTTTGGGCTATTTGTGATGGCGTTGCACATTGAATAAAATAAGTCCTATTTTATCATTTGTGTGAATAGTCTGTTTATTAGTGTTATAGTAAACATAGGTTGGTCTAAAGTATCATCCCAAAATCACAGAAATATAATAAAAGTTGTGTATCTATGTGTATTAGGATATATAAAAAAATCCCAGTGACATAAAAAACCATAAAAAAATCTTTTTAAGACCAAATTGCATAATTGGCTTATGGACCAAAGAATTTATGACATAAAAGAATTACTTTTCAGTATCATGTACCGTTGTATAGATATAAGTTGGGCGTCCTGAATAAAGTCAAGCGGTACTTCACGCCTGGACAGCTTTTAACTCTTTACAAAGCCCAAGTCCGATCTTGCATGGAGTACTGCTGCCACCTTTGGGACGGCTCGGCGAAATACCAACTTGCTGCACTTGACTCGGTGGAACGCAGAGCCAAGAGAATAATAGGCGATAAAAAACTGGTGGCGTCCAAGCTGCACAGCCTGGCTCACCGCCGCAAGGTTGCTTGCCTATCGGTCTTCTATAGATTGTACTTCGGAGAGTGTGCTCATGAGCTGCATGAACTCATACCACCGTCACCTTTCTTCCATCGGACATCCAGACGCACGGCCGGCTACCATCCGTTCTTAGTTGATATACCCATAACCCGCACTAAGCGCTTCTCATCATCTTTTATAATGCGCACAGCTAAGGATTGGAATTCCCTGCCTGCGTCTGTATTTCCCAGTGCATATAACCTGACTCTCTTTAAGTCCAGAGTGAATAGGCATCTTCTGGGCAAGCTCGCTCTATCGTAGATCCCATCTATGCTCTAGAGCAAGATTAGGGTTAAGAGTAAGCCCATCTCAAATAAAAAAAATAAAAAAAAAGTAAATAACACTGTTATCTTTTTTTTTTAATTTCCTGTAACTATATTGTATGCTATGCATGATTCTGAATAAACGATCTTCTATTCTATTCTATTCTACTTGGCCGCACGTTCCATTGACCTTATTAAACATGACCAATTTAGAGATTAGTGACATTTTAATATAATTTCAATTAAGTATTATAATAGAACGTGTCGTGTGGTGCCGGCACGTTAAAAGAATTGCACCACCCCTTCTCTTCCTATGGGTGTCGTAAAAGGCGACTACAGGAGAACCGCCATAAGAAGACGGGCAGCAGCGTCTCCTCTCCACCATTGGCCAAACTGCGATCGCCAACCCGCCTGCCAAGCGTGGCGATTATGGCAAAATCCTCCTTTTGGTGAGGCCTGTGCCCAGCAGTAGACTAATATAGGCTGGTGATGTGATGATGATTATAATAGACATTTGTTTATTTATTTTTAATTTTAATTGCTTAAATTGAATTGTGTAAATTGAATTTGCATGCTTATAATCTTGGCAAAACATGTGCACTTTAATTTTATAATGTCATCTTTATACCATGTTTTTTAGCAAATAAAGTATTATGAATTATGATTTCTTCTAGATTTCGTCACCTTTTCATTCAAGTAGCCTACTTCATAAACATGTATTGTAACATCTTCGCGAGTTATTAAGATATTCGCTTGCGAAGTTCGCCCGGATAAAACTTATTTAGTTTATCCAAAACAAACTAGGTTTCCGAGATTTTCTGTCGAGTTTGTGTAAATTTAGCTTGAAAGTTGTCTTTGGGGATAGATTTGAGGATTATCCTCAAATCTAGTTTCTATCTTTATTATAATTTCAACTACATACCAAATAAATAGGCCTTTAAATAGGAAGCTTACAAAATGGCTCAATTTTTTTTCAGATTATGAAGAAAGTTTATGTTTAAACTAGGTTAAAACATTACACACAAAAATTATTCTATATTGTAGATTTCAATCTGAACAGTAATTACAGAGGTGATTCAATATCTTATACGGATCATGAATCACGAAAAAAATTACTTAAAAAAAAATTAATTTTATAATTTTCTTCAAGTTTTAATTAATAAACTTTAAGAATAGCATATACGGCAAATAAAAGTTGTCTATGCCAGCAAGCTTCCAACGATATTGCGTGTGGTTTCTACTCGTGCAGAGGAAACTTATCGCAGTACTTAACACACATTGAGGTATAATGTACTAGCGGACTAGAGAACACATCTCGTACTAAATGTTCAGCCAAGCATTGTAGTATTGAACAATCAAGAAGCAGTTTTGACAACTTCAATTATTGACACTGACTGAAGCTTTGTAGTCCATAGGACTACAATGCTTGGCTGAAACATTAAGTTCGAGATGTGTTCTCTAGTACGCTAGTACATTATACCTCAATGGGGTTTTACAAAAAATATTTGCTAAAAAATTTCATTTTTTTATTAATTTGTTCTTAATTTGTGACTTTGTGTTTTGTAAGTGTTCATACCTATGTATTTTTAGTGAACACTGCTCAGATTGAAATCTACACTCTGTAATTTTCATTTTCTTGTTAATAATAATTGTCATAATCTTAAACTTTCGCTATACGGACAATTCCTATTACCCCCTAACAGTGCAACAAAGACACTATTTCTCTTTGAGTTTTTAGTAGAAAGTAAACTAATTACATAACAATTACTAATTTAATTATTCGTTACTAGGAACGAGACAAAGCGGTAATAAGAAGATTTGGGTTCTAAAGTATTATTTAAATTGCCAACAACAAAATTAACTTACTGTTTTTCATATTATATTTTTTTAATACTGTGTAATGTATTTATTTCACTTCATTTACATGCTCGCCTAGTTTTGCCTTCCAATTTTTATTTCCACCATCTTTAAAGTTTGTATGCGTATTTTTGAAGCATTCGAAATGAATCTTGAATTCGAACACGAATACGATTCGTGTGCGAATTCTATTTCTATCACTCCCGATTTTACGCATTTTTGAATCACTCGAATTCTGTGTTGCTATTATGTTAAAATTCTTTAACTATTTTCGTTTCACGCAGAAAATATTTGAAACCGGAATGCCAAAACTTGATTTTAAAAACCGGCAATGATTCGCATGGAACGGAACGGAAGTTTTTAATCTGTGAACCATATGTTTACTTGTCAAAGTCATACTTCTAAACTTTCTACTAGTAGAATCGAAATACGAATGGGTCGGACCACTCTTTGCAGAATTAACAAAATGAATTATCAAAAATAGCGATTTTAGCCATTCGCATGCGAATCTTGCCATTTCGTATTCGAATTTGAATTGGCATAATTCAAAAATACGTCTCCAGAAGCAATGCTACAAGCGAGTTCCAAATAATCTTACCGACCGTTGCGAACGGGAGACAACTGAACAACCACTGATCAAATAATCTGAACAACATTCAATCTAAAGCTACCTACACAAGCACAGCAAGCTATGAAATAAATTGCATTCAGTTTCTTGATTTATATTTTCGAAATTTTTAATTTTATTTCTACTATTTCTATCGCTTAAATGTCAGTTTATAAATAAATAATAAATAAATATTGGACAACATCACATACATTGCTCTGATCCTAAGGTAAGTAGCTAAAGCACTTGTGTTATAGAAATCAGAAACAACGACGGTACCACAACACCCAGACCCGAGTTAATATAGAAAAGTTCGTTTTCTATATTGACCCGATCGGACCCGGAACCTCAGAGATGGCGGCAACATTTAAAATCCGGCGTGCTCGCCTCGCGGCTACGGAGGTCGTCACTTGCTCACTTGAAATATAAAAAATATATTTAAAAAAAAAAATGGACAACATCACATACATTGCTCTGATCCTAATTAGCTAAAGCACTTGTGTTATAGAAATCAGAAACAACGACGGTACCACAATGGAATTATTTGGAATTTGCTTGGTACATTGATGGACTATGTCCGTTACTTTGGTCTTTACATACAGTTTTTGCCAATGACCCTCGTCTGACCGAAATGAAAGACGCTTCTTATCAAAAAACATTTATTCCACAGTTAAGTTGTTATCTCACAGCTATGTAGGTGAGCTAATTATGCGGTTCAGTCTAGCCTAGTTTGCAGCGTGATTATTTAGTATTCCGTTAGGCCATCTAATTATGCAAATGTAGTTCCAGTTGCAAAATGTTATTATTATGTCATAGACATACTTGCTCCCTCAGGCCTATTAGAGTAGGTGACTGAACGTAGACGTGTTCTGGAGACCGCAAAAAGACAATCGCAGTGTAGGCACACCGACAATATTGTATGTAGATAAGTATGAATTAGTCCAATGAAACACATGAAAAGAAATACTCTGAAAGGACTAATTGTAGTTACCTTCCGAAACACGGAGATGCTGGTAAATGAATAAATAATAAATAAATATAAGACAACATCACATACATTGCTCTGATCCTAAGATAAATAAGAAATTAAAGCAACTTTTGTTATAAAAATCGTGTCGTGTGGGTCGTGTGGTGCCGGCACGTTAAAAGAAATGCACCACCCCTTCTTTTCCTATGGGTGTCGTAAGAGGCGACTACAGAAAAAACCGCCACAAGAAGACGGGCAGCAGCGTCTCTTCTACGCCATGGGCCAAACTGCGATCGCCAACCCGCCTGCCAAGCGTGGCGATTATGGCAAAAACCGCTTATTGGAGAGGCCTGTGTCCAGCAGTGGACTGATATAAGCTGGTGATGTGTGTGTGTGTTATAGAAATCAGAAACAATGACGGTAACACAACACCCAGACCCGAGCCAAAATAGAAAAGTTCGTTTTCTACATTGACCCGACCGGGAATCGAACCCAGAACCTCAGAGTTGGCGAAGCCAAGTCCGGTGTGCTCGCTTCTAGGCTACGGAGGTCATCAAAATCCAAAGACTTTAAGGGTTTGGTCACTACGTTAAATAACTAAATAAGTGTATTTACTAACAAGCGCGGCACACGTAAACGAACAAAATTTGCTGACATAGACTGACGGATTAACAAGTTAAAGTGGCAGCTGGTAGGACATACCTAGCTTCTAAAATTGATAGCGGCTGGGGCAGAATGGTTCTAGAAAGGAGGCCACAATATGGGCAGACGACCTGGTAAAGATTGCAGGAAGCCGCTGGATACAGGCCGCTAAATCTGAAATGATAAATATGAGGGCATTATTAATAGATGATTGATCATACCCTTGGGTAGCTTTACTATTATAGGTAACTATAGAAACACTGCCTTCCGTCACTTAAATAAGATATGCTTGAAATGACGATGATAAGGTTATGATAGTAGATGATTGACCAAATCCTTAGGTAGCTTTACTTTGATAACTACAGAAACGATGTAGCCGCTTAGCTAAAAGCATCTGTTCGTCATTCATTGGTTATTCATAATAACAGTATGAATGCACCTTTACAGGCAAATGCAGGCTCCTAACTTCAGGGGAGTAACGCTGAATGTAATTCCTTTGATATACGCTACAAACGGTTGGTACCTACGTTAAAATAACTATAATTTTGCATTGCAAAGCAAATGATATTGTTTCACTGCAATTGTAGGTAATGATGAGAATTTAGGTTTAAGTTATATAATATTAACAAAAATGTATTGTATATAAAAACTCAAAATTACCCATACCTACAGAAGAGTTACAGGTGCCCAGAAGGCTGGCAGCAACCTCGCTGAATAGCAATGCTTATTCGCTGACCAAGGTAGCTGCCAGCCAGTAGTTCACCTAATAGTTTATTAGGCTCTTATTTGAAACTATACTATTATTTTATTTATATTAAGATTTTGCTGTACAAAGTTATGACCTGCAATGTAAAGCAAGTTTCTATCTTTATTTTAATTTCAACTACATTACGGCTGACAGTCTGTCATGTGAAAACCAATAAAACCAATTTATTTTTGCAAATAGGCTTAAACTAAGCACTTTTACACGTCCCATTGTTATTTTATTCCCTACCACTTTTAAATTTAAATTTTAATTTTAATCCAAATCCAAATCCAAATCCAAATTTAAATTAATTAAAATGAAATAAATTAATTATTTCCACAATCACACCAATTTTCTGGCTACAAATTACGACAAGCTTGTAATATGACGTATAGGATAAAGGATAAATATACATAAATACGTTTATAAACATCTATGACTTAGGTCGAGCTTTTCAATCAAACGTTTGACCCTTGCAGGATTTGAACCCGCAGCCGCACGAGCCACTATACCAGACGATCGAGTTTTTTTACATACCATTAAATGTTTGCTAATTGCTATTCGAACCTCATCATAAATCCGTATAGACAAGAAATCTAGAATTTTTGACAATAGGACTTATAATGTTACTATTAAAATAGATACTGGTCCCATAGAAAAAGTTGTATAAATTGATGAACACATAGGAATATCTAGTGGCATCTTAATTTCGACATTCATCATCATCATCATCATTTCAGCCACAGGACGTCCACTGCTGAGCATAGGCCTCCACCACCTTTTCACAATTTCTATATTGTTTCACAATTTCTATATTGTTTCACAATTTCTATATTGTTTCACAATTTCTATATAGAAATTGTGAAAAGGTGGTGGAGGCCTATGCTCAGCAGTGGACGTCCTGTGGCTGAAATGATGATGATGATGATGAATGTCGAAATTAAGATGCCACTAGATATTCCTATGTGTTCATCAATTTATACAACTTTTTCTATGGGACCAGTATCTATTTTAATAGTAACATTATAAGTCCTATTGTCAAAAATTCTAGATTTCTTGTCTATACGGATTTATGATGAGGTTTGAATAGCAATTAGCAAACATTTAATGGTATGTAAAAAAACTCGATCGTCTGGTATAGTGGCTCGTGCGGCTGCGGGTTCAAATCCTGCAAGGGTCAAACGTTTGATTGAAAAGCTCGACCTAAGTCATAGATGTTTATAAACGTATTTATGTATATTTATCCTTTATCCTATACGTCATATTACAAGCTTGTCGTAATTTGTAGCCAGAAAATTGGTGTGATTGTGGAAATAATTAATTTATTTCATTTTAATTAATTTAAATTAGCCGTGTTAATGATGTGCCGTGTGGTGCCGGCACTTCAAAAGAATTACATAACCCCTTCTCTTCCTATGGGTGTCGTAAGAGGCGACTACAGGAGAACCACCACAAGAAGACGGGCAGCAGCGTCTCCTCTCTACCATTGGCCAAACTGCGATCGCCAACCCACCTGCCAAGCGTGGCGATTATGGCAAAATACTCCTTTTGGAGAGGCCTGTGTCCAGCAGTGGACTGTTATAGGCTGGTGATGATGATGATGTGTTAATGATATTGACGATTCATAATTGCTAAAGTGCGGCAAAAGGTAAATTAAACAGTGTAATTACTTAAAAATCAAAAATGCTAACTCAAAGAGCAAACCTATTAAATAATTACAAACAAACTATAAAGTACTCAGCACGCGCGAGAAAGGAAGAATCGCTGAAAGTCAGCCTTTATGAATTAAATACTATGTTTAACATGGTTAGAGTACAGACTAATTTAGTGACGAAAATTGCGACAGGTTATCGATATCGAAGTTTTTATCGATAGAGCTTTCCGCGAGACTTAATGGGTACCACCTACTTAAATATATGCAATAATAAATTAATTTTTAAGTCTCATAAGAAAATAAGTTTTGACTATAATATTTCTGGGGTGTTGGGGGTATAACAGCGAAATACAAAAACATTCGTCAGATTGACTTGTTAGTTGGAACTTGGAAGAGCTATCGCCTAAATAGCAAACAGATATGGGTTCGATCCGCTTCTGAAGCAGGCTTTATTTGTAACTAGCTAGAAAGACGTTTAAAAACACAGACAAAAAAATCACAGCTTTATTTATTTTAAGGGGTTATTTAAACGATTTTACATATTTTAATTAAAAAAATATAGGGCGTACAAGAGAATAGGACACTCCTTTGAACCACGTGATGAGTTGGTCATATACGAAAACTTTTTTTATGGGAGCAACAACGAAACCAAGATTTTTTTTTAGTTGCTCCATACAAACTTACTCGCATTTAACAATAATGTATGGAGCATCTAAAAAAAAAACAATTTCGATGTCGCTCCTGTAGACAAAGTTGTTGTAAGACCAACTGATCACGTGGTTTTAAGGAGTGTCCTATTCTCTTGTACATCATGTAATAATTATTTTAAGAACATCGATATCAACCGCACCACCCACAGCACTAGCCCGCAGCAGAGCCATCCTTGTGGGAAATTAAACTGTACTAACAGAGCTGGAGGCGTCAACTTGTTCTTGCTCACACCATGGTAGAGAAATATGCAGTAGAACAACTCCGTCCAAGAAGATTCCTTTGGTAACACCATGCCAAAATGCAAAAATATAGTCATTTACCTCTATAACATAAATAAATAAATATAGGACAACATCACATACATTGCTCTGATCCTAAGGTAAGTAGCTAAAGCACTTGTGTTATAGAAATCAGAAACCATGACGGTACCACAACACCCAGACCCGAGCCAATATAGAAAAGTTCGTTTTCCACATTGACCCGACGGGGATCGGCATGCTCGCCTCTCGGCTACGGAGGTCGTCAATATCAAACCGAAAATAAGTTTTTTTACACTTTAAAGCAGAGTCAGAGTAAACTTAAAAATCGTAGCCACATGAGGGTCCATATATAAATTACGTCACACGAATTCCATGATATTTTAGGGACCCCCCGTCATTCGAGCGTCGACGTCGTGGCAGCGTCCAATCAGTGTTGACGCAACGCTTGCGCAGCAGCATTTACTTAACGCTGATTGGACACTGCCACGACGTCGACACTCGAAAGACGTTAGTGTGGGGAAGGCCTTAGATTGACATAAGGGGGCCATTATGCTAATCTATGAAGATGAACTTCCAGAAAACTGGGCTAGCGAAAAACGGCTTGGCTCGAACATCTTAGGCAGTGGTTGTTCAGGGCAGCAGGGGACAAGATTGCCATGACGATCGCCAACCTCGGGCAAGAGGCAACAATACTGCTAAAAGCAATTTGACATAATGTAGCTCTAGTGCTGCTGCCACTGAGCTAAAACTGGTAGAAGAAACAGTAAATTATTATTTATTTATTAACAATAAAATATAATTAATGAACTTTCTTTTCTTTCAACCGTTCTTTCGCTCCTCCTACAAATTATTTTTATTTATGAGATCGCCTATAGCGCATTGCTTCTGCAAGATACAGAATCAGGGTATTCCTGCGTTCTTTATAAATAACAAAGTGGCAGTGGGCTGGCCACATCTGCCGCAGAACCGATGAAAGGTGGAGTAAACGAGTTCTCGAGTGAAGACCACACGGAACGTAGTGTAGGACGACCCCCAGCTCGATGAACCGACGACCTTTGGAAGATGGCTGGCAGTGGATAAATGAAAAAAGCGGAAGATCGTGCTCTTTGGCGCTCTTTGGGGGAGGCCTACGTCCAGCATTGGACTGCAATAGGCTGAGATGATGATGATGATTACAAATATCTTTATTTCGGAATAGGTAAAAATACCAACAACCTCCTTGCTGCATTTACTATGACTGTCAAAGTGAACATCTGACCCAAGAAGCTTTTATCTGACCTTTGAGTATTTATCCCTGCTGTCAAAGATATGTCAGTCAGATCAAGCCAAATTGTAAACTTTGATGAAACCAAACAAACAAAATGTTAGGTTTACCGTAAACATGTTAATTAACTAGCATTGATGTGTTTCCATGTGTTTTTGCCTGTGTGTTCCCAAATTTTGTTGTTACCCTTCTATTCTATGCCCTTGTCTGTCATGTTTGCCCTTTTGTGTAAAAGGTAAAGTACCCTTAATTTGTATCTTTCTATCAAAAGATAGAAACTCGATCTACTCTACCAATAGATAGTTTATCTAAGTATACTTCTATGCTAATATTATCAAGGTGAAAGTACCTCTGGTGTCTATTTGTTTGTCTGCTACGCTTTAACGGCAAGCCCACTGAACCGATTTCGATTAAATTTGGTACGATGAAAACTTTAGACCTTAAGGAACGACGTAGGGACTCATTTAAAATCTCTGCCTAAAGGTGTTAAATAACTATAGACTTAGAATTCTGTAAATAACTGGCTCCATCATCATCAAAATCTGTGTTGAAACTAATTACCTATCACAACAAAATTTTATTAAATAAGTGTTTTTTCGCCGTCCGCATTCATTGTAAAGAAATAATTGTTGCACATTCACAAGTTGAGATATACAGAATGTCCCAAAAAGAGCGTGCCAAATTTAAGGTGATGATAGACTGATAGATGACTATCTACACAACTTTTTTTTGTAAAAATATTTCATATACCATTTCAGAGATATGATAGTTTATCATCTCCTTAAGTTTGGCACACTCTTTTTGGGACACCCTGTACAGAAATAGTTTCTTGTGAAATTATTTGTTATCATGAGTGTATACAAACCCTTAAGTATTTTATACATCTCGCCATCTTCTTACATGCCCTGCGTGTCCCTACACACGCCTGCACACGCGAGGATCTTTACAAGGCCACTTATAGTGCTATATCGGTGGCTAAGTTTTGGTCCTCACATAGGTATACAGAATGGCCCAGACCAGACAGATATTAATATTTTTTTTGGAAGTTAGCTTCAGGTTGTGCCAGGAAACAAATTGTTCCTCTTGCGATTACGAGTTATGATTTTTTATTTGATACTTTGAAAATATCCCTCTTTTTATCTATAATTATGTTCAACTGATTTTTTTTAAAACACTGTACTCTTAGTTCAGCACTGTTCTCTCTAAAAAACTGATATGCAGAGTTTAAGTACATTTAATTTGAATTTAATTCTAGAAAAGTGACTTCAAACTCGATAGCTCTTTTTTCTGACACGGTCAGATGGGTCCCTAACTAAACCAACTCTTTAAAAAAAAATGTTATGTCCGTCTGGTCTGAGCCACCTTGTATAAAAGCCTGAGTTGACACGCAAAGAAGAAGACGCATTTTATACTAATAATAAATAATAAATATTGGACAACATCACATACTTACATTGCTCTGATCCTAAGGTAGGTAGCTAAAGCACTTGTGTTATAGAAATCAGAAACAACGACGGCACCACAACACCCAGACCCGAGACAATATAGAAAAGTTCGTTTTCTACATTGACCCGACCGGGGATCGAACCCGGAACCTCGGAGATGGCGGCGCCATATAAAGTCCGGCGTGCTCGCCTTTCGGCTACGGAGGTCGTCAAATACTATTAACATTTTATCTTATATTTTGTTTGTCTTGTTAAAGGTATGAAGTGTTGCCAATGTTTTTGCGTGAGATTTGAACAGGAAGAAGAAGAAGAAGATAGAAAAGCTTCGGAAGGGCACTTACCGAACAGAAGAGCCACTGCGGACAATTTGCCCGTCCCGCCAGTTAATACCTAGCTATGATCAAGTGAATTTATGAATAAACATTTTGATTCAATTTAAGTTTTATTATATTATATATTTATAGGTATAATTTTATTCAAGTTTAAAACAATAATTGCCAAATTTAAAAGAGCGATTGGGTTCAATAATACAAACAACATTTTGTATTAGGTCAACATCAAATGACGTTATTTTTGTTCGTTTTCTATATAAGCTATCGTTCTACCTAGATGATGATGTGTGGAGCGGCAAACTTCTTTTTCATTAATTGCAATTGCAATTCAATTCACATGTAATGTAATGGAATAAATGATTTGATTTGATTTGATAAAATCAAATCATTTAATAACATGTGCGGTAAGCAGATGATAAGTAATTTTACAGTACATCACATGCACCCCACAAAGACAGAGCAATTTATACAAAATTAATAAGAAATGGTAGGTAGTGAATAAGAATTAAATAAGTATACAATCAATTAGAACATTCGGTCATGGCATTAACATCTATCATATTAAATACTAACGGCCTTACTACGAAATGATAGACTAGTATTATACACGTGTTGAACACCAGGGCGGTATCCACGAACTTTTAAAACAATCTCAAATCTGTCAAACATTTATCATTTCTGTCAAATTTTGTATGAAATGACGTACCAAATTTGACAGATTTGACAACTTTGAGATTGTTTTAAGAGTTCATGGTTATGGCCCTGTTTACAGATCAGTCACCCAATTTGAAATGTTTGTTAGTAATATGTCTCGAATGTCAGATGTGTCAACATTTCAAATTGGTTGATTAATTTTAGACAAGAGTTTAACGCTAGTCTATCTTTTTTGTAGTAAGGTAAGGCCATACGTATTTATTTGTGCATTCCATTCAATTGATTTTTACACCATAATAAAAGTTGAATGTAATAAACACCGGTATGATTCGAGGATCCGGTTACGTTACCTAAAGGCACAATACAATCCCCGGCACCGATATGTTGAGCGCTGGGGAAAAGAGTGGGGATCGCTTTGCGCATCTTACGAGACGTTAACAACCAATCCCGGCCGGCGCGCGGTGGAGGCACGTTGCATTCTAGCCAATTACGTAATCGTAAAGGTATTCTGTGCATCTTTCGCCCAGCGCTTAACATCGGCGACGCTAATACACAACACAGTCAAGCTGCAGGCAACCGCGGGGGTTAATCCTACTATTATTATAAATTTGAAAGTTTGTAAGTATAGAGGGATGTTTGTTACTCTTTGACGCAAAAACTACTGAACGGATTTGGATGAAATTTTGCATACATATAGAATATGATCTGGATTAACATATAGGATACTTTTTGTCTTCGATAAGTAATCCTGTTAGATACATTGAATAAACTAAAGATCACGCGAGCGAAGTTGCAGTCAACAACTAGTAATGCATGAAAATATCACGCAGACAGCCGCATCTCAGCTTTACATATTTTTATGGTTCCGCACCCAAAGGCTAAAACGGGACCCTATTACTAAGGCTCCGCTGTCCGTCTGTCTGTCTGTCTGTCCATCCGTCTGTCATCAGGCTGTATCTCATGAACCATGATAGTTAGAGAGTTGAAATTTTCACAAGATAATGTATTTATGTTGCCGCTATAACAAAATACTAAAAAACAGAATAAAATAAATATTTAAGGGGGCTTCCATATAACAAACGAGATTTTTTTGCCGTTTTTATAAATAATGTTACGAAACACTTCGTGCGCGAGTCCGACTCGCACTTGGCCGGTTTTTTAGGTTTAATAAACAGCAGCTAGCCGCACAGTGTGTATACACCCTAAAGGTATGCTAGAATTTCCTATACAGACAAAAGTTTTAACTTACAAACCGTAGCCGAGAGGCGAGCACGTCTTACTATAAATGTCGTCGCCATCTCTGAGGTTCTGGGATCGATCCCCGGTCGGGTCAGTGTGGAAAACGAATTTTCTATATTGTCTCGGGTCTGGGTGTTTTGGTGTTTCTTTTTCTTAAAACACAAGTGCTATAGCTACTTACCTTAGGATCAGAGCAATGTATGTGATGCTGTCCCATATTTATTTATTTTACTTGTGTTCCGAGACACAACAAAGTGTTCCGAGATCGTTAGATATCTGGAATGCGTTACTCGATCGGTGATTGTATAAAGCTGAACTTCTTTCATCTGTTATTTTATTCTGTGCCGTCCGTGTAGACGGGGTGTTTAAATAATTTTACTTTGCGCTAAAAATGGAAAGGTGTAAAATGAAACCATGTTAATTCAAGTTATTTATTTATTTAATTCTAATAACTGTGACAGAGACACCCTGGCTGTCGTTGTCATTTTCAACATGGATATTTGGAGACTAACAACAAAAGATACAAGGGGTACAACACATTAGGATCTGAGCGCGAAACTAAACTCAAACCCGACAAACAATATCTAAATTTATGAAGAAATAGTTTTTTTTGGTGTCCAAAAGTTCTTTTTTTTTCAAAATGTTCAATAAATCTTTGGTTTTGAAGTTCTTTTCAAAATGTTGTCCAAATTCTCTCTAGTTCTTTACAAAATGTTGTTCAAAAGATCTTTGGTGTTGAAGTTATTTTTAAAGTGTTGTCAATAAGATTTTTGTTTTCAAAAGTACTTTTTAAAGTTCCTTTTAAAGTTCTTTCTCTTTTTATAACTTCTGGTCGTTTTATGCTTTTCGTTATTTACAATACTTAATAAATCTCCAAATATATCCTTGTAGCTTTCCAATTTGCTGTTTTTTTTTCAGAGTTTTCTTTCTTAGAATCAAGCTCACATTTGAGCTGATATTGTTAGTTAATTTTTTCTCACTTCGCTTTAACCAATTTCGTCTTTCTTTTCGTTTGGTACTATACAGTTGAAGCAGCAGTCACAACAAGGTATACAAGATACAAACGGACTTACCAATAAAGGTAGAATTATGGACATAAGACACATTTGCATTAATTTATAATCTCCGTTGCTGGAGTTCCTTTGTAACTAAAAACTAGGCTTGGTTTGGTTGCTAGCTTGATTTGTGCTTGGTTTTCTTACGTGGTTATCGTAACTTTTATACCAGATGAACTAGATAAAAACCAAGTGGATCGAGGGAAAGCCCGAGTATTTCTATTAACGGTACCCAACGTGCTATTGATTTATAAAACTGTAAATAGGAAAAGCGGGAACCATACTATATGAGGTTAAAGAGGGCAGAATCACAGGCACAAACAGTTTTGAAATTAATTTTTTTTTACGTTAAATTTGGTTTGGTTTTTTGACATCAAATGTCAATGTTTGGACTTTCTTATTTTTTTTTTTTTTTTTACGGCATGGCTACAGGGCCATCAGCCAAAACAAACAATGCATCAGAACAAAACAGTACAAATAAACCTATGAACATACATACATTTAAGTCAAATTTATACAAATTAATAACATTCTAAATAAAAACAAATTTATCAACACGGATACAAAACAATGAAACAAAATACAAAGCAGAGTTTTACAAAAAGCGAAACATTAAAATGAAAATTAAATTCTACCAAATGTACTATTTACAAAATCAAACAAAATTCTATATACATTTTCGTTACATAACAGGGTTTGAGGGACTTTCTTATCAAAAACCAAAGACATTTCACAGATGTATTGGCATGGATGTAATAACATCCATGTGTTTTGGGGCTTAAGGTTAAAAGAATAAAGGTCACTTAACACTACTACTAGCAGCAATGAAGTTGAGCGCCGGGCGAAAGATGCGCAAAAGACTATTACGATTAGGTACGTGATTGGCTATTCGTGCCGCGCGGCTGCACCGATGGCTGTGATTAGTTGTTAGCTCCCCGCAGACGCGTCTCTAATACTATGATCGTCTCGTAAGATGCGTAGAGCGATATAGAAAGTTTGTTTTAAATTTAACTTTTTAATCTGCTGCTCTAACGATGTTACCTTACGCAAAAGTGGTGGAACTCTTTAATTGGCTAGTGTTATTTTTTTGATTTAATGTAATGTCTACTTATATCGGGTGTAAAAAAAGGCTTAACGAAGCCGAATACCACATATTCTACGTATTATTACGATCATTTCTTTCTTTTACACTATATCTGGGAAATGACGGGTTACCGAGTTAATGGCAGTCAAAGTTACAATTTTTTTTCAAAGATTTTTTACAAAATTGACTTCTGTTTGATAATACTAAACTTTATTACAAAGAGACATGATCCGCTTACACACACAGGCATAGTCTGTGGCGTGCGCGCTATACATTGCGGGTTAGAAATAAGTTTTTTTTTTTTACCCAAAAATAAAAGTCATTTCCCAGCAATTATTTTTTTGCATTCTACTTGGTTTTATGTATAGAATTCGTGGTTTAAGGCTTCGTTAAGCCTTTTTTTACACCCTGTATGTAAAGCTGTTGAGTTTCCTAATAAAATAAAAATAAATCCCATTTGCCCCGCGCTTAAAATCGGCATGCGGCAATGATCTTCATAATCATTGCCGCCGACTGCATTTTGTAATTCACACTGTGAATAGCTTTACATCTGGTTTTTGTCTTTTGTACACCTTTAATTGAGTTTACTTTTATGCTTTTTATTTAAAATTAATTTGAGTAATTAGCGACTTTTGACTTTGCGCGTAAAATCCGCGTAATTTCTGTGTCTTGGCTATGTGAATGCCAGGAAATAATAATTTAAATACATTTATTTACATACGGTAGGTATGTCCATTAAACATGTCTTGCATAATGATGGATGGGTGTACGCTCTATGTAACAACATTTAGTTACCAGCTCATAATAACTTAACTTTTATGTATGTTCTGGCTATAAAATGTAAATCCGTTATTGGCCGTTTGTCTACAATGTAAGTTTTTATAACTTTGTTATTTAAGGGCTGTGGATTTTGTTTTGAATAAAACAATTAATTTAAAAAATCAAAAAACCCGACTGCATAAGAAGTGAACTTAAAAGATGAAAACAAGATTTAAAGAATCAATTTGCAGTCGGAGGCATCAAAGTATGCTACTTGATTCGACTTTTTCTACACGGATTTAAATTACTTAATTAGGTAGGACGGACGGACGCAGTGCATACGAAGTCAATCATTATTAAGCTGTTAATGGATTTGATGCCTCCGACTGCGAATGGATTCTTTAAATCTTGTTTCCATCTTTTAAGTCCACTTTTCATGCAGTCGGGTTTTTGATTTTTTAAATTAATTATTTTATTTTTGACTTTTTAGTTTGTAGTGTTCTACTACTACTTTTCAATGAACTATAAAACCTTATTTGTAACTCTTCATTGAGAAGAAAAAAGGTTTTAACTCGAGTAAGTAGTATCTGAAATCGGTTTTTCCCGTTTAATTCATGAACCAATAGGAATTCCGGGTAATAACATAGCCTATGTCACTCCCACAACTGAGACGAATCTAATGACATATCATATGTTGAAATCTATTTAACGGTTTTTCCTTCCTATTTTTAAGTCTATTTTTTTGCCTGTTCCCGTAGGAATTTTGGAAAATAAAGTATAAAATACTATTAGCACTGAAAATATGTGACTCATAGTTAATAAAAGAATGTTTCAAAATCGGTTTATCAGTATGGCAGATCCGTTTTTCCCGCGTAAGTTCTGTTCCAGCGGGAATTTCAGGAAATAACATACCCCTTGTCACTCCCACAATTGAGACGAATCTCTTGATATATTATTATTTTATATCCGTTAAACGGTTTAGGCTGTAGGGCGTGCCAAAGAAATGAACATACTTACATACATACATACGTTCGAAAACATAACCCTCGTTTGGCAGTCGGGTAAAAAGTAAAAAATTACGCTTAATTTCGAGTACATGGTGCGGCAAGCATCGACTCTAAAAACAAAGGAATACCGCTAAATAATGTGTCCAGCATTTCCTAGATGGCGTTAGTGTGATAAATACATTGAGAAAGCCAATTTCGTCCGGTCGAGATATGACCCTGTAGCTTAATTGGTAAAGCACCTGCGCGCTAAGCAAAAGATTAGTGTTCATATCCCGGCATGGACGAGTTGTCTCCATTAAAAATATGTATTACACATTTAGCTTAGTCACATTTATCAAGTTGTTAATTAGTTTACAAGTCAGTCAAAATCATTTTATAATTTAGTAGATACCAAATATACAGGATGTCCCAAAATTCAACGATAAAACGGCACCAGATGATGGGCCAGCTTATGACTACTCGAGAAAAAATATAAAAAAATATACATCTTTTTTTTTACAAACAAAAAATAAAAATCCTTGAAATTTAACACCCCTTGTGACATTTATAACTACCATAACCACATTTTTTAAAATATTTCTATTATTTTTGTATTAGGCAACCTAAATAGTACACCACAGTCCTTAAATATCCCAGAATGAAAGGATTTTTATTTTTTGTTTAAAATAAAAAAGAGGTATATTTTTTTAAATTATTTTTGTCGAGTAGTCATAAGCAGGCCCACCATCTGGTGCCGTTTTATCGTTGAATTTTGGGACAGTATGTATACAATTGATTAATACTCAAATTTTCCATTAACTTACCAAGACAGTTTACTTACTTTGTAACTTAATTACAAATTTTCTCAGCACAAATTACATTTATCAAATTTCAAAAAACAACCTCGCCGTGTCCCTGTAGATCAGAAGTTTTGATTCATTAAAATTTTCTAATTTGTAAGGCGTAACTTTGAAATTTCTTACAGCGGGTTCATCGATTAGTTTTAAACAATAAATTGGTTAAGTTATGGCGTATGCTGTTAAACTTGTTCGGTATTGAGATTTGTTTGTCGAGTGAGATCAACGTATTTCGGTATTCTCGTTGGTGACTACGTGTTAGGTATTGCGTGGATTTTATTTACGTGGCGTGGACAAAAATATACTTGACGGTTACTGACGGGACCCAGAGGCGCAAAAATCAAATCATGCCACAAGAGCGTAACAAGTCTTACTTATACCTAACTCGACTGAAAAACCTGAGTTTGTTCTGTTAGTTAAAAAAAACATACAGTACGACTGCTTATAATAAGTACGATAGAGTAAGTAACTGTCTTTGTAATAGTTTGAGTAACTACAATTAAATATTTGCACTAAATTAGAAAAAAAATAACATTTAGCATCTTTTTATGTGTTTTTCTGTAGATTTGTAGGTACACCAACAGAAAGAAAAGCTTAGCAAATAATATTAGGTACAACATCAATCAATTATTGACATTGAATATATTAAATTGATTTCTTAAATAAAATACTCTTACCTGCCTGTTGTTAAAAGAAAGAAGACTATCAAATAAAATTCCAAATCCCATCAGATTCCATCGTTTAACCTGCTACACTATTAAATACGTATTCCTAAAACAGCCTGTTGCATACAGGTTCTTTTAAGAATCATCATCATCATTTCAGCCACAGGACGTCCACTGCTGAACATAGGCCTCCCCCAGTGACTACCAGATCGGCCGGTTGCGCGCGACCTGCAGCCAGCGGCTTTCTGCAACCTTACCTGGTCGTCTGTCCACCTTGTAGATGGACGTCCGACACCAATACGTAGTAATTACGCTAATATGGAAAGGGTTGTGATAGAAATAAAATAAAACGTCTTCTATTCAAATCATAATTTTTACAACTTTCACGGGTGGGGGCTCAGGTCTTGGCTCAAGCGATTCGTCATCTCCAACTGGTATCTTTGACAAGCAGGAGGGGCAGAGAAAAGGAAAGAGACATATGAGCGGGGACAATAGAAAAGGACAAAAAAAACATGGTATCAAACACATTGGGGTCTAAGCTCGGAACATAGTTACTAAAATCATGATAAAATGTGTCCAAAATTGAATTTTTTGTAATGAAAAATTCTTTTCAAATGTTGTCCAAAAGGTTTTGAAGATCTTTTCAAATTTGTCCAATTTTAGTCGTTTTCTGTGCACTCACTTTTGCTTTATTTTGAATTGTTAAATCTTTAAATATACATCTCGGTACCTTTTCTAGTTATGTTCTTTTCAGAAGTTAGTTTGTAAGTTGAGCTGATAATGTTAGTTCGTTGTTTTATATTTACTTTAAAAACTATCTTCTTTCTTTTCTTTTGGTATAGGAGTCGCAGGAATATACAAAATACAAACGGAGTCACTTTAAAGAAATATACAACACATTTGCTTTTATTTATAATATCTTTTGCTGGAGCTTCCTTATCCTTCGTAACAACAAATTAGGATTAGATTGTTCTTGGTGTTTTAAACGGCAATTGTAATCTTCGTACCAGATAAAGCAAAGAAAACCAAGTACCTAAATTGAAACAGGGACAAGTTTTTATTAAAAGTATCCAACGATTTATCGTCTAATTATTATTGTAGGAACCAAACTATTTTTAATTAAACAGGCTAAAAACACCAGTACCTACTGAAAATATTATAACTTTGTTTTGCGGTGATTTTGGTTAGGTATTTTGACATTAAACGTCACTTTTTAGACCATGGATGGAGAGTTGAGACATTTTTACCAAAGACAAACGTTGTTTTTGGAAATAAATAAGAATAGAGGTCGTTTGGATTAAAGCTTTATGGCCCCATGGATGTTAATATTAATACATACATGCTATGTACGTAGTATTTATTTCCTCTGTGATGCTATTTACTGTTATGTATATGTAGGTATGTATAAGCGGCTGCGCCCACTCTTGTGTCAGTTTCAATAAAACAGTGCGCTAACGGCAATCAGTGTGTTCACTCGCCTCGGCGGTCCTCCTAAATAAACCACTGGCGACGAATATCGACCTACCCACATAGTGCAAGATGTCCGTTACACAGTTCGGAGTTTTATCAGTGTTCGATCACAATACGAGTGATTGGAAAACGTACAGGAGCCGTTTAACGCAATGGTTTGTTGCGAACGATATAACGGAAGGGAGTGACAAAAGTGGGACCAAGAGGAGAGCAATATTGCTGAGCGCGCTCACAGAGGGTACCTACAAGCTTGCGTCTGACCTCGCCCTCCCGAACGAACTAGACCAAGTTCCCTACGAAAACATCTTGAAGCTTCTAAACGACCACTTTACACCCAAAAGAATTGGGTTTGGTGAACGTAGCAAATTTTACGCGGCGTCACAGGAAGCAGCCGAATCGTATGTGCAGTGGGCAGCGAGACTTCGCGGTTTAACGGCTCATTGCGGTTTCAAGGACATCGAGGAGGCATTACGCGATCGGTTCGTGATGGGAATGCTCGCGGGACCCGAACGAGACAAACTGTTTGTTCAGGACCTCAAGGAGTTGACGTTTGCAAAAGCAGTGGAGTTGGCTGAAACACTCAGATGTGCGCGCGCTGGATCTACGAGTTCCACGACTCAGCAAGATCGATTGTTCAAAATCAACCACGATTCTTCGAGCGGAAGAACAAAAGCCTCGGAGAAATGTACAGTGTGCGGTCGTTTTAATCACAGTGCGTCTAAGTGTCGTTTCGCTAATTACAAGTGTAGGAAGTGCAACACGAAAGGGCATTTACAAAAGATGTGCCAAAAAGTGAATTACGTTGAGGCATCAAACAGCGGCGCGGAGGTAGGCGAGGATGACGGTAAATTGTTTAATATTTCTAGTAAGCATGGTGAGCCTATGGTAGAAAAGGTGACAGTACTAGGGGTACCACTACAATTTGAAGTCGATAGTGGATCATCCGTTACGATTGTATCAGATTTTTTGTTTCGTAAATGGTTTCCTAATGTGCGGCTACTCCCCACAGCAAAAAAATTAATGACTTACATTGGTGATAACATCGAATGCAAAGGAGTAGCACGGTTACCAGTAACCTATTTAAATCAAACTTACGAATTAGACTTTTATGTAGTACACGGTGTTGGTCCGCCACTTCTGGGGCGTGACTTTATTTCCCTATTTAAATTGGAACTGTTACCATGTAAGTACGTAAGCAACGGCTACGGGGAAAACATAAGAGAACATTTAAAATTTCGGTACCCTAAAGTTTTTTCTGATAAGTTAGGCGCGTTTAATAAATATAAAGTGAAATTACAATTAAAACCCGAAGCGAAACCAGTGTTTTTTAAAGCGCGGCCAATAGCTTTTGCGCTAAGAGAAAAAATTGATAGCGAGATTGATCGTCTAGTTCAATTAGGTGTTTTAAAACCGGTCGACCACTCTGATTTCGCATCCCCGATCGTCCCAGTATTGAAGCGCAACGGCACGGTAAGGCTGTGCGCAGACTACTCCGTAAGCATAAACAATCATCTTGTAGTTGAACAATATCCATTACCTACTATCCATGAACTTTTTTCTAAATTACATGGAGGGGAACAGTTTTCGAAAATCGATCTTTCAATGGCGTACAACCAATTTTTGTTGGACGATCAATCACAAGAGATTACGTGCATAAACACACACCGCGGCTTATTTAAATATACGCGCATGGTTTTCGGTCTTTCAAGTGAACCCTCTATTTTCCAAAAGGCGATGGAATGCGTACTGTCTGGCTTAGAAGGAGTATTGTGTCTATTAGATGACGTTCTGATAACAGGAAATAACAGAACCATTCATTTGCAAAGATTAGAAGCGGTTTTAAAAAGATTACAGGACAGCGGATTAGTTTTGCAACAGGAAAAGTGTGAGTTCTTTCAAAATGAAATAAACTATTTGGGGTACACGATAAACAAACATAGTCTTAAAAAATCATTAGATAAAATTAGAGCGATTGTCGATGCGCCAGTACCTACTAATGTTCACAAATTGCAGTCCTTTTTGGGCTTTATTAACTACTACCGCAATTTTGTACCCGACGCATCAACCATTCTCAGTCCCCTGTATGATTTACTTAAGAAGCACACCAAATGGGTGTGGGGAAAAGCTCAAGAGGAAGCGTTTATTAAAATAAAAAAAATACTTGCTTCGGAGAAAGTTCTCGTGCATTTCGACCCTAATGCAAAACTAATCCTGACTGTTGATGCGTCACCGACGGGCCTAGGCGCGGTGCTCGCTCAGAGAGACAAGGACGGCTGCGAACAGCCGATCTCTTTCGCGTCACGCACTCTGAATGCAGCAGAGAAGAGATATTCTCAAATTCAAAAAGAAGCGACCGCTATAATATTCGGGGTGCGACGCTTCCACCAGTATCTTTACGGTAGATCTGATCCATTTATTTTACGTACTGACCATAAGCCACTCATATCAATTTTTGGCCCATATAAAGGCATACCGGAGGTATCTGCAAATAGGCTACAGAGATACGCGATGTTTCTTTGTGGATACAACTACGTAATCGAATATGTTCGAAGTGAAAATAACTGCGCCGACTATTTTTCTCGAAGCAGTTTGCCTCAGGTGGTGGAGGACGGGGCGCGTGAACGCGAGGGCGCGGGCGGTGAGTGCGGGGACGGGGACGCGCTGAGCAGCCGAGTCGCGGCGAGCGCGTCATCCAGCAGTCGCGTGACACCGGCGCCGGCGCCGATAGATCGTGCATCTTATATTCATTTTGTGATCGACGGCAGCATGCCCATTACACTAAATGAATTACGCGCGGAGGTACAAAAGGATGTTATCTTAAACAAAGTTGCTAGGTACTTACATATTGAAGGGTTAGCCTAGGCGACTAAATAATAAGAGCAGTTTAAAACCTTATTTTTTGTGTAGGACTCAGTTATCATTTGAGAACGGTTGTATTATGAGGGGTCATAAAGTAGTTTTGCCGACCACTTTACAACAAAGAGTTATGCAAGAATTGCATAGTTCTCATCTAGGAATAGTCAAAACAAAATCAGCTGCGCGAAAATTGTTTTGGTTCCCGGGAGTCGATGAAGCCATCGAAAGGTTGATAGGTACTTGTGACATTTGCATGCAATTGCGCCCATCTCCACCTCGGGTATCCATTTCACCTTGGGAATTTCCACGTGAACCTTTTTCTAGAATCCATATAGATTTTTTAGGACCTATCAATGGACAGGTCTATTTGGTTGTGGTAGATGCATACACTAAATGGGTGGAAGTTTACAATATGCACAGTGCTACTACGTCATCGGCTGTAATTGCGAAAATGTGCGATTTTATATCAAGGTTCGGTATACCACATAGTGTCGTGAGTGATAACGGTGCAGCTTTTACGGGGCAGGAGTTTCAGATGTTTTGTCTTTCTAACGGTATAACACACATAACTTCCCCGGCTTATCACCCCGCCAGCAATGGCCAAGCCGAAAGTTATGTAAAAATTGTAAAAAAAGGAATTAAAAGTTCAATTTTGAGCAGTCGAAACGTAACGGAGTGCTATAATAATTTATTAAAATACCTTTTCAACTATAGAAACTCGATCCACGGTACCACAGGACTGTCACCGGCTCAATTGACCTTTGGCCGGGAATTAAGATCACGGCTACACATGTTAAACCCTATCACTTCGCCTCCGTCCGAGCCGTTGTCTGATGTCGTCAAAACTAAACAGTGTTCACAGATTAAGTTTCATGGCGGTAAAAGTAACTATAACCTGTATGTCGGAGCTAATGTACTTTACAAACATTTTTTAGATAATAAAAAATTCTTATGGAAAAAAGGCACAATAGTGAAAAAGCTAGGCAAAGTAATGTATTTAGTTAAGGACATTTTTTCATCAATGTGCCAACGCAAACATATAAACCAATTAGTTTTATACAAAGGAACTCATAACTCGGGCGTAACACAACAACAGACTGTTGATGTTGAGATTGCTGACATTCTAGTACCATTGTCAAGCACTAATGTCCCTTCTATCTCTCAATCGGGACACGAGGGAAGGGTGGATGAAGGTGTTACAGACCCTACGGACCCGCCTTCGCGCGCAGTCATTGATGGGTCCCTGCAGATGACTGGAGACGAGGACGAGTTTCACGAGGCTGAGCCAGGGGACTCGGGTGAGTCAGCCAGTAGCGGCAACGCGCTGTCCACTCCATCACTTATTCGGCGCGGTGATCCATCCTCACGTTTAGTGTTACGAAACATCCCTCGCATAGATTATAAAACTTAAATGTAAATGTTATTTTCGTGTAAGTAGTATACTCTTAATCTTAATAGAAGGGGAGATGATGTTATGTATATGTAGGTATGTATAAGCGGCTGCGCCCACTCTTGTGTCAGTTTCAATAAAACAGTGCGCTAACGGCAATCAGTGTGTTCACTCGCCTCGGCGGTCCTCCTAAATAAACCAATCCCTATTTAATATTATTATATTATCATTTTATAAAACAAAGTCGGGTTTGTTACAACACTTATAACTTGAGTACGGCTGGCCCGATTTTTATGGTTTATAATTTGTTGGATTTGTCTTCGCCCCGAATAGCAAAATAAATAAATAAAATATTAGAAAAGTCGACAAAAAAATCTGTTAGGCGGTACGAAGTTCGCCGGGTCAGCTATTATAAATAAATTCCTGGATCCCAAAGGATTAGAAGTTTTGTTTTTCTTTTTCTTTTTGGGGCATAACATAACAATGGATTTAATAACCAAAACAGCGTTACTTTTAAATTTCCAACAGCGGCTTTATGGATTATTTTTTATAAGACTACGGCAGGATAGGATAAGGATTTGGCATTGGCAGTCTATGCATGTATGTATGTTTGTTCCACCGTAGTACTACTGAACCAATTTTTAGTGTATGAGGTATCTATTCAATAGATTCTATTCGTTATATTATAATGGCCCGGTTGACATAGATAGTAGTACATTCTTTAAAAAAAGTCTCGGGAATTGATGATTTGTTTATGGTTCCAAATCCAAAATTATATTTTTTTTGTTGTTGTTAGATTGGCACAACTGTTTTCCATTTTGGCGCGGAGTTTGAGTTACATCTGATAATTAGATTAAATACAGTATTGTTTTTAGTTATACCATATCTAGTGTGTATTGCGAATTTCATAATGGACAAAAACATCGAACAAAGAGTTTGTCTTAAATTTTGCATCGCCAATGGGATTTCGTGTTCGGAGTCCCTGAAAATGTTACAAAAGGCTTACGGTGAAATTATGAAAAACACGTGTTTATGAGTAGTACAAAGCGTTCAAAAGCGGTCGAGATGTGATGGAAGATTTGTCTCGCTCTGGTAGGCCATCAACGTCTGCTACTGAAGATAACATCGCAAAAGTGAAGGAAATAGTGACTGAAAATCCTCATTCAAGTTTGAGAGAGCTAGCCGTCGTACTTTCTGTGTCACACGAGTCAATTCGTACCATTTTCAATAATCAATTGGGTATGAAACAATCTACCGCTCGGCTAGTCCCAAAAGACCTGAATTTTCTCCAAAAACTCAATCGCAAAAGAGTCGCTGAGGACATGCTAGAACGAGTCAATTCCGACCCAACATTCAGGAAACGCATTGTTACTAGTTACGAGACGTAGGTTTACGAGTTAGTCATGCAAACTAGTCAACAAGCTTCGGAGTGGTGCCTTCCAACTGAACCGAAACCGAAGAAACCGCGCCAAACTCGATCGAAAGTCAAAGTCATGCTGACTGTTTTCTTTGACTGTCGCAGTGTAGTGCACTCAGAATTCTTGCCAGAAGGTCAAACGATAAAAAAGAGTATTATTTAAGCGTTATGCGGCGTAAGAGAGCAAATTAGACGAAAAAGGACAGATTTGTGGAATGAAAATTCTTCGATTTTGCTCCACGACACGGCCATCATTGTAATCGAATTATTGACCAAAAACTCAACAAATACCATCGAGCAGCCACCTTATTCACCAGATATGGCTCCAGCCGACTTATTTATTTTTCCTAAACTCAAATTACCACTTCGAGGCACCCGGATTTCATAAGGTAGAAGACATAAAGGAGAATTCGCGGCGAGAACTGAACTCGATTCCAGAAAAAGCGTTTAAAAATGTTTTGATGATTGGATTATTCGTTGGTGTAAGTGTATCGCTTCTGAAGGAGCATACTTTGCAGGTAATAAAATAAATTTGGATGAATTACTAACATTTTGTGTATTATTAATCTTTTCCCGGTACTTTCTTGACAGAGTAGTATATGAAGTTATTAGGAAAAGACGGGTCAAGTGCGAGTTGGACTCGCGCAATATGGTACCATTATCTATAAAAGCGGCAAAAAAACATGTCTGTTTTATGAGAGTGCCACTTAAATATTTATTTAATCTTGTTTTTAGATATATTTTTTGCGGTAACAGAAATACATCATCTGTAAAAAATTAAACTGTCTAACTATCACGGTTTTACCCTTTGGGTACGGAACCCTAAAAAGCAGTCAAATAGATTCCATAGTGAAATATCTCTCAATTTTTACACTTACCGTAAAACAAAAAAGACTATCAAATAGAATTCAAAATCTTAAAAATGCGACGACACCTCTTTCGGATATTTTACTAAGGTTTCAAATAAAATTCTGGAGTTTAAAATTCACCAAACGCGCAAGAAATGCGGATTGAATATTGTCGCGATCCGCGTCGAATGTCTTCGCCGCAACGGGAAATAACTTCTGCAACGCCATGCATCTGACTCAGATCACAATAAAGAAAGATTCAGTACGTCTTCTAGTCTTGTTAAGGGTTCCGTACCCTAAGGGTAAAACGGGACCCTATTACATAATACTTACTCTGTGCTATTACTAAGACTCCACTGCCCGTCTGTCTGTCTGTCCATCTGTCACCAGCCATCCAGTCCATCTGTCTCATAAACCGTGACAGTAAGACAGTTTAAATTTTCACAGATGATCTATTTCTGTTGGCGCTATAACAACAAATACTAAAAACCAGAAGAAAATAAATATTTAAGGGGTCTTCCATACAACAAACATGTTACAGATATTATAGTAGTCCGACTCGCACTTAGCCGGTTTTTTAGAAACCATACAGCGTTACGCATGTGTAATAAAATGATAAGTTGTCTATATTATGTAAAGCCAATTATAAGGTTTCATATAACAAAAGTGCTATATGTAAGTAGCCAACTGATATGAAGAGTAAACTAACAACTGCTTCTCCCTCTTTTTGGGCTTAATTATATATTTAATTTAGCGTAACATATAGGTGATCCACTACAGGTATCCAGGCTCCCATCAGGTGCATCCTGTTGGCAGGTAGGAAACACCGAATAGGAGGATGCTTCGCCGTGCCGTGCCGTGGATTAACTGCAAGACGAATGACAGAAAGATATCAGCTAGGACCCATCTTACTGTACATTCCGATTTCCAAATCATAAAAAATAGCAAAAAAGATAGATAATGGATCAAAATAATGGTAGAATATTTACCTAAGGAATATATTAAAGGTTGATAGGTGGAGTAGTAGTAGTCGTGGTAGAGATAGAACGATGAAAGGTGGAGTAAGTTCTCGGGTGGAGAACATAGGCAAACGTAGTGTAGGACGCCCCCCAGCACGATGGGCCGACGATCTTAAGAAGATGCTGGCAGTGGATGGATGAAAAAAGCGGGAGATCGTGCTCTTTGGCGCTATTTGAGGGAGGCTTACGTCCAGCAGTGGACTGCAATAGGCTCAGATGATGATGATGATGATTTACCTAACGGGGCTTCCATAAATTACGTGAGGTGATTTTTGTGAGATATTGTGAGATTTGGCTCGACTCCCCCCCCATCTTTTTTATCTCACGTAAGTAAACACGTTAATTTATGCTTCATTGCGTTAGATTTGTATTATAGTGTAGTATTTAGTCATATTTTAATAGAAGAATATGTTTCGCTCAATCAACACAGTTTTCTCGCAATTATACACTGTTTCTTACGGAAAAAATTGGATGTCTGTGTAGTCGGTTTACGGACGATAATTTTACGTGATAATGTCCTAAGAAAACATTGATGCTACTCGGACGCATCGGCTGATGGAGTGGATGAGAGTTAAATGCGTCACAAGCCGAACGCTGGGCCTCTCTATCGCTTGTTCCGCGCTCTCGCTCGCATGCGGAACGTGACACTTTTTCGCACGTGCAACCGGCGTTTATAGATTTATAAGGCGCTATCACGTCTAAAATATTACTTGATACTTGCCAAGAACCCTTCTCCACCAAGTGAGATTGGGTGAGAATCAGCTTGACCCCCTCAACTTCCTAAACACGTCACGTCGCTTTATTGAGCTAGGTACTGCTACAATACTACGTACTGAACCTACCTTATATGCCTATACTGTACGTATTTTCCGTTGACTTTAACGAGAGTGCTTCTATCAGGGAATCGTTGCCAGCATCTGATAACGAGTGTTAAGTGTTTGCAGTTCATTTAACGGAAGCCTGGAGTTTTAAGTTAGTTAAAGAGGTTATACGGGAATTGTTTTTAGGTTGTTAAACTTGATAAGAGGCGATTGAGTATTCAAAAACTTTATATGTTTTAATTAAGATAGATGTAATGTTATTCTGCATATTGAACTGTGCCAAGTAATACAGAACTTATAACAAAAGCTATACTAAGATTAGCCGACCGGCGATAATTTAAGGGCTTTTAATTCTTCAAATATTATCGACAAAAAACCCCCATATAGGGTTCTAGCTCGGGGAAAGAAAATCACTCTACTTCAAACACTATTCTTAAAATCAATATTATACTTATTACCAACCAAAACATCATCATCATCATCATTGCCTCCCCCAGTGACTTCCAGATCGGCCGGTTGCGCGCGGCCTGCATCCAGCATCGTCCTGCAACCTTTACTAGCTCGTCTGCCCACATTGTGGGTGCGGCCAAAACATGCTGATACCAAAAAAAAAATGGCTGCTATTTCAAGAGGGTAGAGTTAGGGGTCTACATGGGAGGTTTTTCTCGATAAAATTTGATGAATTAAAAACCCGGACACACTGTATTTATTGTTTAAAATTGTAGATATAATTTATATTGGTTGTACAATTGCAAAAACCATTCGATAAGAGCATTGCTTAGTCAAAGTATTGTACAGTTGTTTTTTATCCGAAATAAAATATAATAAATAAACAGAACATCTCAACCCGTCTTACCAGTTAAGTAAAGCAATTTTTTACATCAGAATCTGATCTGATGTTAGAAAGTTTAGCCTGAGTTTGTCCTACGTCTTCTCGTCCAACAATGTTTTATTTAGATAAAAGAAAAAGGCCGAAACAAATTAGCAAGTCTGAATCCGACATATCGGAGACTTGGTTATCGGTAGGCTTATATTAGGCAGAGAATATGGAAAAAGTGGATCTGGTTTCCTTATACCTAGAGTGATAAGCGGGTACATTATTTTAGTTTTTACTGTTCAATACTAAAATACATGGATTAATAATGTTTGGCCAAAAAACGTTCCCAAAGTCACACATCCCGAACTATCTTTCCCAAATTTTCATTTGGCAAAAAAATCATTCATCAAAACAACTTTTCGCAATTTTACAGTTAGCAAAAACTATTATTGGCAAGTTATTGTTTAACAAGTAATTGCTTGGCAATGTTTCACTTTACCAAATATTATTTAGTCAAATGTATGGTTTAGCATAACATACTCTGCCCAAAATATTGCACAGCACACGATTTACATAACTCGAAATTGAAAATAATAAACAATTATTTAAAAAAGTATTTTTGGCAAGTTAAGCTTTTCGAAAATATACTATATTTTGAAGCAAAATGTGTAATCTTTATTTTGATAAAACATAAATCACTTCCCATTGATAGCACCATACTAAATAAACCCCGTGCATATTGCCTTGATCAGTGCCCGTGCGAAGCCGGGACGGGCTGCTAGTTTATAATAAATTCACCACTATTTGATGGGTATTGTTTGACAACCTCCGTAGCCGAGAGGCGAGCACGCCGGACTATAAATGGCGCCGCCATCTCTGAGGTTCCGGGTTCGATCCCCGGTCGTGTCAATGTAGAAAGCGAAGTTTTCTATATTGGCTCGGCTCTGGGTGTTGTAGTACCGTCGTTGTTTCTGATTTCTATAACACAAGTGCTTTAGCTCATACATTAGGTAGGATCAAAGCAACGTATGTGATGTTGTCCAATATCAAAAAAATGTTGTACCTCTTTGGTATTGTTAGGTAGTCGCCCGCCGGCAGTCGTTTTTTACCTACGCATTTTTTGAGAACTAAGCAAGAATCACCTTTTGAAATTTTGCAGAGATAAAGTATACTTTTATGTTAATACAAACAACTAGGTACCTGTGAAAAATCGTTATGCTCGGGCTTTACCTGCGTCTAATGACATTAATTAGTGCGCTAATTGATATAGTACGCAGGTGTGACTGGTCTTCGCGCGCTTATTTGCTTTAATGTCATTAGACGTTAGGCGATAGCTCAAACGGCGGTAACTTTCGACATTATTACAAAGGAATTTATTAGCGGGCGTCTAGTGAGTTGTTGTGGCCTCGGATTTTCGATTTATCATTTGAATGACCAGTAAGTATAATCTGAAACTGACAAAATTTTGTAATAATAGGCCTCTTAAGAATTTTAATTAAATTCGATAATTTTCTAAATTTTTTGCAAATTTCGTTTTTATGACTCCCACTCCAACCAAATTACATTAGTTAGTTCTTTGTCGATAAAATAAAGATTTTAAGTTAAACTCAATAGGGTTTTATGGATACACGCACTGTTCACACACAAGGTGCAACGTGCTTCAAAAATGATTTATAACCATATAGGTTAAGGAAGAGGCCTATGCCCAGCGGGCTGATGATGCTTTTGAAAACACCCTAGCCGCTTATAGACTCCCGAAAAAACGAAAGTATTGCGCGGTTTAAACGACAACCAACGCCATCTACCTGCGCGATTAGAAACTTCACTTGAATGGTAGTGAAGTAAATACCTACAGACTTTAAAAAATGGGTTAATCAGTGTAAATTTTTGTTTTTAGCATTTCCATGCAAGGTTTAATTGAAGATAAATAACACTTGAAAAAAATCCCACCTGAGGTCGATGATTTTTTTTTTCAAGTGTTATTTATCTTCAATGGGTTAATCAGGTTCTTTTACAGGTTGTTACCACGTTAATATTATCGAAAATCAAATGGTTGCCGACGAAATTGAAAATTAATCGAATTTTATTACATGGAACGTTAAAACTTATTTAAAGATCTACCGTTCATGACATCGAGTTAATATTACATCGAAAACTAAAAAACATTAAAAAATGAAGTTAACTTTAATTATAGTACTAGTAAAGGTACTAAATAAACGTTTTTTTTCTTCTTAATAGTATTAAATACCATAGGCCCTTGTATTTTTATCCATTGCTAATTATTGATGAAAAATAAACACGTACAGGAACACAGAGGTACCCAAATGGTTAACGAATAAAAAATGTTAACGTCAATTAACGAGAATCCAATTAGTTAAATATTTATCGCGGGTCTGCTGGCTGGATTAGTGTGCTAAATCAATTATTCGAGAGGGTAAGTAAATAAATACGTATCGGAATGTTTTGAGCCAGATAAAATGGGCTTAGGGATTATTTTTAAAGCTGGCTATTCTTGATGTCTTTATTCTTTTGCTGTTTTATTCAGACAGCAAAATATAATGAATTTGCTATACCGGGACTAAGGTTAAACCACTGTTTTAACGTACAAAAATCAGTGGTTTAACCTTAGTCTGGACTAGTAAATGCACTCTGATTATAGCCCGGTTTCTATAACCGAGAAACGGTTGGTTTTGCTAACGGATGGTAGGAATTGTCAACTTGACATACTCAAAAGCGTTCCTATAAATGACGCTTCGTCAAATTTTATAGGAACGTCTATAACGGGTGGTTACTTTTGACACCAATCGATCAGTTGCTGATGTACACATACGCATAGTACAATAAAGAAACCCGGTGTATGACAATTTGAAAAATTGCACGCGGCAACAGCGCCTCTGTTGGCAGAATATAACACTATCCCGTACCAATTAATACGCGCGCGAAATCTGAATCTAAAATTAGAAACATATTGATTTAGTCATTTAGGTACTTTTCGTGAACTGTTTATTAAAACTGACAAGCCATTTTATAAAAGAAGCGAACATTCCACCGACGACGCTGTTTGTATAATGATGATAATGACATTTTTATTCGTCCGTCGACAAATACATCCCTTCGCAAAAAATATATCAACTGATTTCGATCCACTGCATTTTATATGGGAATCGGTTGATAGATTTTGCCATACGTAATTTTTATCCCATCATCATCATCATTTCAGCCACAAGACGTTCACTGCTGAACATAGGCCTCCCCCAGTGACTTCCACATCGGCCGGTTGGAATTTTTATTTTTATTTAAAAGAAGTATATTATGTCATGGTACAATAATGTAGTATAAAAACCGGCCAAGTGTGAGTCGGACCCGCGCACGAAGGGTTTTCTATAAAACGGCAAGAAATCACGTTTGTTGTATGGGAGCCCCCGTAAATATTTATTGTTTTATGTTTTTTAGTATTTGTTGTTATAGTGGCCACAGAAATACATCATCTGTAAAAATTCCAACTCTCTAGCTATCACGGTTCATGAGATATAGCCTGGTGACAGACGGACAGACAGACAGACGGACAGCGGAGCCTTAGTAGCCGAGAGGCAAGGAGCACGCCGGACTAAAAAGCCATCTCTGAGGTTCCGGGTTCGGTCGGATCAATGTCGAAAACGAACTTTTCTATAACATATATGTATATATATATTTCTATAACACCAGCACTTTAGCTTCTTACCTATGTATAGATGTTGTCCAATATATTTATTATTCTCTACCGGTCGACGAAAATATAAAAACTGAGCTATTGTATTTTTACCATTAGCCTTTGCCAATCAAAATCGCTGCAGATGTTAAATTTAGGCCCAGTAAAGACAGAAAGCCTCTAGTCACGTTCCTCACAAATAGGTTCCCACCGCACGCACGCACGTGCCTAATATTTTGGCGCCAAAGCCAGCAATATGGCGTCACGTATGTTTTTCTCATTTTCGCTTTGTTTTTAGAAGGTTTCTCTTTAGTGTTTATCGACGTGCTGTTGACTGTACCTACAGTGCTAGTTCAGAAGCCCAATTGCCGTTGGTTAAAAGTAGTAGTATACTATGGTGGTGGTGGTATTTTCTAATTTCGAACCGGACTCATTGACGGATTCTACATTGAATTAGTAACCAATGGATTCTAACAACCCTGACCGGAAACGGCTACTTATAGTCCGAGCCTAATAATATAAGGGCTTCATCGACTCTATTTAATTTTTATAAGTTGTTAAATATAAGACCACCCAAAACCACCTCCAAAACATTTTTTAAACATAGTAAACATAAGACAATTTAGTCCAAATAATAATTTCAATATGCATTTTAGGTATTTAGTTGCTTTTACCCTGTATGCTCGGAAAAAAAGATAACAATTGACCTGCGCAAACATTTGTGCGCGACCCGAGCTTACTGGCACTCGCAAGCTCGGGTCGATACAGTAAAACAAACACAATACATACATATACAACTTGTTTAAAACTACAAAAATGCAAAACCTAATACAAGAAAAAATTTCAGGATCTTCAAAAATATATTATAAATACTAGCATAATTTAATTATATGAATGGGGCAAATAATTCCCATAAACCTACGCAGGGTCCCTGTATCAGTAGGTGCTAGATGCAAATGCCGACCTGCAGGGTCAGCTGGATAGGTACAAAATGCATGCGTCTACGTCGGATTTGCGCTGGCCGCTGGCTGACCGCTGACAGTGTTCATTTCAACGAATTTTAGTTTAGCTAATGAGGGTTATCGCGTGTGGTCTTCGAATAAAACGTCAGTTTGTGGGTGGCTACGTACGCGGGTTTATTAAAATTACGTCTTATTGTGAATATTTTTCGAGACTGAGATTTAGTGATATTTTTGTATTTAAGTGCTCGGAAGGGTTCATATATTATATACTGAAATACTGAATAAATAATTATTATTCAGCAGGACCCCACTCAACAGTGTCGCCAGCTGGTGAGCACAATAACGGTAGCCCTCATTGTTCAAATCGGAACGCGACCTAGAACGCGCTTCTCTTTAGTACGTAGCCATTTTAAAAAGTAAATTGTCAAAATATCTGTCAAACAATTCGTGTGAGTTTCACTTTTTGTTGGTCAAAGAAAATTATTAATTTTTTATCAAAATGCCTGCTGGAACGTCTACCACGGATCCTTTGAGAGAAAAGGCATTTCAGGATTACCGGAAGAAACTAATGGAGCACAAAGAAGTGGAATCGCGACTCAAAGATAGTAAGTATTCGTTCTGTGAATTTGGTCGTCGAATATGCCGAATCATCGCTACTATTTTTGCAGTTTTTGGTTAAATTAATGTGTACTGCTCAATATTTTAACTGTTATCTGACTATAGTAGCATTAACAACCATATTTTCATAAAAATATTAGTTCCAAAAGGTTATAATTCACGTTAATCCATTGGTGACAAAGGAGGCTAGAACAGTGAATCTAATTTTGGTTTTCAGTGCGGGAGCAGTTGAAAGACCTCACAAAACAATACGATAAAAGTGAAAATGACCTTAAAGCTCTACAGAGTGTTGGTCAAATCGTTGGAGAGGTGCTGAAGCAGCTCACAGAAGAGAAATGTAAGTATTTTCCAATCATAATCAGTCCACGGCAAATCCTCTCACAATCTATATCTATATAATCTTATTACAGTTATTGTCTGTTAGTTTATTCCAAACTTTCTTAAAACAATTGCAATGTAATGTTAAAGTTGCGCATGCAATCAATTTAACAGACAAAATTGCCTAACCTACTCTCCTAAACCTTTTAAACAATTTCATTCTATATCAACTACCAACTTAAGTTTTTTTTCTCTATTTTGGTCAAATATATAAAAACTTGACAATAATTCTTTTTATCTGCCAAACTGCGGAGCAGTTTGTTGGCAGTAGTTCTTGTCTACAATTTTTTGTTCTATCATTTAAGTATTTTAGTTACATCTTATAACACTAATATTAATAATACATAGTAAGTAAGTGCAAATAGCTCCAAAACTCACTCACTCACACACATCGATCCTCAAAACCCAACTGAGCTCACATTCATAGACAAATAGGTAAGTACACTACATACTCAGTTTCTGATTTGTCTAACTCTTAAGCATAAATAAATAATAAAAAAAGTACTGAGTCGGGGATGCCGAATACTGCCAATACGAGGCAAGATGATGTCAATTGTCACTGTTGCTGTAGAATGTAAAAACGTAATGTTTAAATCCTGTTCGTCAATGCTTTGTCTTCATTTCTATAGTTATCAGTTCGCGCGGTTTCAATCAACTTTATACGAGTTGTCGTATAAAGTTGATTAAAAACCGCGCGAACCTAGTGTTCATACTGTATAGATATATGTATACAGGGTGTCCCAAAATTAGCACGTCACAGTGACACCGGAGATAGATGTGCCTAAGACGCATCGAACAAGCCTAACATGTCCATAGAAAAGTTTTATCAGTTTTGTGTATGACCAATTTTAGTATTTTTAAAAAAATCACCAATTTTTCATAAAGTTTGTATCAGAGTTTTTTAATAAAGCTCTTTATTTTTATTTTTTTGTAAACCTACGTCTCGGGCAATCTTTGTTTATGATGAAACAATCATTATCCAGTCGATAAATAGTGTGAAATAACGACAATCATTAGTCAATCTCAAATTAATTTTTACCCAAAGAAAATAGTTTCGACTTTTTTAAAATTGCGATATAAGTGTTATACCATTTTGGAATTGCCATAGCATTGGGAAGTTTTTAATGGTTTTTGTTCATTATGTTTGATATACATTTTTTTCACGGTTGCTGCTCAAAGTCGAAACTATTTTCTTTGGGTAAAAATTAAATTGAGATTGACTATCGATTGTCGTTATTTCACACTATTTATCGACTGGATAATGATTGTTTCATCATAAACAACTATTGCCTGAGGCGTAGGCTTCCAAAAAAAGAAAATAAAGACTTTTATAAAAAAACTCTGATACAAGCTTTATGAAAAATTGGTGATTTTTAAAAAATACTAAAATTATTCATACTCAAATCCGATAAAACTTTTCTATGGACATGTTAGGCTTGTTCGATGCGTCCTATGCACATCTATCTCCGGTGTCACTGTGACGTGCTAATTTTGGGACACCCTGTATACTGTGCTAATAGTGCTTGCAGGATTATAGATGTTCATAATACAGAAATAAATAATAATAAATTGTTTCATAAATCAAACCAATTATCTAGCCCCAAACTAAGCAAAGCTTGTACTATGGCAACTAGATAACGGATAAACATACTTAAGTAGGTTTATAAACATCCATGATTTAGGTACAAATGCTAGTGCTCATCACACTTACATTTGCCCCTTACGGAATCGAACCCGCAACCGCGAGGCTTTGTAGTTCGGAGCGTGAACCACTACACCAGACGGTCGTCAAGTCAAAATGTCCTGTTCCAAATATTATATGTTTGTTTTCTTTCTTTTTTTTATTTCATGTATCCTTGCTTTTCTTATGTTTATTCTCGCAAATAAAATAAAAAAAAATGACTTGCTCCAGTTATTGTGAAAGCAACCAACGGGCCCCGCTACGTGGTTGGCTGCCGTCGTCAACTGGACAAGAACAAGCTAAAAGGAGGCACGAGAGTGGCGCTTGACATGACCACACTGACCATCATGCGGCATTTGCCGAGAGAGGTATGTAAATTGATTATAACAAGCAGCAATTGAACTAACTAATCATGTATAAATTGTTGACCCCTTGCAAAACGTTACAACTTAAATTTTATTGTAACATGTTCTCACCATCCATTAAATCAATAATTTCACGTATTCATTGAAAGAACCGATTGATTGACCTAAACCTTTGTGAAGGTTTGATTCAAACCACATTATTATTAGTCATAACAATTATTCTGGTTTCATGTGTTTTCTACTAATAGTAAAGCCTTTTATTCGGACGAGACAATATCTCTTTGTTATACATAAACAACTATTTTATTCCATCTCTGTATGTCCGTTTGCCAGATGGCAAAGGCCTCCTCCAATTTTCTCCATTTTGACCTTCCTATGGCCGCTCTACCCGATGTAATTTCTATGACTTGTCTGCTTACTCAATAGGAGTAGTGGTCATAAATGAATGTTATTATAAATTATGTGCCTTTATCACCAAGCATCAACATGTACACACCAGCCCTGCATATAAACAAAACGGTATGAATCTTTTGCCCAGGTCGATCCTCTAGTGTACAACATGAGCCACGAAGATCCCGGAGATGTGACATACGCTGCGATCGGAGGTCTTCAGGAACAAATCCGACAGCTAAGAGAGGTGAGTCTTTAATAATAGTGTAGTCAAAGTCACCTAAAGCCCGGTTCCTCCGTTCGCAAAACCATCCGAGAAACGGTTGGTTTTGCTAACAGATGGTAGGAATTGTCAACTTGACATACTCAAAAGCGTTCCTATATATGACGCTTGGTCAAATTTTATAGGAACGACTATAACGGCTTATTACTTTTGACACCAATACTTTTACGTAGTAAAATACTTACTCTGTGCCAATACGATCAGTTGCTGATGTACACATAAGCATAGTACAATATAGGAACCTGGTGTAAATGAATTTACCTCATTAAGCACTGCTAAGATAACTATTATTAATAATTACAGGTGTCCCGTAAATAATAAATAAAGTAAAAGCAAAATAACTAACACATTTACTTACATAAAACTGTTTTGAACAGTTGGAAAATTATTTTTATGATAAAATTTGAAGATTTTATTTAGGAAAAAAGATGCTGCTGCTGTATTTAAGAATTGCAAAATATTTCGAATTGTAAAAACATGCTTTCTTGTGGTTTTAAAACTTAAATTTTTAATTCTGCTATGGGAAATCTTCTTATGAATGAGTGACAGTTTTAACTCAACTATTATTTTTTTTGTGATTGTTCTTGAAAGTCGTGATTCATTGTAAAAATTCAAACTTTCCCCAGGTCATTGAACTACCCCTGATGAACCCTGAGCTCTTCGTCCGAGTGGGCATCACCCCGCCCAAGGGTTGCCTGCTGTACGGCCCACCTGGAACCGGCAAGACCCTGCTGGCCAGGGCTGTCGCTTCACAGTTAGACGCAAACTTCTTGAAGGTAATGTATTGTGTCTTGATTCTTACTTCTAAATCTAGAGATGTTTTTGTGGCCACTATGCCCAAGGGTTGCCTACAGTAATTTTATTTTATTTTATTTTATTTTATTAAGAAAACCAACTGCGTTATATACATTTTTCTTATCTAGTACTTATAACTATGAATACAGCTAATTACAGGTTTCCCTTAATTTTACTAATCGTATAGGACGTGACACATAACAATGTAATATATAAATACATATATAAATCTATATATCTATATACACATACTTACAAATATACATAAACCTACATACTAACATATACATAAACATATATACATAATACGTACACATATTCAACTTATACTTGACATTTTTTTTTTGACAATACATATTCTTATTTTTAATTAATTTAAAAAAAAAAAAAACTAAATTTTGATCTTAATTTTTCACTTTAATTTTAGTTTACTTATCCTTCTTTATTATTGAGTATTTGCATCGCTTTTTGTTTAACAATACTTTTGCTGTGAGTGAACATGTCAATTTCCTGGAAATTGACATTATAAGTGTTTAGCAAACGAGAGGTAGGTGCGTTACGCGCATAGTTAGTAATCGCCTTGGGAACTATGAACAATGACGGGTGCCGCCGACGGCTGCGCTGGGTTGGTGCGTTATACCTTATGCCTTCGACTAGTTCGGGACAGCACACATTACTCCTCACGATGTCGTATAACAAACACAAATCCAATAACTTCCGCCTGTCGTCGAGTGGGGTTAGACCGTATTGTTTGCAACTTTCCTTGTATGTTCTTGCCTCTGGCTTCGGAAATCGGTACTTTAAATGACGGATCAGAATTTTTTGCAGACGCTCCAGGTGGTCTATGTAAACAGCGTATTGCGGATTCCATATGGGACTAGCGTATTCAATGACGCTACGAACATAGGCGAAGTATATCGTTTTAATTGTGTTGACATTCTTAAAAGGCTTGCAGGTTCTTATTACAAAACCAAGATTTCTATATCCTTTTTCCACTATCATACCTATATGATCTCTGAGGAGCATTTTGTCATCAAAATGCACACCCAGATCTCTAACCAGAGATGCTCTGTGGATAGGAATGCCGTCAATGGTATAAGAGTAAATTATGGGTTTGGGTTTACGGGTAAAAGTGATACATTCACACTTACTTATATTCCGATAGTCTATTCAGATCCGATTGTATCATATGACAGTCATGTTCATCATCTATTTTCATAAATATCTTCTTGTCATCCGCATACATTAAATGTCGCGCTGCTTTGAAGCAAGATCCAATGTCTGCCACGTACACATTATAGAATAACGGCCCCAAATGAGACCCTTGTGGTATTCCCGTGGGTATACTAATAAAATCTGATTTATAACCCCCCACAACAACAGCCTGAGAGCGATTGTTTAAGTAGGATTTAATCCATCTGAGCAGATCGCCGTGTATTCCTATCCCGTATAATTTATGGATTAGAATGTCGTGATCCACTCGGTCGAAAGCTTTTTCGAAGTCCGTGTAGATCACGTCAATCTGTCCACCCCTTTCCATATTAGGTAAAACATAGTTCGAAAAGCATGCTAAATTGGTGATTGTGGAGCGGCGCCTGAGAAAGCCGTGCTGATTATCCGGCAGTTCCTTACATATGACAGGGTATATACCATCAAAAACAATTTTCTCAAAAATTTTACCAACTGTATTTAATATCGAAATTCCCCTATAGTTCTCAATTTTTGATTTAGTCCCTTTTTTATGTATTGGCACGATATGTGCCTTCTTCCAAATGTCAGGAAATATGCCATTTCTCAGAGAGGTGTTAAATATGAGGGCCAACGGGAGACTGAGCGTTTCAGCACAGTTCCGCCAGAATACCGGTGGTATACCATCACAACCCGCCCCTTTATATGGATCTAGCAGTTTCAAATGTTTTTCGATAGTAGTCACAGATATAGCTATCATAGATATGTCATCATTGGGTACGCTCTGGTAATTTGTATCGATAGGATCCTGAGATGGCACTCCAAAAACACTTTTAAAGAAGTCATTAAAGGCATTGCATATATCTACACCCTCTGAAAATTTTCTGTCACGGTACGTAAGCATTTTAGGATAACTTGATCCACCTCTTATTGATTTGATGTACGTCCAGACCGCCTTTGGCCTCCGTACAATAGATTCCTCAGCCAACTTTGTGTACTCTGCGAAACATTCCTTTTGAACGCGTTGTTGTCGTAGACGTAATAAGGAGAATTCATCGTAATCTAATAAGTTACCAAATTTTTTCCAGCTCTTATGTGCCTTATATTTTTCTTTTATAATTTTTATTAACGCCCGACTATACCAAACAGGATATTTGCGATTGCCTTGCACTTTCTTGTATGGAACATGTTGTTCAATCGTTTTATTTATTATGTTATAAAAAATATCTATTGCCTCTTCGATTGTACAAGATTCTAGAGTAGACTGCCAGTTTATGTTATAAAATGTTTCATTTATTACGCCATAGTCACATTTATTATAGTTTCGTTTAGGCGTTGTGGCCTCTATCAACGGAGACACTGTAAGATCGAAAACGTTCATCAAAAGAGCTGGATGAGCTCGATCAGGTTTAATTAGAGGTGAGTCGCAGTTATTGACGTCTATTGGAAGATTTGAAAAGGCTAAATCTAAGGTATTTCCGGCGTAGTTCCTTATGGTATTATACTGTTTCAATCCAAAAAAACTTAATTCATCGGTTAGCTTTACTGCTGCTTTTTGTACTTCAGTGTTGCCGGTGTTATTATGCGTAGGGCCAATCTCATTCCACGATATGCACGGTAAATTAAAGTCTCCGATTAACAAGAAATTATTCTGTAAATTAGAACTATCCATTAAGTTTTAACAACGCCTAATACGCAATCCACATCGCATGGGATGCGATTCGATTCCGGTGGTATGTAAACTACGCTCAAATACAAGTCAACAGATGCCCTGAGCGCACGAGCCGGCACACACACCGTCAACATTTCCAGCTGCGCGGGCTGATCGTAAACACTGCACCGTGACGCTCCCAGCTCGCTACGTATCAAAATCATAACGCCACCACCATACTTTTTATTGCTCGTTATAAGGTCTCGATCATAACGGAAGATATGGTAACGACCATCACAAAATTCCCTGTCAAAAATCCCCGAGTGCAACCACGTTTCGGTAATCACAATTATATCATAATCACTGCATAAAATTTTTTGTTTCATGTCTAAACATTTCGTACGTAATCCACGTACATTTTGGTAGAAAATATTTAAGTCACAATTTTTTTGGGTATCGTATTTTATATCTAAGATTTATAATTAGTGCATCTTTAAAACGTATATATTTTTTTAGTTGGTATTAGATGGGAATGTAAGTAAAGCCTTATGTATTGACTATTTGGCTGTACGGTAGTTAATTTGGTGAAAACAAAGGAACATAAAAACGTAATTACTAATGAATTATTAAATATTTGTAAAGTATAACGCGGATAGCTTTGGTTTTGTAAGAAACACAGTTTATAGGAATAATCATTGATCATAACGTTCACGAGAATTGTACCATTTTTATAATTATAATTTTTTACATAAAAACAGATAACAATATGCATTGTTACATTTTCGTACATAAAAACAGATAACAATATGCATTGTTTTTTATTATGACGTAATCTTTTTTAAACCCAAAATACAGATCTACAAAATAAGTGTTAAGTACTTTTATTTTATAGCGATGCTTTTCGTATACATACAATATACAAAATAATAATATGCTTTTTTTTTTTGTTATTTGATTTTCCAGACCAAAATTTAGATTCACTAAAAGACTGCTATGTATTCTCATTGCATAGCGATACTTTATATTTACACACAATATACGAAAAAAATTAATATAAGAAATAATACTATGATTTATATTATTATCGCTTGGTTCACAAATTAAATGAATACAGCCAGCAGTAACAAATTGACGCACATATAATGAGCGTGTAGCCAGTAATACATCAACCGGTCTGTACTTGTTGGTAACCATAGATGAATAAATGTTAATAGAAGTGACAAACAATAAAACATAATTAATTAATATAATAGCAAAATTTAAAACTGTTTCAGAGTTGCTACAGATCTTATCTATAATGAAATATAATAATATGAACCTCTTTATAGTCCACTCAGTAGTTATTTCACCAAACCAGTTTTCTTCGTGAGATCTTCCTCTTCTAGTATTTGAATAGCGGAACTGGTGTCGTTTTGTCGCATGAATATTCGGCCGTTTTTTGTCCAGACATACTGGTACTCCTTCTTCTTAGCTACCTCTCTACATTTTTTAAGCAGTTGCTTGTTATGGGGTGTTAGGTGGTTGTTAATGTAAATTGGCTTAGCGTCTCCCGCGATGCTAATATCCTTAGTAGTCAGACGCTTTTTACGCCCAAGAGATATCATGTTGTCTTTCAATAGCCTGGTCCTTAATTTAGCGATAATTACTCTCGGACGTCCTTGAGACTTTACTTTCGGAGATACTCTATTTACATGTAAAATGTCACCTGGTATAATGCTAACTCCAATATATTCACAAATTTTCAAAATGCATTCGCTTAGGTTCTCATTATTGCTTTCAGGTATACCGACCACTTCGATGTTCAATTGTCTGTCTCTCTGTTCGTTTGAGTTAATAAGTGATGTGATGTTCTTATTTTGCTCTTTTAAGATTTTTATTTCTGCTTCTAGCTTATCAATTTTTTTAGTCTCTTTAGAAAGGACGTCTATCTTCTTCCTCTGATCATCATGTAAGTCAGATGAGAATTGTGCTGATTGTTGAAGCTCCGTTATATCCTTTGTCATTTTGGTCTGCTGCTTATCCAACTTTGCAATGCTTGACTTGAATTCGCTGTATTCTTTCCGAATGTTTTTCACCTCTGTTCTTAATTCTGTGGCGTCTTCCTTTAGTTTGGATAGATCATCTTTAATCACACTGTTGAGAGTTTCATTAATCTGAGCCAGACTGTTATTAACTTCAATTTTCCAGCTGTCCATTCTTGTCAGAATATTTTGCGTGAATGAGTTGAATGACTCCGTAAGGTCAAAGTCGTTCATCCGCTTGCGAACTGAGATGTTCGACAAGTCCGGGTCAGAATCATAGCACTTCTTTGAAGGCGATAAGCGTTGCATTTTGGCTATAGAAGTCACTTCTAAACTTCAATAGGTCTATGATGGTGTTGGTGCCGTAAGAAGCGAGCTGTCCCGAGCTTTAGCGAACTTGACCGACGGATACACAATTCTCACTCAGTACGGGTTTAAAAGATAACAAGCGCACAATAACCGGCAACTTAAACCGAGCTCGACTACGTAGGCCTAAGGTCAAAATTTGATTGCCAAGAATTTAATAAAAAAATTACAATATTTATAATTTTGTGACACGTCCGTCAGCGAGAGTGCCGCGCGCGTCTGTATGCACTGTCACTATCACTGTAATGGTAAGACCCTGCTAGCCAGGGCTGTCGCTTCGCAGTTAGACGCTATCTTCTTAAAGGTAATCTGTCTTGATTCGTACTTCTAAATCTAGAGATGTTTTGGTGGTCACTATGCCCAAGGGTTGCCTACTGTACCGGCAAGACCCTGCTGGCCAGGGCTGCCGCCTCGCAGTTAAACGCTAACTTTTTAAAGGTACTCTGTCTAGAATCTTACTTCTAATCTAGTGATGTTTGTGGTGTTGTGCCTTGATTCTTACTTCTAAATTTAGAGATGTTTTTTTGTGATCACTATGCCCAAGGGTTGCCTACTGGGCTAAACTCTGCTGGCCAAGGCTATCACTATAACTTGAAGCTGATGTTAATTATAGTAATTGTAAAATTAATTTTTGTGTTCATCTATTTAGCACAAAAAAAAACTTAAAAACTAATTGACGAGACTAACGAAACATGTTAGCGCCATCTGAAATTTACCTTGAAATTGAAATTGAATTGTTGCCCATTGCCCAAAGCCCAAAATTGTCTCCAAGCAGAGATAGGGAAAAAAAATTGGGACATTTAAAAGCGCTTAGTTTAAGCTTATTTACATAAATAAATTGGTTTCATTGGTTGATCTTGTCTTAAATCTACCGTACAGTATTTTATAATGCACCCCCTACCCTCTTGCCTCGCAGGTGGTGTCGTCGGCCATAGTGGACAAGTACATCGGCGAATCTGCGCGCCTCATCCGCGAGATGTTCAACTACGCGCGCGACCACCAGCCCTGCATCATCTTCATGGACGAGATTGACGCCATTGGTACGTGTACTATACCCCCATAGTGTAGGTGTGTCGGATACAGTGGACAAGTAACATCCGCGATGTTCAACTACGCGCGCGACCACCAGCCCTGCATCATCTTCATGGACGAGATCGACGCCATCGGTACGTGTACTATACCCCCATAGTGTAGGTGTGTCGGATACAGTGGACAAGTAACATCCGCGATGTTCAACTACGCGCGCGACCACCGGCCCTGCATCATCTTCATGGACGAGATCGACGCCATCGGTACGTGTACTATACCCCCATAGTGTAGGTGTGTCGGAGACAGTGGACAAGTAACATCCGCGATGTTCAACTACGCGCGCGACCACCGGCCCTGCATCATCTTCATGGACGAGATCGACGCCATCGGTACGTGTACTATACCCCCATAGTGTAGGTGTGTCGGATACAGTGGACAAGTAACATCCGCGATGTTCAACTACGCGCGCGACCACCGGCCCTGCATCATCTTCATGGACGAGATCGACGCCATCGGTACGTGTACTATACCCCCATAGTGTAGGTGTGTCGGATACAGTGGACAAGTAACATCCGCGATGTTCAACTACGCGCGCGACCACCGGCCCTGCATCATCTTCATGGACGAGATCGACGCCATCGGTACGTGTACTATACCCCCATAGTGTAGGTGTGTCGGATACAGTGGACAAGTAACATCCGCGATGTTCAACTACGCGCGCGAACACCGGCCCTGCATCATCTTCATGGACGAGATCGACGCCATCGGTACGTGTACTATACCCCCATAGTGTAGGTGTGTCGGATACAGTGGACAAGTAACATCCGCGATGTTCAACTACGCGCGCGACCACCGGCCCTGCATCATCTTCATGGACGAGATCGACGCCATCGGTACGTGTACTATACCCCCATAGTGTAGGTGTGTCGGATACAGTGGACAAGTAACATCCGCGATGTTCAACTACGCGCGCGACCACCGGCCCTGCATCATCTTCATGGACGAGATCGACGCCATCGGTACGTGTACTATACCCCCATAGTGTAGGTGTGTCGGATACAGTGGACAAGTAACATCCGCGATGTTCAACTACGCGCGCGACCACCGGCCCTGCATCATCTTCATGGACGAGATCGACGCCATCGGTACGTGTACTATACCCCCATAGTGTAGGTGTGTCGGATACAGTGGACAAGTAACATCCGCGATGTTCAACTACGCGCGCGACCACCGGCCCTGCATCATCTTCATGGACGAGATCGACGCCATCGGTACGTTTACAACTCTAGGACCCCATCGTTTGATTTTGTGATTGATTTTCCTATAGGATGTTTATTAAAACACTGACACTTTCACTCACAATATTTATTGAGTAAATTGAAACCCAATATAACACAACAATCGCATTTTTACTATATTTTTAGAATTTTGTAGACCGCGTTTGATCGTCGTGCAAAACAGGAAGAACGGCAGTGGTGACATCTATAGTATTAAATTTAGTTCGAATACTAAACACCTATATCCCATCATATTTTGAACTTAAGGCCTTAACACCACCCAAGTGCCTAAAATCTCGAATATTAAAATCAAATTGTCAGAATACCTGTTTTAATACAGGATTTAATAAACATCTTGAATTGAATAATTTTGATTTTCCGTTAAGTCCCTTGGATTAAAACATGCACAAAAAAGTGTCTATTTTTTCATAAATTGCAAATGTTATCTTAAACGGCACAAGCTATTTCATTACTGTTTTCACACAAAACAAGATTTTAGAAATATTCATGTTTTGAATTGAGAGTTTTATTTGAAAATTCTCGTTAAAGGCAATAATGTCATAACAAACATGTTTATCTGATTTTTAGAGGTCATCCGCACGCGCGAAATTGTATAGGCGCGACGCGTCAAGGTCATTCAAGCGTGTTAAGGCCTTAATGCCCTTGAAAGTTTGAAAACCTATAAAAATTAAGTATTTTAAAGTGTCGACAAACCAATTTGTAAAAGATTTCTTTTACGAATTAACCACAAGATTGACAGACGACGTAAAGGTTGCAGGAAGCTGCTGGATGCAGACCGCGTGGCAATATAGAAGTTACTAGGGGAAGCCTGTTCAGCAGTGAAAGTTCTATGGCTGAAATTTACCTTTAAAGATATCTTTTACACATGTTATTCATATTACTCTAAATTGTAATGTTTACTGATGTGTTGCTGGTGAATCTGTTCCAATAAATAAATGATGATGAATAAACCCGAACCGTAAATAAAATCTTGAACCTAATACATTATTAACCTAATTCCAGGTGGCAGACGTTTCTCCGAAGGCACAAGCGCCGACAGAGAGATCCAACGTACCCTCATGGAACTGCTCAACCAGATGGACGGCTTCGATTCCCTGGGACAGGTCAAGATCATCATGGCTACCAATCGTCCAGACACGCTAGACCCTGCGCTGCTTCGGCCAGGCAGGCTCGACAGGAAGATCGAGATACCGCTGCCCAACGAGCAGGCTAGGTGAGTGTATAGAGACACACGCCTATGGAGAGACTTACCCTGTATTGAGAGACGGACTTACCCTGTATAGAGACAGACGTACCCTGTATAGACATACACACCCTGTATTCACACACACACACATTCTGTATAGAGACATACATCCTGTTTGGAAACACATACACACATACTAGGCCAAGTGAAGATCATAATGGCCACCAACCGGCCCGACACATTGGACCCTGCGCTGCTTTGGCCAGGTAGGCTGGACAGGAAGATCGAGATACCGCTGCCCAATGAGCAGGCTAGGTGAGTTCTGTTAGCGATCCTGGAGACACACACCCTGTATAGACACTCGCTGAATAGAGATCGACTCACATCCTGTATACGGACTCAGACACCCTGTATAGAGATACACACCCTGTAATGATACAAAAACACAACCCGTATAGATACATATACAAACCCGTAAGAAACACAGGGTTGCATGATTTTTTTAAATAAATATCACTGATACCCGTGACGCGTCCCGCGCACTCCAGGGTGTGCTTACGTCAAAATAGCCCGGTAGCGTCCAGCGCACCCGTTAGTGTGCCTACGCGGGCATGACTTTTAAAGCCGTGTCTATGGCGGTAACTCGTTATTTTTTACCGTTCTATGAATATTAACGGCCAGTCTAGTTATCAACAGGTCAGTATAGACCCGAAAAAAAGAAACTGGGTAAAGCCAACACTCAAAAATTAATTAAAAATCGAGAGTGAGTTGCAATTTTTTGTAAGGTCGGCCATTTTGCTTTCATTGTTTGTAAACAAAAAGTTTTGTGTCGTTTTATGCATCGAGGACGTAAAAACTGAGTAATAATTGTAACCCATATTAGTGGAAATTTAACGTACAATACGTTTTTCATATTAGTTTTTGTCATTTTACAAAATATTTAATGAAAAAGTTTTAGAACTTTCACTCGCCCTAATTTTTGTGAGTGTATTTCGTTTTGCTAAAGCGATAAATATAGTTAAATTTGTCCGTGTGGCTATCAAATTTAAATAACTTTGTAGGATATTTATCCAGGAATACAATTTAGTTATCAGATTTAGAGGTAATCGTGAATTTTTTGTGCTATCGTGTTTCAAAGCCGATCATTGCCGCCATTTGTCCTAGACGTTTGATACCAGCTGTTAGTGGCGGGTCAGCGGGGCGGCCGTTTTTTTTTGTGCGCGTAATTAATTGTGGTTTGTTATCAATTGTAAGTGATTTGAAGAAAACAAATGAGTGAAATAGAAAGCTAAAGTGTTAGTGAATTATGTTGTGGCTAGAAATCATAAACAACTTCTTGGATTTCATCATATTTATTGAGGTTAGTGTTAGGTATCAATCAAAAAAAAAAACGCGACCTTAATTATTTTATTTATTTTTCTAGGAAAATAAAAACTTCTTTAATAAGTATTTACTGCTTAGCCTATTTCCTCCTCTTTCTAAAAATATATAATACATATATATTTTCTATAGAAAAACCACTCAAATAAAGGATTAAAACTTAGTAATCCTAAAAATCTAGATTTTCTAGAAAGCTTGAAACGCGAGCGGGGGTCGGGGTGGGGCCAGGTTGATCATGACACGGGTTAAATCAAGCATTCGACATTTCGTGGTAACTGTTACCACGTGTAGGATCTTTTTTTCTACCAAAATTCATCTTTTCTTCACATTACAAAGTTATGTAAGTTACACAAATAGACAGATACAGATATTGTAAATATTTGTTTTTAGCAATTCCATGCAAGGTTTAATTGAAGATATATAACACTTGAAAAAACCCACCCTCGAACCCTCGTCCTATTGCGATGGGACGTGGGTTCGAGTCCCACCTGAGGTTGATGTTTTTTTTTTCAAGTGTTATTTATCTTCAGATACAGATATCCTTATATAAATAAACAAAAACAAAATTTTGAACTGAACTGACATACATCAAATGGTTTCTTTCCGGTCTATGTGACATTTTCCTGTTAGGCGGTGTTGCCGGGACCTATACATCAATTCTACATAAACAAAAATGTTTTCCGCAAGAAAAACTAAGGCAATGATTGCAAAACTTAATTAAATTTAAAAAAAACGAAAAAATGAAATAAATCGTGATTTATTTTAAAAACTCTGATTATATTGAATAAATAACACCCTGAAGAGACACACCTTAAGAAAAAGGACACGGCCTTTATACTGTTCGGATAACGGGCGTAGTGGCACTGTGAAACTATCTGTATAATTAATAATACAGGGTTGCGAGTACTTGCGCAGATTCACCCTTTATAGAGATACACACAAAACCTGTATAAAGTCACACATCTTGTATAGAGAAAACTCGAGCCCTAGATTCTAGATACTCGGAGTTCACGACTACACGGCACGGTGTACCAAAAACCTTGTTCTATCCAAAAGGGGTTGATTCTCGCGCTAAACTGCAACATTTTTTACCATGGGACCAACATCGGAATTTCAAACAAAAACTTGTCCATAAATTCGATTTTGATGTTGGTCCAATAGAAAAAAATGTTGCGTCTAAGCGGAAGAATGGTGTTTCTGCCGCTCAAAAACAGTATATTTTTTCTATTCTTTTCTTCCTTCATCACCAGCCTATTTCAGTCCACTGCTGGACACAGGCCTCTCCAAAAGGAGGATTTTGCCATAATCGCCACGCTTGGCAGGCGGGTTGGCGATCGCAGTTTAGCCAATGGTGAAGAGGAGACGCTGCTGCCCGTCTTCTTGCGGCGGTTCCTTAAATACAGTTTCTTTTTTTTCTTCTTCCTTAAATACAGTTAATTTAAATTAGGACCTTGTACAAGTCGAATCCAAACTATTTATGTTGCATCTTATGAACAACCTATACATTTATCCCCCAGGCTAGAAATCCTCAAGATCCACGCTCAGCCGATCGCCAAGCACGGCGAGATGGACTACGAAGCGGTGGTCAAGCTCTCGGACACGTTCAACGGCGCCGATTTGAGGAATGTGTGCACCGAGGCCGGCCTGTTCGCGATCCGAGCTGAACGAGAATACATCGTGCAGGTAAGAGACACACCATGTATACTCGCCTTGTATGGAGACACACCCTGTAACCTTGATCATCCTGTATACTCATCCTGTATGGAGACACACTGTATACTCGCCCTGTATGGAGACACACACCCTGTATGGAGTCACACGCCCTGTATGGAGTCATACACCCTGTATGGCGGGAGACACATCCTGTATACTCACACTGTATGGTGGAGAAACATCCTGCCTACTCACCCTGTGTATTAGAGATATATAGAGGCCGGCCTGTTCGCGATCCGAGCTGAACGAGATTACATCGTGCAGGTAAGAGACACATCCTGTATACTCGCCTTGTATGGAGACACACCTGTAACCTTGATCACCCTGTATGGAGACACACCCTGTATACTCATCCTCTATGGAGACACCCTGTATTGAGACATACATCCTGTATGTTTTGTATTTGTTTTAGTCACAATCACACGCTGTACTGCGATATACACACACCCTATACCTATATGGTGTCACACTCACACCCTGTATTACGATATGCACACCTCCCGTATCTGACACACATCCTGTATTACACAACAAGTATAAAGACATTTTAAACTTTCATGTTGCATTTTTTAATTATAACACTAAATAAAAAGAGGTATGTTGCATCAATACCCGTGTTGTCTACAGTGTTATAAGTATAAAGAAAACCTTTATCACATACCAAGTATAGAGCGAGACGTACGCCCTGGTTAGAGACACACGCCAACAACAACAGGGCGTGTGTATCTAAACAGGGCACGTGTCTCTATGCCGTGTTTAGAGACAATCTCTTTATTACTAGATAGATACATTTAACCTGTCCTGGAAATTTTATGAATTAAAATAAAATAATCGTTTTTAATATCAAGGCCTACCTTAGAATATAACAAAAATAATAAAGGTTGGAATCTCTCAAATTTTAAAAAATATCATTGATTTTAAACTATAAATTTTATTTTTTTTATTACAGGAGGATCTAATGAAAGCGGTTCGCAAAGTAGCCGACAACAAGAAACTGGAAAGCAAGCTGGACTACAAGCCAGTCTAAACCAGCATTTAGTTTTACTATTAATTTAGGAATATACAGTCTGATAACTATTAGGAACACGTATTTTTAAACCTATTTTTTATTCATATGCAAATTTCTAGAAAGTTACAATAGAAGATTCTAGGAATTTCACATAAATTGGAAATGTCCTAATGAGTCTCTATTTCATTATCTTAAAATCATTTCTTTTTCTAATAGCTGGCAGACTGCACACTTCCAGTTTACAAATAAAAACATTGTATATGAAATTTTGATATGATTTGAAACTGGCAAGTGAATTATTATGTAATTAAAATAAAAAAGAAATTAACATTTCATTTGTTTATTTTTTGTCATCTATTTACACAATGTACACAGTTCTTGTAGTATTTTTTATAAATTTAATTTGTAAGTAAAAAAATGCGATAATAATTCGTACATACTTTAAACTTAACTAATAGAATAACAATAATACTTTTTGGTTTGCATTTTTTACACATTTACACATGACTACATTATTTACATTTACATGCAAGTCACTGGGGGAGGCCTATGTTTAGCAGGGGACGTCCTGTGGCTGAGATGATGATGATGACACATGACTAATTCCATAATATTCCTATTTAAACTTTGTTTCTACTGAAATCAACAACTGTGACTGTCTCTATATGAATCTCAAATTAAAATCACATAACAATTACACTTTCCCGTACTCAATTCAACCAATATACAGGATCATATTGAACAACTTTTGTTCTATCACTTTTTAAATTATGCATGTTTTTCTTTACTGTCTTTACAAATCTAATTGACTAGTTCGTTAATTTTGTATGGGAAGTCGATAAATTTTCATGCAAATTTGCAAAAGTGATAAAACAAAATTTGTTCACCATGATGTATAGAATATGTGGTTACAAGGTTGACCTTGATTTACGGGACACCCTGTATAAGTTGTTGTATTTGATCAGGAGGCCTACTACGAAAGCGTTTCGTTCTGTTTAAGTTGTATTTGATCAGGAGGCCTACTACGAAAGCGTTTCGTTCTGTTTAAGTTGTATTTGATCAGGAGGCCTACTACGAAAGCGTTTCGTTCTGTTTAAGTTGTATTTGATCAGGAGGCCTACTACGAAAGCGTTTCGTTCTGTTTAAGTTGTATTTGATCAGGAGGCCTACTACGAAAGCGTTTCGTTCGTTTGGACGTATTAACCTATCAATTTAAAATAACCATTTACTTGTATCAAAGTGTACGTTCGCGCAGCAAAAAGAATCGCCTTTTCAAGGATTGGATGATGCAGATAATTAGTGCCCTATATCGTGTAAATGTGCCCGAAATTTTATATTTGTGCCTCCAACAGCTTCAGATTAATTTAAGAAAAACAGATTCTGCTGCACGAACGTTCGCCCAGCAAATTTTTTTTTAATTGATGGGCCTAGCTGTATATTAAATATGCAAAAAGATAGCTTATATACGATCATAAATGTGCCGTGAAAGCCAGATTTGTGCCTGTTAAGATATCAGAGTTATTTAGTTTTTTGCTGGGCGAACGTTTTGGTAATTGCTGTATATCGGAAACGGTTGAACGCACATTCATGATTTTTTGTATACAGATTAGGTACATTTGTGCCTATTTGTGCCGGAATTTTCATTAACATGACTAGCATGGTTCAGATGCCATTCTTTTATTTCCAAAAAAACGGAAAAATGCTCTGACTCCCGAACGAACAAGACCAAGGACTTCGCGTTAGTGCCGACTGGTAACCATTGTATATTTACATGATCCTGTAAAGTTTCGCGGGCCTACTACATATCGTTTCCGATTTCTTAACGATTTTGTCTTTTTTTTGAGGTTATCTTGAGTGAAATTACTTAGAATACGAAAACACTAGTTTCCTGTGAGCTGTCTTATTACATGCTTCTACAATAATATGAGCGCTGTTTTAAGAATACGTATGCAAAAAATCATGTATGTATACCCATTACTTTAGACAATAACGATTAAAAACCATTCACAATATTTTTGGTAGATTATCCAACCAAATTGTAGTGAACATTAAAAAGCGGCCGCACGATACATCAAACTATCCTTCCGCACTTGATGGCGTTGTAACGAAATTTAAACAGTACAGTTGCGTACAGAATTGTTAAGTTGGAAAATAGTTTATAGGTATTTGGGACATGAAATAAAATGTGAATTGTTTTTTTGTACCTAATAATCCACTATAATTTGTAATTTATTATTTAAAATAAATTATATAATGAATGAATGAAATAAATAATAATAAAAAATAAATAAATATTGGACAACGTCACAATCATTGCTCTGATCTATGATAAGTAGCTTAGTAGTACTTGTGTTATAGAAAAAGAAACAAAGACGTTACCACAACACCCAGACCCGAGACAATATACAAAAGTTCGTTTCCTACATTGACCCGACCGGGGATCGAACCCGGAACCTCAGAGATGGCGACACCATATTAGTCCGGCGTGCTCGACTCTCGGCTACGGAGTTCGTCAAAAATTACCATTTATTTATACCTACGTAGCTTGATAGCTGCTGATTAAGCTGTTTGAAGCGATAACGAAGTACAAAATTTCTTGTCCATTAATATTATCCATTTTTTGTTAATATATATATCCTCCGACCGGTTTCGGTCACGGCGACTGCTTCAACTCCGTTGTTGAAAATCGGAGTCCATGTTCGGAAGCAGTCAGGTGCGCAGGAGATATTTAAGTGCATAAGTGTACGCGCAAACACAGATGCACTCTCTCGTCCTTACCCTTCTTGGTCCAGTGGAACGGAGAACAGCTACGACTGGAGAAGAGATGGATGCAGTGTCTGGCCGACGATTGCTCTTGACCTCTATCGTCGCCCTCGGCCTTCCACAATGCCTTGCTGTCAGCAACCTTGTAATCAGCGTGGGTTGCCTTCTGCACCAAGACAGACTTCGTGCTACTCATGCGGGAGGCATCCGCATCAGACCTCTCTGCCGAAACACAAAAGGTCCCCCTCGACCAGGTTCAGCCCGCGCGCCGACGCGGTTTACCGGGATGTGGCCGCTGCGAGCACTACAGCTACTTGGAGCCACTGGCGAGAGTTGCTGGCCGCCTGTACCTGTCGATGCACCACCCAATAGGGTCGGCTTGTACACCTAAACGGAAACATACGCCCCGCTACATCCCAAATTTTTTGTTATGTAATATTTAGAACACTTTTTGTTGTGTTTAGGAATTAAGTTAAATTTGCCTTTTTTATTTATTTGTAATGTTAATTTTATTGTACACGTTTTAATCATCTAAAAGGTACAAATAGCACCTAACCATTATTCATTGTTTATTATTGTATACAAAAAATATATCAATATAAAAATTACCAATATTGTTTTGTTATCTCCTTTTATCCAAATTGGTTGACTTACCAACTAAAAAAAACAAATATACTGTCAATGGCACATCAAGCTATCAAGCTTAATCAGCTATGTAGTTAGGTATAGATTTATGGTGCAAAATCATTCATTATAATCTCAAAAGGTCGACAATTTATTTTTAATAATAAATTACAAATTATAGTGTATTATTATGTACAAAAAAAAACAATTCACATTTTATTTCATGTCCCTAATATAAACTATTTTCCAACTTAATGATTCTGTACGCATCTGTACTATTTTTTCGTTACAACGCCATCAAGTGAGGAAGGATAGTTTGATGTATCGTGCGGCCGCTTTTTAATGTTCGCTACAATTTGGTCGGATAATCTACCAAAAATATTTCGAATAGTTTTTTATCGTTATTGTCTAAAGTAATGGGTATACATGCATGATTTTTTGCATACGTATTCTTAAAACAGCGCTCATATTATTGTAGAAGCATGTAATAAGCCAGCTCACAGGAAACTAGTGTTTTCGTATTCTAAGTAATTTCACTCAAGATAACCTCAAAAAAAAGACAAAATCGTTAAGAAATCGGAAATGATATGTAGTAGGCCCGCGAAACTTTACAGGATTATGTAAATATACAATGGCTACCAGTCGGAACTAACGCGAAGTCCTTGGTCTTGTTCGTTCGGGAGCCAGAGCATTTTTGCGTTTTTTAGGAAATAAAAGAATTGCATCTGAACCATGCTAGTCATGTTAATGAAAATTCCGGCACAAATAGGCACAAATGTACCGAATCTGTATACAAAAAATCATGAATGTGCGTTCAACCGTTTCCGATATACAGCAATCACCAAAACGTTCGCCCAGCAAAAAACTAAATAACTCTGATATCTTAAGAGGCACAAATCTGGCTTTCACGGCACATTTATGATCGTATATAAGCTATCTTTTTGCATATTTAATATACAGCTAGGCCCATCAATTAAAAAAAATTTTGCTGGGCGAACGTTCGTGCAGCAGAATCCGTTTTTCTTAAATTAATCTGAAGCTGTTGGAGGCACAAATATAAAATTTCGGGCACATTTACACGATATAGGGCACTAATTATCTGCATCATCCAATCCTTGAAAAGGCGATACTTTTTGCTGCGCGAACGTACACTGTATCAAACCTTTGTTAATTTATGAACAATAGGGATGCTGAAACCATTCATAAATAATTCTAAGGCATCATTAATCAAAATTAAATTTGAAATTTTGGTCCCTATCATGAGCTACATTATCATTTATTTGAAAAAACTGATTTTTGATTGCTTCAACCGCAATAAAAAGCAAGGCATTTCAGATGGGTAATCAGTGACGTCATAATCCTATATCGCCATACAAATTCTAAGGAAGAGATGCGTTTTGACAGCTCATAAAAAGTATGTCAATTGATTGCTGGTGTCTGCTAGCCTATTAAAAACTGACAGGTTTTCTACACGGCCAGTTTGAGTTGGTCATGTTTTGTCAAAGGATTGCTACAAGGAGATGGTAATTTTATTTTGTTGCGTCCGAACGAACGATACATACATTATAATCGCATTCAAAGAAGTTTGTTTATAAAAAATAGGACATAAAATTAAAACTACTTAATAAATCCGGGCAGAGTGCCATTCTTTCTTGCCTTAGCCACATTCTCATAGTAACATGAGAAGTCAACGTAACCTTTGATTTTCCGTTCCTTCTCAAACTGTCTAGCCGGGTAGATATCTGAAGACGATTCAACAGATCTATCTGACCTATTTGTGTCCACGATTGAATCATTTGTTTCAATCTCATTCCCCGAGGAATAATGTTCCGAATCCAACTCGTTCAGTAATGTTGTAGATTTTGATTGAACGATCGGATTGAACCTGACCGATGGATTTTTCTGTATCGGGTTATCTTCCACTGGAGGTAAGAAGTTGAAGTTCCTTATAAGAAGTGACATGTGTGTGTTCGCTTTAGGTGTCAGATTATTTTTAACGCAGTAGGAAACGAATTCTTCTTCGATTTCTTCTAGCACGGACTTACTGACGTCTTTGAAGTTGGTCTCTTTTCTGAAGTTTTCGACGATTATTTGGGCGAGCTGTTTGTTTGTCTGTTCGCTGCTGCCGCGGACTTCTTGTATGCGTTTGTAGACACCGGCACTGACTAGTACAAGAAATCTGCAAATAATATTTTATTCGTTTATTAAGGCCTTTTTTCAAAATGTACGGTAAAAGTTATGTAAAGTTAAAAATATGTAGAGGATAAGTGCTTGAAAATCGTGTCAAAAATCGTGTTTATCCTTCAGATAAGTAAAATTTAGCTTATTCAGAACTCTTAAACACGCTTTAAAGCTGAAATGGCAATGGGCCGGTCACATCTCGACATGCACAGACGCAAGGTGGACTACACAAACAACCAAGTCGAACGGCCCACTAGGAAAAAGAAAGATCGGACCGAAAAAGCGGTGGGTAGACGACATAGTAGAGGTCGCCAGCAGGAGCTGGTGGAGTCTGGGCGCGGAGAGGAAGAAGTGGAAAAAGTTGGAGGAGGAATTTTTTACCCAGAAGGGATCCATTGTAAAATAATCATAAATAAAAATTGCAAAATAACTGTAAATATGGAAAAATAAAGCTTTATTATTATTCTCAATATTTATTTTAACTCTTAAATTTAATTTTTTACAATATTTTATAAAGGAAAAAAAAAAAAAAACATTGTAAAAAATCTAAATTTAGTGTGGCGCCAGCAGCCGGAACAATGCTCAAAGCTACCGGCGGTTAGGGCTGCAGAGTGAGGAACCTCCTGACTATACGTGCCGTATCAAGGAGAACTGCCTTCTGTATCTGACCCTTGACCCAACTGCCTAGCGAGAGCTATTATTATTCAGAACTAATGCAGAATTTATCCGTATATTGTGACATACTATTTAGAATTTGTACGGTATGTACTAACATCGAAAACTCGAAAGGTACTCATACTTACTACACAAACTTTCATAGAAATCGATGTCAGCGGTCGTGGTTTAGTATGGGGATTTTTTTTGCAATCAAGATTTTTGCCTCATCGAAAAAGTAGCTATATTTAAGCAGGGAGCGCTCATTTATTGTTTATACACAGATCAGATTCCGAAAACATGAGATACGCGGATTATACAAATGTATCAGAAAACATGTATGTATTTTTTTTATGTACAAATTGCGACACCATTCATAAATAATTTTAAGACATCATTTATTAAATCTGACACCTTACTATAGGTCCGATAACCCGGTACATTATGATTTATTTCAAGAATCTCATTTTTGTTTGCTTCAAACCAACAAAAAGTTAGGCAGTCGAGTGCAGTAAACAATGACGTCAGAGCTTGCTATCGCTATACAAATTATAAGGCAGACGTGCGTTTTGACAGCACATAAAAAGTATGTCAATTGATTGGTGGTGTCAACTAGCCTACTAACGAACGTGCTTTTATTATGCATTTACCTGCAAGAGTCGTCGAGCGTGATCGGGCCGTGTATCTCTGGCGAAGCTACCACGGGCTCCGTGGCGGCGGCGCTGAGGCCCGGGAAGGCCTTGTGGAGTCCCTTCACTAGGTAGTTGCCGAGGCAGCGCGTGCCTGTCTGGTTGCCTAGGTACAGCGCTGGGGAGATTGGAAGATACGTTTATATGCCTATTCAGGGTTTGTAGTGATAATTTTCAAGGTAAATTTAAGATGATAATACGTTGATAATCGGTTGGATCATTGGATGGTTGTTGATAATATCACAGTTCATGAAATACAGCTTGGTGACAGACGGACAGCGGAGTCTTAGTAATAGGGTCCTCCCTTTGGGTATGAAACCCTAAAAAATATTGCCATCTTTTTATGGTTCCGTACCCAAAGGGTAAGACGGGACCCTTTTACTAAGGCTCCGCTGTCCGTCTGTCACCAGGCTGTATCTCATGAACCGTGATAGAGTTGAAATTTTCACAAATGATGTATTTCTGTTGCCGCTATAACAAACTAATACTATAAAACGGAATACAATAAATATTTAAGAGGGCTCCCATCCCATACAACAAACGTGACGTTTTTGCCGTTTTTTTTAGATAATGGTACGGAACCCTGCGTGCGCGAGTCCGACTCGCACTTGGCTGGTTTTTTTAAATTAAATACAAACTTAAGAAATATTGGCCACACTCGTCACAGATTGACAACATAGCTTAAAGCTTTGCTAAACGTTTCTTTGCATGCATATTTGCATTCATACATAAAAAGTGTTCACGCTGATGCGACTTCATCCACGTCTATATTAATCTATGCTACGCATAGGTATAGCTCTGGGGGGTATGGAAGATATGTTTACAGGCCTATTAGATAATCCGTCTGGTTGCCTAGTTATAGCACTGAAGAAAATTTTATTTTATTTTATTTTATTTGTGAGATATGTTAACAAGCTTATTACAAAAAATGTCTAGCTGCCTAGGTTTAGCGCTGGCCCGATCAAATTCCTCGTCTTACTCTAATCAATAATAAACATACATTGGTTCTAATAATAAATTAGTGCGTCTTTTTATCCAGTTTATAAAGTGGCCTGAAGCCACGTGCTGTCAATATCTATATATTACATTTTCTTTTTTCAATCTTAAATAAAAATTTTTGAATGACATCCTTTTATATTCGTAAAAATATAAATTAATTGATAGGATCATATATCTGTTACACTGATATACTAACCATTTCTTAGCTTATTGACATCCAATCCCAACTGCGACAACCTCAACAACTCATCTTCGTTATTCAAGCTGTGATCAACCGTTAGCTGCACAACTCTTAACACAGCATTGTCATCGGTCCGGCACAAAAGTGCTCGAGTCTCACCAACATTGGCCACAAAGAGTTTGCCGTTGTGGACCAGTGCTATGACCACTGTGGCCCCACCGGATAGATGCTGGTCAATCTCTTTGAGGCGGGAGACTATGTGGTCGTATTGGGACATCTATAAAAGAAGGAAAAAAGACACTGGTTATCTTTTCAATAAAAGTAATAAAAATCCTTGACTATATTCATTCAGGACTGTAATGTATTCACCTTTAGTTTAGGTTTTTTTTTATAAATCGCAAACATTAAAATATTTTTCAATCAAATGTGCACTCCTAACCAGACCATCCGTCATTCATTTGAACCCCTCAGCCCTGACACAATGGTCATATCATATCATGCGACGTACAGCAGCATATAAGTTAATCTTGTGACCTTTGCATAATTTGCTAACATGAAAGATTATTGCATTTTGATTTAGGGTCAAACAAGATCAACAAACTAATTGATTCTGAGTGATATCAAGATTAAGGGTACCTGCTGTTCACCCATAGTCTGTGGCAGTTGGTATTGCAAACTGGTTCTCTCTGCGATCATCCCGTCATAGTTCTCAATGTATGCCTTTTCTACGGAAACAAATGCATTCCTGAAAAATGTACATAGTATTTTTCATTCAAGGTTATGGACAAGGTGGGTATTTTTCACAGCGACAGCGACAGACACACATAAGCGACAGCTTCTGCATCCTACTATCTATCTTAGTATTTTTATTATTACTTAATAGACAAATCAGTACAGTGCTAAACGAATCCACATAATGACTTCAGATGTGATAGATAAAATGATTTATATATTAATGATGACGCGATGAAAGGTGGAGTAAACAGGTTCCCAAGTAGAGACCACGCCTTGGCAAACGTCACCCTGCCACCTCGATGGACTGACAACCTTAGGAAGATGGCTGGTAGTGGATAGATGAAAAAAGCGGGAGATCATGCTCTTAGGCGCTCTTTGGGGGGTGGGGGGGGGGGGGGGGGGGGGGGTTGGAGACTGACGTCCAGCAGTGAACTGCAATAGGCTGAGACGATGATGAGTTAAAATGATAAAGCCCACAGCATTGTCCCAAAACAGTAGTAAGGTTAAAATATTGTATGTGTAAAAATGCTTTACTCTCCCCTATTTCAGCTTAAAATTTATTTGTGTCATTTTCATAACATAAAAGTTTAACGTCTTATTTACCTCAGTCGATCCCTGATTTCTTCATCAGTATTATTGGCAGAGGGTGACGGAAAAAGTATTTCAGCTGCCATTCGCTGCATGATGAATCTCGCTGCGTCCAGTCCATTATGGGGTTCAAACACACCATATAAACACCTGGAAAACATGAAATTTATTAAAGAATAAAGTAATCAATAATGAGTGTAACATAATATAGATTTTAACAACAGAAGGTTAACTTAAAAATCAAGAATACAAACATGTATTTTGTAATCTGCAATGCTCTCACATACTACATCTTGTAACTGTATTTCCAGTACCTACAAAATCAGGCTGTCAAAGGTAAATTGAGTTTGTTGCACTATTTCTTCTAATTACCACCCGATACCCGCCACATTGAAGAATTACTAAGTAGAGGGCCTATATACTGAATAAATTTCCTTGACTTTGAAAAGGAAATTATATTCTAAGTCATGTAGCAGCTAGTAGCATGCTATGGAGTGAACTGTGCTAGGCTTTTTTTCTGATTTAAGATCCGTAAATAAACCAATCACTGACATAGCCAAAAGGCAGGCCACATCAATCACAGAGCTGACTACGGGTGGGAAAGGTTCTCAAATGGCGACCGCAAACTGGCAAGACGCGGCGTGGGTCGACCTACCATCCTGTGGACAAACGATCTGCTGGATTGGATGCAAACGGCCCAAAGTAACAGCGGCTCTGCAAGCATACTGTGATATTCTATTGGTGTCCTCTCAAAGGCTGGAGGTAGATGACTCACCAGACTAATTATGCAGTAGGATACTTATAATACTCACGAATTATCCTCCGTTTTGCAGTAGAAACAGAGGTAATCATCATTGCTGTTATTATTACCGCCGAGCCTAGAAAAATAAGACGCCACACAAGTGTTCCTGCACTTGGGCAGGTCGTCTGTCCAAGGCCTAGCAATCATCTTATTTTCATAAAGATTTTCACTATTTTAGGAATTTTATAGCAATTTTATTCAAGCAATGAAATTTGATACACGAACGATTAAAAATATTTACACATTGACAATGACATTACTTTTTTTTAATACCAGTCAGTCAAATTGCGTTTTGTTTGTCACATCTATGGATATCACATTAATTTTGTGTGTATGAAAAGAGTATGCAATATTTAAATAAAAATATAATAAATATTTTATTATCATTTATTTGTTACATACTTGTGAACTTATCACGTTACGAATTTTCAAAACTTTGAATGTGATTCCGCCCGCCAGCATTCAACATCATTCAGCATTGCTCGTCATCCAAATCCATTCAGTCGTTTACGAAAAAGTGGCCTCTGTCAGAAAGGCGTAAATTCAGTCAATGTACTTACAGTGATTTTTCCGAGTTGAAGACCACCACTTCCCGTGTCTTCATTATTTTTATTAACCCCACCTATCGCGGTGGGCTATGATGATGGATGACCGAACTTTATCAAAGGGACTTTATGGTCGCTCACCATTTCATTCGCTAATTCGCACTACTTACTGATTTTCATACAACCGAACAAACCAAATACTTAGCATAAATGGATAGATGTTTGTTAGTTACAAATAAATCAGATGTTAGGATAATTGTCCTTTATAATGAGCGGTATTGTAACGAATTCGTTACCAGTCAACCTTTGTGCAGTGAATCAATCAATACTACGATTATTATTGTTACAGACTTACGCTTACAATAAAACAATTACGATTAGTTTTTTGAGCGAATGATAATAATATTATTGGTGCGCACGCCGGTCTTGGCGGCGCCATCTCTGCGGTCTCGGGTTCGATTCCCGGTCAAGTCAATGTAGAAAACGAACTTTTCTATATTTTCTTGGGTTTGGGTGTTGTGGTAAATTCGTTGTTTCTGATTTCTATAACACAGTGCTTTAGCTACTTACCTTAAGATCAGAGCAATGTATGTGATGTTGTCCAATACTTAGTATATTATTAATCGATGAATCCATTACTTAATTAAAACTAATTCTTACATCATTATCATGGATGATACGTTACCCAAGTACTTACGTCAATAGGTATCCTACCTACAAGTTACAACCTAAACTCAAAACTAACCGCAATCGATATCTTATAACCACTAATTTGTCGCACTGCGATAAAGTAAGTAAGTTAGATATCGTTACGCGTTAGTCACTGGTGGGTATGATACCTACAAACAATTTATTATTATTTCGTTTTGTATTAAGGATTTTTCTTAAATTAAAATTATTCCTTTCTCCTGATGCGGTTTCAGTATTGAACAGGTAGGTAGTTAGAGCAAATGTTTTTAAAACCTTGTAATAAGGTTGAACTTTACATTATATATCTTTAAGAATTAAAGCCAAGTGTGAGTTTAGTGGTCATTTCTGCTGTTACCATTATTGACTGTTATGAGATGACCTTTTTTTTTTAGCCAGTGACAGTCATTGCTTGTTGCTTATCACACAAAGTACCTACCCAATTAAGTTGCGATCTTATCGCGTGTATTCCGAACATGCTATGCTATTTATGCTCAATAAATCAATTTTAGCGTGCTCAGTGCATCAGCGTATTCTGGAACCGATATGACTTTATTTCATAGTTTGAGAACGTAAATCGGTTTTGATTAAGTGTACAGAGTAATCGGAATCTGGCATAGGAACGTAACTCTCCTTCATTCACGACAAAGTCGATAATAATGAAACTAAAGTTGAGACTCCGTTATTTCGCTCTCTGCGCTGCGATAAAATGTCAGACATGTTCTAAGTACATAATCTCAATTGAACACAATGGTTAACTTTTCACCATGCCGTGTGGTGCCGGCACGTTAAAAGAATTGCAGCATCCCTTCTCTTCCTATGGGTGTCGCAAGAGGCGACTACAGGAGAACCGCCACAAGAAGACGGGCAGCAGCGTCTCCTCTCCAGTTCTCTACCATTGGCTAAACTGCGATCGCCAACCCGCCTGCCAAGCGTGGCGATCATGGCAAAATCCTCCTTTTGGAGAGGCCTGTGTCCAGCAGTGGACTGATATAGGTTGGTGATGTTAACTTTTCATCACTTGTCGAGATAACCGATAACGGAGTTCTCAACTTTTGAGGAGCACTTACTTTACTATTCGTTTAATTATTTTAGTTGTTGGGTTGGATTGGGAAGCTGAACTTTCATTGTACGGACAACAGCACGTCGACCTACCACAAAATGTTAAATTTTCTCATTTGAAAATGAACTCTATATGTCAGGCTTAAAAGTTGAAAATCTATTGGAGAATTTTTGACTTTTGGGGTAGGTCGACGTGCTGTCACAAATTACGTATAGCGGCGGCGCGCTATAAGTTACCTATTTGTAAAACACCGACCGTATGGTGTAGTGGTACGCGCTCCGGACTACAAAGCCTGGCAGTTGCAGGTTCGATTCAAACATTTGTTTGTGTGATGAGCACGAGCATTTGTACCTAAGTCATGGACGTCCGTTATCTGGCCGCCATAGTACAAGCTATGCTTAGTTTTGGGCTAGCTAATTGGTGTGATTGTGGAAACAATTTATTTAAAAACACATTATCCTTAGAAGATATTAAAATGTGAAAAGACCTTCCCATCCTCTATTTGAGTACTTCTACAAGTCTTCAACACAAAGTAGCACTATAGGTAGGTACTGGTCATAGATAATAACTGGGTACGAGAATTTGACCTTTATATCCAACAGTACATGGTCAAAGACCTTTTATTTCGTCATTATTTAAGCCAGCTCATGATAATTAGATGTTAATGAGGGTCAGTACTCAAGGAATTACAAATTAATGCAGAATTTAGAGTTTCTATTAACTTTAAGGGGTTGTGTTGTACATAAAAATGCATTAACAAGAAATATTCTAGAACATTCATCCTGTAAAGTTAAATAAACTCACTCAAGTACATACACAACACAAAGAGCAGGTTTGCTTTGAACATAACCATGAAGAAAAAACTTTGACCTTGCATGATGCAAATTAGTTTTGTGGTATTACATCCTATTCAATTGTGTAAATAAATAAAATACAAATATCTCTGGACCAAAGTTTTAATTTCCTCAAAACTCCAATCTTTTACATTTTTACAATTTTTATGGTTTTATTATACAATGTTAGCTCTGTGAACCTAAAGAGCTATCTGTGACTAAACTTTTCTCTTTTAAAACTATTTTATTATTAACTTTATTAAAAAATGAGAAAGCAATATCTTTCGATCAGACGTCATGAACCAACAACTTTAGAAAATACCATTTAAAAATATTACAAGGTGAATATACACCTTTATTTACTATACATATTATTATATTGCTATTTCCTGGTGCACTGACAAAAATAATATAATATGCAATAGATTTTGTATATTTATGTGTCTAAATAGCCAATATCTCAACAATAGGTTTATTACAACACTTATGGCCTATTTGTGAGAAAATCGACACATTTCCCATTGTAACATACAGTACAACTAAAAGTATTAGTGCATGGCAGAAGAGACAAGCATTACCGTTCGAAAATAGAGATGGCTGTATGAGGATTTCCAAAGCCCCGAGTAAAATAAAAACAAAAATCTGTGTTCCAATAATACTACAGAACACATTCACATAATTACGATTCTACAATAAATGCAAAACATAATAAATTCGAAATACATTTATTCAGGAACACAAAACAGTTCAAATTAAAATATAACCGTTTGAGACACACCTCAGGAGCCTTTGGAAACCTTAGCATTCGTATCACTTCATCGGATGAGCAAAATTAAAAACTAGACCGTTCAATTAAGTGGATGGGTTATTTAGTCGGTTTTCTTGTCTGCAGCTTTGGTTTCTGTCTCTTTTTTCTCTTCTTTCTTTTCCTTTTCTTCAGTTATCACTTCCTTGGCCTCCTGTTTGGAAGCCTCATCGAAATTACCGACTAGGTTAGGTACTTCGTCATCCTCTTCTTGTGGTTTTGGCGCCGCGACGCTTGACGCAAGCCTCTTCAACTGATTCAAACCTTCAGGCCCGAGTTGGCTGAGGATACCAGGAAGCATCTCAGCGATTTGTTTGTTCTCACCATGGCCGGTGATCGCGAAAGTATTCGCAGCGAGCGATGCCTGCGCCTTCGGATTGTTAAAATGTATTACTGTGCCGTCATCTTTTATCATATTAACCTCCTCAATGCCGGGGATGGTGTTCACTGACAACTTTTTGAGGGAAGACTGCAATTTCTTGTCATCTGTAGCGGCAGTCGCGTGGACAACCTTCTTCTTGCGCCTCGGTGTGCCTTTGCCCCCAATGCGCACTTGTGACTGCAGTTTCTTCAGCTTTTCAGTGTTCATTTTGTTAATTTAACACGCGTACCTGTCGAGAGAAACGCGACGCACTTTTTAGTGATGTTTGGTTAACAATTTCAATCGCGAACACACGAGTTTTCCATGTAAATTGGTCGTACGCACGTGTTTTGAACACCGGTAAAGTTACAAAGGGAAAATGGTGGATTTGCGACAGACGACAGAGACAAGTTATTTCTGAATTTCCGTTTCTTTTGGTTGGTAGCATTTAATGACTTCGTTTCGTTCTACGCCTGTCTATTTTATAAACAGGTGTAAAAAAAATGCTTGAGTAAATAGGGTGAATAGATTTATTTTTACAACAATTTACACTAAAATTCATTTTTTCCATGCCTTACACAACATATTTTAGACCACATCAACAACATAGCGTTTGATCACACGCATTCACAAACCATTGGGTTTCACAAAATATATTTTTTATGAAATGGAACGTGACTAAAAAAAAGGAAATTTGCAGTGTTACCAGAACTAATAAATATTATCACACAAGTAGCGACATCTGCAGTAGTTGACATCCAGTAAAACACTTTTGGTTTCACACTCACAGATGGCGCTATCCCATGATGCTTTTAGTTTCAAATGAGATTACTAGATGGCGCCACCAGGTTAAAACTACTGGCTAAAAGACATTTCCAATTCAGACTTCTTGACCATTATTTGCCATTATACAGTGTAATGGCAAAGTATAATTTATACTTTGGACGTGATTAAGTATTTTGATTGCAAAATAAAACAAAAGCCTCAGCTAGAAATAGTGTAAGCTCGTTTAACACATTTAAATCAAATCTCACTCAATATTCTACACAAAAGTATTGTACCTACCTAGTTATTAATTTTTGGTGTTAAGCAAGTGCAATGATACAATGCGAAAGACGATTGCTACTTCAATAACTTATTAATGCTGTTCTCATGTCTTTGTCTTATTAAAAATAAATATCTTTAAACTTAAAACTATCAATTTATAATAAAATTATCCATTCAAATCGTAAATTAATTTAATTTAAAATTATTATAATACTTACTCTATGGTAACGGTTTATTAGTTTACTTCGGTGTAGGTGATTCTGTTGCTCAAACAATACAACAACCCTTTCTATGCCAAATACCTACAACATTTCTAACAACATCGAAATTTAAAAAAAAAACCTTACAAACTGTCAGTTGTAAGTCAGTGTACCTAACTTAAGAAAAGCGACTTTTTTCTGATTTCGTTGCTGATCACATAATCGTTTCCCTACCTTTTAACTCCGTCCGTGGCGAATACACAAGTCGTGCGAGCCAATCAACAAAAAAAAAAAAAAGTAGAATGACCTCCTAGACACAGATTAGTCAGAGTATGCTCCTAGAAAGACTAATAAGTATCTTAATTATGACCATAATAAAGTAGGTAAGTACTTATACGGTACATATGGATGTTATTATTTATATTTTATCGCTCGATAAAGGATTTGCGTATTATATTTTACAAAAAAACGTCTCTCACAGCCGTAGACTCGTAGTCGTAGGTATCTTCTAGTCTAGGTTCCTTAAACTTAAACTCTGCTGATGAACCATCTCTGAACTTATTATGTTCTTACTTACACATACTTACTTATTTAATCCTTGCAAAAATGCAAAAGTAAAGTTCGTGTTTTATTTCAGTGTTCTTCTTCTTTGCGTGTCAACTCAGGCTTTCATATATGTGAAGATCAAAACTCAGCCACCGATAGACCACTATCGGTGGCCTTGCAAAGATCTTCGCGTGTGCAGGTGTAGGGACACTCTGGGCATGTCAGAAGATGAGCCATTGTCTGGGGGGAAATACCGCATAGACATGCACCCTCCAAGCTGTAACCCCACCTGTGCAGGTTCTCCCTGCTTCGGCCTACCTGGGTCCGTAACCTATTTAAGGACTTCCAGGTTGCCCAAGGCAGATCATGTCCAGCAGATTTCCGTGTTTGTTTGATAGGTACCTACTTCCACAACTTTGTGTCTATTTGTATGCGCGGAATAAAAGTTTTTATGTAGCTACTAGATATTACCAACTTTACAAACCAGGTCACACCATCAAGCAAAACGCAGTCTATTTCCTTAGAACCGGCCAAAAATAAACTGAACTCATCATCTCGTAAAACCGTGCTATCGGGCCAATAAATATTTATCTGCATTTACTAAATGGGCTACAAAATGGGGGGTTATAAAGCTGTCATCGCTCGATCGGTTCGCGCCATCTTTTGAAGTGACTTGACAGCTATTTATAATTCGAACGCAACACAGCACGGTTCGCTAAAACGCGGGATGTTTTACGCACTTAGCACATGAGTAAAGAAACGGAACAGAGACAAAGCTTCTAATGAGCTAGCAAAATTTATACCTATTTTGGTAGGGTTGGCACAATTGGCTAGTTGACACCACCAATCAATTGACATACTTTTTTAGAGCTGTCAAAACAGATATCTTCTTTATAATTTGTATGGCGATATCGGATTATGACGTCACTATCCGATAAACTCAACTGCCTTACTTTTTTACGATTTTAAAGCAATCAAAAATCAATTTGCCTCATAAATGAAATTGTACTGAGTTATTGGGCCTAAAATAAAGTGTCGGTTTTAATAAATGATGGCTTAGAATTATTTATGAATGAGGTCAACATCCCTATATAAATGTTCTTTTTTCAAATTTTTTATTAAAATAGGTTATTTTTTTTACAAATTACATACTCTAAATATGTTTTTTTATTACTTTTGGTTTTTAATAATTTGTTGTGTCTTTTAATCGAATGATAAATTCTAAATCTAATATAAAGTTTTTTCAAATAATCCAATGGGAAATAATCACATGGCATATGAAATGTACAATCTTGCAAACGTGCTAATATGTCATTACCAATATTAACAATTTGTACATGAAGATCAAAATATTCGCAAAATTTTTGTTCAAGCAATTCAACAAATGCAATAAAATTGTCAGGAGGTATTATCACACACAGTACAATGTATAACCATATTTACAACACTTTTTAAATACTAAAACAAAAATATTACTACGTATTATGTGAGAAACTCGATAACAAAACAAAACACGCACGACATTCGAGCGTCGTGTCACGCCTGCAAGCCCTGAGATTGACCACTGGCTGATCTAGTTTGAAGCGGTTTCGGCTCATACGTGACAAGCAGCCAGTGGTCACGCACACACACGCGTTGCACTTGTAGTGATGTACCTATCACAGCGCATTCGTATGTAGCTTTGCCTCTGTTCCGTTTCTTTACTCATGTGCACTTAGTGCGAAGTGGTGACAGATGTACTATGGTGTGAACAAGTGTTTTTTTTTGACAAATATCTTTACGAAAGAAAAGCGTTCTTGACTAACCGTAATGCATATTTTAAACTGCTTTTATCTAAAAATTACAAGCTTAGCTAAAGTTCATTGATAAAACTTCATCATCATCAACATGTCACCATATTGCAAATGACTTCTGGATGTAACATTAGACTTAAAAGAGCGCCAAAGAGCACGATTTCCCGCTATTTTTATCCAGTCAGTAGCCATCTTCCTAAGATCGTCGGTCCATTGAGCTGGGGAGCGTCCTACACTAAATAAAACTTAAATCTATCTTATTTTTCTACTCATCGATATTTTCATGTAATCACTTTTCTATAGAATTGTACTACATCTGACTAATAAACTAATGCACTTACATTTGAGTTCCGTTACGCGTTTACTGCTTTTTTATAATCATAATAATAACTTTAGTGTTGCTCACTCACTGAGTAATGATTTGACGATCTGTTCCCGATGTATTGTGATAATAAACGTACGAGTACCCAGATAAGTGCTAGATAGGTTAACGAGAGACGCATAGAAGGGGAAACTGATTATCCATTTTGAATTATAAGCACCCCAAATCCTCGCACAAAAAATGGGTAAATTCTATTTATTTTATTTAACTAATAGATATTATTATCATCACATAATGCCTTTTTTGACCAACAACATCACAATTTTCTCCTGATCCTAAGGGTAGTAGCTATAGTATTAACAACGACGGTACCATAACACCCAGACCCAAGTCAACCAACATGGAAAAGTTCGGTTGCTACATTCAACCTGCAGGCGTATTTTTGAAGCGTTCGAAATCGTATAAAATTTCCTAGGAGTTCGTATGCGAATTGAAATTAGAATGCTTCAAAAATACGGCTCCCGGGAATCGAAACCGGGACCTCGGAGATGGCGACGCCAAGTCCGGTCCGCATCTCGGCTACGGAGGTCGTCAAAAATAACACATAATTCTTAATGAAAGATGTACAATATAGGCGGTCTTATCGCTAACAGAGATCTCTTCCAGACAGCCTTTTTAAGGTTTTAGTAGAGGACTACTAAAACCTTAAAAAGGCTTTAAAAAGGGTTCCTTGTCAGGAGACAAGGAACCCATAGTTTCGTCATGTCCGTCGGTCTGTCTGTCTATCCGTCTATCCGTCTGTCCGTCTGTCCGTCTGTCCGTCTGTCCGTCTGTCCGTCTGTCCGTCTGTCCGTCTGTCCGTCCGACGTTTTGCTTGGAGACTGTTGATCCTTGAGAGTTGTTATTTTGTGGAGATATGTATATACAAAAATTTTATTCTACCATTATGTCGGCGTGATTGATATCAATCACGCCGACATAATGGTAATGGTAGAATAAAATTTTGAAATCGTGTCGTTAAAATGAGTAAAGCTAGGAATCCGTTTGCGATATATTAAACTTTAAAGTGCCAATTTTTGCTCGAGTAGGTCCCCCCCCCTCTAAAAGCTAAAGTATTGGCTTCAAAAATTTGAAATAATTCATGATAACCTATCAAGCTTCAATTACCCACCGGTGGCCGCGTAATAGATTTTTTATTGTGTCCCTTGACCTTGGCCTGACAGGTAGTGCTTTTTATTAACTTTCAAGGAAAATCATAGCGGTTAGGATAGATTTGTTAGTTTAAGAGTAATAGCCGTTCAACTTAGTCGTTCAAAAATTCCTTAGAAATGTTTAACACTTAGGGACTCGCGCCTTAATTTGTAACACAAACACTCGCTACCGGGTACAGCGGACCCACTACAATATCACGTGTTTATTTCAAATCTGCTCAATATAGTAGTTGGTATATTTTATAATCGTTATAAAGGTTCAACAGAAAAACATATATTTAGTAAAAAAACTAAAATTTATTGTTTTAACTTAATCATTAATCCGTACAAATATAGAAGGAATTTTGAGTCATTTTTATGACTTAACTTAGACTAATAGTTATAAATTCTGTAACAATATTTTTTAAACAAAATCTTCTAAACTTTATTATACTACTAGAATGTATCTACTAAGACAAAACAACGATGAGAGATCAATCATCATAGGAACAAGCAAAATCAACTTTGAAAATCCACAAATTTTAGATTATCTTCGTTGGTATAAAATCACTTTTCAACATAGTTCTACATTTTTCTATATCAAACTAAGCTATAACAATTTGCACAAATCTGTTTCATGTGTTCTCCACAAATTGCTATAATATTAGACGTTGCGGAAAACTTTTTGTCCACTGGTTGGTAAGAGTGCGGAGGATGCTGCAGATGGTTCCACTTCTGGTATTATGTTTTTGATACGGGTTTTGATATGCTGTGGAATATAAGTGACAGAAAATCTGACATGTAAATAAGGTTCAATCAAAGAAATAGCCATCGTTTTGATAAAAAAGTAAACAAACAGAAATAACAAAATGGGAAAAATCACTTACGTATTTAGTCGCTACCGGGTCTAGCGGACCCATACGCACTTTTCACGTCCGTAGCACTCACACGCAGCACGCTAACTGACGGCTCAGACAGCCATCTACCGCGCAACACTATGGTCGAAAGGTACTAAGAGTGGCAACGTCGCAAACTTCGTGTTTTTTAAGTTGTTCAACAAAATACAAGGGACTGGGTCTACCAGACCCATTAGCGAGTCCTTAAGTGTTAAAGTGATTTAAATGAAGTAATTGCTGAAATATATTGTGGTGTAACGATGGGCAACTACGGAACCCTTTACTGCGCGTGGCACGACACGCACATGGCCGGTTTTTTTTATGGCAACCAGGTTTGGTTGCCATTTGTGAGGTTTATTTCTGCCAATGTCGAGTTTTTTTAAATAGTGTTTACAATAGAATACGGTTGTTAAGTATTTTATTGCTTTTCCTGGATTTCGTGGAGGCTACTCTTCCCGTAGAAGCAGGTTGCAAGACGCCATCGGGTCTAAAGCAAGTTGTCTGAGACTAAGAGACAAGTCACTTGACACTCAATGCGCATTGAATACAATAATATAATTATATATATGTGGTACCCCACATCTTATCACTTCACTAAACAATAGAACACAATATTCACCAAAGGTGCACTATAAAGCTCTTCAAATGAAATAAAACCGGCTAAGTGCGAGTTGGACACGCTCGCGAAGTGCTACTTCGTACCATTATCTATAAAAACGGCAAAAAATCACGATTGTTATATGGAAATATTTATTTTATTCTTTTTAGTATTTGTTGTTATAGCGGCAACAGAAATACATCATATGTAAAAATTTCATCTGTCTAACTATCACGGTTTATCAGATACAGCCTGGTGACAGACGGACAGATACACAGACAGACAGACGGACAGCGGAGCCTTAGTAATAGCATAGAGAAAGAATAATACTACGTATAGGGTCCTGTTTTAGCCTTTGCGTACGGAACCCTAAAACCATTAAAACAGGTCGAACATCGACTACCCTCCACTGAATCCCAGACGACAGCCTTCAGTTATAGGATAACTACAAGGAAAAGGACCGTAGGATCATGAGCAAAAAGTATCTTAGCCTCAGAAACGGGACCATTTGATCAAAGTTCGAACCACTTTATTCATATCGTTGGTCAGAGCCGCCTCTATGCCTTTCGTGCACCATGTTAGAAGTAAATCAAACGGCCGTTTGTCTTAGTTCACTGTAGCGATTTGTCTTAGTACATTGATAGTGGACTTTATAAATAAGTCTAATGGCGATGAAAAGTCGATGAAAAATACGCTGTAAAAGATTTTCCTTTGAATTTTATTTTAATGGTTATTTTGGAGTATATGAGTTCAATTAACTTTCAAGCAGAACATTATGCAACAAGAAAGTTTCAAATATTATTTACATACATTGTTGTAAATAATTCAGACGACATAAAAATATTTTTAAAGCATTAAAATTCTAATTGTCATACGAAATCAGAAAAATCGTTATAACATTTCTTAAGAATTCAAATACGATTTTTGAGAATAAGTTAAGATGCCACTCGGAATTCTAATGATTCAAAAGTACCTGGGAGTGATTTTTTAGTGGAGGGTAGAGTTCAAATAAACTAACACATCATAATTTGGTTACATATTATAAGGCCTAAAGTTGATTGGCTTAAGGTCATAATACCTATGGACGAAAGACCTAATTTTTGAAACACCTAATGCTCATAATACCTAAGTTTATAACATACTTATAATAGTTGAAATACCTAATGGATGGTTTACCTAAAGTCCTAACCTAAGGAAAATACACCTATAGATGAAATATTTAATACTTAGTACATTGCATCCTTCCGAGTTCCGACCTAATAATCACAGCTGAAAAATAAACCTTTTTGGTATCACAGCATTAAGATCTCTTTCAACGAACTCAATAATAGAATCACTAAAAAAAGTTTGTCTTGACAGTTGTCGATTCTTTTTTAAACCTCTATTTCCCGCGCATCGATTCATCAGACCGTTTTGGTCGCGTTCTGTCGTTTAAACAATTATCGTGAGACGTTATCATTCTGTCAGAGAAAAATACCTTCCTAGAATAATTCCGGGATGAGTTTACCTAATTCGGGGCTATTTTATTAATGTGATGGATACTTGGATATTTTTAACGAGTACAAAAAACTTTTAAAACTCCTTTATTGATTTAACAGTAAGTAGGCAACTGTTCTCAAAAGTGTCTCGATTCGATTCTTGGTCTGGTCACAAATTACGTATAGCGGCGGCGGGCATCTGGTGGACCAATACCGAAAATAAATATTTTTTTAATTGGCTTGAGTCTGGGTGTGCTGCAAATCGACGGCCATGGCAAAATTAACCGTCTAGAAGTACGTACCTAGGTACGTACAATACGTCATAAAAAAAGAACCCTTTGTTCTCTTGTTGCTCCGTAAATAAAGTTCAATTTAATTTCTCGGCAAATAATCATGAAAAATATAATCTTTCTTGTTATTTAACTAACGAAACGACACGTGGCAAATCCGTTACCCATTTCTCCATAACATAACACAAATATAATCCCATAATCTCTACTTTTTACCCCACGGCGCAAGCAAAGGGGCTAATGCTTAAGAGATTAGTTAGTAACATAATTCACTCATTTTAGAGCCAATTTTACACATTCTTAGCAAAGAGGTCGGGGGACCTCATTAGTTATCTAAACTTGGTGGAATTACGAGATATTGAACGCGACCACCCGCGAGATAGTGACAGCTGTCAAATTTTGGCGGCCTTTTTTGTGCCAGTGTTTTGCAATAAAAAACGAGAAATTAACTTTTTAGGCTCAAAATACTAGTAAGTAGTATACACTGGATTTTAAAGAGATTGTAATAAAAGTATATGAATGGTAAGACTTTATATTATTAAAGCTGGAATTAATAACAAAATTTTAAGCGCCAAATCACCGAACATGCTATTATTTGTAAATCCCGGTGGATATCAAGCTAAGCTCATAGTTATTCAGTAATTTCTCATCAATTACTTATTCTTGTTGGCAACGTAAATTTAAAGAAAAAGTTTACTAATTCTAAGTTTCTAACGTCAGATAGCAACAGTCGATAGCCTTCGCAGTACTATGCATTTATTATATTGTATTTACAAATTCATATTAAGTAAAAATCTTACATTTTATTAATATAATAACAATAAATTGTTTCCACAATCACACCAATTATCTAGCCCCAAACTAAGTAAAGCTTGTACTATGGCGACTAGATAACGGATAAACATACCTAAATACATTTATAAACATCCATGACTTAGGTGCAAATGCTCGTGCTCATCACACTAACATTTGCCCCTCGCGGGATTCGAACCCGCAACCGCCAGGCATTGTAGTTTCAATGTTTAAGCATTTCTGATCAAATATTTGTAAAAATATTTCTATAGGGTGTTGAGGGTAGCATACTACTCAGGTATATATCGGGTGTAAAAAAAGGCTTAACGAAGCCGAATACTACATATTCTACGTATTATTACGATCATTTTTTTCTTTTACACTATACCTGGGAAATGACGGGTTACCGAGTTATTGACAGTCAAAGTTACAATTTTTTATCAAAGATTTCTACAAAATTGACTTCTGCTTGATAATACTAAACTTTTTTACAAAGAAACATTATCCGCTTACACACACAGGCATGTCTGTGGCGTGCGCGCTATACATTTCGGGTTAGAAATAAGTTATTGTTTTTGATACCCAAAAATAAAAGTCATTTCCCAGCAATTATTTTTTTTGCATTCTACTTGGTTTTATGTATAGAATTTGTGGTTTAAGGCTTCGTTAAGCCTTTTTTTACACCCTGTATATAGCTACAACATTGGTCAGAGATAAAACACTTGAGAAATTTCATCGTGTCACGTGACGTCCTCGGTAGCTTAGTTGGTAAAGCACTCGCCCGGCATGCGATGGGACGTGGGTTCGAGTCCCACCTGAGGTCGATGATTTTTTTCAAGTGTTATTTATCTTCAATTAAACCTTGCATGGAATTGCTAAAAACATAAATTTTCAACTATTGTATTAGGTTTATACCTGTAAAAATAGTTGTAACAATAGATGTCAAATAATAAATAAATAAATGTCCTGCTTGTTTACCATATCACTGCTTCGGGTCAATAAATTGTGAGCTAGAGGCGAGAAGAAAGCTGAAAAAGCTGAAATTTCTTCTTCTTAAATAATGGCCATATCTTGGGTCATCGGTCCACTACCACCTCGTTAATATCACGTTAAAAGTTTAATAATACCTATTTTTTCTATTATATTAAACTTTTAATAAAAAATCCTTGATAAAAACTTAACCTACTGCTCATCCATTTCCACTGTGGCAATGCTTAATTTTTTGTCAAATTAGTTAAAAGTTTAGCGACAAATTAGTTAACGAATTGATCTCGAACATCTGTTGTGTCGTCATTTTAGGAATCTTGAAACCGCCATCAATTCTAGCATTGGTTCCGGTTATAATTTAAAAAAAGATGACAAAAAAGTTTTGAAAATTAATTATGTGTTTAGATTTAATAAAGCAGCATCGTGAAAAAACTAGCGGTGTTCTGCCACTCTGTAGGTTTTTGATTATTTTAAACCCCGGTTCTCTTCCTTTGATGGTTTTTACCCTTATCTAAAATATTGTTTGTAAACGACGAGCTCGGTAGCCGAGAGGCGAGCACGCCGGACTAATGGCTTCGCCATCTTTGAGGTTCCGGGTTCGATCCCCGGTCGGGTCAATGTGGAAAACGATATTTTCTATATTGTCTCGGGTCTAGGTGTTGTGGTACCGTCGTTGTTTCTGATTTCTATAACACAAGTGCTTTAGCTACTTACTGTAGGATCAGAACAATGTAAGTGATGTTGTCCAATATTTATATTTACTTATTAATGTTTGATTGTTTGTCCTGTATGCGTTACTAAACTAATTGCGATGAAACTTTGTTAATTTGTGAACACGACGAGGAAGTTTTCTGATTTGAAATGAAGACGAAGCGAACGAAGTTACAGGCAACTGTTGGTATTAGGCTTTTTACCTAAAACACACCATTTTTGTCATGATTTAGCTTGAAGACTGGACATAACATCCTTGTGTTAGGAGGTACCAGAAAACTTTTGGGAGCTAAAATAGAAAAAGTACATTTTGCGAACAAAGCGAACCGAGATATTCCCACCATTTCGTCTGATACCCAGCGATTTTCCCTCAATGTTCCTTGCATCTTTTCCGAATAAAGTGTTTATAGTGGGTGTTTTTATTAGTTTCCTCTCTAGCCCATTTTGGTTTTACTATCCGCGACATATTCAATAGAATTGGCGGCAAGTTTGCTCCTTTTTGCACAAGGAGATCGACCCAGTTGGTGTTGTACATAACTTTACCTGTATTTTTTATATTTAAATAAATAAAAAATTGTAAAAAGCCTGTACATAAAATAAATAAATAAAGTATTGTTGGACAATACTTTGTTGATTATGAAAACAACAGCTTTGGTATTTAGTAAATAAATATTTAATGAACAAACTCAGGACTAAATATTTTATCATCTCATCTCCTCATCATTTCAGCTATATCGGACGTCCACTGCTGAACATCGGCTTATCCAGTGAAATGAAATGATTATTTATTTGCTAAAAACAGGTTACAAAAGATAGTCAGGTATAAATTAAGGTAAATGTTTCGCTATGCACATATTAGCATGCAAATATTTGTGATTATAATTAACATGTCGAAGCTATTAATTAAAATACTCGCTTACAGCGTAGAAATTATGTTGAAGCAACCAATAATGCAAGACCCTCTTAAATTCCAGTAATTTTAAAGTGACTTCCAGATTAGCCGGAAAAATATATTTAGATTAGATTAGATTAGATTTATTTATTTGCATCCAACATGGTATATACAGTTCTTATGAAGTTTATGAAGTCATATTTAAAAATAGTTAATGTATATTTGATTCTCTTGCTCTATTTGCGCACACATTTGTGACGCGGCTATTGTTGTTCAATTGTTATCTTTTTTTCCGAGCACACGGGTAAATGTCGAGGTACATAATAGTTGTTTTTAAGTACAAAATTAATACAAAACTGTAATTTTATTTTATTTTAAAAAGAAAGAAAACTTATTTATTTAGTTCATATCAAAATAATAATCGTAGTGTACTCCTTATACTTACTATGCAAATAAACTTAGTCCATGCATTTGCATATTATTTTTACTGTTTTATTTAACAGTAAAAGAAGCTGGCATAGTTTAGGTATAAGGTATTTAAAAACGTAAAGGGTTCTGTAGTTTGCCAGCCAGTTCTTAACTATGAATGTTGTCAACTTATGCTCACTCCATTTTATTTAAAAAGGAAAAATCTTTAAATAAGTTAAAAGTGTAAACAGAAGGCGTATATCGGAACGGCTCTCGGAGGACGAATTCGTCGCTTTAGGATTTATTATGTCGGCTCAAAATTGCTTTTCGGCCAATAAACCGTGATTGGAAGTATCATGTTCCGTGTTGTTTATGTCTAACATGTTGTGTTCACCGTGATCGGGATAGGGTTGCCAGTTTTTAAAATGTTTTTTGCCATAAGAAATTTTTATTGTTCAATAATGGCAATCTTTACTCATCTACTCCAGGCTAAACAAGGAACTTGTTGCCAAGTCCAAACCACTGTCTCAGATTCTTGCATTACTTGCGAAAAGAGGTTTTTCGCTTTGAGCGTCCTTAAAACTTCACCTGGATAATCAATTGAAGGAGTTCGTACCTACTGGTTGCTACATTTTTGAACTATGTTCGATCACTTTGGTCTTTTGCCTGATGATCTAGTTTCAAGGTAAAGTGGCAGCGTGCTGGTCACATCTGTCGCTGAACCGATGAAAGGTAGAGTAAGCGGGTTCTCAACTGAAGACCACAACTTGGCAAACGTAGTGTAGGACGCCCCCCAGCCCGATGGACCGACGACCTTAGGAAGATGGCTAGAAGTGGCTTGATGGAAAAAGCGAGAGATCGTGCTCTTTGGCGATTGGGATTAGCTTACGTCCAGCAGTGGACTGCAATAGGCTGAATAGATAGATAGATAGTACTTAACTATCTACTATATAGTGTGATGAAATTTTGGAAGTCATTTCTAATCTACTTCTGTTACACTTTCTAATTTTGTAAGTATGTATGTAGTTAAATAACACTTGAAAAAAAAACCATCGACCTCAGGTGGGACTCGAACCCACGTCCCATCGCATACCGGGCGAGTGCTTTGACCACTAAGCTACCGAGGACGTCACGTGACAAGATGAAATTCCTCAAGTGTTTTTTTCTCGCTGTCAAAGCCAGCGTATCTCTGATCAATGTTGTAGCTATATGTATAGCTGAGTAGTATACTACCGTCAACACCCTATAGAAATATTTTTACAAATATTTGACTATTGGTTAAGATCAGAAATGCTTAAACATTGTAAATTTTTGTTTTAGCAATTCCATGCAAGGTTTAATTGAAGATAAATAACACTTGAAAAAAAACCATCGACCTCAGGTGGAAATTGCTAAAATCAAAAATTTACTATGTATGTAGTATTCGGGCAATTATTATTATTCGCATAACATAACAATATAATAATGTAACACAATCGAGCTGATCAAATGATAAAGTCAAGTTGGATTTTAAAACTCTTAAATAGCAACTTTAAACCTTAGAGATCGTTCTACTGATACAAGAAAAATCTTTTGTTTCAGTTTTTCGTGTTATTATTAAGTACTTAATTTTAAGTTTGTGTAGTCGATAACCCTATTCAAAGGAATAGTAGCTGGTGTAAGGTTACTCTATTATAGTTCGGTATCGATAGATGCTATAACCTGAACGATTCCCAAAATTGGGAATTTGTTTCGGGTTTCGGGTATCAGCTTCTGATTGTTGCGTGGAAATATATTTAAGAACTTCCTTCACCACAGAATAAGTGGTGGTAGCTCGTCGTCGTGAATTTATTATCCTAAGCGCTTCTCATCATCTTTTATAATGCGCACAGCTAAGGATTGGAATTCCCTGCCTGCGTCTGTATTTCCGAGTGCATATAACCTGACTCTCTTTAAGTCCAGAGTGAATAGGCATCTTCTGGGCAAGCTCGCTCCATCGTAGATCCCATCTATGCTCTAGAGCAAGATTGGGGTCAAGAGTAAGCCCATCTCAAATTAAAAAAAAAAAAACCTAGAGTTTCTCTGTTTTTTTTTTAAATGTATGTCATCCTCCTGCTTTTTTGACTGGTGATATCACGACCACGACGGGAATCGTGAGAAAGCTTTCAGCAATTGGTCCACCTTTTGGACACTGTCTGTAAGTTGGTACTTATGTTTTAAATAATAAATCAACTGAAAGATTATCACAGGAATACTGTTACATGGTGGTCTGAGGAGGACTATACGCTTACTTATTGGGTTTAGATAGAGTAGCTAAAATGATTTTGTAAGGATTTATTCCACTTGCTCGGTCTTGAGAACAAGCATCAAATTCAAATTCAAATCATCATGGAGACATACAAACTTAGAATAAGACTGGGCATGTAATCATATACCAAAAAGGTTTAGTTCCATTATTTTTTGATAATCTGGATTCTGGAAGGGATGTCTGATGGCAACTCCAAAATATAATAGTACATTATGATACGAGTGTGCAAAGTTGATTATTACACACGAGGCATTATTGTAAGCGCGAGCCGCAGGCAAGCGCGGTAAGGAAGCCGAGTGTGTAATCATCAATGCACACGAGTTGCATACGACGTTTTTCAACACAATTGCGAGGAAAAAAAACAAATCAAAAACTAAAAATACCTTGTCCGAATATGACGGCTTTTTTGCTGTTTTTCCACTGATTGAGTATTTCGTAAGCAGCTAGGTATTTTTTTCTGGATTTTGGCGGCAACAGCAGAGGCTATCACTCGCGTTTCTGCCTTGATAAGTATTTCCGCCGCGTTAAATTAATATTTTACTCTTCACTATTTGAGGTAGACATTTTGATAGTAATTATCCACACAGCAACAACTTTACCAAATATTTATGGAAAATGACACGTAAGTTTTTTTTTCGCGCGCTGCACTTTCAATGCGCGCGCTGTTTCAATAAAGGCACAGGAAGAACCGGAGCAGCAGCAATATAAAAAATCAAATAAACTATAAATTATTGTTTCTAAGAATGATAGTTAAGTTAATTTGTGTTTATTTATTTACAATTTGATAAAATGAAATATTTATCTGTCATCTTAACCCTAAAATAATTTAATATTCGTAAAATATCAATGTTTTTAGACATAAACTATTACTAAAATTTAAAAAAAAAAGTTTATATTACCGCACTAGTGCGATAATATTATTACAGCACAAGTGCGTAATATGATGAATTATGAAACTAAAAACGGTGTTATAAGAGTCAATATACGAGAAACTGTGTTGAAAAGCAACATACGGTCTTGCTGCTTCTAGGATCATGGTAATGAAGCGAAGTAAGAACGAAATAAAGCTAACAAGAAGAGATTATAATAATTATGTTACAAGACCTGGTAAAGGTTGCAGGAAGCCGCTGGATGCAGGCCACTTCCAACCGGCCAATCTGAAAGTCCCTGGGGGAGGCCTATGTTCAGCAGTTGACGTCCTGTGGCTGAAGTGATGATGATGACGAAATACAGGGTTTTGTGGTAACTTTTGTGATCACAATACCAATCAATTTATTATTTATTGTTGTGTTCAAAAGAGTCTGTAATGATCTGTTTAATGTATTTTTATAATACCTGTGTAACATCATCATCATCTCAGCCTATTGCATTCCAATGCTGAAAGTAAGCTCCCCCAAAGAACGCCAAAGAGCACGATCTCCCGCTTTTTTCATCCAGCCACTGAGCCATCTTCTCAACGTCGTCGGTCCATCGAGCTGGGGGGCGTTCTACACTACGTTTGCCAATGCTTGTTATATCATATAACGAAATAAATACTTTAATTAAATTTAAGGTTCTACTATAATGCCACTGTACCAAATTTTCCCAACCACTTACTCAAACTAACATTATTATTATCACTTTCAATCTTTACTCTATCACTTCCAAATCCAATTTTCTTCCACACACATTTATTTCTTGTTAACAGAATCCAATACTGTTTAAACCATTCGAAAATATAACACACCAGGCACCACTATTTGCAACGACCAAATAAAATAAAGGCTCAAAACAAATTTCAATCTCGCATTCACTACTTCTGAACGGTTCGCTAAAACAATCTGTGGACCTTTTTTATATTAAACCAGTCACCCTTGAACTTAGAATACTTGTATCTTACTAGATTTGAGAGGTCAGGTTATATTGGACGGCGCTTTGTTTTTTTGTGGCAAAATCTTTGTCGCGAAAGCGGGAATCGATCCGCCGGGGGCAATATTCGTTTAAGAATCGTCGAAAATATTGCGTATGGTTTTCGAACGGACCTAACTGCTTTTGTAAGGTATTGATTATATATACAGGGTGTAAAAAAAGGCTTAACGAAGCCTTAAACCACGAATTCTATACATAAAACCAAGTAGAATACAAAAAAAAAAAATTGCTGGGAAATGACTTGTATTTTTGGGTATCAAAAAAAATTACTTATTTCTAACCCGCAACGTATAGCGCGCACGCCACAGACTATGCCTGTGTATGTAAGCGGATCATGTTTCTTTGTAAAAAAGTGTAGTATTATCAAACAGGAGTCAATTTTGTAAAAAATCTTAAAAAAAAAATGTTACTTTGACTGTCAATAACTCGGTAACCCGTCATTTCCCAGGTATAGTGTAAAAGAAAAAAATTATCGTAATAATACGTAGAATATGTGGTGTTCGGCTTCGTTAAGCCTTTTTTACACCCGATATATTATATTTCTGATGTTGCTATGAATGATGTTATTCTCTGTGTCTTCAGATAAAATGAACATTACGTACGGCAATTAGTACGGCATTTTACTTGTTAAACTATTTTATTAAAAATTACTACCGACGTTTATACACGAAACATGACTGAAAAGTAAGTACAGAATATTTTATTTTAAAAAGTTACAGATAAATTGTATATTTGCTATTGTAACATATTCTGTAACATAAAAGAATATGAAAATATTTTCGAAAATGTTTTCTACTGGCAACTGCTGATCTCCTGCGCTAGGCTAATAAAAAAAAAATACAAATGAGTAATACACAGTTTTACTAACAAATAATACATAGTTTTACTTTTGAAAACATATATTATATTATATAATATTAGTATATGCCGATGCAGACTCCCGCGGTTTTCAGCAGATACCTTAAAAGAGAGTAAGCGTTAATCCCTACGCATTTTTTTTTCTGTTTTGTTATTAGGTATCTTTTTTATTCTTGCTTTTGTTTTGGGCTATAACTTCTTCAACGCACAGACCTTCTTCAAGCTTTATCGCTCGTGTGAACACGGCTTAATGCAAAATTTCAGCATCCATCGGAGTTGCAGCACAAACAGTGCGAGAGAGACGGAAGATTTGGAACCGTCTTATGATCCCATTCCGGCTGAGTGGCACTCCTTTAGCAAATACCTCCCACATTTGTACTGTTGCGTGGAAAACTGTTAATAAAATACCTATTTTTATAAATAAATATTGGACAACATCACATTGCTCTGATCCTAAGGTAAGAAGCGAATGCTCTTGCGTTATAGAAATCAGAAACAACGACGGTACCACAACACACAGACCCGAGCCAATATAGAAAAGTTCGTTTTCTACATTGACCCGACCGGGGATCGAACCCGGAACTTCAGAGATGGCGGGGCCATTTAAAGTCTGGCGTGCTCGCTTCTGGGCTACGGAGATCGTCAAATCTATTTCATTTAAAAAGCATTTTATTTGTTAACTTCATATAAGAGGGTGGTTCTAAAGCTGAATTAAAAGAACTTTACTCATTATAATTTTTTACAACCTCAAAAATGTAAAAAAATAACACCAGCCCATAAGAATATTCTTGTATCAATACTAAACTAAATACGCGTGGGACGTCCACCCACAAGGTGGACAGACGACCTGGTAATGGTTGCAAGAAGCCGCTGGACGTAGGCCACGCGCAAATGGGCAATCTGAAAGTCACTGGGGGAGGCCTATGTTCAGCAGTGGACGTTCTGTGGCTGAATTGATGAAGATGATGAATACTAAATCGTAGCTAATCAGCTAATTTAATACTTATAAACTTACTTGTTGGTAAGAGAACATGGTTTTAAATTGATTTCTTTAAAATTTGAAGATATTTTATTTTTTATTGTAATGTTAAATGTTGTTAAAGTTGCTGTATCTGTGAAGCTGAGTTCCTCCTAAAAGGAAGCTTATTTATAAAATAGGACAAGATACATATTACATTTCACGTGTATTTATTATTTCAATAGTAATCACACCCAGGGATATCTTACATTTGAAGTTCTTAAAAGTACCTACGTAATCTATTACTCACAAGATGGAAGACCTCATAAAGTCCACTACAAAGTCTTCCCTCACTGAATGTACACGCAGTGTCACTAAATAGAGTCAGATGGAGAAGCATCGCAAAAGCCGCTTCCAACTTGGACGATCCTGATCACGACCACTCCGTCAGGAGTGTATACAACTAAGAATAAGTTTAATAAAAAACTAAAAACCGACTTCAAAATGAAACTAAAAAGCGAAAAATAATATTGACTAAAACATACCTAATCAGTTCTTTTTGGAGTCGGTGTGAATGAACACATTTTAACTCTCGATGGCTGGCACCGACTCCAAAAAGAACTGATTAGGTATGTTTAAGTCAATATTATTTTTCGCTTTTTAGTTTCCTTTTGAAGTCGGTTTTTAGTTTTTTTATTAAACTTATTTTATTTCCCAATTTTAAGTGTTGTCCTTTTATTTTTTTCCCTCCTAACTTCGCCAAAAATGACTTTACAGCAAAGTAACCGTAACTAATATTGGTCCTCTATGGACCCCCCATCCAATGGTATGATAAAAATAAGGTGTTATATAGGGTCAATTTTTATTCCAACCAGAACGGCGGCTATTTTGGTTATGTAACCATAGGATAAGGTCTTGCGTTAAATAACAAGTCAAATTAAGAAAGGAACTTTCACATTTTTTTCGTTACTGGGTGTGCGGGTACGCCCCCAGTAAATAAAAATTGGCGGTCTAGTACCTCATAAACTCCACGTCTGCTCAACACACTGCGAAATACGTTCTGTCGACAAATTTCAGCATTATCTTCTAACTCCTATCCGTTAAGGAGTTCTGTGGCTTCCATCATCAGGTCAGCAACATGACATGATGATTACCAGACCCAAAAATCAGCATTGAGTCAGAAAATATATGCAAAACATTATGAGTGCCTATAAAAATTGAGGGTTGCCCTCGATTTCTCAAGGATCCCATCATCAGAATCTGACTTGGTGTAAATGGGACCACCTCGGGAGTATACCCTTTCAAACTAAAAAATAAATTTTGAAATCGGTCCATAATTGACGGCGTAATCGCGTACCAACATACAAAAAAAAAACAACATTCAGACGAATTGAGAACCTCCTCCTTTTTTGAAGTCAGTTAAAAAGAATCTATGACTTATTACAATTGTTTTTAATGTCATAACTAGGTTTATCACATTAAGGTTCATGGTCAAGCCTATTTCGACAATAAATGAAAGAGTAAAAATAACTTATTAATTTTTATTTATATTATTTTTATTTTATTTATTTGGCATATACGACGTCGTTGACAATCGATGGTTAGTGATTCAACGAATATGGTTAGTAACTTAGGACTAGATTGACAACCAAATTGTATACACACTACATGATAACATTTGGGTGTTACAGAGCATTAAGCATTAAGCAGCATTAATAACTTGTTTGTACAAATAAACTTGTTCGGTATAAAAATGTGTATATGTATTTATATTGATAGATTATTAAGAGACCGAGTTTTAAACACTACACTACAGTCATATAAATTTAAAGAATAAAAAGGAAAACAATAAATATAGGTGGATTAATCCGACGGAGAGCTATATAACCAACTCCAGCAATTTGATTGTATTTTGGCTAGATTTTTGTAGCATCATGACGACCCGAGTACATCTATTACTTGTCGATGAAATTTTATGCGGTTATGCTCAAAGACATCCAAATCAACAGTACCGCGAGACGTCAAGTCATTATACAGCCTGCACATGCGAACCATAGGGTTTTAAAATGACGTGTTATTCTTATACACTTGAAGTTGAAAAGCACGAGGATGTCTGGGATAAGGCCTGACGTTTAAGTTAATATGTGAGAGAAGGTTAGGGGAATCAAGATAAGAATGTATGATCTTGTGTAGGATAATAGGTCCTGCTGTTGGCGGCGGATGCTTAGAGTTTTAACATTAAATTCAATCAGTCTCTCCTCGTATGAGGAAAGCTTCCGCCCATCTTATCTTTAGGTATGTAAAAAAAATATACTGCTGGTTTTTTTAAATATGAATATTAGCATTTTGATCTCAATCCCACTTCTGTCCCCGCCTGTCCACAGTGCCTCCCCTCGGGTGAGGGTGTTTGTCCTCCATTACACCGCTTAACAGCCCCCATTTGCGATGCGCGCTCAATAACGCTTATGTAACAAGTACATACACTTTAATGTATTTATGGGGTGGGGGTGTGTACCTACTTGCTTGGTAATTATCACAATCAGTTGTAATCGTTGTGAGATTTGGGTTTTTGGATTCAATTTACTGAATGCCTAAAGTTTTTTTGTAGATACATAAATACTTTTCCAACCGACTAGTTTGGAAGTCTTTTGGGGAGGCCTATGTTCAGCTGCTGAAATGATGATGACAATACCTACACTGCATCCGTTTGCACAAAATCAGGGGGTCGATTCTCACACAAGTAAACTCACTCTAAATATTACCAAAGCAATAAAAACCGGCCAAGTGCGAGTCGGATTCGCGCACGAAGGGTTCCGCAACATTATTTATTAAAAACGAGCAAAAAAAATCACGTTTGTTGTATGGGAGCCCTCTTAAATATTTATTGTATTCTGGTTTTTAGTATTTGTTGTCATAGAAGCAACAGAAATACACATCATTTGTGAAAATTTCAACTGTCTAGCCACCACGGTTCATGAGATACAGCCTGGTGACAGATGGACAGACAGACGGACAGACAGACAGACGGACAGCGGAGCCTCAGTATTCCTCAGGTTCCCGTTTTACCCTTTGGGTACGGAACCCTAAAAACAAACATAGCCTGTATTTCTTCTTGATAAGTGACAGCGCGTATCACCTTAGCAGTCCAAACAAACCGACTCTTTTTTGTTTCGTTGTTAAATGTTTTTTTTTTGTTTTCCCTAAGCATTCTTAACCGTTCTGGGAAAGGTTCATTACTGATCTGAATTGAATGGAAAACCACGCAAGCGAATAGCAGGAAACAGCCAGTAGATACATCCGAAATCCCATTGAATCCCATCCCATCCCGAGCCTACCGTCAGGGTCCCTGCTGAAAATCAGCGTCGTGATACGTCCCCGGCTGTCACGACAAATGCTGAGCGGGGGCCTTTTTTGACCCATTTTTTATTTTTAACACTGTTATGTATTTCTTTTGTATTCTGTGTGTGTCAAATAAATTATTTTCTATTCTATTCTATTTCATTGCTAGTTCAAAAATGAGACCGTAAATAGCGAAATTAACTGTCTTAAAACAAATGAAAACCACTAAATGCCATTACACCCTCACCAACAATAGCTCATTGCTGTAATTAATAATAGCAATTACAAACGTTAGCAGCACAAATTATTTTATCGAGGGCCATCTATCACCATTATTAAATCGCTCCAATTAGTTCGAATGGAGATTGTATGACACCATCTTCAACTAAAAAAACACTTTACCAACCTCAAAATACGACTCAAATTTCAAGCAACTGAATTTCAGTGTGAAAATTATCTTTACAATATTCTGAAACAAATAAAATTCAACTGTATGACCTAAATTTTGAGTTGAAAATCCAAAAGCAAGCGACCTCTACAGATTTAAAGCGGAGTGGAACTTGGCGTGCACAGAGAGGCTGTGCGCCATCTCTTTCAAACACCAGACATGATATATCCATCTCGTTCTAACTAGGCTCTATTGATTTTCCCTCCGAATACTGGTTTAGAGTAAATCTACATAATACAATTTATTGAGAACATCTGAAACAGTTTTTCCTGACATATCTTGTGAGGTAGAGTCTACCTTAACAGAAAGGTCCCTTGACAGCAATCTGAAGGGTAGGATTATTTTATGAAAACCCTGAAAATAGTATTGGGAACTCCATACTTTGGTTTTCAAGTTCGAAGACGCATAGAAGTGAAAAAGAAAACTTAAGGTGTTTAGATAAACTTAACTTTTTTTCTTGAATACAATTTTAAAAGATGTGACACTAAATAGCGTGCTATCATACTGGTAACGGCGCTACGGTTATTTTATGAATTCTTGTCTGTTTTACTGATAGATTTATTAATATGATTTTTACTGAATTTTAGTTAAAGTACCCAAAAGTCATTTGAAATCTTTTCTGTTGTTTAATACTTATTATAAAGAAAATGCCCGACATTACGATAGTATCTTACTGGTGTCGATAAGACCCTAAGTCTATCATTTTGGTTGTTATTCTAAGAAAAATGCAACCAGCTTACTTCTATTTTAGCTCGCTTAATCTTTATCCTATTAAAATGCTAGCCGCCATACTATATTTATATAAACTAAAGTAATATCCAATTAAAATCTGTTTACTTAAACATAAAGAACTAATAACACTTTGAACCCAATAGAAACTCGCGAACAAATAGCAGCCACAATTAAAATGGCGCTCAGTTTAAACAGCCCCTAGACAATAAAATAAAAAGTAGACAAGATTGTTCCGTAAGAACTAATACAGTTCCGTATATAGATATTTAAAAAAAACCTTATACCCGCTAGCCTGATACTGATATCTTTTACCTAATACCTTTTGTAATAGTGTAATAAACCAATTGATTATGTATGTTCATGTAAATATAATTTTAAGGTTTAAGTTTTATTTTAGTTTTTTTAATTACTTAAGCTGTCTCTTTGTCAAAAAATATATTTAATTGAATAGCTTTTTTAGCTTTAACTGATGACCTCCACAATGCTAATCATTTGAGTTCAACTTAAAGATATTGGTTGTTCATCCCCAAGTATTTCAATATATTATTTTTATATGAAACCATATCTAAGGTAAAGTCTATTTATTTAATAACAATTATTACAATCACGTTCACATTTGATATCGATATAAGATATCGTTTAACAAACACACGACAGTCAATCAACAATCGAATTTAACTTTTTCCTGTTTGAATTCAGTCAAAAACTAAATCGTTTCGATTTAGTTTTTGACTGAAACTATAAAATAAACATCCATGTAATACGAGGTACCAGATTTTCTCATCATACTCAGACAAGCATGTAAATTTTCTCAAACCGGGGATCGAACCTTTTGCGTTCAACACAAAAAGGGTTTTGATGGTAAAGCGCTACAATCGTTTAATTAACTAACCACCATTACCGTTTTCCCGTTCCACTACGGTACACCAAAAACGCCTCACCAATTACTTGGTAATATTAAAGTTTAATTGAGGAGAAGGTTCCTCCCTCCTGGTTGGAGTTATGAGTTCACACACACAGACGTAGGAGCGCTCTGATTGGCTGCCAGCGGGAATGTGTGTGTAGAGCTATTTGTGCTATGCAGATATACTACAGGATGTTTTCAGGGGGTTATTTTGGGAAATGTGTTACTTAAGCATTTACGTTAAGGTAAAAAACTCTTTACAGTGTCTTCATATATTTTTTTTATCAATTTGTATTACTTAGGTACCATAAAAAAGGATATGGCAGAATAACAGAGTTTGCGGGTTTCCTGCATCCACTGAGCCATAGACCATTTTGTCTTATAGCATTAAGTTTGCATATTATGTTTTACTTATCTGTAATCTGCCTTAAGACAAATAAATACATTCTATTCTATTCTATTCTATATGCTTATTTTTTAATTTTTTACTCATAACAATGTCATAACTCATAAAGCCTCAGAGATCTTGTAAGTGCAAAAAAAACATTATGACATAGAGTCCAGAGATGATAACGAATAACATTGTAGGGACCGAGTAGCGTGTCTTATCCGTGAATCGTCAGTTTGAATTCCAGTTTTGCTGATTTTTGACAACAGCTACTTAGTATTTAATAAAATACAAATAATTAATATCCAATCACATTTGACGAGGAAATCGCGTAATACACGCAAAAAACATTAAGTCGAATTATAAACAAATAAATAAATATTGGACAACATCACATACATTGCTCTGATTCTAAGGTAAGTAGCTAAAGCACTTGTGTTATAGAAACCAGAAACAACGAGGGTACGACAACACCCAGACCCGAGCCAATATAGAAATGTTCGTTTTCTTTGACCCGACCGGGAATCGAACCCGGAACCTTCTGAGGTTCCGGGTTCATCTCTCTCATTATCATCTCTGGATGGTGATCGCCTCTTGGCTACGGAGGTGGTCGTATCGAATTGAATTTTTTTTGCAGTCGGTTGAAAAGCAAATTAACTTACTGATTTATTATGGCACTATTGAAAACCCCATACTTCATTCAAGATTTTTATCAATCAATCTTTACTTAACAAAATGAAGTGAAATGAAGTTATTTACACATAATCAGAGTTTAACAAATTACGTGATATCTATAGTGTGGGTCGTTTTAACCCCTCGTGGGATAGATGTGATTCGACCCGTATATTGAGCGGGTCGAGTTGGTTGACCCTTTGGGGATAGAAAAGGAGCAATCTCAAATGACAAAAAATTATAGATAGGATACTTTAATGCACACTATACAAAGAAGTTACAGTTGTTGTTTACAGAAAGATGTACGCCCCCAGTAAATAAAAATTAGCGGTCTGGTACCTCTTAAGCTCCACGTCTGCTCAACACACTGCGAAATACGTTCGGTCGACAAAAAGCATTATTGTATTATCTTCTAACTCCTATCCGCTAAGGAGTTTTGTGGCTTCCATCATCAGGTCAGCAACATGACATGTTGATTACCAGACCCAAAAATCAGCATTGAGTCAGAAAATATATGCAAAACATTATGAGTGCCTATAAAAATTGAGGGTTGCTCTCGATTTCCCAAGGATCCCATCATCAGAATCTGACTTGGTGTAAATGGGATCACCTCGGGAGTATACCCTTTCAAACTAAAAAATAAATTTTGAAATCGGTCCATAATTGACGGCGTAATAGCGTAACAAACATACAAAAAAAAACAGACGAATTGAGAACCTCCTGACCTGGTAAAGGTTGCAGGACGACGCTGGATGCAGGTCGCTTCCAATCGGCCGATCTGGAAGTCACTGGGGGAGGCCTATGTTCAGCAGTGGACGTCCTGTGGCTGAGATGATGAGAACCTCCTCCTTTTTTTGAAGTCGGTTAAAAATGAAATGTACAGTCAACAGCACGTCGACCTACCCCAAAAGTCAAAAATTCTCCAATGGATTTTCAACTTTAAGCCTGACATATAGAGATTATTTTCAAATGAAAAAATTTGACATTTTGTGGTAGGTCGACGAGCTGTTGTCCGTACTTGCTTTTTATCTTTGCGTATTTTTGCATCTTTTCCTCACAGGTGCCTTCGAATTTATCAAATAGATAAGTGGTTATTTATCTATAAGGATTTATGTAATACAAAACAGTTTATCAAAATGATGTTACCGAATAAAAGCAGTTATCATTACTAAAACACAATTTTCTTTATCCAAAGGTTATGTAAAAAAAAATCGCTTGTGGCAATTAGATCACCATTAAATAAGTAGTAACAAAATGTATTATTTTCTGAAATTAGGTTTAAATTTTCTAATATTTTTGCTTATAGATTTAACGTAAATTTGGTTTAAAACATGCTGTCTCTTCAAGTTAAAAATTATGTTTGTCAAATGAATCTTTTGTAATATTATGTTTGTTTAACTATTAAATAAGTTATAAAATATATGCCAGTTTCCTTTTTTATAAATATAAATAAAATAATCATGGTAATGGTCAAGGTCACGCAAATAAATTCAGTTCAATGAATTCAATTCACGTGTAATTTTTATAAAGATTTCTTGACAGACACAATATTCTCCGATATCGCACAGTCATACATTGCGAATATGTGATGACAGTTTATTTGATTAAAAAGCGTAGAAGGGACTAGATTTTTTTGGGTTATAATAAATTTAAACGTACAAAAAGTACCAGAATGGAGGCCAAAGGGCAGAACTGGCGGCAGTATAGTATTGCTGGTATAGGTATGTATGGTTGTGCCTTGACCATTTTCAGGCATCACGTACTCGTGGTACTGACCCAAATAGCACCATAAGAATACCATCATCTTATTAGCGGGATCTCGTTTAACGTGAACTGGGCTCCAACACGGTCAGTGGCGGGCATTGTTGGTTTTATTTCGAGGTAGGCAGTAGATACTTTCTGAGTATATTTGATGAAAATTAATGGTTTTGACCCCTGAGACGCATATTATGTAAGTACTTTCTGCCTACCTCAATTCATCTACCAGGTAGGCACTGCCTAACTGCCTATATGCACTGCACGCCACTGCACACATTGGTGGACCTAGTTTATTCTGTGACCTACAGGCCTGCCTCACTCCCCGTGTAGGCATCGAAAACATATCTACGCGAGGCGACCCACTGCGGTGGTCTAATCCAGTAGGGACTCGCGAGCGAGCAGTGAAGTCTGTAACTGTGGCGTTGGTGAATCCTATGTTCAGGAGTATATATATATATTGGACAACATCACATATATTGCACTGATCCAAAGGTAATAGCTAAAGCACTTGTGTTATAGAAATCAGAAACAACGACGGTACCACAACATCCAGACCCGATCCAATATAGAAAAGTTCGTTTTCTACATTGACCCGACCGCGGATCGAACCCGGAACCTCAGCTACGGAGGTCGTAAAAGTAGTCTTCGAATGGCGGGCACTCACCAAATGAGAGTCCGTATGTTTCCAACCATTATAGCTGCAGTGCGTCCGCCTGATTTGGCCGCTTTAACGACTTGGGAATTTGTTCCAAGCTTCATTTCAGCCAAATGCGCATAATATCATTGTAAATTTCACACAATATCGCTTTACTCTTGTAAAAGAATATCTTGGGGAGAATACATATTTAAAAGTATGAACCATTTGACAAACATTCAATTCATTTTAAATGAATATTATCATCATGTTTACATTTTATGATTAGTTAGTAGCGTATGATCTTCGCATGGCCCCGTAGTTGACTGGTAGAAAATGTTAGGCATTTAGTCCACCATTTGTGCAACTTTTTTGAGACGTGAGTTATTCCCAGCCATTTTCATCAAAGTCGGTAATTATGACCCCTTCGTATGTTTACACACAATTTTTTTTAAAACATACAGACGAACATGGAGTAGTTCGTTTAGAAGTGGGTTAATAAGGTTTTAATCTAAAAATATCTAGTTATCATGAGATATTTAATTAACTAGTACACTCCACACATCATAGAAAAATCAGTCATTTAATGTTGTTAACGTACAAGCTCCAGTCAAATTAAAGTAGACAATGCAGCTCAAGTATTACTTTCATATGCCATTATGGTTTTGTCGATAATGTCTAGTTCTTTGCCTTGTTTCTGAAAAAAAAAAAATTTTTTTTTTTTTTTTTTACTTAAGATGGGCTTACTCTTGACCCCAATCTTGCTCTAGAGCATAGATGGGATCTACGATGGAGCGAGCTTGCCCAGAAGATGCCTATTCACTCTGGACTTAAAGAGAGTCAGGTTATATGCACTCTATAAATATATATTAATCTTAACATGAAAATTTAGTCCTCTGTATGTTCGCTTACATCTTTTTAACTACTCATCGGATTTTAATGCAGTTTTCAGCAACAAATAGAGTGATTCAAGAGGAAGGTATAATACATTATAAACAAACTATAGACCCAAAGTCGCGGGCAACAGCTAGTGTATTATAAATTACATATTTGCAAAGAGCAAGAATAGTTTTATGGCTGAGTCCGCAAATCCGCACACTTAACTTAAAGAATGTTTAAAGAAGAAACAAATAATTATTTTATTTTTGTCATTATTTTGCCTTAATGGCGTTGAAAAGTCATGCTCTTGATCTATAAACACTTTTTCTATCGGTTACTTGTTTTATGGCAAAAATGACCAGTCAAGTGCCACTAAAAATCGTTGGCTTTAATTTTTAAGTAAATTACTTTCCAGCAAGCATGTCCTGAATCTCAATGAAAGTTCTTCCCTTTGTCTCTGGTAGAATGAACAGTCCCAAACAAGAAACACATAGCAGAGCACAAAGCGAAGATCCAAAACACCACGTAATGACCTGCTGCCTCCGCGACTGCACTGTAATACCTGGAAACAATGTGGGTTATAGTGTACTTCTTTGATAGAGCACATAAATGCATAGAGTAGAAAAGACAATTATCCTTTTCTTCAAAATTCTTATGATAAATAAACAAGGCTATTTTTTAAACAGGAGTCCTAAAGGAGGCATACGTGTTCATCAATACCAACAACTATAGGGGGATAGGAGCAGGAAGGTTCTCGAATGGAGACCACGCTTAGGCAAACGTAGTGTAGGACGCCCCCCAGCTAGATGGATCGATGACCTGAAGAAGGCAGCTGGCAGCGACTGGATGCAAAGGGCGGGAGATCGTGCGCTGTGGCGCTCCTTGGGGGAGGCCTATGTCCAGCAGTGGACTGCAACAGGCTGATATGATGATGAGAAGTTAGGTTAACAACAAAGAATACAATTTTCATAGATCATCGCAACAGAGTCTCGCTACTAGTTGCAATTGTGATATGTGATGAGCAAAAACACTTAAGTATCTAAGCTAAGCTATGCATATTGTAAAATGTATCCGTTTAGTTGTCATATATCGAGCTTTTCATAGTTTGGAGCTAAATAGTTGGTGTCATCCATGGAAAATGAAATATATATTTTTCCCACAGGCTTTCCTCGTTTTATATTTCTTTCTAGCTGCTATACGTAGTCCTATCATCGAAAGCATCAATTTCCTTTCACTATTGTCTATGATGCTATTCTAGTGATGTTACGATGGGGTTTGGGAGCTCTCCCGTGGGCTATTATCGGCGAAATGATGCCCATAGAAGTCAAGAATTTGGTTTCTCCCATAGCAACGGCTTTTTGTTGGACTTGTTCGTTTTTGGTGACCAGGTAATCTAGTTGATTTAGTTCTTTTAGATTTTTACAGGTATTTTGAGTCAATTAAATAAATATTTTGGACAGATGAAGTCATTACAGAGTTACTTTTAAAATAGAAGTCACATTTATGGAGGCGTATGTGTTTATCCCCCTATATTGGTGGTATTGATGAACACGAATGCCTCCTTTAAGACTCCTGTTTAAAAAATAGCCTTGTTTATTTAGCATAAGAATTATGAAGAAAAGGATAATTGTCTTTTCTACTCTATGCATTTATGTGCTCTATCAAAGAAGAACACTATAACCCACATTGTTTCCAGGTATTACAGTGCAGTCGCGGAGGCAGCAGGTCATTACGTGGTGTTTTGGATCTTCGCTTTGTGCTCTGCTATGTGTTTCTTGTTTGGACTGTTCATTCTACCAGAGACAAAGGGAAGAACTTTCATTGAGATTCAGGACATGCTTGCTGGAAAGTAATTTACTTAAAAATTAAAGCCAACGATTTTTAGTGGCACTTGACTGGTCATTTTTGCCATAAAACAAGTAACCGATAGACAAGGTGTTTATAGATCAAGAGCATGACTTTTCAACGCCATTAAGGCAAAAGAATGACAAAAATGAAATAAAACATTTGTTTCTTATTTAAACTTTTTTTTAACTCAGTTTCTTACTCTTTGGAAAAATGTAACGTATAAAACATAACACTAGTGGTTGCCCGCGACTTCGGATGTATGTTTTTTTTTTATAATGTATTATACCTTCCTCTTAAATCACTCTATTTGTTGCTGAAAACTGCATCAAAATCCGTTGAGTAGTTTAAAAGATCTAAGCGAACATACAGAGGACTTCATTTTCATGTTAAGATTAATATATTTTTTTCAGAAGCAAACAAAAGAGCAAGACTTTATCGACAAAACCATAACGGCATATGAAAGTAACACTTGAACTGCATTGTCTACTTTAATTTGACTGGAGCTTGTATGAATACAACATTAAATGACAGATTTTTCTATGCTAAGATAAATATATAGTGTTATTAAATATCATAACATTACTAGTTTTTTTTTATTTATACCTCATTAACCGACTTCTAAACGAACTATTCCATGTTCGTCTGTATGTTTTAAAAATAAATTATTGTGTAAACATACGATGGGGTCATAATTACCGACTTTGATGAAAATGGCTAGGAATAACTCACGTCTCAAAAAAGTTGCACAAATGGTGGACTTAATGCTAAGCATTTTCTACCAGTCATCTACGGGGCCATTTGAAGATCATACGCTACTAATCATGAAATGTAAACATGATGATAACATTCATTTAAAATTAAATTAAATGTTTGTCAAATGATTCATACTTTTAAATATGTATTCTCCCCAAGATATTCTTTTACAAGAGTAAAGCGATATTGTGTGAAATTTACAATGATATTATGCGCATTTGGCTGAAATGAAGCTTGGAACAAATTCCCAAGTCGTTAAAGCGGCCAAATCAGGCGGACGCACTGCAGCTATAATGGTTGGAAACATACGGACTCAGATTTGGTGAGTGCCCGCCATTCTAAGACTACTTTTACGACCTCCGTAGCCGAGAGGCGAGCACGCCGGACTTTAAATGGCGCCGCCATCTCTGAGGTTCCGGGTTCGATCCCCGGTCGGGACAATGTAGAAAACGAACTTTTCTATATTGGCTCGGGTCTGGGTGTTGTGGTACCGTCGTTGTTTCTGATTTCTATAACACAAGTTCTTTACCTTAGGATCAGTGCAATGTATGTAATGTTGTCCAATATATATATACTGCTGAACATAGGATTCACCAACGCCACAACGAATGTTCCCTCCCTATAGATGGTCACAGACTTCACTGCTGGCTCGCGAGTCCCTACTGGATTAGCCCACCGCAGTGGGTCGCCGCGCGTAGGTATGTTTTCGATGCCTACACGGGGAGTGAGACAGGCCTGTAGGTCACAGAATAAACTAGGTCCACCACCGCGTGGGAGGCCAGTTCACGTAAAATGATATCCTGCTAATAAGATGATGGTATTATTCCGGTGCCGTTTGTGTCAGTACCACGAGTACGTGATGCCTGAAAATAGTAGGTAACTATGATTGTTGATAGAAGAAAATCCCATTAATGATTTCGGAGGTTTTATATAAACACTGACAAGTGGGAATATACTTAGTCAGAAGGATGAAGGTAAATATAAAATATGTATAGCTACCTAAAAATTAAACATAAATTATTTTTTTTACGAAGCAACATGCTCTCTTCTCTGTACCTACTCGAGTAAGTGTTTTTTAAATCTTATTATCACCAGATGTCAGTAGATTTTGCAAGCAGTCGTTTTCTTCCTCATTTACAGCAGTGCCTTACACATTCAGCCACTGTATGTTTCGAACACAAGTTCCCGCATCCCGCAATATGGCTATCGATAGATTTGACTCGCAAATCGACGTTTCGTGCGTCGCCGCAACACTAACTTGACGCGATAGATATCGATAAAAACAAAATGCAGTCCCGTTGATTTGGTTAAGAGTTGAGTTTACAACAAGTTTAGGGTGTGGTCACAATGATGTGGTTTATAATTTATTGCCTTATTTGCTATATTTACCTTTAAGCCACGTTATCTGTTGCTATTAAAAAACTACTTTTACTATGAAAGCAAAATTTTAATAGAGAATAAAAAATTATCCACTGTTATATTTTTGTAGATCAAGAGATTATACTATTTTTGTAAGCCCCGTATAAAGAAACGACAAAAATAATTATTTTTAATTTCTTCAAATCTCAGTTTTCGAGAAATTCACTTTCTTAAATCTATGATTTTAAGTTTAATTTTCGCGTGTTTCTATTGACAGGCAGACATATAATCCATTTACTTGCAAAAAGGTAAAGTTTGCCTATATACGTCCCACTGCTGGAAACAGGCCTCACTTAAACTAACTATGAGGTTTGGTCCATATTCTACTTAGCAGGCCCTTGCGTACCGTCAATTTATTGCAAGTAAATTTATTATACAAGTTCAACGCTCAACAACTCCAGCGTGAACGCGTCCCACGTTAGAACGAGTCCGATTATACGCGTCCATACGCGGTGACTGCGGATTTGAACACAATCGGCTGCGCCTGAGTGACGGGTCGCCAAAACAATAAGATGCCTTTTTGTAATAACTGTAGGTGTCAGCTGGCTATTTGTTTGGATTCAACGGCTTTGGAATAATGAAAACCTAGTTTAAATCTTCACTGAGGTCCACTAAAGCTGGCTTATATTTTGTAAGTACCTATATTTGTTTAAATTTAAATAATGTTTCACAGCATAGGATTTTGAATCTATCTCTGTAAAAACTGTAAAACTTTTTTTAAATGTTTTGGCTATTTCTATAATAAAAGATTATACAAGCCCTATGAAGGATGTATAATGAAATCGCTAATTTTAAAACTGACTATTTTAGTGTACCTTGAAGGCTTACTTAGATTTCGGTCTCTCCGTCTGTCAAATTATTGAGAGGTATCAAGTTGAAATTAATCTCATAAAAACCGGCCAAGTGCGAGTCGGACTCGCGCACGAAGGGTCTCCGTACCATTATCTATAAAAACGGCAAAAAATCACGTTTGTTCTATGGGAGCCCCCTTAAATATTTATTGTATACTGTTTTTAGTATTTGTTGTTATAGCGGCAACAGAAATACATCAACTGTGAAAATTTCAACTGTCTAACTATCACGGTTCATGAGATACAGCCTGGTGACAGACGGACAGACAGATGGATAGCGGAGCCTTAGTAATAGGGTCCCGTTTTACCCTTTGGGTACGGAACCCTAAAAATTAACCCTCAGGTCTATTAATCAAATCCAAATTGGACACCCGTAAGGAAATCAAAACTATTAATTAGCAGTGAGGTTTCAAACTAAGAATGAGGTTCAGGGGTCCTAGCGCGAAATTGTATCATTCGGTCGGTCGTATTAACCGATCAAATTTAAACATCAATTCTACAGTATCAAAGGTTTGACGATTTTTGAACAATTAAAAACAGTCGGGTCTTTTACACGGCTGGATTGAGTTGGTCATATTTTATCAAAGGATTGACACCATGAAACTGGCCATTTTAATTTGTTAGGCTTATACGACCGAACGAAAGATACACTTTCGCGCTAGGCCTCCTGTTCCAGTGGTGGGCATTGTTTTTTTTTTAGGTAGGCAGTAGATACTTATTATGTGTTTTATTGATGAAAATCAGTGGTTTTCAACAATAATCCACATTTTTAAGTACCTACTGCCTACCTTATTTTAATTATCAGGTAGGCGCTGCCTAATTGCTTATATGCACCGCACGCCCCTGTTCTGTTCTAAGTGGATACTTAGAACAGAACCTCACTCAAGTACGGATCGTACTTTCTTTAGTCTTCATCATAACAATCTTAAATAATAATTAGTAGAACATCATGTAGAAGCGTGTTTAGTGTTCCACTCACACCTGTATCATGAGTTTTTAAATATCTTTTTGATTTTATTTGACTATAATATCATCAAAGTGTTAAAATATTCAAAAAGACGACTCAAACTATTAATTTTCCGCCTAATATATTAGACAAGGCGATAAATCTAATAAAGTATATCTGCTTTGTAACCTGTCAGTTGCGTTAAGTCAACAAGCCCCGTGGGGTGAAATCGACCCCAGGGAGGGTGAATCGACCCCATTTGTCGTGTTTTTGGATTAGCAGTAAATTGCGTTAGGGGTTAAACCGTGTTATTGCAATCTTTGATGGTGTAAGATATCACATGGTGACGGTTTATAGTTATTAGTATCATACACACATTGCTTTTATATTCAGGGTTAAGATGTATGGTAAGGTAGAGATATTTTAGTGTTTATGTATTTATTATGCACCAGAAAATACGAACATTTTTTAAGGTTACGAAAGAACGAGTTATGGAGTCAGAGTATTTAATTTATGCTTGGTTTTTGCAGAAGGATTACAGAAATATTTCATTCTTCTTTTTTAATAAAGGGTTTGCTTTTTAATAACAATAAGTTTAATTACAATAAATACATACAAGCACGTGTGTTTTCTCATGTTTATATAAACTTTTAATACAGATTTTGTATATACTTTTTAGGTCTAGAACATGCATTTAACTAAAAACACTTACAATAAAAGGATTAATCAGTTGAGTGGCAAAGGCACAGAATTTTGGTAAGCGAACCAGATCAATATAATTGCGTTAATGTTTGTCTTTTATAAGAATAAAAAGTATTCATAAATCTGTGCTATGGCAAATTTGCCACAATATTTTTAGTATTGTAGATCAACCTTTATTTATTAGAGCTTGTGTTTACCTATAATTTAATGTTGAATCGAGAATATTTAAAACATATAATAATTGAATATTATTATTATTAGGTCCACTTGCACAATGACTCCCTAAATACATTTAACACTAACCACATTTAAAACATCATAAATAATGTATTTCTTTGTCAGTAATTTGACAGTGACCGAAACGGAATGATGTTTTTAATATGTTTACTTAAGTTTACTGGCAATTGCATTTAACGAGTCATTGTGCAAGTGGACCTTAGTGGCCAGCAATTTACAATGTTGAGTTCAACCTCTTTTTTAGCCTCGAAAAAGTATTTTTACCCAATACATTTTCTTTTTTTTTCCACCACGAAAGTGGCCAGTAACGGTATAACGTTTTGGCCCTTTTCTCTTCATCTCGAAACTGTCTCCCACATAAACAAACTCTAATTAAACTCATTTCAAAAAACTTTACGTTACGTCAAGCTGACAAGATAATAGACGCGTCGTCTGTCCGTCCGCCGCAAAAACTCGGAAACTAATGAAGTGATTCGCACCAAGCCGCCGGGTATTCGGACTAAGAGGGTATGTACACTTGGATCTAGTATTTTAATGAAATATATGACAGTTTAAATTCGTAGATTCGAAAAAAAATGACGAGACGTGAAGGTCTTCAACATGAGCAGAGTTTTTTTTACCAAAAAAAAATAAAAAATAAAGGCCCTCTTCCCAGCCAACAAGTTTTAAATATGGTTTCGCTATTACTAGGTACCACCCTAAAATAGTAAAAATATGGTTACGAAAAAACATTAAACTGAATATAAAATATTTAGTCAGAAATTGATATACATAGTTCATATTGAGAGGTATAGAGGACGAACTAAAAATATAATGATGGACTAGTGTGTGATGATGAGAGGAGATTATGAGGAAAGAAAGATGAGAACGGACCCGGCGGCGTGTGACCGTGTAGTATGGAAGAGGAAAACATACTGCGCCAACCACTGATAAAATGAAATACATTGAAATCATTTTTGTACAATAATGCCCGGTCAGCATCTTCAGGCATGATGCCTACGTGTTCCACGTTTGAAATAGCGACGTTTCTGAAAAAAGAACAGCTTTTTTCCAAACACGAACGGTTTGTCAATTTATGTAAAAGCGCCTTTACAGCAAAGGATTGAAACAAAACACTGTCTCGTCCCCCATTGTTTAGCAGTTATCCGCTTTTTGCGCGCACCACACATAGTTGTGATAATTTAGCAAGTGTTACTCCTTAGAGAAATGTATGGAGCGGCTGTTTGTGAATGCCGCCAAAACCGCTATGTAAAACAAATTTGGGTTTGGATGTGTTATCAAAATGTGTGGAAAAAGCTACTGTTCACAACAAAGTCGCACGTTTGATCATTGGTGATGTAAGTAACAATGAATAATTCTCTAACAATTATTAGTGGCATGACAACTAAGCTGAACTAATGGCAGCAAGGAGAACAGTTGAGATATACGGCGCATTTTTATGTGTGCTAGTTATACCTAAGATTACGTAGAACTTGAAAGAGTTTCGACTAACTCAGGTCAGGTCCAAACCCACCACACATCTTCTCGTCTCGTTATCCGAGCAACTCTTTTCTAACTCAGCTAGAGGACAAGTTAACCTGTTTTTACGGTGTTTCGCTGTCAAAGACAGCTTTGTCCTATCCATGTTTTTAAACATTTATTGACAACAATAATACGTGTCCGATTCCAACCAAGGCAGTCGATTTTTTAAGTACCACTTTCTTAGTTGACGTATGGTTTGTGGATTTACATACCTCATTCATACGAATTTCTCGTTCCTGCTCCCAAAGAGTGCCGAAGTTCACTACCTCTATATATTTTCATCCAGAAATTGCACGCCATCTTCCAAAGATCGTCGCTCCATCCGCTAGCTGTCGACTACTTTGAGACATGGTCTACACTTGAGAACTTGTTTAAACCACCTCGGTTCTGCGACAGACGTGGGCGACCCACTGCCACTTTAGCTTGCTACTTTTGTGGGCTATATAATATCAAATACTTTGATTATCTCACGGATGTCCTCGTTTAGAATTTTATCCCTTTACAAAGATCCCAAGCGTCGACCTTTCCGTATCACGCTAAGTGATGTGAAGTAGGTGGTCTAGCTTTACTGTTATGTTCCACGTTTCGGCTCAGTAGGTCATCAGTCATCACTGATAAGATGCACTGGTCGAACATCTTATTCTTCAGGCATTGTGGCAGTGGCGTCAAGAAGATATGACGAAACTTACCAAATGCTGCCCAGTCTAGCTGCACTCCCAACAACTTCTCAAAGTTCTTGGTCAGGGTACTGTACTGTTGGACAGGGTAAATCTAGTATATTTGCAGCTATTACTATGAGACCTTCGTCGCCCTTATGGAACCATAAATTTTGGTAAGGTAGTAGATACTTAATAAGTTTTTTATAGATGAAAATCAGTGGTTTTCATTTGTAAGTTGTACCTACTGCCTACCTCATTTTGTTTACCAGGTAGGCATTGCCTATTTGCCTATATGCACCTCACGCTCCTGAACATCACTACATTGCTCTGATCCTAAGGTAAGTAGATAAAGAACTTGTGTTATAGAAATCAGAAACAACGACGGTACCACAACATCCATACCCGAAACATAAAGAAAAGATCGTTTTCTACATTGACCCGACCGGGAATAGAACCTGAAACCTCAGAGATGGCGACGCCAAGTCATGTTCGCCTCTCGGCTACGGAGGTCGGAATTCTGACTCAAGTGCGACCCATGGATTTAATCAAGCTTAATAAAGCTTTAATAGCAAACAAAGGTGCGTTTGCGTCTATCAAAAAAGATGTAAACTATATCCGCAAGATCTACGCCCACTTTATTAAAAAAAAAACCCTTTATACCCAGCTTCGTCCGGCAGATAAGCGCTGCTTCAAGAATGTCTCCCCTGACTGACGGCTCGAAATGTCTCAAAGAAACGTCAATAGAATAGGTGTTTACACCGCCACTTTGAGGCGAGTTTTGTGTAAAAAAGTGGCACCAGGTACAAGTGAAATATTGACAGTAGGCTTAAGGAGAGAGCAAGGAGGATTAGAAAATTCAAGAGAGAGAGAGAACCGAAAACTCCTCGTGACAACAGGAGCCGAACCACTTTTGTCTTTATATTTTATTTTCGCCTGCTCCCAATTGAAATCTTTCTTCAGCATATTTTTGGAGGAGACAATAATATTTTTTATCTGGGGACGCCAAGGTTGGATTCCCAATTGAGTCAATTTAGTATACGAACTTTTCTTGATTGGGTTTCGTCTATACAGACGTGAACTGTGAGCAACCCCGAGAAATCGTTCAGTACGTCCTAACTATGATAATTCCATAAAGACCTGTAAATTGGTGAGTTGTCTGATGCCCTATAAGTAACGATATTCGGGTGTGATCTGTGGCCTAGAGTGGCCTGTTCTGGTGTTCTATGGGGGAAGCGTATCTCCAGCAGTGGACTCTTAAAAGCTGAAAATGATAATAATCTGTCACCCTGAGATCATGAATGATAAATTTACAATTGCACAATAATTTAATCTTTGCCAAGATATTTTTACCTGCCAATACTCCGCAGTATCTACTAGTACAAATCGAAAAACGAGTAAGGAAAACCACTGGATATAAAATGTATGAAATACGTAAAAAAAATAGAAACTCTTAAAATGTTTTGTATGCGTTTTAAATTTTAATTTCGAATTGTCAGTTAGAAATACGCCTACTGAATCTGTTTCCACTACGAACTCAGTATACGGTGTTTAGTAAAAATAAAACAGACGTACACACGATCCAGCGAGCCCAACAAATCTGCTAAACTAAGGCTTATTATACGCGAACGACAAAAACGCGTTCGGGGCGACATCGAAACGCGAAACTCATAAATAAATACATATTGTGGAGAGTGGTGCAAGTTTTTAGACATAGCGTGTTTGTAAAATTATATCAGTAAATTAAAATGTCAGTAGAAGGTAGCAGTTTAGGCAGTTTTAGGTTAGCTTATTTTTGTAGTAATGCATTGAAGTTAATATCAGACTCTACTTAATAATTTTCGTGGCATTTTAGCAATAAGTAATATCCCTGTGTTACAATCTTTCAGGTAAGAATTTTTGCCATAAGCGTCTGCTAGAAGAATTACGATACGAGCCCATTTAGAAAACTGATTTCTGAATTGACCAGAACCGGGGATCAAACTCAAGTCCCTTGGCATAATAATCACGACACTACACCAATCTGTTCATCAAAGATTAATGCACAAGTGTCAAGGCACTGGAAGATCAATGTCTTCACAAGTGTTATAGCTACTTTTAATCAAGCTAATCTATCATATCTATCGGTCAAATTATACAAGACTCTTTACTAGTGTTTCTTAACCTATGCGATGGGACGTGGGTTCGAGTCCCACCTGAGGTCGATGATTTTTTTCAAGTGTTATTTATCTTCAATTTCTTAACCTTTTTCAAGGGCGGACCTCTTACGCCAAATACGTACAATCCGCGGACCCCTTAAACCGTTCGCCCGCACTAATAAGCTCTTCTACTAATACTCTTTATCTGTTCTGTATCTCAGGGGTCCCTCTGAGATAGGTCGGCGGACCCCTGGGACTTCGAGGACCACAGGCTAAGAAGCACTGTTTTACACCCTAGAACAGCTAATGCAAAAATAGCTCGTTACTATAATAACTAACTTATGAAGTCTTCGGAATAAAGATAAAAGAAAATCACAGCTGCCTACCAGATCGCGACATTTCAGAAACTAACAAAATGCGCTCGCGCTCTCCTCCCCCCTACCCCAGCCGTAAAGATGAAAGACAACACCGCTCGCTCGCCAATGCATGAGGCATCAAGAAAAACCTGTGAAAGCCCTCGTAATGGCTGCAGAACATTTGTAAAATTATACCGCGGATTGTTCGATGACGCGCGTTGGCCTCTCGCATCGGATTTATGTGGGCAGACGCAGTTTTTTGTCGCGAGCGTGCGGTGATCCTTAAATTGTTTGACTTATATGTTTAATTTATGATTTGGGGATAATAAATATCGGTGATGTGCTGATCGCGGTTGGGAATTTGCTGATTTCGTGGGTTTTCGATTGAGAGTCGGTTTAAAACGTAGATTGGAATAAGTGGTAATTATTTTACTTATTTTCTAATCTAAATGTACTAGATGTCTACAGTAGCTTGTAAAATTAAATTTCAATATGATACTCCTTTTTTATCTGATCTATGTAAATTTGAATGCTCTAAGATGTAAATAATGAATCTCAAATGCCGTAGGTATTCTGTCACCAATGTACGGACAACAGCACGTCGACCTACCAAAAAATGACAAATTTTCTCATTTGAAAATGAACTCTATATGTCAGGCATAAAGTTGAAAATCTATTGGAGAATTTTTGACTTTTAGGGTAGGTCGACGTGCTGTTGACTGTACAAAATGGCCAACGAAATTGTTATGTAGTACATTACTAGTGTAATTTGGTCGTATTGATAAACACATTTGCGTCTTTTAATTTGACTACCGTTCAAAACCACTACCAGTATAATAAAAAAGGAAAGTATGCCTTTTTACGCCCCACTGCCGGGCACAGGCCTCACCACAACTATGACGTGGTTTGGGGCATATTCACGCGGGCCCGTTCGGATTGGTGGAGGGGTGTCGTAAGGCCAGTGATTAACCTTACTGTCAGATCAAAATCTAGCCGAATTAAGGTCTCTGACTAGGGTTCACGACTAGGCTTAGCTAGGTTTTTTTTTTGTAAAATATAATTAACTAAAAATTTTATGATTCACGTCGGTTCTCATCCCATTAATGGTTGATCCTAGACTGTCCTAGACATTGATATACTGGTGACTTTTTTTACCGTCAGGAAAAAATAACTGTATTCTGTACCTAAAACTATGTGATATTATGTGAGTGTGTTTATAAAATAACACAGATTTTATAAATTTTGGAATGTCCGAAAAATGCATAAACAGAATACATCAGTGAATATGCGTTTGAGTTTTTGTCGGTTTCATACTTTTTTTTTTTAATGTTTAATGTGTAGTAGTTTTTTTTTTAATTATCATGTTATCATCACCTATATCATTTACCTATTTCACACATTTATTTTCTTGACGGTAAAAAAAATCCCAGTATATGGTCCTAAACTAAAAATTAATGCTAGCGGCAGAATTAACCCTAAAAATTGTTTACGAAACACACTTAAAACATCTGGTAAATTATTTTAATAATTTTAATAAATATTAAACTCATTGAGATATTAAAAGGGCATCATCTGTATTGATAAAAAATCAAACCCTAGTCTAATAGGTATTGTGTTACTTTAATCTGTTTCTAAAGTGTCTGACCGAGCACACCATTAATTATGATCACCATACGAGATCCCACTTCGCTGAGACCATTGGCCCCACGCTGGGATACCTATAGTCGATCATTTAACTGAAGGTAAGATACGTGAATAACATTGCAACTTAATTTAAGAGTATGTTGTCTTTTTTACACGTAGTTTTATAAATTTAAGGTTGGGAAAAAGTGTTTTTATTTGAAAGCATAGCTGCTGATGCTAAGTACAAAAAATTAACATAAGGCTTATTTTGAAATCGCGTTTTATTTGATACCAAAAAACTGATGACCCGGCGAACTTTATAATGCCTAAAAAAATTTTTTTTCGTAATTTTTTTTCAATGTTTTTATTATTTATTCTTCTATTCGGGGCGTAAACAAATTTTACAAAATAAAAAAAAACATTAAAATTGGTCGAGCCGTTCTCGAGTTATAAGTGTTGTAATGTAACACACCCCGACTTAGTTTTATAATTAAGATTCCAGTCATGTATCGTCGAGGTAAATGACATTTTGCTTGGGTAGACAAAAAAACTATAATTCGCGATTTCGATGTTCCTCCTGAAAACTTAAAAAAAAATGTTTTTTTTTTTAGTGAAATATGGAAATAGTTATTCGAAACCTAGTTAATCTACCACAAAATTTAAACAAAACTTGTAACTATTTTTACATGCTACAAAAACACCTAAGTACTTAAGTTTTTATGGAGCGCTTGAATATGGAGTAGTAGTACCTAAGTGAAAACCAAAAAGTGCAAAATCATGCCATCGAATAGTTTTTTGCTTCATGAAGAATTCTATATCATATTTGTTAACATTAGCAGTTTTAAACGAACACGACTTTTCCATTTTGAAACCAACCATCAAATCACAGCTAAGCAGGAGAGTCAGATGCGAAACTTTATGAAGTGCATAAAGAGTCTAAAAAACTTATTAGAATGGAATAATGCAATATAAGTTCAAAGGTTTGAAGCTACTTATCTCTAACAGATTTACGTTACAACTTATTTTAAACCCAAAAAAAAAAACCGTAAGTCTTTTATTCAAATCATTAATGCATATTAATGTCCCACAAACCTCAATAAACATACCTTTTTGCATCCAAATAAAAACGATCTCAAAACTAAATCTTTATCGATAAAATCTATCACCGTCTAAAGTCCCAACACCTTCGCCTATTAAAATTACCAAAATAATAGGTGATTAATCAGACACACAAAAAGTGCTTGGATTTACGAGCCCTGTCAAAATAAATATAAGTTGAGATCGACTAACAAGATCGTGTTTTCTCAAAGACCAAATTTAGTTGTTTAACAAAACATTACAAAAAGAAAAAGTCGGGTTTTTTTATTAATTGGCCTCGGTTGTAGTACGGGCAGCGTGAAGGTTTCGTTTATATTATTATTATTAGGGAGAAATATATGCGTGTGCTCATATTAACGCCCGGTTAGATTTGTTTTCGGAAAGGTCGCCGGACAGTGGAAGGTTTGATTGAATGATTGAACGATGAATCATTCAGTAGATTGTTTCACGTTTGATTCTAATGTGATTATTAGTTTAGGAATAATATGTTTACAAAAGCTTTATCGTAAGTGTTGGATTTTTTCAATACGGCAAGAAGTCAAGGATTACTTATGCGAACTTATCTGATTAGAATAACTTTCATTTTATAATGAATGTAGACACAATTAACTTAATTAACATTATCAGAGATCCGTAATCTCCGATTAATATATATAAGGTTAGTTTGTTCTAGAAGAATAACGACAAATAAAAGAACTGATGCCTCTATGACAAATATTGACTTGATCGTTTAAATCATTACAGGTGTCTTAGTGAACGAATGGTTTAATGAAATTACTGTCTGTCTCTTATCAAAGGTATCTTTAAAAAACACAAAACTATATTAATACAGCGCGCATATTTTTTTGCCGTGTTACTCATATTAGTGAACGACGACCGAATGAACGACCAGCTCCGGTTTGGACCCAGTGTGCGCCGCCCCTACGATGTTATCAGTACGTTCCAAGAAGGACATGTGTCGACCAATAAACTAATTGGTCGTGGAATGCTCGCGCAGCGCCCAAAGAAATTTATTTTATTTTATTTTTATTTATTCAGCACGATAAAACCCCGCGAAGCCGTAACGAAACACTCGCGCGGTATGTGATCAGATCTTTGGGATGTCTTAATTAATTTTTATTTAAACGAAGCCTCTTTGGGCTGTAATTAGGAGTCGTAATGTAAGGACATTGGGCCATGAAACGGTTTTGTACTAATGCGTCTTTTTGGAGCGAAACATTGTTGCGAGTTTTTTTTTGTTTATTTCTTTTTTACTTTTTTATATTGTTTTTGGTTTTTAGCTTAGATACATTCTTAGTTAGAGCATTCTGATTGAATGCTCTAAGGATACATTAGACGCTCTGAGATGACATCTTGATCCTATGGTTTGTGCTAACACTGTGTGTGTGTATCTTGTAATATAAACCTCCATAGCCGAGAGGCGAGCACGCCTGACTATAAATATGGCGCCACCATCTCTGAGGTTCCGGGTTCGATTCCCGGTCAGGTCAATGTAGAAACCGAACTTTTCTATTTTGTCTCGGGTCAGGGTGTTATGGTGCCGTCGTTGTTTCTGATTTCTATAACACAAGTGCTTTAGCTACTTACCTTAGGATTAGAGCAATGTATGTGATGTTGTTCAATATTCATATTTTTAAACATATTAATTAAAAAGAGGCTTATAGGTAGTGACCAAACTTCTAACGCTGCTCCTTTGTATGGGCGAATGAGGTCAATGAGGATAGCCTTCTCGGGGCTTTCTGGTTTACGTTACTTTATAATAATAATAAACACATTTATTTCAGACTAAGTCCATAATTGTTAGTATACAAAAACTCTTAAACTAGTGTTAGTTAGTATAAACTTAAGACTAAAGATAATTTGGGATTTATTTTCTCACCAGAAGCGTCGCACGAGGTTCGTGCACTCGCTATTAGTGAGTGTGTGCAGGCGCACCCAGCACAGCAGCATCGGGGAATCCCAGCGTTCAGCCAATGCGTTGAGGATGTGGTTCGGGCTGCCCCGCAATCGATCCAAGAAAGATGCACAACATTTCCTTATGATGGCATTGAAGCCATCTACTTGTCTTTCTGCGAACATAGTTGAAGCGCTGCAGTAGCGCGGCAACCCGAGCATCACCATAAACGCGTTGTTGTACTGAACTCTTAGCGCGCTATATGTGCGCTGGGTATGATAAAAAAGGAATTATTAGACCTTAATCCTATCAAGCTTCAAATACCCACCGGTGGCCGCGTCACAATAAAATTTTCATTGTGTCTCTTTGCCGTGGCCTGACGGGTCATGCATGATTAGACAGACCTACCTTAGATTATAAGTACTTAACAGTAATTTCATAGTAAGCACCTCAATAATTAATATAACATTCTTAATAAATTGTACATGAAATGTAACTCAGTTTCCGCCCATAAATGAGTTGGAAGCGTTTAAAAATATTACAGGTATCAGATGTCATTTGATAAGGGCCGTATGACATCCTGCCACGGCGATGAAATACGGCGCCTGCGCAGCCTTAACGCTGTTAAGAATAACTGATTGTATCGAATGGACATTCAGAACGTATTTTGTGGTTACACGGTAAACTATTTTGGACGTTTTTGGTTTTTGTCAAGTTTTAATCATATAATTATCATTCATTTTATATAAAAGAAAAAATGGACAACTTCACATGCTCGGATAATCTGATCCTAAGGTAAGTAGCTAAACCACCTGTGTAATAGAATCAGAAACAACGACGGTACCACAGCACCCAGACCTGATATAATATAGAAAAGTTTGTTTTCTACATTGACCCGACCAGGCATCGAATCTGGAACCTCAGAGATGGCGGCGCCATTATGGTCCGGTATGGACACAGATACTCATTCTAATAAAGTCGTGTTAACTACACATAAGTATTTGTAAATGTCAAAGCTTAAATTAAATTCATTTAATTTTGTAGTGTTTTGACATTTCGACCGCAAGACTTGTTAAAACTTCTCTCAAAGAAACTAATATAAAGTCTATTTGATAAGATAACTATGATTAAGAGGTGATTCTACTGCTTCAATACAACAACTTTCAAAATGGGACCAACACATCAAAATTTTAAAAAAAATATTTTGAACTTATAATCTATACCAGTTGATTTAAGATTTTTTATAAACTGCGATCGTGGTAACACTGGCAAGTAATCCACCATAATCGAAGCCATTTAGGTGAGTAAGAAAGTCTGCATTATCTTGCAAAATCTTTCACCATCAACAAAATAAAACGGCTCTTATATCTCCAACCCAATGTAATTTGTAAACCCATATAAATAAACAAAAACATAATTCTCACACCAAAACGGGACAACACAATTACTTTTTAACATCTCTTCATTAAGCGCATCCAAATTACTAAAAGTATTTTCGGCTAACGACGGCCATTTTGAGTGCCACCATTTTGTAATACGACAATATTCTCGACTTATTAAATAATTGAAAAATACAGCCGAGATGCCCGAAAAGATATGACACTGAAGATATAGCGAGAATATAAAAGCCAACTCATGTCAACTGGGATGTAAATACAGCTACAATCTTATAATTATTGTACCTACGAGAGGGAGATTCTTCACCTACCCTCATAATATTACTTTCATGCCAGGGACCGTCACAAACTACACTCAAAGCTCGGTGTAACCTAGTCGAAACGTCAGGCAAATAAAAGGAAACATTTGTAACTAAATTATTATGGTCGCGTTAATTCCCGTTTCAGTGAGTTTTAATTATGTAAAGCTAGACTTGTACCACTTACCTTACTTCGAAGTAATTTTTTTCACATATTTAAAGGATGTAGAAGTTTCGTCATTAATTACGGAACATCCTATTGGGGTTTTTAGTTTTTTTTATATTACACAATCGAAAGAACAACAAAGCAACATTCAATAAAAACAATTTATTACAAAGAATAAAAATAAATAAGGTTTGTTTTCAGGTTTATAAAAATACTTTTTAAATTACTATAGGTAAATTTTACTCTAAATCTTGACTCACGTGACAATACCTTAACAGCACAGAAGTCAAGGATTCATACAAAAAAATACAGTTCAAACCAAAGTCTCAATAATGAAAGAATTTTATTCATGTGTCTGTCTGTTTTCCCTTCGCTTTGCTAATAGCGATGGTCCTCAAAGATAACTTTTATGACATTTAATATTTGTCGAGCCCCGCATTAAGAGGAGCATTAAGAAAGACGCGGTTTAATAACTATTTTGTTAAATAAAAATCCATTTTAATTAACATTATTTACGACAATGGTTCGCTTAATTTTTGTCTTCGCAGAGAAAGCGATTTTTAAGTGTGTTTTTTATTGGTTTGTTTTATAATACGAGACTATTTACAAGGTTTTTAAGCCCATAAGGTATAATTGGTGGAAAGGCGTTTTGAATCTTTTAAACTGTTTATACGGGTTTAATTTTATTTTGAAATATTTAATTAAGAACGTAATGCACACTGCGACTTTTAGCATCCAGGATCGACGATTTTGCGACTGCATCGATGCTGCATAGGGTAGCGTTTTGTTCGTTTGGACATTATCCTATCAAATTAAAATAACCATTTACTAGTATCAAACATTTGACAATTTATGTACAATAGAAAACGTTCGTGTATTTTACACGGCTTGTTTGAGTTAGTATTTTGTCAAAAGATTGATATAGGTGACTGGTTATTTTAATTTATCAGGTCTATACGTCTGAAACTCTGAACGAATGATATATTTTCGTAGTAGGGCTCCTGGGATCGATCGCTGGCATGCGACAGGCGAATTGATAACTAATATAAATAACCGGCCAAGTGCGAGTCGGACTCGCGCCCGAAGGGTTCCGTACCATTTAAAAACGGCAAAAAATCACGTTTGTTAAACCCTTAAATAATAATTGTATTCTGTCTTTTAGTATTTATTGTTATAGCGGCAACAGAAATACATTATCTGTAAAATTTCAACTCTCTAACTATCACAGACAGACAGACAGACGGACAGACAGACGGACAGCGGAGCCTCAGTAATAGGGTCCCGTTTTACCCTTTGGGTACGGAACTCTAAAAACACACCTATCAAATAACGTAGGAGTAAGTGTTAATTTTTTGTGCATCAAAATGTATTTAAATAATCAAAATTTTCCAAGTCTTCTTATGTAGAGTCACAAAATATTTTAGGGTAGTGAAAAAGATGGATTCAAAAGACTTAAATAAGACCTTAAAAATGGCGTTCTGTAGATGTTACTTACAGTCTACTACACTATGCATTCGATGGAGACTGGTTGAAGAAGAGACAAAGAAAAAAAAAACATAAAACTAAACACAATAAAAAAACAGCATAAACGTATACATATTTTTACAGTCAACTGTACGTTTTTAAGATTTATTTTGTACAGATAACGTAAATGGTAATTAAACAGCAAAAATGGTAACCTTAGAAACCTTTATGAGTGGTTACTTGGAACTTGAGAGATTAGGTTAGATATGCTTTCAAAGACTTCACAAGAAGAAACATCGCTTAGGTGTTAATTAGACTATAATTTATTTTTTACTTGAAAAAATGTAACAAAAAGTTGTTTTATTTTTTTCAATATATGAAAACTATTCCAAAATAAAAGTATTAACATTCAATAAGATATTCTAAAAGCATTTATGTTTTTCGTTGATTTCCAAAAACAAAAAAAAAATGAAAATTATATGGCAAGCAATAGTGATTTCCAAGGACAAAATACTTTTATGAAAATTAAAACAAATGGTGCAAAATTGTTTTTTGTTCACTGACCAAATAATTTTAAAGTTTAAAAATAAAATTCAAACTAAACTATATTATTGACTGTCTGGTGTAGTGGTTCGCGCTCCGGACTACAAAGCCTGGCGGTTGCGGGTTCGAATCCAGTGAGGGGCAAATGTAAGTGTGATGTACCTGAGTCATGGACGTTTATAAACGTATTTAATTAGGTTTATCCGTTATTTAGTCGCCATAGTACTTAGTACCTAAAAGCTATGCTTAGTTTGGGGCTAGGTCATTGGTATGATTGTGGAAACAATTCAATTTATTGTTTTGGAATCGAATGTGAGTGTTTAATTGAAGATAAATAACACTTGGAAAAAAAAATCATCGACATCAGGTGGGACACGAACCCACGTCCTATCGCATGCCGGGCGAGTGCTTTACCAACTAAGCTACCGAGGACGTCACGTGACAAGATGAAATTACTCAAGTGTTTTTTTCCTCGCTGTCAAATGTGAGTGTTGTCGTACTAACGTTGTATTTGATTTATATAACACAACTTTGCTTCGTTGTCCAACTTTTATGTTATTTATTTCTAATCCTAATGCCAAAGTGTTTGCCATATTTTTTATTTTAAATTTTTTAGTTTTTATTGTAAAAAACTCAATAATGTTTAATGCATATAATTTTATCCTGCTTTATTGAAGCCCGATATTAAGTTTTCTATTAAAAAATAATAATACCGTCACGCCAAGGCAAAGAGACACAATGAAAATTTTATTGTTACGCGGCCACCGGTGGGTTTGAAACTTGATAGGTATCAATATGAATATCCAAAGTTTCATTCTTTAAGTGTAAGTAAGTTTAATAAATAGGTCCTTATATTGTGACGTGTAAGCAGATGTAACAGATGACGTGGCGATGGTAACTAATGTCTGTCTGTCTGTCCGTCCGTCAGAGCTCATTCGAACAAGATTTATTGGCAACACTAGTTTGCGTCAAACATTCCATTTTCTTGGAAGATGGAAGAGATAACCTTAGGTCGTTAGAGGTTTGCAAAAGGGGGGGTAAATTTATTTTCAATTCTGACAAATGTTTTACGAACACATGCTTAATTCAAAGATCAACGCTATACAATCCTTTATACAAACTTTCATGTTCAAAATCTTCGCAACAGTTGAATTAAAATATGAATAAAATAAAATAATGCAGGTTACTTACAGAAATCAAAAGAGTTAACAAGTGTTTTTTAAATGTCTAAAAACCGGCCAATTGCGAGCCGGACTCGCGCACGAAGGGTTCTGTACCATTATCTAATGGCGGTTTACGATTTATGACGTATTAAAAAAAAGTACTTACAAGATCTCGTTCAAACCAATTTTTGGTGGAAGATTACATGGTAATAGACATCATTTTTTTTAGTTTTATCATTCTCTTATTTTAGAAGTTACAAGGGGGGGGGGGGGGGGGAGAACCACCGACATTTTACCACTTTGGAAGTGTCTCTCGTGCAAACTATTTACTTTAAAAGAAAAATATACTAGAAACCTCAATATCACAGACATACATGACGAATCCATAAGGGTTCCGTTTTTTGCCATTTGGCTACGGAATCCTAATACAAAAGATACATATATAATGCTCTCTGTTACCACGGGAAATTTAAAATCGCTCAAATGTAAATACTCTTTCCCGAAAATACTTTATAGAAAATACTATGTATCATTTAGTCATGACTTAACTTGTGTAAATCAACAAACAAACGCTTACCGTACAAACCCAGCTTCAATTTCAATCCAGAAATACTTTTTTTGTTCATTGCACACAGACAGACAGACGTATTAGTGAGTTAATAAGAAACCCTCTGACAAATATCTTTAATTTTATGTTTTATCTCAATCTTATAGTACAGTCGTGGGCATAATTTCTTGGTTCAATCTGATTTTATTTTTGTTTTGTCTTTAAAAAAATATTTTTGTATTTTACTTTGTTTATCATGACACCCATACACACAATTTTAGAAAGAATATCAAGCCCGCGTGATGGCAATATGATTAGAAAAAAACGCTAAAAAGAAACCTCTTTATGTTGTCTCTTTCTACTGTGTAAGAGAGAGAGAGAGAGACAGAAATGTTTAAACCTGGAAAAGATAAGAGAATAACAATACAAACTGAAAGAATTACGCCGACAAACTTCGAATATAAAATCAGTTATTTTCAAACTGAGTTTTTTATACTCTTATAAAAAAGCAATGCTTACATTTTGAATTTTGCACACTCTAAATTATACCCCTTTTTTAAATGATACTAAAACATCGTTTTGATTTCAAAAAAAAAAAATATTTACTTATAAAGGGGTTTATTCTCAAACAAGAATAATTAACAAGACATTAATGAAACTAATTGTCCTTAAACGACTCCGTAGCCGAGAGGCGAGTACGCCGGACTATATGGCGTCGCCATCTCTAAGGTTCCAGGTTCGATCCCCGGTCGGGTCAATGTAGGTAACGAACTTTTCGAGTCGTTTCTGATTTCTATAACACAAGTGCTTTAGCTACTACCTTAGGATCAGAGCAATGTATGTGATGTTGTCGATTATGTATTTATTATTTATTTCATTTATTTAAACAGTTCTGTACTTGTCTGTACAAATCAGTGCGGCTAATTATCATATCTCGTCTGTCAGCGCGGACAGCTCTGAGCGAGCTCGTAATTGAAACCCTCCGAGCGACTCAAGCTTAGCTACGGCAAAACATGGCCATCTACAGGAGTAAAAGTAAAGTATATATAAATAAATATTGGACAACATCACATACATTGCTCTGATCCTAAGGTTAGTAGCTAAAGCATTTGTGTTATAGAAACCAGAAACAACGACGGTACCACAGCACCCAGACTCGAGCCAATATAGAAAAGTAAGTTTTCTACATTGACCCGACCGGGGATCGAACCCGGAACCTCAGAGATGATGGCGCCATTTAAAGTCCGGCGTGCTCGCCTCTCGGCTACGGAGGTCGTCTCATATTATAACATTCAACATAATTATTAAGTTGTGTTAGTATGCAGGTTGACTTATTTATCACCATCCAAACCTTCTGAGAAAACTCCCGTGATACAAACGAACAACTCTTTTATTGTTCCAACTCTAGCTGCCAAAAAATAAGCTGTTCTATACAAAATATCAATATTCATTCGACCAAACTGTATAGACCAGTTTAATTTTATTTTTGAGTTAGGGAGTGGTCCAATAGAAAGAGTTTTTTGTTTGTATCACGTGAGTCTACTCAGAAGGTTTGGACGGTGATAAAAAAGTCAACCTGTTTACGTCCCACGTTAGAAGTCACTGGGAGAGGCCTATGTTCAACAGTGGACGTCCTGTGGCTGCAATGATGATGATGATGATACGTGCCACTGCTGGGCACAGGCATCACCTCAACTTTGAGGTGGTTTGGGCCATACTCCACCACGCGGGCCCGGTGCGGATTGGTGGAGGGGTGTTGTAAGGCCAGTGACTAACCTTAGTCAGATGTGATCAAGCCGCCATAAGGCCTTTGACTATAGGCTTTACGACTAATATCAAGCGATAAGTATCGGCCAACTTTTAACGTGCCTTCTGAAGCACAGAGATGCTTGTCTTATCGCTTTTTAGCGACCGCCTAAATTGTACATCTTTCTGTAAATATCAACTGTAACTTCTTTGTTTGGTGTGCAATAAAGAGTATCTATCTATCTATCTTGTGATAAATGTCACTAAATATGGTCAGAATGGTTACCCATCCACTTACAACCGCGGCGTTGGTTGCTTAAGTTTATTAATCGATTTCATAGCGCTGCCGTCACTGAGCTACAAGCACAACAGGAGTAACTTAACTTCAATTCTCTTTAAAATATGGAAACTTACGCTTTAAGTTACCTGCGACATAAAATTTTCACTATTTTCCTAATCTGAAGGTCGTCTGAAGGAAAGTCGCTTTTAGCGATAAGCCCACCTAAATTTTACATCTTTAAGTGACTGTTTTTGCCTGAAGCTCCTAGTGCAGATTAGATTAGACGCACTAATGTATCTAAGTACATCAACTTTAACTTATTCGAGCGATGTGTTTGTATCTATTTGATGGGGTTATTCATGTACCATAAGTATTGATTTGTGGAGAGGTAGAGGATGACAGATTGATGATTGAGAAGGGAGTGAATGACTCGATGACGAGTGACCGGATTGCATGGAAGAGGAAAACATACTGCATCGGCCCCGATGATCTGGGAACAGAGCAGGCGAATGATGATGATTGTTAGCATTAGTCTCTTTTAGACCATCTTTAAATAGAGGAAAATATCTTTTAATGCAGAAGGGTAACGCAATGTGTGAGTGAAATTGGTGTGGTGGCGTTTTTACGCCACTTAGGGGATTGAAGTAATAATCTAATCGTGTTTATAAATAAGTGTATAAGTTGTTTGTTTTTTACTTGAATTTGTCACGCTGATGTACCAATCACTTAATATTAATGTACCACATAATTATTAAGTGATATCAAACATGATTAACACCTTGACCTTTTGACACTCTTTTTGTATGTTGCTATTGACTTTGTCTTGTAATTGTGCTTATGTGTGTCCAACAAATGTTTTCTATTTCTATTAAATATACTTGAACGTGCAAAAATAATGTCAAGTCATCACTTCATTCTATATCGCACAATTTTTTACATCGTCTGTTTTATGACTAATATTATTAGTTTAGCTACCAAACGACAAATATTTTAAACATCCACATTATACATACTACGAACAAACAACATTTAAATCTCGGTCCCTAAGCCCAAAAACAATGTTTGCCCATGACTCAACACATACCGAATTGCATTCGAAACATGTTCTGATAATGATCTCGGTATCATTATAATGATTTGATGATTAACGACAGAGATCGCGTCGGTAATGATGCCTAATGATTCCGGTCTGTTTTTGTGAAACAGTAGGTTTAGTGTATTTAAATGATTGGGTTCTGTGGTGGAATACAAAAACGATAAGAAGTAGTTTCTAGTCTTAAAATAAATAAATTCTCATTTGAAGCAATTTACTAATTATTATCTATCTTATAAAGAGTATATATCTATTATCAATTACCTATGATCAGTGCTTTTCAAAGTTTAAGAGTTCTATTTATTTTTAATACTGTTAAAATCTTTTAATACTCTTAAAATCTTTTACTCTTCTCAAAGTACTATGACTCGCTTTTTATTTTCAATATTATTACCCATGATCGATTACCATCAGAGGAGTAACTTTTTGACATAAGAATCAAACTATTTTAGACTATGGTTAACTACTGCAAAATATGTGGTTAAAATCCGTAGTTTTTTTCTCTCTATTTACTTATAAAACTTAATCATTGATTAAATCATGTGCAGAAACCTTTTTTTCTATCTTCATGTGCAGAAACTAATTAGAATTTTTAACAGTTCTAATCAGAGGTGCTCGTAGCTCAGTGGCGGCAGCTTTGGTATCGATTACTAAAGTTAAGCAACCAACGCCGCGGTCGTGAGTGGATGGGTGACCATTCCGACCATATTTAGTGACATTTATCACGAACATCTCCGTGCTTCGGAAGGCACGTTAAAATTTGGTCCCAGCCAATATCGCTTGATATTGGTCGTGAAGCCTAGTCAGAGGCCTTAAGGCGGCTTGATAACATCTGACAGTAAGGTTTAGTCACTGGTCTTACAACACCCCTCCACCGCACCGCACCGGGCCCGCGTGGTGGAGTATGGCCCAAACCACCTCATAGTTGAGGTGAGGTCTGTGCCCTGCAGTGGGACGTATAGGCATACTTTACAGTTCTAATATATTGTAAATTTTAGCTTCAAGATTGTAAATAAAGCTAAATATGAAGAGTATTATCTGAAAATGTAATTAACCAGTCAAATTTTTTGTGACAAATTAATACCTGTATATTGCTAATACTGAGCTTTTTACTACTGGACCCTCAGCTACAATTAAATTCTTTCTTGCCAACATATTGTTACATATCAATATGATTCATTAGCGCTGCATGAGTGTGCAAGTCTGTCTGTGGCTCCTGATGTTCGTGATTTATAGATTGTACAAGTATGCGGTAGCGATGTCTACGCTATATTTTAATTGCTCAGTTTACTTTTGGGAATGTAGTGTTGGGCAAAAAGGTTTGTTTTTTTTGTTTTTATATGCTTTATTGCTTAAGTATGTTTGTTTGATGCAATTTTGATCCATTCCCCAATGTTTATTGAGCTGAAATTTAGAAAACTATGTAAATTCGATTACATTTTAATAAAATTTGCGAATATCATCAAGGCGATCGCCAAGTCGCGGTCCCTACTAAAAATACGTCTTCTCGAATGGTTATCGATTTAACGGCAAATGTGTCTAACCAACTGCCACTTCAGTTTAAAGAACCAACAAAATCGGTTTACTAGTCGAATTCTGAAGTTCCTCCGTTTTTGAGTTGGTTGGAAAAAGTTATAAAAATAATCTGCGGGTCTAAAACGGCCGTATTGGATGTTTCATATTCCGTTCATAATATGTTTAGCAAATCTTAAAATGAAATGTTATTTGATGAATCATAAAATGAGCCTCGAACATTTCATATTTGCAGTTCATCTATTTTGACAGTTTTGTATGGAAATTCGTAATATGGTCCACTTATTATGAAAAGAGTAATTTATATTAAATGTCAAATTGGTGAACCACCATTTTAATGTTATTTTTATTATTATTTTGTATTGATATTTGTAGAACACACAAAACTTGAGTATTTTGAAACATTTTGTTCCTTTGTGTTGTTAAAAACATTCATTTTCACAAAAGCCGTAAAGTAAGATTGGACGCGTCACTATATTTTTTAACGTCATCAAATATGATCTATTTGATAAAATGAATTGCATATGATTCATTTAGTAAATGTGGCCGTTTTAGGGTTTGCAAATCATTTCCGCTACATTTCACTAAATGAATCAGATTAAAAATGAAACATCCAATGCGGCCGTTTTAGACCCGCTGATAGGTGATAAGCCTAAGCCTACTATGTAATAAAACAGAATTCCTCAGATTAACAACTCTGAAATCAGAAGTCACATTTGCAATGACCTCAAAATGTTATGCACTTTACCTATACTATGTGGCTACGGCTCTAATCCCATTAAAATCTTATTGCTCACAATTGTAACAGTATAAAGAATCAGTAACACATGATAGGCTCGTGATTACTACACGACTCTCATAATTGGCCGTGGATACATTCGAATATTCGATTTAACACATTAAAAAGCACGATTTACATACGCCGACTCTACCGGTGAGTATGGGTGAGTTACGCACGACTGAATAATTGTTAAGAATATTTTTAAAACGACCTTTTTTTAGCCAAACTGCCGAATCTTTAAGTTTGATGCTTGAATGAAAACGCGATTACGTAAATAGGGTCATCATCCTCATCATGATTTTAGCCATTTGACGTCAACTGCTGAAAATAGATCGCCCCCAATGATTGGCCGGTTGGAAGCGGCCTGCATCCAGCGGCTTCCTTCAACCTTGTTTGTGTGTCTTGTGTAGACAGTCCCTGGCACCGATGTTGAGCGCTAAGGCTAGGAGTGGGGATCGCTTTGCGCATCTTACGAGGCGATCATTGCATTTAGACACTATGATAAAGACGATCCGTACATATAAACCCGACTTAACCAGCCAATGACCCCAAAACTAATCATGATTCGAAAAAAATCAAGTGAAAACAACATCATAATTCAAATATGCTACGTCGAGCGTTGAACAAACACTCGAGAGCGTGACTTTTAATATCTTTATCCGTTTTAAAATATCAAATTATAATATTAAGCATTCTCAGAGTGGCTTCATTTATTTGCTGGCTACAATGGCCCCCCGGAGCGAGGGTCCAGCCATAGTATATACAAAGGAGCAGTATGTTAGCCCCTTGCCATACCGAGACGCAAAAAAAAATTAAGTGCTTTTTATTCACAATTATTAAAGATCAAACCAAACAAACTTAAAGGCACAAGTAAATAAACTACTTCTATGCAGTTTGTCAATTTTCTAATTTGTGAGTGACCTGTTCTATTTCCCTCTGACCACAGCCTTTCTAGAGTATGCATTAAGCATTAACAGAATCATTAATTGCAGCTCTGATGCCTGTAATTTGGTTTGTCCATATCATTGGTCACTTCAATTTCTTCAGGCTTGGAGATATATCGTTTATTTTTGTTGTCAAATATTTTAATTGACTTCAATATTATTTTATGTATTAGTAAATTTAATCTTCTTGACATTATATTTAATTTTATTATTATTAGATAAATTTGCACACAGGTACAATTTCCGGACGAATATTAGGGTCATCGATACTAAATACCTAATATTACCTAACATTTTAATACAGGCCCCCAGCCTAGCTCAGAAGCCAGTCTCCCCAAATCTTTCGTATGAATATTACCTTAGATTAGTTCACTTTGGATTGTAAGATTGTGGAGAAAAATAAAGGAATTTTTATTATTTTATTATTATTATTATTATTTTATCCTGCAAATAAAGATTTTAACTTTGACTTTGACAAAGTGAATATTTGGATATTCCTAGCCACGTACAACACTGTATGGAACAGGTCTACTGCTATCTACGTATACTGTATCGGAGGCTGCAAGGCGAGGCGTCAAGCGATAGCTACCTCACTGAGGATCTGATACGCTATAAGAATAGTCAACGTTTTTGGATATGTTGTTGTGATGCGGGGTTGATTGTTTGTCTATCAATGTTTAGGGTAGGGTAGGGTAGATCGAGTGTGCGATTGCAGTACCTGGTTCGATGCCTGGTGGTCAATTTTATAGTTGAGGGTATGGATTTTATAACCTGCCTAGCTTGCATTTTCTACACGTCTTTCCTGTTATTAAGGCTGATGAACTGAGTTTGCTGTATTGTTACTTTATAATATCGTAACTGTATTTCTTGTTATTAAGGCTGACAATGTGACTGAATTTGTTGTATACTTTCTAATAACCGGCCCATTTGTAATCCCAAAGCTGTAATGGTAAAGTAGTTGTGTTTAATGGTAGCGTGTATGAGTGTCCGAAATAAGGTCTTTAAACTGAATAAATGAATCGTCATTATCATTTC